>OV702283.1:57795923-58995923 GCA_916181665.1 Avena sativa | reverse complement strand
ATAGAGACTCGGTACAACTGCCGGCGATCAGAGAGGGGTGAGAAAGACCTATTCGGAACCAACCTGATACTACCACCAAACATACCCATCCTGGTATTTCCCCCTCGAGACCAAACGAGGAAGTCAACCGAGGAACTCACACAGTTGGCAGTTTTATTTATTCAGTTATTGTTGCAGCGATTTACTAGTCAGGTATAGATAATCATCCTGATAAAATAAGTAGTGGGCCATTTTAGTTAACCATTCCGTTGTAGTTGCGACACTTACTAGTCAGATACAATTAGCATGAGATATCCCAAAACCCAGCAGTTGTTGGTACTTTTATTTAGCCATTCCGTTGTAGTTGCAATACTTACTAGTCAGGTACAATGGTCGCAAGCGACAACCCAAACAAGCAATTGTTGGCAGTTTTATTTAGCCATTCCATTATAGTGAAGCTGATTACTAGTCATTATAAAGTCAAATTTATAGCACTACTTTAGTTATAGTTGTCTATGATCGAGATACTGTGCTCCAAGTCGTCCATAACCGCGGACACGGCTTTCAGAAAGTTTTACCCTGCAGGGGTGCACAAATATCCACACACACTCGATCAACCTCGGAAAAACCAAATCAAAATCCAACGAGGCTTTCACGACAAAGCAATCACAGGATTCAGAATTATTTCAGGGGGCCACCCCATTGAGTACACCCGCAACGAAGCTAGCTGACTCCGAGACGGACTCAAGGTTTGCGTCAATGGCTGTAAATGACTGGGAACCCAAAACTGGGCTTGTCGATACCGCGAAAACACTCCGCTTTCCTAAACAGTATAGTGTGCTATCCATCGCACAATCGTAATAAAGCAGTAAAGCATGGCATAAGTACAGGATAGTAAATAAAACCTCAAACTAGTTTGTGGCCCCAAGAAATAAGAATGAATCAAGCTCTGGCTCAGGGGGGTCCCATAATTCCCCCGTATGTGGATAGCGCGAATATTCAAGGAACAGGTATCAGGTACTCGGGGTCCTACGGGACACAAGTGGACGGTTAACAACCAAATAACATCTATTGCCCACCTGTGCCTCTGCTTACCTACTTCAATTTTAGTTGTTAAACAGTAAATAAAGTGAAGGATAAATAAAGCCATGACCATCTCCAACATTAATCATGCGGCAAGGCTCCAACAACTGTGGTGCTTGACGACACACAACAGCCCTTGAGCAAGCGACTACGACGCGCAAGTCCAACTATCTACCAAACAACAGGTAATAGGATGTGTCCAAGGCAATATAAGGCTGCAGGGGATATCACGGGTACGAAAACTAGAGCAACGCAACAAACATAGCAATAGATCAACAGGAGGGAATAAATACTATAAAAGTAAGATAGGTAGAAAGGGGGAGATGCTCGCCTGAAAAACATTGCCGAAGGTTCATCCGAAGATCGGGTCGACACTCGCATCAACTCAACGGCCTTATCCGCGAAGAAGCAAAACACTAGAATAAACACCGGATGCACTATTTAATACAACGGCAAAGATCGGGCATGATGCATGTATGATGTATGACATGGCAAATGTGCGATGCAACTAGGCCACATTAAGCGGAACCAGGGTCCCGACAATTAATTAAACGGTTCAAGTTATTTATCTACCCCGCAAGTTAAATGTTGTCTTAACAAGGCAAAATTATATCACCGGTTCGCTACACAAATTTAAATGAGGCCAATTTAAGACTAGATTTGTCCGCATATGGGCCCCATATTTAATTACGAGGTGAATCGGTATAGTGCCCCCAACCCACATGACAAATATGCATGCATGAACAATTTAATATGCAACAAGTATATATTATTCTTATAAAAATAGGGGCTTAGGGTCACACATTGAGGGGTCTCGGCGATCTTGGTTCCGGGGTTCGGGGTTCGGTCTCAGGGTTCAGGGTTCGACGGGAGAACGGCTCGACGAGATCGGATACAAGATGGAGAACTGGTCGCATTCCGGAAGAAGGGCTTGGTTCGGCGTCGGGGCGCATCGGATTCTTCCCGGTCGGTGCCGATCTTGTCGTCGATGGCGAACTTGAGTGGAATGGATACCGGGGTCTTCGGATCCGTGAAGTAGATCTTGTCGCACGGTGTCTGGGAAGACGAACTTGGCGTATTCACGTCGGCGATCTTGGCGTTCGGGTTCTCGACGTCGCCTCCGGGGAGAAGGTCTTGTTGCATCCGGGGTCGTCGGGTCATGTCGTGGGCTTTGTCGTTTCATGGTGGAGATCTTGGCGTCCCGGGTCTCGGTGTTCCGGGATGGTGAACTCGTCGTCCCAACGGATCGGGTTTCCTTGTGGCAGATCTTCTCCATGGGGAGGTTCTTGTCTGTGGCCCTTCGATTGTCTCCGGGTTTGACCAACGTAGGGCGATGTAGATCTTGGTCACCGTCGGCGCTCACGTGCAGGGACCAAACAGCCATGGGCTTATGGCCGAACGTAGGAGGAGACGGGCACCGGCAGCACGCGGGGAGCTCGACGATGAACTGCAGCGGGAGAGCGATGGCGGGCTTGGGCGGCTTGAGGGGGCGGCACGTTGGAGACCGACGCGGAGGTAGCGGGGCCCGCAGGGCGGGGCCCTGGGAGACGCTGCGAATGGGGTCGGGCCGAGGGAGAAGAGGGCCAAGGCGCGACGGCGGTGGCTCGAGGAGGCGCGGACCGGCCGGAGGCGAGGCCGGAGCAGGGGCGACGGCAGGACAGAGGCGGCCGGCGTGGAGCTCGCGGGAGGCGCAGGGCCGGCGCGGAGGAAGAGGTCGTCGGGGTCAGGGAACGTCGGTTCTGGGTGGGGCCACGTGGGACCAGGCGGGGTGGGGCACTGGCAAGTGGGGTCGGCGGTTGGTGGAAGAGGTGGTGGAACCGGTTGGAGGCAGGGGCGTGCGTGAGGTGCTGGCCAGGTGGGGAGGTGGGCCCGGGTGGCAGCGGGTGAGTCGCTGTGTGGGTTGGGTGCTGGCAAGCGTGCGTGTGTGTGTGTTGGTGGGTCGGGTACAGGGGATGGGGAGAGGGCAGGTGGGGTGGACAGAGGTGGGGAAAGGGGTAGGATTAGGTGGCGGCCTGGGATAGGTTAGGGGAAGGGGCAGGGTGACGTGGCGTCTCGCGATAGGAGGGGGTGATGTGGCTGGTTGGGTGGGTAGACTAGGTCTGGGTGTAAAAAGGGGTTTAGGGTGGACCGATTTTATTCTAGGGGTGGTCGACTGGGTCGGATCGGCCCGGTTCGGCTGCCCCCTAAAAATAATATAACTTTTATTTAATTTGCAATAAACTTTTGTAAATAGTTTTTAGACAAACAAAATATCCGGAAGCATCCGGGGTTTAATTTTAAATAGAAGGAGGGCTAGTTTCAGAAAACAGTAGACTTTCGCAACATAGTTTCAAGTAAAATAATATGCATGATGATGACGATGCTCAAATGCAATGTGGCATGATGACATGAGCATGCGGTCATGATGATGCAATGCACAAAAACAACGCGATTTTCTAGTAGTGGTTTTGCGGGATGCCACAATTCGACACCACTAACAATGGATCTCGCCCTCGAGATCCGCCTCATGGTACCAGAAAGAAGGTCGGGGATCTGCGTCTTCTCGCTTCGTGTAGATCCTCGCGACACCACTAACAAGGGTTCTTTATTCAGCTTGAAAATGGCGACACCACCAACAAAGGGTCGTTGTTCACGTTCGTCAAGAGAACACTCCGGATAAACAACGGACGAAGTTAAAGGTAAGGCCACCTCTAACTTCCATGGAAGGAGTAGAATTGCATCGATCCACCATTCGATATACAAAGCAATTGATAAGAGTAGTGGTATGGTCGCGACTCCATCCCGCACTCAAAGCATTACTATGTACACGAATAGACAGATTATGCAACCAACCCTCAAGATTTAGACTGAAGATCTCGACAAACGAGGTTCCGAAACAAAGGCGTGATGCAGACTCTGCATCGGATCTAGCGTAGATGATGTCGTCGTGTCGGAAAACACCGGAAGGCACGCGAAGGAACAAGGAGTATTCCATCAGACGAAGGATTCCTCGGATAGCATGAAGACCAGATGTAGCCACACCGTTACCAAAGGAGGAAGCGAAACCCTGAAGGTACGACGGAAAACCCCACCACGAGAATTCCTGGACTCGAAGAAAAGATAAGAGAGCAGATTCAAAACACGTCTAGATAAGAGGAGAATAGCAAAGGGGTAAGGAGTAAAATCAGACCTAATCAGAACTATCCAACCGATTTTGCAAAATAGTTTTGACACTCTACTTCGGCCGTTAGCTAGGTTATCCTACAGGCTGGACTTGTGGGGTATCGCAACTGCTAAGCTCTGATACCACTCTGTAACACCCTCAGAATCGACCCTATGCAAGTTTCAGCGCTTCCCGCCAAACCCGTATAGAAACGATTCAAAGGTGCCCACCAGGAACTTTCGTGCGGGTGGAGAACAAAGTAATAACATTACACAACAGTCCTCGATGGGACCCACAGAACAGATATATATACAACAGCGACTCAATGAGTCAAGAATACAGATATAATATACAAAGATCCAAACCACCTTGAAAATGATAGAGCGTCCGACTACGGACAAGATGCAAATGGGCCTAAGAGCCCTGAAGAATAACCAATGGCGTCCATAACCCTGCCCAGGCCAAGCCGGAAGGGTAACCCTGCTAACGACGTCGAAACCTGCTAAAACAAAAGGGGTGCCGACAAAGGGAAAAGGAAAAAGAGAGAGCGGTCAGTACTGAGGCCAGTACACGGCGAGACTAGAATTCAGCGGTCCTCGCCTACATAGGTATGGTGGACTGAAGCGGCAGCGGCAGCATGCACTAAACAACCCATAGAGACTCGGTACAACTGCCGGCGATCAGAGAGGGGTGAGAAAGACCTATTCGGAACCAACCTGATACTACCACCAAACATACCCATCCTGGTATTTCCCCCTCGAGACCAAACGAGGAAGTCAACCGAGGAACTCACACAGTTGGCAGTTTTATTTATTCAGTTATCGTTGCAGCGATTTACTAGTCAGGTATAGATAATCATCCTGATAAAATAAGTAGTGGGCCATTTTAGTTAACCATTCCGTTGTAGTTGCGACACTTACTAGTCAGATACAATTAGCATGAGATATCCCAAAACCCAGCAGTTGTTGGTACTTTTATTTAGCCATTCCGTTGTAGTTGCAATACTTACTAGTCAGGTACAATGGTCGCAAGCGACAACCCAAACAAGCAATTGTTGGCAGTTTTATTTAGCCATTCCATTATAGTGAAGCTGATTACTAGTCATTATAAAGTCGAATTTATAGCACTACTTTAGTTATAGTTGTCTATGATCGAGATACTGTGCTCCAAGTCGTCCATAACCGCGGACACGGCTTTCAGAAAGTTTTACCCTGCAGGGGTGCACAAATAGCCACACACACTCGATCAACCTCGAAAAAACCAAATCAAAACCCAACGAGGCTTTCACGACAAAGCAATCACAGGATTCAAAATTATTTCAGGGGGCCACCCCATTGAGTACACCCGCAACGAAGCTAGCTGACTCCGAGACGGACTCAAGGTTTGCGTCAATGGCTGTAAACGACTGGGAACCCAAAACTGGGCTTGTCGATACCGCGAAAACACTCCGCTTTCCTAAACAGTACAGTGTGCTATCCATCGCACAATCGTAATAAAGCAGTAAAGTATGGCATAAGTACAGGATAGTAAATAAAACCTCAAACTAGTTTGTGGCCCCAAGAAATAAGAATGAATCAAGCTCTGGCTCAAGGGGGTCCCATAATTCCCCCGTATGTGGATAGCGCGAATATTCAAGGAACAGGTATCAGGTACTCGGGGTCCTACGGGACACAAGTGGACGGTTAACAACCAAATAACATCTATTGCCCACCTGTGCCTCTGCTTACCTACTTCAATTTTAGTTGTTAAACAGTAAATAAAGTGAAGGATAAATAAAGCCATGACCATCTCCAACATTAATCATGCGGCAAGGCTCCAACAACTGTGGTGCTTGACGACACACAACAGCCCTTGAGCAAGCGACTACGACGCGCAAGTCCAACTATCTACCAAACAACAGGTAATAGGATGTGTCCAAGGCAATATAAGGCTGCAGGGGATATCACGGGTACGAAAACTAGAGCAACGCAACAAAGATAGCAATAGATCAACAGGAGGGAATAAATACTATAAAAGTAAGATAGGTAGAAAGGGGGAGATGCGCGCCTGAAAAACATTGCCGAAGGTTCATCCGAAGATCGGGTCGACACTCGCATCAACTCAACGGCCTTATCCGCGAAGAATCAAAACACTAGAATAAACACCGGATGCACTATTTAATACAACGGCAAAGATCGGGCATGATGCATGTATGATGTATGACATGGAAAATGTGCGATGCAACTAGGCCACATTAAGCGGAACCAGGGTCCCGACAATTAATTAAATGGTTCAAGTTATTTATCTACCCCGCAAGTTAAATGTTGTCTTAACAAGGCAAAATTATATCACCGGTTCGCTACACAAATTTAAATGAGGCCAATTTAAGACTAGATTTGTCCGCATATGGGCCCCATATTTAATTACGAGGTGAATCGGCATAGTGCCCCCAACCCACATGACAAATATGCATGCATGAACAATTTAATATGCAACAAGTATATATTATTCTTATAAAAATAGGGGCTTAGGGTCACACATTGAGGGGTCTCGGCGATCTTGGTTCCGGGGTTCGGTCTCAGGGTTCAGGGTTCGACGGGAGAACGGATCGACGAGATCGGATACAAGATGGAGAACTTGTCGCATTCCGGAAGAAGGGTTTGGTTCAGCGTCGGGGCGCATCGGATTCTTCCAGGTCGGTGCCGATCTTGTCGTCGATGGCGAACTTGAGTGGATCGGATACCGGGGTCTTCGGATCCGTGAAGTAGATCTTGTCGCACGGTGTCCGGGAAGACGAACTTGGCGTATTCACGTCGGCGATCTTGGCGTTCGGGTTCTCGACATCGCCTCCGGGGAGAAGGTCTTGTTGCATCCGGGGTCGTCGGGTCATGTCGTGGGCTTTGTCGTTTCATGGTGGAGATCTTGGCGTCCCGGGTCTCGGTGTTCCGGGATGGTGAACTCGTTGTCCCAACGGATCGGGTTTACTTGTGGCAGATCTTCTCCATGGGGAGGTTCTTGTCTGTGGCCCTTCGATTGTCTCCGGGTTTGACCAACGTAGGGTGATGTAGATCTTGGTCACCGTCGGCGCTCACGTGCAGGGACCAAACAGCCATGGGCTTATGGCCGAACGCAGGAGGAGACGGGCACTGGCAGCACGCGGGGAGCTCGACGATGAACTGCAGTGGGAGAGCGACGGCGGGCTTGGGCGGCTTGAGGGGGCGGCACATTGGAGACCGACGCGGAGGCAGCAGGGCCCGCAGGGCGGGGCCCTGGGAGACGCTGCGAACGGGGTCGGGCCGAGGGAGAAGAGGGCCAAGGCGCGACGGCGGTGGCTCGAGGAGGCGCGGGCCGGCCGGAGGCGAGGCCGGAGCGGGGGCGACGGCAGGACGGAGGCGGCCGGCGCGGAGCTCGCGGGAGGCGCAGGGCCGGCGCGGAGGAAGAGGTCGTCGGGGTCGGGGAACGTTGGTTCTGGGTGGGGCCACGTGGGACCAGGCGGGGTGGGGCACTGGAAAGTGGGGTCGGCGGTTGGTGGAAGAGGTGGTGGAACCGGTTGGAGGCAGGGGCGTGCGTGGGGTGCTGGCCAGGTGGGGAGGTGGGCCCGGGTGGCAGCGGGTGAGTCGCTGTGTGGGTTGGGTGCTGGCAAGCGTGCGTGTGTGTGTGTTGGTGGGTCGGGTACAGGGGATGGGGAGAGGGTAGGTGGGGTGGACAGAGGTGGGGAAAGGGGTAGGATTAGGTGGCGGCCTGGGATAGGTTAGGGGGAAGGGGCAGGGTGACGTGGCTTCTCGCGATAGGAGGGGGTGATGTGGCTGGTTGGGTGGGTAGACTAGGTCTGGGTGTAAAAAGGGGTTTAGGGTGGACCGATTTTATTCTGGGGGTGGTCGACTAGGTCGGATCGGCCCGGTTCGGCTGCCCCCTAAAAATAATATAACTTTTATTTAATTTGCAATAAACTTTTGTAAATAGTTTTTAGACAAACAAAATATCCGGAAGCATCCGGGGTTTAATTTGAAATAGAAGGAGGGCTAGTTTCAGAAAACAGTAGACTTTCGCAACATAGTTTCAAGTAAAATAATATGCATGATGATGACAATGCTCAAATGCAATGTGGCATGATGACATGAGCATGCGGTCATGATGATGCAATGCACAAAAACAACGCGATTTTCTAGTAGTGGTTTTGCGGTATGCCACAAAACCCTAGCCGCCGGCCTGCCCCTCCTCGGCGTGTCTAAACCCTAGATCGTCGAGGGACTCTCTCATACTCCACCATAGTCGCTCCGGCTTAAGGCGAAGCCCTGCGAGATCTCCCCTCTACTTCCGGTACCACGCCGTTGTGCTGCCGGAATTGCGAGGAGAGTGCTACAACCTCCGCTGCATGCTGGAACAAGGGAGAGGAAGGTCTTCGTCGAGTACCGAACGTGTGACCGACTGCGGGAGCGCTGCCGGAACGCAGCGCCGGAAGGATCGTCTACGCGATCTTGAGATCGGGAAGAGTACGACTACATCACCCACGAGAATCCGCTCTCGTTAAACACTTTGGAATCTTCGAGGGTGAGTTATTCCATCGAATCGTTGCTACAATCTAGTAGATAGATCTTGGCTTGTTTGTTTGTATGCGGTAGAAATTTTTGTTTTCCATGCTACTAAACCCTACACCTTATACCCAAGAATTGCCGCAAACTCAGCCAAAGTTGCTTGTTTGACAACGCCCTCCATCATCCAGGTGATAGTCCGAGACTGGTTCTTGGCAAAGTGAACGGTGGCATAAAACTGAGTAATGAGCATGGGGTCATAGTCACACCGGAACTACATAATGGGAAGCAAGCCAATGTTTGTGCAAATCTCAAGGGCTTCACCGAAGTAGTTCAAGTTCTTCTTCACATGATTCATCTCAATCCACTTCTGAGGGACCACTAGCTTCTCATCCTTCATGAGTACCTCAAAGTATACACGCTCTTGGAAGTCTGTGTAAAAGAGACTGTTTTCCCTAGCATGAGAGTGAGTAGCAACATATGGATTGATGGACCGCAAGGCATGAAAGTCAACCTCAGACAACTTCTTTGGCCCAGATGGCCCAGATGGCCTAGAACTCTGACTCTTGCGATGACTCGAAGGGGGAGGAGGAGGAGCACTACCACGTCCAGCACTTTGCTTAACGCCCCCTCCACGCCAGCCCCGAGTGGTTTTCAGCTTCAGACGGTTGCTAGGTTGAGGCATGATCTCTTCCTCTGACTCTATCTCTGACTCAGACTCTGACTCAAAGTCCTCGATTTCATGATGAGCTTTGGACCATTTGCGTGAACCCTGGGAGCCCCCTGCACCTGTGAAAGAACGAGGGAGATAGCAGTGGGATAAGGGCACAAGAACCCAAAACAAACACACGACAAAATTCAAGTTTTAGAGAAAATTTTGGTGTCAATACTGGTCGATACTACCGGATCTCATGAGCGGTAGTATCGGAAAAAAATTCCGGTACTACCGGTCATGCGACTATAGTGTAGATCAGGTAGGATCGATCCATGGACGTGCAGCAAAATTATCCAAAACGAGGATTTTATCGGGCAAGGAGTAATATCTGGTAAATTGCACACGATACAACCTCAAAAACACTTGTTTTGACCAAGAATCAAAGTCGCCCTAGATTCAATGGAGAAAACATGGGAGAAGAAGAGGAGGGCGGTAGTACCGGTGTCCATGGCGGTGGATATTGAGGAGCAGCCCGCGAGGAGGCCGGATCCGGTGCGGATCCGGTGAAAGGAGGAGAGGGCGGGGCTCCGGCGGCGATTTCTGCTCCGGCGGCAGCGGTGATTAGAAGTGGAGACGGGGGAACAATGAGGCACTAAGAGGTGCCCCCCTCATGTCTGCACCCTTAACCAGGACGCCAAGAGGTAGTATCGGGTGTACGAATGGTAGTACTGTCGCGCGTACACATGGTAGTGCCACTTGCCGGTAGTACCGCGAAAAGCGATCGGTAGTACCGCACCTAGGAAGTTTCCAGAAAACGACCTGGAAACTGACCCTTCAGCGGTAGTACCGCTTGTTTTCCCGGTAGTACCGCTTGCCGATATTGCCGCATAATTGAACGGTAGTACCGTACCTGGAACGTTTCCAGGGGTCGACCTGGAGACTGACTACGGCCGGTAGTACCGCTCCCTTACCCGGTAGTACCGTTTCCACTAGAACAGAAAGCCAGGTATAAATTGGAAGGTTCTTGTGCAGAGTAGATGAGTTTTGTCGAAGGATAAGAAAGGCTTGGTTAAGAGAGTCACACTGATATGGATACATGCACTCTAAAATAGGAAAAACGTAGCAAGAACCAAATGAGGGTGCATGATCTTAAGGCCTAACACAACTCAACAAATGACAAACACGAGTAAGCACCAACCTCTCGAAAGTGAGAGGGCGGTGGCCTAGGCCACCATGTTTGAGTAAACTCGGCTTGGCACCACGAAGATATATCTTGGGTCCATTACCGAAAATCATCATTTAAGCTCACATATCACAAAATGATATTAACAGGAATGATTTTTTATCGCTTTGGGCATGATGGGGGAGGGATAGTCCAATCAATTAGAACCGCACTCCCCCTATATCCATGCCTGCACCTAAACCAAATAAGAGTTAAGACATAGGTGATTATGCAAGGTGATCAAGTCAAGCTCCTTGAATCTATGATATTTAGTTCATTCCACAAATAGCAAAACCTTGCTTCATCAAGTGGCTTCGTGAAGATGTCAGCAAGTTGATCTTTGGTTGACACATAAGGTAGATCAATATCACCTCGAGAAACATGATCCCTAATGAAGTGATGGCGAATCTCAATATGCTTTGTCCTTGTGTGATCCACCAGGTTGTAGGCAATCTTGATAGCACTTTCATTGTCACATAGAAGAGGCACTTTGTCACAATGGACACCGTATTCCTTTAAAGTTTGCCTCATCCATAGCAAATGAGTGCAATCACTAGCAACTGCCACATACTCGGCTTCGGCGGTGGAGAGAGATATACAATTTTGGTTCTTAGAAGACCAACATACCAAGGACCTACCAAGGAATTGGCAAGCCTTGGTTGTTGATTTTCTATCATCCTTATCACCATCCCAATCCGAATCCGTGTATCCACAAAGAGCAAATGTTGACCCACGAGGATACCAAAGACCATAATATGGGGTATGAACTAAATATCGAAATATTCTCTTGACTGCCATCAAATGGCTTTCTTTACGAGCCGCTTGATATCTTGCACACACACCTACACTCAACACAATATCAGGTCTAGATGCACAAAGGCAAAGCAAAGAACCAATCATAGACCGGCATACCTTTTGATCCACATCTTTACCATTTGGATTTTGTTCTAGACGAGTCTTTGTAGCCATGGGAGTAGGAGCTCCATTTAAATCTTGCATTTTTAATCTTTTGAGCATATCTTGAGTATACTTGGCTTGGTTGAATAATGTCCCTCCTCTAACTTGCTTGATCTCAAAACCAAGAAATACACTTAACTCCCCCATCATAGACATACGGAACCTACTAGTCATAAGCTTTTAGAATTCATCATTAAAAGCCTTGTTAGATGAGCCAAAGATAATATCATAAACATATATTTGGCATACAAAAAGCTCCCCATTGACCTTCTTAGGAAAAAGAGTGGGATCGATTTTCCCAACCTCAAACCCACGGTCAAACAATAACTCTCTAAGGTGCTCATACCACGTGCGTGGGGCTTGTTTCAGCCCATAGAGCGCCTTGTCAAGTTTGTAGACATGGTTTGGGAAGTTGGGAACCTCAAATCCTGGGGGTTGCTTTACATATACCAACTCATTTAAGCGACCATTAAGAAATGCACTTTCTACATCCATTTGTTGCAACTTAAAGTTATGATGTGCCGCATAAGCAAGAAGGATACGGATGGACTCAAGGCGAGCCACGGGTCATATGTCTCTCCATAATCAATGCCTTCAATTTGAGAGAACCCTTGTGCAACCAATCTTGCCTTGTTCCTTACTATAATTCCATGCTCATCTTGCTTGTTCTTGAATATCCACTTGGTGCCTATAACATTGCGGCAATCCTTTGGCTTCTGAACTAACTTACATACTTTGTTTCTCTCAAAGTTGTTGAGCTCTTTGTGCATTGCTTCCAACCAATCCGAATCTTCAAGAGCTTCCCATACTTTCTTTGGTTCAATCATGGAGATGTGTGCTTGGTGTTCACTAAACCTTTTCAATTGAGCTCTTGTGGAAATGCCTCTCCTTAGGTCACCAACCACATTTTCTAGGGAGTGGTCTCTTAATTCCAACATTCTATCCGTTCTTGCTTCGTGATGAGTGTGGATCTCCTCATTGTTTCTTGGAGGACCCTCTTCATCATTTTGGTCCTCGTCTTGACCATCAACTTAACCTTGATCATTACCGGAATCATTCTCTTCATTAAGAGGCAAAGATTGACCTTGGTATTGATTAAGCACTCTTCTATCATCGATTTGAGCTTGCCTCAAGGCAGTTTGTATGGATCTTCCTTGAGTAATTGACTTGGCACCACTTGACATCCTAGAAAATGAATCAAGCTCCTCATCACTAGAGATGTCACCTTGATCAACATGTTGAGGGTCCACAGCTTGTCTTTGGCTTGGGTCACTGTCCACCTCGGTAGATGGAACATGTTATTGTTGTGAAGATGAGGGCTCCACTTGAGTAGAGCATAGTTCTTCTCGATCTGCCATAGGGGGTTCCTCAATGGGGCGGATATATCCCACACCCATTCTTCCTATGGCATCCTGAGGCATTTCATCATATGCATCACAAGCATCAACACGCCCCCCTTGGGGACCATCATATTCTTCGAAGGTCACAATACAAGATTATATGATGGCTCTGGAGAGATTATCATAGATTCTATAAGTGTGAGATTCGAGACCATAACCAACAAAAATACCCTCTAATGCTTTAGACTCGAATTTGGACAAACGAACACCTTTTATGAGATAGAAACACTTACAACCGAACACCCGAAAGTAAGATATGTTGGGCTTGTTACCGGTAAGTATTTCATATGGAGTCTTGTTGATTTCTTAGCGGAGGTAGAGCCGGTTGGATGCATGGCAAGCGGTCGAGATAGCTTCGGCCCAAAAGTTGTATGGAGATTTAAACTCCGCCAACATGGTCCTAGCCAGCTCAATAAGAGTTCGGTTCTTCCTCTTGGCAACACCATTTTGTTGAGGGGTATATGCAGCGGAATATTGGTGTTTTATCGCCTCACCACTAAGGAAATCATTCAAGGTGTAGTTCTTGAACTCGGTGTCGTTGTCGCTTCTTATTATCAACACGGGGGGACATTGTATTGACGTTGAACCAAGTTGATGAAGTCAATGAAGGTCTTTTGTGTCTTACTTTTCAACTTGAAGAAATATACCCATGAGTATCTTGAAAAGTCATCAACAATCACCAAACAATATTTCTTCCCACCAAGACTTGCATGAGATGGAAGACCAAAGAGGTCCACATGAAGGAGCTCCAAGATCTTTGTTGACTTGATGCAATTCTTTGGCTTGTGGGGAGCATCATGCATCTTTCCTAGAACACAAGCCCTGCAAACACGATCTTTGGCAAAGGAAACATTTTCTTTTAGTCCAACAATATGGCCCTCCTTGTGGATACTTTGCAAAGTTCTCATATTGACATGGTGTAGGGGTCTCAACCTAATAAGGTAGATTCCTCCTGTCTTTTACAATGCTAGTCCCTGGATCAATAGCTAGCATCCACAGTTAAGATGTAATATCAAGAAACAAAGGTCATAATATAGCTTTATAACCAGGAATAACATATTTTTATTACATCAAACATAGCTCATTTGGCTATTATATTACATTGCAGCGGAATAACTATAAGCATGGGGTCCTTCATCTTCAAAGTGCCACAGGAAGATGTTGGTTGTAGACTTTGTAATCCTATTCAAACAATCTTCACTAAAATCAATCAAACCTGCAACATACAAGTTACAGCCACAAAGGGTCAATACATTTGAATTGTATTGGCAAGTGATACTATGGTAGTATAGTGGAGTCTATCATCTATATGCATTTGGCTAAATGAAGTTTGAGGCTTGCATTGCTCAAAATAGGTTTTTCCTTAACATTTGAAAATACTAAGTTTTGCTTGGCAAAAAGCATTTTTCTCAATCAAAGATTTGAAGATCCTTTCAAGGCATCTCTCCATCAAAGATTGAAGATTTCACACAACCCTTGTTCAATCCACAAGATTTTAACTTAGAAATTTGAATGATGAGATTCTTGATTGCTTCCATGTCTTGATGCTCAAATTGTCCTTTACTAGGGACATGGCTAAGTACTTAGATTTTACACTCTGCAGAGGTGGTGCACTTTCCCCACAAGACTTGGTTTCCCAAGACAAGATCTTTCAGAAGCTTTCCCTTAGACCAAAATGGACGCGCTCCAACCTATCAAACACTACCACCCACTGTCCATATGGCTAAGTTCTTGCAACCTATATGATCATGGCAGAGCCCATATTGCCAAGTGGTTGCACTTGAAGCTTCTCAACATTTGACATCTCAAATCCCTTTGTTCCTGGGTGGCATACCACAAGTGAGATACACAACCCAAGTCCATGGCCTTGTGTAACCACTCAACATATCCCAATCCTTCCATTCCACCCAGGAGGTTCATTAACTTAGTTGTTTTATTAAACAAAACCTAAGTCCTCAGACTTAGAATATTTTTCCATATTGTGAATATATATTCCACCCATGTTTTCTATTAGCTAGGCTAAGCTTGATAGTAGTAGGAATCTTTAACTTAGGAAAATCCTACTAAGGATTCATTTACTAGGTTTTACTATAGCAAGGTCTATACTTAGCAAAATCCATGCAAGCTTACTTAGCAAAATCACTAATGCATAGTGAAAGTAATGGGACAAAAGTATGAAGCATCACTTGCCTTTTGGAAGGGAATGGTGGTTCACTCCTTGATCTTGCTAGTCTCACACTTTCTAACTTCACTACAAGTCAATCAAGTAGACACAAAATCAACTAGCATTACAAACCAATAAATCAAACAATTTAACACACAAAACAATGGGATCTAAGTCATGCATGGGAGCATGTAAAGGATGGTTCTATTTGTAAGGATGGTCTCCATTAGGCTTCTAAACTTTGTAAGTTCCAAGTTGGTCATTTAACAAAATGGCAAAGTCATTTGCAAATGGGTTTTATCCCTAAACCATTTTTAAATCCATTCATCATTTCATGTGGTGAAAAATGTTTTTATCAAGGCAAAACTCTTAAGTTGTTCACCAAATGAGTTGCTAATTTGCAAAACTTGGTGTTTTGGGTCAGTGGGTTTGATCAAACCATTTTCTTAAAGTTTTCTTTCCATAAACATTTTCATAACAAAAACCATTCTTTTTATTTGGCTAGAAAATGACTAAGTCAAGTAATCCAACCTAAATCTTACCAAAATCATTTTTAACACCAAGGGTTGGTTCCTACGGTCAGTAAGGTCACAACAAACCAATTTGCAAAGGTTTTAATCCAAAAATCATTTTTAAACATTTTTTCTAATCTAAACAAGTACACAAATGTTTCTGCAAATTCAAACAAGCTAACAGATACTATTTGTCAAACTAAGGCCATGGTTGGCTAGGGCTTGCTCTCCTGAATCCATTGATATAAAATTTGTAATTTTTGGACGTGTGGTTTGAAAGTTACAAGGGTTTGAAAATTACAAACAAATCTGTTTTCAATTTCTGTTTTTAAACAGACAGGTGACACGCGGCACAAATTCATTGGGTGGTACCGGTTCGTCTAGATCGAGTAACACAGACCACAGGATTAAAGGGGCAGGTGCGGCTCAGATCAACGCGTACCCCTTCGTTCATTCAATCTATCGTGGCCACGCGATTAAGATCCTACGGCTACCAGGCGCTTGCCAGGAACGGTCGGCGCTAACGGCGGCTGCGCGGTGGCGCGGCTCTGCTCGCGACGGTTTCGGTGATACAGGGAGCTAGAGGAGGAGTGGGCTGGCTCACCGTGCTCGTAGACGCCTGGGGAAGCTCAACGTGTCAGTATCTCGTCGAGGGGCGTACGGGAGCGAGGTGGATTGCTCGCCGGAGTTCCAGCTGGCGTCGAGTGCGCGTGGCCGTGGTCGAGGGCGAGGCTCCAGTGCGTGCCGAAGCAAGGTAGAGGGTGCGTTAGACGCGCAAAGTCATTGCGGTGATGCGAGCGTGAAGGAGGAGGCGCGGGGTGGTCGAATACTACCTGTGGACGTCGTCGGTGAAGAAGACAAACGCGGCGGCGTCGGGAGCTTGTCAAAGTCGAGGCTCTGGGGCGCCCGCGGTCGAATGGGTGGTACGGGGAGGAAGGACTGGGAGTGGGGAGTCTGCTAGCGTGCACAGGGAGGCAAGGGGTGGTGACACTTGGCCGGAATTCGACGAGGAAGGTCGTCGGAACAGAGGGGCTCGGGGAGGAATTGAGGCGGCCTGGGGGCGCGCTTTGGGGAGAAGACAGAGGGGAATGAGAGAGGATGCGATGGCGTTTAAAGGTGCTTGATCACTGCGAGGAATACACGCGGCGTTAAGTCGAATTAAGCTGGAGAATCAACGGCAGAACGAGGAGGAACGGGTCGCTGCGGGTGGGGAAGAAGAACAGGGGAGTGGGGTCGTCTTGTCAGCGATAGAGAAGGAAAGGGGGTTGGGTCCACCAGTCAGCTACTTAGCGGGTGCGAGACTGAGTGAGAAAAATGGTTCGGGAAATAAGAGGAGGTGGGCTGCGAGTGGGCTGTTGGGCTGGAGTTGGGCTAGATGGTGGGCTGTTCTATTTTTTCCTGTCTGAATTCTTTTTCCTTTTCTATTTTCAATTTCTGTTTTGAAATTTCTATCAAACAAACATGGATCAAATCAATTCAAACAACACCCAAACTTTGTAATATTGAAATTAGTTCTGTTCAGTAACATGAACCAAAATCCAAATTCAAATTAATAATTTTAATAATAGGGGCTATTACTATTTAATTAAATGGATGTACCAATTATTAAATCCATAGGTTTTGATTTAATTCAAAGCTCCACTTGAGAACTAAATAATTTTAAACCATTCAGTAGGTTGTATTTGAAATTAAGGAATATTTGGAAAGCTTGTTTTTAAAATAAAAATAACATTTTGTTATATAGGGTCCATTAATAATTAAATAAAATGGGCCTTAGTTATTAAATCAAATAGAGTTTGATTTTATTAATAAAATCTTTATTTGAACCTAAATATTTTCAAAACCAAATCAGTAGGTTTTATTTGGGGAAATATAGAATACTTGGAAACTTGTTTAAAACAAAATAACCTTTTATTTTAGAGTCCACTATTAATTAAATATAATAGACTTTCATTATTAAATCAAATAGGATTTGTTTTATTGAGATGTTTATTTTGAAATCTAGAATAAAGCCAAAACACTTTAGTAGGTTTTATTAGAGAATATAAAATACTTGGAAAACCTATTTAAAATAAATTAATAAGTTTTGATGTTTTAATTAAAATGGTAAAACCTTTATTTGAATAAAATTTGGATATTAATTCCTTATTATTTTATTTAAGCAATCCTTTATTATTATTATTATTATTTTTAAATAAACCTTTGCTATTTTATTTAAAATAAAATGTTTTAATTCCAAAGCTTGGCCAAGGTTTAATTTGGCTTTATCAAATATTCTTTATTTATAAACTTCTATTTCATTTGAAAACAAATCTTTTCATTTAATTGTTTCAAAATAGTATTTCCAAATGTTTTTATTTTTCCTTTTATTAAATGTTTATCTTTTTAAATCCCTTTAGGTTTATTTTAATTCAAATGGGTTTGAAGTTCCAATTGAATTCAAAAAGTTTCTTCTGGCTCTAAAAATCAAACAAAGTTTTATTTTATTCATTTATTTTCACATTACAAGATTTGGAAAATCTTGGGATGTGACAGGCTACCACCCTTAAAATAAATCTCGTCCCGAGATTTGGGGAGGCTAGGGTTACAAACAAGTTCAAAACAACTAGGGTACTACCACCCTTAAAAATTTTCAAACAAAAATTACATATGGTCCTTCTTGAAAACTTCTCTAAGCAAACTTTGCATGTGTCCTTGGTTTCTATACTTGACTCATGGGCCAAGGTTGAGATCCTTCACAGGCTTATTCAACTTGTTCTTCATCTTTTCTGTACATTTGCTTGCATAATGTCCTGGATTCTTGCAGTTGAAACAATGGATGTCCTTGAGTTCTTTACGTGGCTCTTGTGGACAAGTTGCTACATAGTGGCCTAGCTCTTTGCGGTTGTTGCACCACACTTGGTCAATCTCTTTATTCTTCTTGTTCTCTGGGCATCCATTGGAGTAGTGTCCCATTTCCTTACATTTACGACATTGTGCAAGGCTCATGTCTTGATTTTGTTTCTTAAGTTTCTTTAGTCCTTTGAATTGAGTCGTCTTGTTTGGAGGTATAAGTGGTCCTTTTCCTTTGGTATATTTGGATCCTTCTTGTTTCCTTTGTTCCACCATGGAGTAGATAGGACATTGGTTAGGAGTATGATCACTTCCTTCACATAGGTAGCAAGTAGCTTGAGAGGTAGGGCATTGTCCAATAGGATGTTCTTCTTCACAATTGGGGCATTGTCCTTCATGCTCCTTGGAAGTATGATCCTTGTCTCCACAAATAATGCAAGCTGGGGCTCCATCTAGAATAACATTCTTGTTATCATAAACTCTTTTGGGATAGTTTTCTTCCATGTTGATCATTTGATTAGTCACCTTAAGCATCAGTTGGGATTGTTCCTCCAAAAACTTTTGCAGTGCTGGATCTTTATCACTATTGTTGGCTATGAATTGAGCTGTCAGTTGGTTCAACTGGTGTTGGGTTGCTATGAGCTCTTTCATGCTGTCAGCTTGGTTGGTGTTGGTGTCATCAACCTTGGAATCTTTTGGAGTAGTCATCTGTTTGGGTTGGGTAGGGATTAGAATAGGCAAGATATTTCTAAGAACTTAATTCTAATCACACACATCACAATTCACACAAGCAATGTTCATGCACTCACAAACCAAACATTTCACTCAAACAACTTTGCACTCAAACAACAAGGTTCAAGCACATACTTAGGCAACAAAATATTTTTGTTACACCACATAAGTTGGTGTGTTTGACTTAACTATAATATGGTGGTCCATCTATATGGTTCACTTGTGATCTTTCCATCCTTCTTTGGTTGATCCTTCTTGTATGAGATCATGGTTTCCTTGAGAAAACTCTTGGTCACAATTCTTCAAAGTTGTTGATGGTTCCTTCTTATTTTGCATTCCCTCAGTCTCTAAATCTTGAGTAGGATTTCCTTGTTTCACTTGTAGTCCTTAGTGGTATCCAAGTTGGAAGTCCTTGGTGAACATGCTGAAGATGTTGAAGTCATTAGAGTTGAAGAGTTTGAAGAAGTCCTTTGCACATAGTGTAGTCCTTGGTCATGGGTAAGTTTTCCATCAAGTTGAAGTAGAAGAGAAGTAGAGTTGAAACCAAAATGGTTGAGGAAAGAGTTTACAAGATTTGTTTGTAAATAAGTTTTTGGATCAAAATATAACTCCTATTTTTCTAAGGGTTTTTGTCCAATCCTAGGTTTACAAATCCTACAGGCAACACAATGCTCTGATACCATCTATAGGGATCTCAACCTAATAAGGTAGATTCCTCCTGTGTTTTACAATGCTAGTCCCTGGATCAATAGCTAGCATCCACAGTTAAGATGTAATATCAAGAAACAAAGGTCATAATATAGCTTTATAACCAGGAATAACATATTTTTATTACATCAAACATAGCTCATTTGGCTATTACATTACATTGCAGCGGAATAACTATAAGCATGGGGTCCTTCATCTTCAAAGTGCCACAGGCAGATGTTGGTTGTAGACTTTGTAATCCTATTCAAACAATCTTCACTAAAATCAATCAAACCTGCAACATACAAGTTACAGCCACAAAGGGTCAATACATTTGAATTGTATTGGCAAGTGATACTATGGTAGTATAGTGGAGTCTATCATCTATATGCATTTGGCTAAATGGAGTTTGAGGCTTGCATTGCTCAAAATAGGTTTTTCCTTAACATTTGAAAATACTAAGTTTTGCTTGGCAAAAAGCATTTTTCTCAATCAAAGATTTGAAGATCCTTTCAAGGCATATCTCCATCAAAGATTGAAGATTTCACACAACCCTTGTTCAATCCACAAGATTTTAACTTAGAAATTTGAATGATGAGATTCTTGATTGCTTCCATGTCTTGATGCTCAAATTGTCCTTTACCAGGGACATGGCTAAGTACTTAGATTTTACACTCTGCAGATGTGGTGCACTTTCCCCACAAGACTTGGTTTCCCAAGACAAGATCTTTCAGAAGCTTTCCCTTAGACCAAAATGGACGCGCTCCAACCTATCAAACACTACCACCCACTGTCCATATGGCTAAGTTCTTGCAACCTATATGATCATGGCAGAGCCCATATTGCCAAGTGGTTGCACTTGAAGCTTCTCAACATTTGACATCTCAAATCCCTTTGTTCCTGGGTGGCATACCACAAGTGAGATACACAACCCAAGTCCATGGCCTTGTGTAACCACTCAACATATCCCAATCCTTCCATTCCACCCAGGAGGTTCATTAACTTAGTTGTTTTATTAAACAAAACCTAAGTCCTCAGACTTAGAATATTTTTCCATATTGTGAATATATATTCCACCCATGTTTTCTATTAGCTAGGCTAAGCTTGATAGTAGTAGGAATCTTTAACTTAGGAAAATCCTACTAAGGATTCATTTACTAGGTTTTACTATAGCAAGGTCTATACTTAGCAAAATCCATGCAAGCTTACTTAGCAAAATCACTAATGCATAGTGAAAGTAATGGGACAAAAGTATGAAGCATCACTTGCCTTTTGGAAGGGAATGGTGGTTCACTCCTTGATCTTGCTAGTCTCACACTTTCTAACTTCACTACAAGTCAATCAAGTAGACACAAAATCAACTAGCATTCCAAACCAATAAATCAAACAATTTAACACACAAAACAATGGGATCTAAGTCATGCATGGGAGCATGTAAAGGATGGTTCTATTTGTAAGGATGGTCTCCATTAGGCTTCTAAACTTTGTAAGTTCCAAGTTGGTCATTTACCAAAATGGCAAAGTCATTTGCAAATGGGTTTTATCCCTAAACCATTTTTAA
Source organism: Avena sativa (assembly GCA_916181665.1). Lineage (NCBI taxonomy): Eukaryota > Viridiplantae > Streptophyta > Magnoliopsida > Poales > Poaceae > Avena > Avena sativa. Next base: position 58,974,486 of record OV702283.1, on the reverse strand, counting down.
ATCCATTCATCATTTCATGTGGTGAAAAATGTTTTTATCAAGGCAAAACTCTTAAGTTGTTCACCAAATGAGTTGCTAATTTGCAAAACTTGGTGTTTTGGGTCAGTGGGTTTGATCAAACCATTTTCTTAAAGTTTTCTTTCCATAAACATTTTCATAACAAAAACCATTCTTTTTATTTGGCTAGAAAATGACTAAGTCAAGTAATCCAACCTAAATCTTACCAAAATCATTTTTAACACCAAGGGTTGGTTCCTAGGGTCAGTAAGGTCACAACAAACCAATTTGCAAAGGTTTTAATCCAAAAATCATTTTTAAACATTTTTTCTAATCTAAACAAGTACACAAATGTTTCTGCAAATTCAAACAAGCTAACAGATACTATTTTTCAAACTAAGGCCATGGTTGGCTAGGGCTTGCTCTCTTGAATCCATTGATATAAAATTTGTAATTTTTGGACGTGTGGTTTGAAAGTTACAAGGGTTTGAAAATTACAAACAAATCTGTTTTCAATTTCTGTTTTTAAACAGACAGGTGACACGCGACACGAATTCATTGGGTGGTACCGGTTCGTCTGGATCGAGTAACACAGACCACAGGATTAAAGGGGCAGGTGCGGCTCAGATCAACGCGTACCCCTTCGTTCAGTCAATCTATCGTGGCCACGCGATTAAGATCCTACGGCTACCAGGCGCTTGCCAGGAACGGGCGGCGCTAACGGCGGCTGCGCGGCGGCGCGGCTCTGCTCGCGACGGTTTCGGTGATACAGGGAGCTAGAGGAGGAGTGGGCTGGCTCACCGTGCTCGTAGACGCCTGGGGAAGCTCAACGTGTCAGTATCTCGTCGAGGGGCGTACGGGGGCGAGGTGGATTGCTCGCCGGAGTTCCAGCTGGCGTCGGTTGCGCGTGGCCGTGGTCGAGGGTGAGGCTGCAGTGCGTGCCGAAGCAAGGTAGAGGGTGCGTTAGACGCGCAAAGTCATTGCGGTGATGCGAGCGTGAAGGAGGAGGCGCGGGGTGGTCGAATACTACCTGTGGACGTCGTCGGTGAAGAAGACAAACGCGGCGGCGTCGGGAGCTTGTCGAAGTCGAGGCTCTGGGGCGCCCGCGGTCGAATGGGTGGTACGGGGAGGAAGGTCTGGGAGTGGGGAGTCTGCTAGCGTGCACAGGGAGGCAAGAGGCGGTGACACTTGGCCGGAATTCGACGAGGAAGGTCGTCGGAACAGAGGGGCTCGGGGAGGAATTAAGGCGGCCTGGGGGCGTGCTTTGGGGAGAAGACAGAGGGGAATGAGAGAGGATGCGATGGCGTTTAAAGGTGCTTGATCACTGCGAGGAATAAACGCGGCGTTAAGTCGAATTAAGCCGGAGAATCAATGGCAGAACGAGGAGGAACGGGTCGCTGCGGGTGGGGAAGAAGAACAGGGGAGTGGGGTCGTCTTGTCAGCGATAGAGAAGGAAAGGGGGTTGGGTCCACCAGTCAGCTGCTTAGCGGGTGCGAGACTGAGTGAGAAAAACGGTTCGGGAAATAAGAGGAGGTGGGCTGCGAGTGGGCTGTTGGGCTGGAGTTGGGCTAGATGGTGGGCTGTTCTATTTTTTTCTGTCTGAATTCTTTTTCCTTTTCTATTTTCAATTTCTGTTTTGAAATTTCTATCAAACAAACATGGATCAAATCAATTCAAACAACACCCAAACTTTGTAATATTGAAATTAGTTCTGTTCAGTAACATGAACCAAAATCCAAATTCAAATTAATAATTTTAATAATAGGGGCTATTACTATTTAATTAAATGGATGTACCAATTATTAAATCCATAGGTTTTGATTTAATTCAAAGCTCCACTTGAGAACTAAATAATTTTAAACCATTCAGTAGGTTGTATTTGAAATTAAGGAATATTTGGAAAGCTTGTTTTTAAAATAAAAATAACATTTTTTTATATAGGGTCCATTAATAATTAAATAAAATGGGCCTTAGTTATTAAATCAAATAGAGTTTGATTTTATTAATAAAATCTTTATTTGAACCTAAATATTTTCAAAACCAAATCAGTAGGTTTTATTTGGGGAAATATAGAATACTTGGAAACTTGTTTAAAACAAAATAACCTTTTATTTTAGAGTCCACTATTAATTAAATATAATAGACTTTCATTATTAAATCAAATAGGATTTGTTTTATTGAGATGTTTATTTTGAAATCTAAAATAAAGCCAAAACACTTTAGTAGGTTTTATTAGAGAATATAAAATACTTGGAAAACCTATTTAAAATAAATTAATAGGTTTTGATGTTTTAATTAAAATGGTATAACCTTTATTTGAATAAAATTTGGATATTAATTCCTTATTATTTTATTTAAGCAATCCTTTATTATTATTTTTTTTTTAAATAAACCTTTGCTATTTAATTTAAAATAAAATGTTTTAATTCCAAAGCTTGGCCAAGGTTTAATTTGGCTTTATAAAATATTCTTTATTTATAAACTTCTATTTCATTTGAAAACAAATCTTTTCATTTAATTGTTTCAAAATAGTATTTCCAAATGTTTTTATTTTTCCTTTTATTAAATGTTTATCTTTTTAAATCCCTTTAGGTTTATTTTAATTCAAATGGGTTTGAAGTTCCAATTGAATTCAAAAAGTTTCTTCTGGCTCTGAAAATCAAACAAAGTTTTATTTTATTCATTTATTTTCACATTACAAGATTTGGAAAATCTTGGGATGTGACACATGGGCTAGTCGGCGATGCCATAACCAACCCACATCGACCTTTCCAAATAAGCACATCGCACTTGTAGTGGTTTACCCCGAAAAGTCCACCACATACAAGTCATGTTTGACGTACCCAATGAAAGCGACCTTGAGAGACTTGCTCCACATGAGGACCACTATATCATCATCAACAAAGACGGAAAAGCCCATCTTTCCAAGAGCACGGACTAAAAGTAAATTGTATCCAAGGGTCTCAACAAGCATGACGTTCACGAGTGTAATATCGTGAGCAACCGCTACCTTGCCGAAACCCATTACCTTATACTTTGACTTGTCGGCATATGTCACGGATATTTGATCATCATTTGGCCTTAAATCCTTAACAATAGACGAGCTTCCGGTCATATGACTTGTGCAACCACTATCAAGCACCAACTTTGACCCTTCGGAAGCATATGTCTACAAAAGATCAAGCTAATTTTTAGGTACCCATTTTTCAATGGGTCCGCTTTTGTTAGCAACAAGGGTCTTGGGGACCCAAATATACCAAGCAATATAACCATCATATGGGCCAACATATTTTGCATACACATCACCATAATAATCACGCATTAGAACATTGTGAGGGTTAGCACTTCCCGCAAAATCATCACGAGACATAGTTTTACCACTTGTGGTCTTACTATCCACAATGGCATTGTTTTTCTCTTGTGCGGGTTTGGCCTTCTTCTTCTTGTTGTTGTTCTTCTTCTTGGCTTTGGATACAAAACCAATGCCCCCTTTCTCACCATTTGACCTTTGCTTACGCAATAGGTCATCAATGGACTTGTTACCTTTTGGAAATGTGGCCTTGGCAAGCTCCCCCTTCAACCTAGAATTTTCTTCAAGAATAGTTGTACTACTAGAAGGAATGAAATTACTAGGTGTAGGAATATTGGTCAATTGAGTTTGAAGCGTTTCATGGGACTTTGTGAGAGACAAGAGTTCACTTTCCAATGCCTTGTGAGCCTTTCTAAGTGAACTAAAGTCCTCGGCAAGTTTTTCATGAACCACACCAAACTCAATCTTATCCTTTTTAGCCCTTTTATATTTAGCAATAGCATGATCACGTTCCTTGATGAGTCTATTAACAATTATGTCATTGGCCTCATCAAGACCTTTAAGTTTTAGTTCAATTGACATCCTAGTCTCATGTTCTTCTTCTAGAGCATTATTTAGGGCATATATCTCAATCATGTGTTCATTCCCAAGTTTACATCTTACATCTAGGAGATCTTGTGTGTGGGAAAGTTGATCTAAGATGTTCCCAAAATGTATCTTGGACTCCCCTTGTAAGTTAGTCACAAACTCATCAAAAGCAATTAATTCCCTTTTTACTTCAAGAGACAACTCATCATCAATTTCATCATTGGCTAAGGGAATGGAGTGAGATGATGAGGATACCTCCGTTCCTCTTGCCATAAGGCAAGTGACGTTCTTGTTGGGAGTATTCTCATTTTGAGAATCGAAGAGTGAGAGTGTTGGAGTAGACGTATTGGCTAGAGCAGCCACACCACTTGATGTTTCCTCTTCCTCATCTTCAGCATCTTCATTGTCGGAGGAGAATTCTTCATGAGTGATCAATACAATTTCGCCCGACTTCTTGTTGATGGGATTCTTCTTGATGAAGGGTTTCTTGTAAGGAGCTTTGGAAGTTTTCTTTGGCAAAAGTTTACCCCCATGATCTTCTCTCTTCTCATATGGACAACCTGCCACAAAGTGATAGCGGTCACCACAACTGAAGCAAGTTCTCAATTTAGTGACATTTTCTCTTCTTCCATTTGGGTTGCTTCTTATTTGCATTTCCATCTTGGCGTTGGAGGGGTTCTTCCAAAAGTTCTTTGCATAGAAAGCCATATATTGGCCATGAGCAATCTTGACGTCATCGGGGTGGCTCATGGAGAGGCCTTCATCACTATCATCTTCATCCCCATATTACACAACTTTGGCCTTCAATGCAAGGTTGACAACATTTCTCATTCCAAGGGCTCGAGCACGGGCATCTTTGGCATTCTTGGTGGCAACCTTGAAAGAGGCCATATCTTGCATAACTTCATTGGAGGTCATGAGGTGGTAGTTGTGTCTTCCTTGTAGGCTTTTCAAATCAGTGGGCTCAAAGGGCATGAGTGCACTCACATATTTCCTTTTTATCCAAGCATCATCCACATGTGAGGCACCCACATTCCTAAAAGCGGTGGCGGTGGTCTTGAGCCTACGGTACATGTCTTCATGATCTTCACCTTCCTTCATGTAGAAGCCTTCGGCTTCATTGCTTAGTGCATCATACCAGTTCCTTCTCATGCTCTCATTCCCAACAAACAACACTGTGAGAGCATCCCAAGCTTCCTTGGCGGTGTTGATGTGCTCAATGTGTGGGTAATCCTTTGTACCCAATCCTTGTTGAATCATGTGCAAGGCGGTGGCATTGAGTTGACTATTTACAACTTCTCTTCTTGTCAAGTTGTTTGGATCCCCAATATAGAGTCCTTGTTCAATGATGTTCCATAGTTCAATGCAAGAGCTGCGCACATGAGTTTTCATTAGAGATTGCCATTGAGCAAAGGTAGTAGATGCTTCAAGCTTTGGTGGGTCTCCTCTATTTTTTACACGAGGGTGAGGAATTGGGGGGTCGGGAGAGAACCATGCATGACAGTCATGGTGCTCTCCCTTCTCACCAACTCTTTTTGTGGAGGAATTAATGTTGTCTTGATTACCCCCCACCACCTTACCCGTGGGAGATGTCGGGGCATTCTCCTTGGGAAATGGTGGAAGTTCCTCTTGAGGAGAAGGGTGTAGCACCCCGGATAAACCGTTAATAGAAATTTGCTTGTTCTTTTATTTTTGTGCATCATCAAAACATCATGCATATGTTTGCCTCTCTAAACATTTTCACTAAAACCTTATTTTGTTTTACTAAAGTATCCATGTGGTTTTATTAAAACCTCTCGTGTTAAAAAAATAAAAACAAATAATATTTTTCACTCTTTATAAGACCACAAAGGTTTTCTTATTTTATAAATAATAGTAGGCCCAAAAGTCTGTATAAATTTTTAGCCAAAACTAGACCCATCTAGTCTACTTTAGACTGTATAGATATCTTATCCCCTCTTCCTTCCTCTTCCTTCCCAAACCCTAGCTCCAAATTCTCTACCTAAATATGAGATCTAAATTCTCTCTTTTATCTACCAGTATTATCTAAAAGTTTCCACATGAATTCTTGCTGGCCGGCTGATCCCGATTCACTACAGCTGCTCTCTCTTAGTTCAGTTCAACACGCTCTGCTCTCCAAGATGTGCTGGATTCCTTATTGTTTTTATCCAATCTCCCTTTCCTTGCATCTATCTAGGCCTAGACAGATCCCATCGTTGCTCTACCCAACTTGCTCCACGTGAGCCTTCTCCATACGCAACACAGTCATCAGCTTCCTGTAGCTCCATCTCACTAGATTTCCCATCGATCTCCACACCAAGACCAGCTACCACCACCTCGTCTCGCGTCCCGCGCGCACAAGATCCTGATCCGGCCGAATTCTACCGCGCAGCAGCCGACCGCATCTAAGCAGCTCCCGCTCACACGTCAACAACACCATGCTACTCCTCTCTTTGATCTGCGTGCATACTAGGTGTGCCATCGGCCGTCGTGCGCCACTAGCTCACCAAGCCGAATTCTTCTGTGTCGTACAGTGGCCAGCTCATGTTCTTCTCCGGCGTCAACCCCTATAGGTGAAAAACGTTTTGACACTGCTGTCTTACTCCAGTACACATGCATCTCACTTCCGTTCGTGTTTCCCCACAGGTGTTCGACAAAATCACCGCATCAGTTTAGTCTTGTTATTTGTTCCATCTCGCAACCCTGATCTCCTCTACGTCGCATTGGAATCGATATCTGCCATTACTTGTCGTCAAGATCTTCTGCCCCGCGTGTAATTGGGCTACTTCTACTACTTCAACTATAATACAGAGACGGCCTTTTAGACCGTGAGACCCCTTCCAACCATTTTTCCTATATTCCATATATATTGTTGCATTTAAATACAGAGACCATATGCAGACGAATCTAGTCTAATATTGGCTCCATTTACATTGTATAGCGAACCGGTGTCATATTTTGCCTTGTTAAGACAATATTTAAATTGCGGGGTATCTAAACAACATGAACCTTCCAAGTAATTGTCGGGACCCCGGTTCCGCTTAATATTGCCTAGTTGCATCGCACCTTTGCCATGTCATACATCATACATGCATCATGCCGGATCTTCTGCCGTAGTATTAAACAGTGCATCCGGTGTTTCTTCTAGTGCTTTGCTTCTTCACGGATTAGGCTGATGAGTTGATGCGAGAGTCGCCACGATATTCGGATGAACCTTCGGCAATGTTTTCAGGCGAGCATTCTCCCTCTTTCTACCTATTTTATATTTCTAGTCTTTATTTCCTCCTGTTGATCTATTGATATCTGTGTTGCGATGCTTTAGATTCCGTGCACCAGTTATATTCCTTGCAGCCTCTATATTGCCTTGGACACCTCCTATTACCTATTGTTTGGTAGATAGTCGGCCTTGCGAGTCATAGTTGCTTGCTCAGGTGCTTCTTCGCGTCGTTGATGTTTTGCCGTTGTTGGGTGGTTGGCACATGCTTAATGGTGGAGATGATTATGGATTTAATTACCGTTTAATAACTAAAATTGAAAATAGGTAAATGCAGAGACACTAGTGGGTAATAGACAATATTTGGTTTTTAACCGCTCACTGGTGTCCCGTAGGACCCCGAGTTCTTGACACCTGTTCCAAGATCGAGCGCGCTAACCATAGGTGGGGTGTGTGGGCACCCCCATCGATTTAGTACTTGATCTCAAAGTACTGTACTGGGGGCCACAACCTAGTTTGGGGCTTTATTACTATCATGTACTTATGCCATGTTTTACTGCTTTATTTACGATCGCGCGTGGAGCGCCTGTACTGTTTAGGAACCCTGTGCCACGTTTTCGCTGTATTGACAAGCCCAATCACACTTTTGGGTTCCCAATCATTTACAGTCGTCACCACACACCCTGGGTCCGTATCGGAGACGGCCGACTTCGTTGCGGGTAGCTTAGTGGGGTGGCCCCCATGTGCATGCTTTGGGTCTGGGAAACGTCGTGTCTGAAACCCCGTCGACATACCGTTGGGTGTATGTTTTGTGATCTTGTACCTACCTGATCTGACAACAAGGGTGTAGATGCGTGTGGAAACTTTGGTGCACCCCTGCAGGGTTAAATCTTTTCGAGAAGCCGTGTCCGCGGTTATGGACGACTTGGAGCACAGATCTTGATCATAGACAACTAAAACTAAAGTGGTGTTATAAATTTTACTTTGTGATGACTAGTAATCAGTTTCACTACAACGGAATGAGTAAATAAAAGTGCCAACAACTGCTGGGTTTTGGGGATGTCTCATACTATTTGTATCTGACTAATAAGTATTGCAACTATAACGGAATGACTGACTAAAAGTGTCCACTGATTATTATATCAGGATGACTCATGCTATCTATATTTGACTAGTAATTGCTTTAACTATAATGGAATGAATAAAACTGCCAACTATGTGAGTTCCTCAGTTGACTTCCTCTATTGGTTCCGAGGGGGAAATACCAGGATGGGTATGATTGGTGGTAGTATCAGGTTGGTTCCGAATAGGTCTTTCTCATCTTTTTCTGATAGCCTACAGTTGCCTTGAGTCTCTATAGGTTGTTTAGCGCATGCTCCACTGCCGCTTCAGTCCACCATACCTATGTAGGCGAGGACCGCCGAATTCTAGACTCGCCGTGTACTGGCCTCAGTACTGACCGCTCTCTTTTTCCTTTGCCCTTTGCCGGCACCCCTTTTGTTTTAGCAGGTTTTGAGATCGACGCCGTTAGCAGGGTTACCCTTTCGGCTTGGCCTGGGCAGGGTTATGGACGCCATTGGTTATTCTTCAGGGCTCTTAGACTAATTTGCATCTTGTTCGTACTCGGGTGTTGTATTGTTTTCAAGGTGATTTGAATCTTGTATTGTATATCTGTATTCTTGACTCATGGAGTCGGTGTTGTATATATATGTTCTGTGGGTTCCATCGTGGACTATTCTGTAATGATATTACTTCGTTTTCCACCCGCACGAAAGTGCCTGGTGGGCACCTTTGAATCGTTTCTATGTGGGTTTGGCGGGAATCGCTAAAACTTGCATAGAGCTGATCCGAGGGTGTTACAGAGGGGATGATGAGCCACCTTTATCTTTAACAAGTTGCTTAAGTAACTTTTGCAATTGTTTGATATCGTTGGCCATGGTGGAGCTCAATCTTGTTTCCAAGTTATTGAGATCCTCCATGGTCACCGAGGCGGTAGTCTCACCATCCACTTCCCCTTCTTTGCTACCCATATACTCTTAGGCGGTAAAGCCCGAATAAATATCCAAGGCTCTGATACCAATTGAAAGGATCGTATGGGCACATAGTGGGGAGGGGGTGAATAGGTGCTACTTCAAATTTTCTTCTTTTTCAAATTAAGGTTTGACAAGAAAGGTAAATTCTCTAGAATATGCAACTAAGGTGAATTTACCTATATGTCAAACAAGTAGTAGTTAGCATAACACTAAGCAAGACAAGTAAGTAAAGTGCGGTAAAGGATAGAAGTAACCAAAGTGGTGGAGGAGGAGACACAGGGATTTGTTTCCCGTAGTTCCTTCCTTTTGAGGGGAAGTACGTCTACGTTTGGAGAGGGGTGGTTTCAAAACACCAACACCACGAGAGGCCTCCCTTGTTCTTCGATGAATCTCACCCCAACGGGATTGATTCACCTTTCACTATATCGACAACCTTCAAGGTGGAAGCCGACACCTTTACAACAAGTTCAGGGCACACATCCACAACTTAATTGGAGGCTCCCAAATACAAGCAAGCTGTGAAAACAATGAAAGACAAGCTTGTAAGAACCAAATCTAGAACTAGGGTTTCCAAAGAAAACACTAGAGCAAAGGGGCCCTCAAGTGAATGAGGGGGAAAAGAAGATCTCTCTTGGTGAAGTAGTAGATCAAGGGCTCCTCCTTCGATTCTCCAAAGATCAATGACTTTAGATGGTTGAGTGAAGAGATCTTGGCGATTTGGTGGCTCAAAGGGAGGTGGTGTTCTTGAGTGAGACGAGCAACTTTTCCAAGGTAGGTGGGGGTGCATTTATAGTCCTCTGAGCAGATCTGACCGTTGAGCATTTATTGCAGCGGTAGTACCGATTCACAAGTGGTAGTACCGGAAAACACCGGTACTACCGGCCAGGTACCGGAGATGCGCCATTAAGGCACACGGTCCCCTGACTCCAACGGTACCACAATGTGGTGCTACCGCAAAGCAGTAGAACCGGCCCTGGGGCACGATACTACCAAACACATGGGATAGTGCCGCATTTTGGTACCGCGGAGGGCAGTGGCATTTGGCAACTTTCCAAAACCTTCTATTGTGTTAGGTACTAAAATGCGGTACTACCTTTTTTGGTACCTAGCGCGACAGAAGGTTTTGGGCAGTTTGCCCAAACCCTCTGCCAGGCCTAGTAGCAAAATCCGGTACTACCGGTCTTGTGCGGTAGTACCGGATGATTTTTCCGGTACTACCGGACAGCACAGAGGCAAAATGCAGATCAGCAAGGGACCCCTTTTTGGGAGGAATAAGCCAGGGATTTCTTGATACAACCTATGGTATACTTGGCAAATAATTAGTCTGTATGTGTGTTGTTATAAACACCAAAATCACTTGGGATAGGAAATGCTCTTTCAACCGGTAACAATATTGACGATGTGTTTCACGACATATCAAATTAGGTCTTATCTATCATCATTATTCTCTCAATAACTTCGATCACATATATCATCAACAAAACTTCACAATGCTTTGTATTTGTTCAATAGCCAGAAAACTGAGACTACCAATGATATATGAACTAGTCTTAGAGGCGAGACTAGGGTTATCTAAATGGTGTTTATAATTCCACATGTGTATTAGGATTTTCCCCCAAATACTCATTATCCTAAATTAAAACAATTATATCATAAAATAATAAACTTAATCATGAAACATGAAATATAGAATATCTCCGGAGTGGCCCGACACCCAACACATTTCGAGTTCAACTCATATATGTCTAACCGAAGTAAAAAAACATTGACTTGAAGGAACTTCGACAAGGGGTCGACCCTCTAGCAACGGATCTGAAGCGCTGACAAGGTCGGACAAGCACAAGGTCCCTACCCTAGCATGTTGTCACCTCTCGTGATGACCTGCCATGGGCTGCAAAGCTTGTGTCGAACCCTGGACGATCTCGACCGCAATGCACACGCCACTGAAACTATAGTCGCTTGCTCACGTTGCTCGAGATCTAAAAATTACCACCATGTCCAAGAGTCATACCAAATGGAAGACCAGTGGAGTAAGAGGAAGGATGAAGCGGGACGCCCCGCCGCCATCGTAGGCCAGCCGACGGCCGCCAACGAGGGCAGCGAAGGAGTAGGGATCAGGGAACTCGACGAAGGGGAATTCGCAAGCGGCCCACGAGACGGGAGTTATTTCCAAGACCAACCATTTTTCTTTCTCGGTGTATGGCAACCGGACGAATGGCTATCATTGCGCATTTAAGTCGTCCAAACATACTCACTTTGTCCGGAAATAAGTGAATTGAATTTGTCTAGATTCACATGTAACTAGACATATTTTAGTGTATAGAGAGAGGGAGTAGTTTTTCGTAACCACGTTCCAAGAAAAGAATAGCTACCTTTACTCGTTTTCTAAAAACTGTTCCATTTCTTTCTAAGCATAGTTTTTTGAGAATGAAGATATAAGTTATATTGCGAAAAAGAAGATATAAGTTCTATTGCACTCGTTTGGACAACTTTTAGGGATTTAATTACATTCTTTTATATGCAAACTCTTCTATTTTATCACGTCAATTATTCAAGAATAATCTTATCTAAATTAGTGTAATTTTTTCTCCACATCTTAAAAAGACATATACAGTAGTTTTATCTTAGTGTTATTTGAGAAATATCACATAAAATAATTTCTAAGCTACAGGAGATACAATCAAAAGAAAGACAATTTGGCTTCTCTTAGCTAACGGATCATCTCTTAGCGATGATATATGTCACCACGTATTTAGGGATATCTCTCTAAAGATTAAAGTAAAAAAACGATCATTTTACATCATATTTTGTTATCATATCAAAATTATGTGATATATACTCTCTCCGTTTCAAAATATAAGATAATTGTAGCTCTTGTGGAACTAATGTACTTAGACTCTTTTAGTATGTAGGTTCACTCTAGATACATATATTTCACAAAGCTAAAACATTTTATATTTTTAAACAAAAAAGTATAAAATAAGACGATCTCATCAACCATTGTATAATATATATCAAATAATATGGAGGTAGTACTTCCTCGGTTAGGAATATAAGAATTTTTTTGTGAGATGAATGTATACCCCTTTTAGTGTAGAGGTCCGGAGCTATACATAACGTCTAGATACATCCTTGAAACAGGCTTTTGTCCTGCTATACTAATATAGCAACCACAAGATACAACGAGTCTCGAGCAAACGAATGCTGGGGCAGCAGCAAGCAAACACAAGCCCAACATAAAAGAAAAAGAAAGAAATGGAAACAAAGGCGGATCGACTAAGCGAAGATGACCCGCAACCGCCGTGCCCTCCGAAGATGTCCACCACACTTCTAGCACCGAAGTGACAAGTACCAAGCATCACCTTTAACAAGGAAAGCGGACGCTGCTGCCCGAACTAGAACACTAGTCCTAGGGTTTACCCCAGCACACATAGGGAAGTGGATGAACGGTAGCCACGATGCCTTTCAAAAAGAAATGGTGCCACCCAAAGGCAACACCGCGTCAGTGTCAAGCAAGCTGACAAGGATCTCTCGAAAAACCCTATCCACAACCCCCGTACAATCTGTTGCTCAGGAGCCCCGCGAGGTCGAAGCCTCAGCACCACCAAACTCGCCGTCTACGAACATGCGCCAATACAGCCACAAAGACGCCATTGTTGTCTCACCCAAACTACCATCGTGGTGCCAAAATAATAGAGACGAAAGGCATCTCGAATCGGGGCCAGCGATACAACAGCCGCGTGGGAGAGAACTGCCTCCACCGTCAAAGACGATAGTTGACCGGATGCTACAGCAAGACACACCAGTTCTAGTTGGGTCCGACCGAACCTCACGGGTTCGTAAAGTCTCCGCGGAGGCACACCAGTCCCAATAGGGTCCGGTCGGGCCCAGATCAGGCCCGTAAAGCCTGTTGTCACGTTGCAACCGACCGACCACCATCGCCACCAACCCCAGCATCAAAATCATGTCATCGCCGTATGCTGGAATCGGAGCCTTCACGGGCAAAACGGTCCGCCACCGGACCATATGGGGCCCAAAGGGCCCCAGATCTGGGCTAGGCAGTAGCCATCCCGCCGCTCCATGCGCCTCCCTGCTGCTTTCCACACTGTCCCGCGGGAAGACAGCGCCACTGCGACCACGTTCCTCAGCCTTGAAGTTGCGCCCATGGCTCCCGAGCAGCACCACCTGACGAGGAAGAGCCCCACACGCTCCTACCACTGGGAGGGGAGAAGAAGGGTCTTGTCGGCGGCTCACGCCAACGGTGGCGGATGGGTGAGGGGAGAGAGAGAGAGGTGTAGGCGGCAGTAGTCGGGAGGGTTCCTGCTCGCCCGCGCGGGGAACGAGACAGGTGCGAAGACGGGGTCGACGTTTAGATACATTTGATTTTTATATCTAAAACATCTTATATTATGGGAAATTCTATTTACAGACCGGTCTTTGGTTTGCAAAACTTGGCAGGAGGTGTGAACGCATGCTGTCAGTTAGCTTAAAATCATATCGAAAATTCAAAATGTCTTATAGATCAAACCGTTTATCCGATATAAGATCCGTTTTCATCGTTAGTCGTGACAAGATCTTCAAAACTAGATCCCATATTGATATGTTTCGATAAAAAAATTCGGACCAAAAGGTTATCCACCCAAACACGTGAGTTATCCATGTCATAATATATAAGTTATCCACCCAGTAACACATAAGTTACCCACCATATCAACTTATTGGGTAGAGGTATTCTTGCATATGTGTTGAGCAAGTTTAATTGGAACGCGGTAGACTAGTTGTTAGGGCACTGAGACTTCATTGCCATCAACGTGTTAGCGTCGACGAGCGATTAAGGCTCGGTATCTTAAAACCATTCGAGGCTTTGTCACTCGTCCATTCCGATAGCAGCGACGAGTGTCGACGAAGTCAAGTAGCTAAATTACCGGTTGCACGTGGTAGGTGGGCATAAGACCCCATATAGTATGCAAAAAACCTTAGATTTAGTTTTTTTTTAAATTATGTTTGATGTCTAACATGATAGTCTTTCAAGGTTGAGTAGTTCATACGCCGCGAGAGAGCGACGGACGACGAGGCCGTGTCGTTAATCTTTTTTATATTCTATCCGTGGATAAATTTTTATAATGGTGGATAATTTAGATGTTATTTGGTGGATAACTTATATGTTAAAGCCTAGATAACTCTCGTGTTACTGATGGGTAATTTATTGGTAAATAAAAAAGTTACCCATCTCTAACACATGATCTATATGTAAATTTTATAGTAGTGGGTAACTTACATGTTATTGGGTGGATAACTTACACGCTAAAGTCCGGATAACTCGTGTGTTACTGCTGGATAACTTTTTGTCGAAAAAAATGTTGTCAGAATATACCAATATGGGATCTAGTTTCGAAGATCTCGTCACGACTAATGGTGAAAACGGATCTTAATTCGAACAAATGATTTGACCTAGAAAATATTTTTAATTTTCATATTTGAATTGAGCTGGCTAATTAAAAATCTTGTCTTCTAGTATCTAGCAAGGTACTATCTATCTATCTACTAATTTTTTCTCAGGTAGGTACGTCCTCCGCAATTTCCGTCCGCTTTTTTTTGGACAAGTTTGCCCCTGAATATTCGGGATATTTACACTCTTTGCCACCGCCAAGTCTCGTGGAAAAAATCCCCAACCTCCCGACCGAGCTCTGGAGGGTTTCGCAGCATAGTAAATTAAAAAATTTCTACGGATGCGAACGGGAAAGTCAAGATCAAATCTAGGAGATGCAAACAACAAGGGGAGATAGATGAGATCTTCATACCCTTAAAGATTCGCACAGCGGAACGTTCAACGGAACGTGGTTGATGTAGTCGTACTAGCTTCTCCTCCTCGCGATCCGATCCGATCCAACACCGCAAGTGGCGATGCCTCCGAGAGATGCACACGTACGGCACCTCGACGTCTCCTCCTTCCTCGGTCCAGCAAGTGGGGTGGAGAGATAGATTGGATCTACAACATGACGGCGTGGTGCAAAGGTGGAGAGTTTCTGCGACAGGGTTTCGCCTACGCGCAGTCGGGAGAGAGAGAGGAGGGCAGCAACTAGGCGTCTAGGGTTTGAGGAGGTGTGGGGGGAGGGTGCGCCCCTTCCCTCTTTATATAGAGGGCTGGCCGGCTGCCCCCTTTCCCCTCCTCCAAGCCTAGGTCCGGCGGCCACATGGGAGGAGTTGGGGGCAAGTCCCCCCCCCCTTCTAGAAGCTCTTCCTAGGGTTTCCCTAGGGCTTGGCCGGCTGGGCCTATGGGGCCTTGTGCCCCTGGCCCAATGCGGCTAGGGCACTACCTCGTAGGCCCATGCCCCCTCCCGACAAGTAGGGCCACGTTGGTCCCACTCTGGAAGGTTCTAGAAGCTTCTGGTACAATACCGAACAATCCGAAACAATTCCGAAATCCAAAAACTGTTTTCCCTTATATGAATCTTATTCTCCGGACCATTCCGGAACCTCTCGTGATGTCCTGGATCTCATCTGATACTCCGAACAAAAACTCATAAACCAATTATCCATTCTATCCTAGCGTCGAGACACGTTAAGTGTGTGACCCTACGGGTTCGAGAATATGCAGACATGATCTTCTATCAATAATCAACAGCGGGGTCTGGAAACCCATATTGACTCCCACACATTCATCGATGATCATATCGGATGAACCACGATGCCATGATTCAATTAATCCCATATATATTCCCTTTGTCACGCGATATTTTACTTGCCCGAGATTCGATCGTCGGTATCGGCATACCTAGTTCAATCTCGTTCACAGCAAGTACTTTACTCGTTCCGTAATCCGATATCACTTTGTGATTAACTCCTTAACCACGTGCTTGCAAGCGGTGTTGATATCTATTACCGAGTGGGCCCGAAGTATATCTCTCCGACTTGGGAGGGACAAATCCCATCTCGATACATACAACCCAACAAGTACTTTCCGATCACCTGAGAGACACCTTTATGATCACCCTCTCATAGGATGACGTTTGATGACCTCAAAGATTTCTTCCGATACCAGAGACTTGCATTATCTCATGGTCTAAGGAATACAATTTTTGACATAAGAAAAATCTTCGCAAAGATGAACACGATGACACGATCTAATTGCTCTGCTTGATTTGGGCATGTCCATCATATCATTATCCCAATGATATGATCTAATTATTAATCGACAACTCATGTCTATGGTTAGCAAACCTTAACCATCATTAATCAATGAGCTAGTCCATAGAGGCGTACTAGGGACACGGCGTTGTTCATAAACCACACAAGTATCAAAGTTTCCTCTTAATACAATTCTAGCATGGAATATAAACTTTATCATGAACAAGAATTATAATAATAACATCTTTATTATTGCCTCTAGGGCATAATTCCAACAGTCTCCCACTTGCACTAGAGTCAATAATCTAGTTTACATCTGGCAACAATCTAACACCCATGGCACTAAGGTGTTGATCATGTTTTGCTCCTGGAAGAGGTTTAGTCAACGGATCTGCGACATTCAGATCCGTATGTACTTTGCTAATCTTCAGATCTCCATCTGTTATATAATCTCGAATTATATGAAACTTGCGGTTGATATGCTTGTTCTTTGGATGATATCTTGGTTCCTTAGCCAGTGCTATGGCGCCGGTGTTGTCACACAATATCTCCAGTGGGTCCAAGGCACTTGGAACCACACCAAGCTCAGTGATGGAGTTCCTGATCCAAACTCCTTCACTTGACGCTTCTGCAGCAGCCATGTATTTCGCTTCTACTGTAGATCCCGCTATCACGCTTTGCTTGCAGCTTCTCCAGATCACAGCTCCTCCATTCAAAATATAAACGTATCCTGTCTGAGATTTAGAATCATCCTTGTCGGTGTCGAAACTAGCATCGACGTAGACTTTTACGACGAGCTGTTCATCACCTCCATAGACTAAGAATATTTCTTTAGTTCTATTTAAATACTTTAGGATGTTCTTCACGGAAGTCCAGTGTTCCACTCCTGGATCACTTTGGTATCTGCTCGTCAAACTAAGAGCATGGGACACATCCGGGCTAGTACATAGCATGGCATACATGATAGATCCTATGGCCGAGGCATAAGGCACTTTGCTCATAGCTTCTCTATCGTTTAACGTAGCTGGACACCGAGCCCTGCTCAATATCTTACCTGACAACATAGGCACTGAACCTTTCTTTGCCTTATCCATTCTGAACCTTTTCAGAACTTTGTCTAGGTATGTACTTTGGCTTAAAGCTATCTGGCGTCTTTGTCTATCTCTATAGATTTTGATGCCCAATATATAAGCAGCTTCCCCTAGGTCTTTCATTGAAAAACATTTGTTCAAATAACACTTCACATCGTTAAGCATGTCAATGTCATTTCCGATAATCAATATGTCATCCACATATAGTACCAAAAATGTCACTAAGCTCCCACTCACTTTCTTGTAGATACAAGCTTTGTAACAATTTGGAACAAATCCAAAGCTCTTGATCACTTGATCAAAACGAAGGTTCCAACTCCGAGATGCTTACTTCAGTCCATAAATGGAAAGCTGAAGTTTGCACACCTTATCAGCATCCTTAGGATCAACAAAACCTTCGGGTTGCATCATATACAACTCTTCATCAATGTTGCCATTGAGGAACGCAGTCTTGACATCCATCTGCCATATTTCATAATCATGAAACGCAGCAATTGCTAATAAAATCCGATGGACTTAAACATCGCTACGGGAGAGAAAGTCTCATCGTATTCAACACCTTGAACTTGTCGAAAACCTTTCGCGACAAGCCGTCCTTTATAGACAGTAACATTACCATCCACGTCCGTTTTCTTCTTGAAAATCCATTTGCACTCAATGGCCTTTCGGTCGCTAGGAGGTTCCACCAAAGTCCATACTTGGTTTCGCTCATGGATCCCAATTCGGATTTCATGGCCTCTAGCCATTTCTCAGAGTCTGGGATCATCATTGCTTCCTCATAGTTCGCAGGTTCACTGTTGTCTACTAACAAGACAGTTAAGACAGGGTTGCCGTACCACTCAGGAGGGGCACGCGACCTTGTCGACCTGCGACGTTCAGTAGTATCATCGTCCGAAGCTTCATGATCCTTGTCATTAGCTTCCTCTATTGTTGGTGCAGACGGCTGGAACAATTTCAGGTGCTGCGCTACTCTCCAACTCAAGAGAAGGTTCAATAACCTCGTCTAGCTCTACTTTCCTCCCACTCACTTCTTTCGAGAGAAACTCCTTCTCAAGAAAGGATCCGTTCTTTGCGACAAACACTTTGCCTTCGGATATGTGATAGAAGGTATACCCAATCGTTTCCTTAGGGTATCCTATGAAGACGCATTTCTCCGCTTTGGGTTCGAGCTTGTCCGGCATCAACTTCTTGACGTAAGCTTCGAATCCCCAAACTTTAAGAAACGACAACTTAGTTTTAGCACCAAACCACAGTTCATACAGTGTCGTCTCAACGGATTTAGATGGTTCCCTATTTAAGGTGAATGCAGCGGTTTCTAATGCATAAACCCAAAATGATAACGGCAAATCTGTAAGAGACATCATCGATCGCACCATATCCAATAAAGTTCGATTCCGGCGTTCAGACACACCATTGCGCTGTGGTGTTCCGGGTGGCGTGAGTTGCGAAACGATTCCGCTTGCTTTAAGATGCGTGAGAAAATCATAACTCAAATATTCACCTCCATGATCGGATCACAGAAATTTAATTTTCCTGTTACGATGGTTTTTCACTTCGTTCTGAAATTCTTTGAACTTTTCAAATGTTTTAGATTTATGTTTCATTCAATAGATATACCCATATCTACTTAAGTCATCAGTAAAAGTGAGAAAATAGCGATAACCACCACGCGTCGAAACACTCATTGGTCCGCATACATCGGTATGTATGATTTCCAACAAGTCCGTTGCTCGCTCCATTATTCCAGAGAACGGGGTTTTGATCATCTTGCTCATGAGGCATGGCTCCCACGTGTCAAATGATTCAAAATCAAGAGACTCCAAAAGTCCATCAGAATGGAGTTTCTTCATGCGTTTTACACCAATATGACCTAGACGGCAGTCCCACAAATAAGTCGTATTATCACTATCTACATTGCATCTCTTAGCCTCAATGTTATGGATGTGTGTTTCATTGCTTTCGAGATTCAGAAGAAATAAACCATTCATAGCAGGTGCATGACCATAAAAGATGTTACTCATATAAATAGAACAACCATTATTCTCCGATTTAAATGAATAACCGCCTTGCAATAAACACGATCCAGATATGATGTTCATGCTCAACGCAGGCACATAATAACATTTATTGAGGTTTAAAACTAATCCGAAGGTAAAACTAAGGAGAGCGTGCCGACGGCCATCACATCAACTCTTGATCCGTTGCCAACGCGCATCGTCACCTCATCCCTCGCTAGCCGCCGTCTATTTCGTAGCTCCTGTTTCGAGTTACAAATATTAGCAACTGAACCAGTATCAAATACCCAGGCACTACAACGAGGGCTAGTAAGGAAAACATCAATAACATGTATATCAAATATACCTTTGATGGTGCCAGCCTTCTTGTCCGCTAAGTACTTCGGACAGTTGCGCTTCTAGTGACCCTTGTCCTTGCAATAGAAGCACTCAGTGTCCGGCTTAGGTCCAGACTTGAGCTTCTTCTCTGCAGGGGCAACACGCTTGCCGCTGCCCTTCTTGAAGGGCTTCTTTGCACCCTTACCTTTCTTAAAGCTGGGGGGCTTGTTGACCATCAACACATGATTATCTTTCTTGATGTCCACCTCCGCAGCTTTCAGCTTAGCAAAGAGCTCAGTGATCGTATCAGTGGAACCAATCTGACTATGAGTAACTACAAAACCTTTGTAGCTAGGAGGGAGTGATTGCAGAACTCTTTCAATCTTGAGCTCCTCTGGAATCTTGCAGTCCAGTTGCTCAAGGCGTTGAGTGTATCTCGACATCTTAATGGCGTGCTCACTAACGAAACTCCCTTCCTCCATCTTGCAGTTAAAGAATTTCTCAGAGATCTCATATCTCTCAGAACGGGCCTGAGTCTGAAACATAGTTTTCAGTTCCTCAAGAATCTCAAAGGGCCTGGGGAACTCCTCAAAACGATTTTGAAGGTCTGATTCCATAGCAAACAACATGGTGCTCTTAATCACACCATAATCATCCTTGCGTGACTAATAAACAACTTTCTCATCAGCCGGCGCATCTACAGCAGGGGCGTCACCTAGCGCTTTCTCAAGGACATAGTCCTTTTGTCCGCCAGAGAGAATGATTCTCAGATTGCGGAACCAGTTGGTGAAGTTAGACCCAATGTTCTTAAGCTTTTCTTTCTCAGCAAAAACGTTGAAGTTGAAGTTGGACTTAGCCATTTGATCTACAAAATTTGCAAGTACAATTTAGACTATGTTCATGATAACTAGTTCAACTTAATCAAATTACTAGATGAACTCCCACTAAATTCAACATCCCTCAAGTTGTTTAGTGAACATGATCCAAATTCACCACACCTAATCCGATCTTCACGAGAAGAGATGTGGTTTCAATGGTGGACAACAAAGTGTCGATCATATCATTCATATGACTCATGCTTAACCTTTCGGTTCATGTGTTCCGAGGCCATGTCTGTACATGCTAGGCTCGTAAGGTCATACCCAAGTATTTCCGCGTGTGCAAAACTGGCTTGCACCCATTGTATGTGAACGTAGAGTTTATAGCACCCGATTATCACGTGATGCTTGAACACGACGAACTTTCGCAACGGTGCATACATGGGGAGAACACAGTTTTATCTTGATCTTTAAGTGAGGAATCATCTTATAATGCTACCGTCGCAATCTAAGCATAATAAGATACATAAAAGGATAAACATCACATGCATATAATTTTATGTGACATGGTATAGCCAATCTCCGCGCAATGATCTCCATCTTGTGCGAGCGAGCATGATCTCCATCTTGTGCGAGCGAGCATGATCTCCATCACTCCACCATGATTGCCTCCACCACGAATAGCAACTACAACTATTGCTAACTACTTAGCGATAAAGTAAAGCTATTACATGGCGTATAAGAAGTTGACACACAGGTCATACACAATTATAAAGACAACCATATGGCTCCTGCCGGTTGTGTACTCATCAACATGCAAGTCGTGAAACATTACAAAACATGATCATTGCATACAACATACACATCACATCTTGGTCCATACCATATCACAGAAACACTCCCTGCAAAAATAAGTTAGACGCCTCTACTTTGTTGTTGCATGTTTTACGTGGCTTATGGGAGTAACAAGCTAAGAACGATTCTTACCTACGGAAAGCCACAACGGTGATATTATGGTTGCCAACATCCGGTGTAAATCCCATGACAACTATAGTGAGAGAAACTGGCATCCACCAGCCGCATGTGTGGAACAAGCCACACGTCAAGTGCGGAGCCGGTATCGCGAACGAGGTCGCGTAAAGTTAGCCTGGACAGCTTCGATCTCACTATCCCGCGTCATAAGAAGTACACAAACAAGAGGCTTGCAAAATAAAACATCAACGCCCGCAACAAGCATGTTGCGTTCTACTCGTGAAACACATCTACGCATAGATCTAGCTCTGATACCACTGAAGGGTTTTGCAGCATAGTAAATCAAAAAAATTCTACGGATGCGAACGGGAAAGCCAAGATCTAATATAGGAGATGCAAACAACGAGGGGGATAGATGAGATCTTCATACCCTTGAAGATTCGCATAGCGGAACGTTCAACGGAACGTGGTTGATGTAGTCGTACTAGCTTCTCCTCCTCGCGGTCTGATCCGATCCAACACCGCAAGTGGCGATGCCTCCGAGAGATGCACATGTACGGCACCTTGACGTCTCCTCCTTCCTCGGTCCAGCAAGTGGGGTGGAGAGATAGATTGGATCTACAACACGACGGCGTGGTGCAAAGGTGGAGAGTTTCTATGGCAGGGCTTCGCCTACGCGCAGTCAGGAGAGAGAGAGAGAGAGAGAGAGAGAGAGAGAGAGAGAGAGGGCACCAACTAGGCAGCTAGGGTTTGAGGAGGTGGGGGGAGGGTGCGCCCCTGCCCTCTTTAAATAGAGGGCTGGCCGGCTTCCCCCTTTCCCCTCCTCCAAGCCTAGGGCCAGCGGACACATGGGAGGAGTGGGGGGCAAGTCCCCCCCCCTTCTAGAAGATCTCCCTAGGGTTTCCCCTAGGGCTTGGCCCGCTGGGCCTATGGGCCCTTGTGCCCCTTGCCCAATGCGGCCAGGGCACTCCCTCCTAGGCCCACGCCCCTGAAGGGAATATGCCCGAGAGGCAATAATAAAGTGGTTATTATCGTATTCCTTGTCTATGATAAATGTTTATTTTACATGCTATAATTGTATTAATACAGAAACGTTAATACATGTGTGTTTAATAAACAAAAAGGAAGTTCCTAGTTATGCCTCTCTTATAAACTAGCTCGTTGATTAACAAGATGATCATAGGTTTTCTGATCATGGACATTGGATGTTGTTAATAACGAGGTCACAACATTAGTGTAATGGTGTGATGAACATTCATCCGAAGTATAGCATTACGATCAAAGTCATTGAGTTTATATTGCTATAACAACTTACAAAGTGATCATAATCCTTAGATCATGAGATCATGTCAATCACTAACACTGGAAGAGTTTCTTGATAACATCAAACGTCACACCATAACAGGGTGATTATAAAGATGGATTCAGAACTAATAAAGTGTTATGTTGAGGCCCATGGATCGAGAGTGGAATTTGTTCATCCCGATGACGGATAGATATGCTCTGGGCCCTCTCGGTGATATCACATTGATTAGCTTGCAAGCAAGTGATTTGATCACTAGAATGTTATATCACGGGAACGAGAAAAGAGTGCATGTTAGTAACGAGATCAAACTAGGTATGGAGATATCGATGATCGAATCTCGGACATGTAATATATCGCGAAACAAAGGGATTAAGATACTAGCGTAAAAGGTTTCGACGATCACAAGAAAGTCATCGTTGAATGTGTGGGAGTCAGTATGGGTCTCCAGATCCCGCTTCTGATTATTGATCTGAGAGGAGTCTCGATCATGTCCGCATTATTCACGAACCATAGGGTGACACACTTAAGAGACACCGACATCCAATTGGAGCAAAAGTTTCATGCCGAAAAGAATAACAAGCGCAGGAATTTATTTCACTAGACACCGAAACTGTTTCAGTTGAAATTGCTGAAACTGGTTCTGCATGTGAAATGGAATACTAGCAAGGGGTTTTATGTGAATGTTTGTTAATTAAAGTAATTAACAAAATTCTGAATAAATAAATAAAAGAGTTTTATTTAAATGAGATCTTGCATTAAATTTGGTGGAAATTTAATGCATGTGAGTGGATTTTTGAGTGGAGGCTTTTTAATGGGAGTGGAGGCTTTTCATTTTGAGTGGGAGCTCCACCCACATGAATGTGGAAGAGGTGGGGGCAGCCCCATGGCTGGGCGCCATGCCCCTTGGGTGCCCCCCTCTCCCCTATAAAAGCCCCCCCTCTCCTCCTCTCAAGGCACACCTCCTCGTGAAGGATCTCTCTCCCCCTCTAGAATTTATCCCCCATGGTCTCGGACTAGCGAGATACATGTTCCCGGTGGCTATTCGGCAAGAAAGAGTTGTGCTTCCGCTACATCGCTGGAGCGAGGAGGCGGAGGTTGCTCGGTGCCTCGAACGTGTGTGCGAGCACGGATGCGCTGCTGTTTTGCGGCGCTAGGACTTCCTCTCGATCTTGAGATCGGCAAGAGATCGTCTACATCAACCAAGAGTTTGGACTCGTTAAGCTTTGTCGGTCTTCAAGGGTATGTTCTCTACGGATATACATCCGCCCGTTGTTTGTATCTAGTAGATAGATCTTGGTACATAGTTGTTCCCATCATAGGAAAATTTTTGTTTTCTATGTTGCGAACCCTACAGCCCCCTCCCGACAAGTGGGGCCACGTTGGTCCCACTCCGGAAGGTTCTAGAAGCTTCTGGTACAATACCGAACAATCCGAAACAATTCCGAAATCCAAAAACTGCTTTCCCTTATATGAATCTTATTCTCTGGACCATTCCGGAACCTCTCGTGACGTCCTGGATCTCATCCAATACTCCGAACAAAAACTCATAAACCAATTATCCATTCTATCCTAGCGTCGAGACACGTTAAGTGTGTGACCCTACGGGTTCGAGAATATGCAGACATGATCTTCTATCAATAATCAACAGCGGGGTCTGGAAACCCATATTGACTCCCACACATTCATCGATGATCATATCGGATGAACCACGATGCCAGGATTCAATTAATCCCATATATATATTCTCTTCGTCACGCGGTATTTTACTTGCCCGATATTCGATCGTCGGTATCAGCATACCTAGTTCAATCTCGTTCACAGCAAGTACTTTACTCGTTCCGTAATCCGATATCACTTTGTGATTAACTCCTTAACCACGTGCTTGCAAGCGGTGTTGATATCGATTACCGAGTGGGCCCGAAGTATATCTCTCCGACTTGGGAGGGACAAATCCCATCTCGATACATACAACCCAACAAGTACTTTCCGATCACCTGAGAGACACCTTTATGATCACCCTCTCATAGGATGACGTTTGATGACCTCAAAGCTTTCTTCCGATAACAGGGAGTTGCATTATCTCATGGTCTAAGGAATACAATATTTGACATAAGAAAAAACTTCGCAAAGATGAACACGATGACACGATCTAATTGCTCTGCTTGATTTGGATCTATCAATCATATCATTCTCCCAATGATATGATCTCATTATTAATCGACAACTCATGTCTATGGTTAGGAAACCTTAACCATCATTAATCAATGAGCTAGTCCATAGAGGCGTACTAGGGACACGGCGTTGTTCATAAACCACACAAGTATCAAAGTTTCCGCTTAATACAATTCTAGCATGGAATATAAACTTTATCATGAACAAGAATTATAATAATAACATCTTTATTATTGCCTCTAGGGCATAATTCCAACAAGCTCTGCTCCGCCTCCCTCTCGAACGGCCCGCCTCTACTCGCCGGTGCGCTGCTCCGCCTCCCTCCCAAGTCCTGAGCACCCCGCCTCTCTCTGTCCGGCACCTCCCCAAGAGCTGCACCACCGCCGCCTATCTTCCCCTACGTGGTGCTCCTCCCCGCCGCATCCCCTGCGCGTGCGTCTCCCCTGCCGCATCTGCCGTCCTCCGTGGGAGCTTCCTCCATGGACGTCGTCCTCAACCTCCTCTCTTCCTCAACCCGAACAAGATAACAATACTTGTGTTCTTTATTTGATATGATTGGAGTCAATTTTGGGGTTGGCCTGGGTTGCTATAATTTTAGAGTGACATTTGGAGCTAGCTTCTTGTTCTGAATCATAGGAAAGCCATTTTGTTCCGAATCCAAACTGGGTCATGGAGAGACCGCGGCAGGTTTGATTCTCTAAATCTGAGGAAAGTCAATGAAGGTGTCGAATAACCACAAAAATTTGGCTCTCCTTTTGTGGACCGAATCATTGTATTGAATAGTGATATATGAGAAAGCACTGGCTCAATTATGCGGTACTGTTGATTCGTTCAGATTTGGGATTTCTTAGTATTATGTATAGTTAGCTGAACTTCAAAGTTCTATGACTCCTTTTATATTGTTACCTAGAGGATCAATTTCATCAAGCTATTTCCATATGTTTTTAATGGATCTAATCTACCTAGGCATTGAATAGGTCCATTATCATCGGCGTGCTGATTGAGAAGGCACAATTTCTACACAACAGAGGATTTAGATTTTAGTTGGATTCTTCCTAGAGATGGCTGTGGTTTGGGCTCCACTTAACTCAGTGTTCCAAACATAGCGCCACAAAGCAGCCATCTTATTAACATGGAATCATCACATTGGTTTACTCTCTAGAGTGACTGTGCATTAGAATAAACTTTTTTGTCTGTACATGTGAAACTGAGGTACCAAACACGATGGGCAAAAGATGATCAGGCATCAGAACAAGTTTGTTTACCTCAGACAAATGGCTTTGTTCCTCATATGTTACGGTTTCACAACATCAAAATAGGAAACGCCCACACGATGCTGACAATCTGTATGCATGTAAACTAATTCATTTGATAACGATTTATGTACAAAAAAATGGTTTGGACAGCTAAAGAAAATTTAATTTATACATTGTAATTTTTACCGTTTGAGGCTCACATAATTTTTCTTACTGAAGTTTAGATATTCAACAGGTTGGTATTGCGGAGTTTCGCAATGATCATCTCCATGATATCCTTGGAGAAGTTTCATTCTGATAGGATCTTACAAGATAACTTTAAGAAGCTGACGTACCATTTGGTGATTGAGAAGAAAGAGACAATACGTGAAAACTTGTATGATGATTTGTTGTAATATGTGATAGCTAGACATGGATTTGTTAAGGAGTATATTATTTCCTTTGGATTTGTCTTTGGAGATCCATGGTGGTCAGGATTCAGTTCACGTTGATAATATGACCAGAACCAAAGCTGAATGGCATTACATCGAAGAGTATTCAGGACATTTTGATGGTTCAATGACAATCAGTTTTCCTTCTATCACTGCTTGCACAAACGATGATGTTGTATTCTCGTGAAATGCAAATTACCTCTTCTGTGGAGCTAAAACAGTGGGGTAATTTTTGCAGCAACAAATGGTGGCCTAGATAATTCATGCCGGTCTAACATGTTGTTGGATTATATTTTTGTGAGATGTTTTATGGTACCCCCAATTAAATATCAGCCGTTTATTTTCGTTTATCCAAAGGCCTAGATCTGTTTATACTAGTGCCAAAAAGATAACTAGTATAATTTATACTACTACTAAATTTTGGCTACGCAATAGGAAAAGGCCGTAGACCGCCGGCCCCGGCCCAAGAGCCCAAGAGAGTCCAACTCACATTCAACCCAAATCGATCTAGTCAAGAACATATAGTCCCCTTTCTTCCACTCAAAAAAAATATAGTCTCCTTTCTGTCCGTCCCGTTCATGTGTGGTAGAGAGGCAGAGGAGGCGCAGAGCTGCCGGCGGCAACCACGGTCGGACTTTGGGCGTCGCGGCCCTCCTCCAGGCAGCGAATCGGTCTCCCACGGAATGATGGTGCACTTCACAGGCCGCTGCAGAGGAGAGGCGGAGGAGGGGTGGAACTGCCACTGGCAGCCATGATCGGCGACAACGGACGGCCCTCCCACGACCCAAATAACCCATTCCGACATGAAAAATACAGTCTCCTTGATTGTAATATCAAGTGATGATGCTTCTTATCTAAAACTGATCTGTTTCGTCGTGTTTTGACATTTGATTCCATAATTTTCTGACATAATGAAGTCGCTTGTCATATGACATGTTTCTGGAATCTATCAATCTGGTACTACAAGAGCGCATATGGCACGCGCCAGTGGTCTCTGGAATCACCGGTGCGCAGCGGCCGGCGGGGTCGACGGAGTTTCTGCCAATAGAGCCCCTCCCGCCGTCGTCGGTGTCAGGCCACGCTCAGATCCCGTGTGTCCGTGGTGCTGAACATCTGAAGTCGCTAGAGTGGCTGCACAGCGAACCAACGCCATAGTGGTCGCCGGAATTGCCGGCAAGGTCGCTGCTCAGAGTGTTGGTGTTCGGCGGCTCATCCGCCACTCCTCTGCTCTAAGTTCTCGGGATCATGAGTTCATGACGAACAGATCTCTCATGCCCC
Source organism: Avena sativa (assembly GCA_916181665.1). Taxonomy (NCBI): domain Eukaryota; kingdom Viridiplantae; phylum Streptophyta; class Magnoliopsida; order Poales; family Poaceae; genus Avena; species Avena sativa. The sequence continues at coordinate 58,946,559 of OV702283.1, read as the reverse complement.
CAAATAATTATGGCTTCATGGGCTTGTTGGGCTTAACTTTTGTCACTGAATCACAAGTTTGATCATTTTATACTAGTCCCTCTCCATACACTAGTAAAAGGTACTGTAAAACTTGCCATTTTTTAGGGTTTCGAGCACGGGCTATTAGATATTGTAGGCAGTGACGCCTGAAATAGAACTTCCTACGCTTCAGGCCTATCCATGTGTTGTCCCTGAATGAGATGACAAGCTCGAACGATTTTTTATGGCTGGTATTTAGACCGTGCGACTTTATGTGCTTGGGTGCTATCTTCAAAGAGGGAGACGCTGGTATTACTTTAACTTTATGTTCTCTGGCTTATACCATATCATGTTTACCACGCTTCGATGCACTGTTGGGTGCAATCGTATTCTCATTTCGTAGCATCAACAACTCACATGCATAAGTAAGGTGTAGTTACATTTCACCTTAACAACATGTGCGGCGAAGACATTATGAAAACATATAAATCCACCCGTAGCAACACACGGGCATTCAGCTAGTATATATAATTACTGGACCAATTCTTATCAAAACATCCACCAGTTTTTGACTTTACAGAGCAGTTGCGCAAGTAACTTTTAATCCAAACGACCACCTAGTGCTCTTCGGTCAAAATTGCGGCCGCTTCGCATATTTCTTCTCCACGGCCTCACATTAGCGGAATTGCCACACAAGTCCTTTCCGCTGTATGCGCCAGGTTTCTCCCGCCGCGATGAAATCCGGTTCAGGAATAGAACCGGGCGACCACATCCAAGAACCGGTCCATGTGCACGGGCTGCGCGAGGACTCCAACGCCGCCACTTCCCCCTCCTCGCAGCGCCCTCTCCCTGCAGCGCCCGTCGACCGACCCCAAGAACGTGGCCGTGAGCAGGCCGGTGGCGGAAGCCGCGGCACCCATGGACCGAGCTCCGCTGCGGCGGGGGTCGACCAGAAGCTCGCCGCCATTCCTTTCCTGGCACCTTCCCCTTCAAGCTCCGCGGGAAGCAGCCCGTCCACCCCTTCCCCCGACGGCGCCTCGGCATTCGGCACCGGGACGTCAAGTTCCGCGGCGGGCAGCGGCAAGGGGGTAAAATGGAGGCATCCGGTGGTGGAGGGGACGATGATGGTGCCGAAGGAGGCGAGGCGGCCGTTCCAATGCAAGCTAGTGTTCGAAGATTTGGAACGAGAGAAGGCGGCTATCAACGAGGCCGATATTCGATGGGCAGAGGAGGAGGAGAAGAAGAAGAAGAAGCCGGAGGAGGAGCAGGTGATGGCGCGTATCTCGCGTTTGCGACGTATTAATTGTTGTTTCTTGGAGTTCTTGGAGTGCGTTCTTGAGTGTTTTTCTTGAGTAGGCGAAGTCGTCGCGCGCCAAGGAGGCGCTCTGGAGCAAGTTCAAAAACTATTTCACCCGCAAGAAAAAGGTATAGCCTGAATCTAGTCTCTCTTGCTTTCTTGGCTCGTCGGTGCAATTTGTGTGCCAGTCTTGATGTTATAGATGTGAATCGTTGAAATCTTGGGGATGATTTAGAGTAACAGAAGTGGAATCTTTGGGCTATGGGCCAGCTTGACTTTCTGTGATGCCTAGATTAGGTAATTCTTGATTATTGCTTGGAGGTTCTTGCTGTGACCCGTCATGAAATTTAGATACAGACAATGATCTTGTTGTCATTATTCGAAATTGTTCAAGATTTAGGTGTTCAAGACTCTGCTGATTGATTCTTCTATTTTGCTCGGTAGCATGCTTTGTCGCAGTGTATAATGTGGGGAGATACGAGGATCATGTCTTGGCCAAAATGTATTTGTTTTCATTGTACATGAGCGCTGTTATAGGGGAACTTAATCTATTTTTTTCCGGATTGCATTGCTGAATGTACTTTATCTAGATCCTTGGCCACTCTATTCAAAACCATTGACATCTTAGTCTGGAGTTTGATCGAAAAGTTTTTTATTTTTAGAAAAAGAGGGTTTTAACCCCAGTTCCATTTAAGAAACCCAAATGTGATCGAAAAGTTTGAGCCTGTGGCTATCTGTTGCCTGAAAGGCTGACACTGGCACGTTAGCCTCAATGCTCAAATCATTAATAGTTGGCTACAGTAGAGATGTTGGATGTTCCAGCTCAATCTTGTTTGTCCTTTGACCTTGCTGGTCTGAAATAAAGTGATCTTAATGCTAATTCTTTGGAGCTGGAGAAACTACCACAAGGCAGTCAGCACAAGAACACTATGGCCTGAATCTTGTCTATCTCTGCACTTTTTATTGTTGGCTTGCATGGCCAACCATTCTTGTATCAATCTATTTTTGTGTATGGAATGTGGAATCGGGATTATGGTGCTCTCGGTTTCTGTTTCTTCATGTTTAATTTCGGGACCAGTTATTGAATCAAGGCAACAAGTCTTGGTTATAAAATGATGATGTGGCATCCTAGAGTAGAGGAGGAATCTTAGACAAAGGTTAGGAGTTTTTTGGTCTTTTGATTTTGCCAAGAGTACACACTTCCTTGTTGCTTGTCGGTTTTCTCGCAGACTGGTATGGTATTTGAAACAAATGGCTATCTTAATGTAATTCTTTTAAATTCTTGAAATCTGTAAAATGTGAGGAAATGATGAGGTTATGTCCTAATTACTGCATGAAGTCAAATACGCGATTTCTTTCTGAACAATGTGTTACCGGAATATTTAATCTACACATTTGTTTGAAATTGCATAAATGGACATAATTTCTGTAAACAATTGGGCATTTACATATAAAGCCGCTGACCACCTACTCTGCAGTTTTATGGAGAAGTTCACCATTTGGTTGATTGGTGTCTGGGACTAGCTAAGAAGCCTCAAATATATTTCATGTAAACAGTTGGCAAACGCAAGGAAGTTTTGGACACACAATTTTGTGGTCTCTTCTTGCTATTACATTGTTTTTTATTATTCCCATTTATTTCATATTCCCTTGTTTCTTATTTTGTGATGTTTGTCTTCAGTTTAATTCTGTAAAATTGTAAGTCTGGCAGGATATCTGGATTTTGATCTGTTTTCTTGTCGACTAGATTGTTGATAGAGAAGGAAGGCAAATATATTCGGAACATGTGGGTCGCCAGGTTTGGCTCCATTTTGCCTTTTATAATGTTCAAAACAGAAGTGCATGAAATATCAGGCCCTAGATCACATGATACTATGATTCATGGTCCTGTACAATCAACTGTTCAGACTGGTGATATTCTCTTCTATGGAATACTATATTGTGTGTAAACTCTTGATTGTTTTGTCTGATAGAACCTGAATTATCTTTGTAGTGTTGTTGAGTTCATCATACATTAGTTGATATTTTCTTCTTTTCTTATTGAACAACATCCAATCTCTATCAATGATGGAATTATACATGATAGTGGTTTCATACATTTTCAGAGCAAACAAATCTGAAAACTGGAATAAAAACAAACTGTCCATCACATTTGAAATATGTTGTTTCCATGTTCTACTCAGTCCCTTATTTGTGTGTTCGTTGCAGACACTTCCTATCACTGAAGTCATTAATCATTATCGTGTTCCTAAAGATATGATTATTCGTGTGAATCTTGACGCCTATTCGAGATTTAGACCGGTGATTGGAGATGGGGAGTGTTTCTACAGGAGCTTCATATTTTCTTACCTTGTAATTGTCCTCCTCTCTTTTCCTTAGCAGATGATGTATGTTTAGCTATTTAATTCAATCTCTTTATGCGAATGTCCAACAGGAACAAGTTCTTGATAGGCAGGACAGACATGAGGAACACCGTCTCCTTGATACTGTTAAAAGAGTGTATACGCAACATGCAAATCTTGGATGGACCTCTAAGTTTTCCAGGAGCTACAGAGTAAGTTCCTGCCTTCTCCATATTTTTTTCTAAGATAAACAGCCTTGTAAGGGATGATTCTCTTCAGGTAACAGTACACTTAAGGCTGGATTTGGTATCTCACTATCTTTGTTTTGTCATTTGCAGGAGATGCACAACTGCTTAACAGTAGTGGCATGCCATCACAGTTTTACACACTGTTGGCATAAACTCAAATTCGAAGTTTGCTGTAAAGTTAACAATCCAATTCTAATAACAATGAACCTTAAGAGAAATTTTCTTGCAAAGTAATAACGAGGCAATATAATGGGGAAGAATATAATTGTATGCTTGTTTCATTTGAACACAATGCTACTTCTTATGGTGTAGCCACCTTACTGTTATGTTATCAAATATTTTCTTCCATAACTACTATGCTACAGTATATGCTTAATGAAGCTTTTGAGACGTGCTGTTCTCTGTTCTTTCATATCTTGTTATCAATCAATATTCTGTAACTTATGTTGTAATTGAAGATATGTAATGATTATCAGATGTGAACTATTGAGTCGCTGATTCTTTCAGGCATTTAAGAAGCTGCTACAGAAAGTAAGGAGATGGAAGAGACACGGAAGGTGGAGCAGCATAGCATCAACTAACAGGTTTTTAATTCGCTTGGTTTTCTGCAATTCCATCAAAGTATCATGGCCAAATGCATTCCATCTCACTGACATAACATGTGCCTTTTTAGCTACCGTAAAGAGAAACTTCTTGAGTTCTTCAGCTCCTACGATACCACAGAAGAAAGTGAGAAAAAACACCCTTAAACCTATCTTTCCTTCAGTTCATCATAATTCATGTTTTCTGAAGTTTTTTGTTGGTTAGTTTTTGTTTTCCTCAGATTAGTAGCAGCTGTCCAGATATGCTCGCACAAGGACGATTATGAACCTCTTATTCATGGGCTCAGAAAAAATTATAATCTGAAAGATGTCAGTATCAGCGTCTCTTCCGTTACATTACCTCGTGGTGAATTCGAGTTTATCCCTTCTTGGATACAGTCACTCATTTTACCTGACCCATTGCTCTACAACCAGTGGTGCTTTCGGCGTGTCACTCCATCTCGTAAGTTTACGGACCATGTTATGATGACGGCCTTGGTCAGAGCGCTTGAGGTACCCCTCAAAGTGGAGCGACTCTATGGAGGATGTGCTCAAGATATCTACACTGGTTCTGGAGTTCCCCGTGTGAGTGTGACCTTGCTGTACACGGGTAATCACTACGACATCATCTACCCACACGCTCCTTCTGCTGAGAGTTCAAGTCGACAGGCTTCCCAGAGAGAACATCCTGCTGACTAGAGTTCAAGTCAAACAGATTCTGATGTGTTGAAATTGAGTTTGACTGCTGCCTATGAATGAGTGTTGCTAAGTTTGGTGGTAGATAGTTAGGCGTACACTGATGCAATAGGGTTAGGCATAGCATACACTGGTGCATTCTTCTTCTTTTGGCCCAAGCTGCTGTTCCCTTGTCTGAAGAGTGACAAAGAAGAAAAACTTGTGCTGTGTTTTGTTGAAAAAAGATTACATAACCCCCCTATGTATCGAGTTTGGGTCGCTAACCACCCCTAACTATGAACTGGGTCATTTAACCCCCCTAAGTATTCAAAACCGGGCAAATAACCCCCTTGGACGCCGATGGCTGTTTTTTGGCGGTATTGGCTGAGGTGGACAATGGTTTAAGCCAGGGTGGATGGTTAGCAGCATGACACAGTAGCAAAGATGCTCATACATAGTGGCATACCCGGCAGCCCAGCCATGCGTAGTATAGAGCGACATGATTTAGAGACCGATTTCAGAAGAAAAAAAGTACTTCCTCCGGTCCATATTAATTGACTTAAATTTGTCTAGATTTGAATGAATCTAGACACTATTTAGTATATAAGTTCATTTAAATTTTAACAAATCAAAGTCAATTAATATGGATTGGAGGGAGTAGTAGCGAGTCTGGCGATCAACAGAAGAAAAAGTGCAAGCAGCGGATTAGATGCACAACCGCTTGGATCAATCCTAGGAGCATGCCTATCTCAATCGATTTAGGATCTCAGGTGCACAACTGCTTGTTTCAATCCTAGGAAGCAGCGAATCAGGTGCACAAAGCCGGCGCCTGTGGCCACGCCCAACTAGAGCTTGCTTATGTTCAGTCATCCAGGAGCTTGAACGAACCGTCGATTGGGACTCTGGAATCTGAATGCCCGAAACCACACCCCAGACGATCCAGCGCCTCACGAACCGGACCAAAAAGTCCCAACATATATACGGACCGCCTGGCTGCGGTGTGCGAGGAGTTGGGCACCTTCCAGGTGGTCGACCACGGCGTGCTGGCCTCATCACCGAGATGGAGCGATTGTCCCGTGACTTCTTCGTGTTGCCCGCCCAGGAGAAGCTCCTCTACGACATGTCCCGCAGCAAGGGCGGATTCATCATCTCCAGACACCTCCAGATACGCACACACACCTTGTATGTACATGCATGTTCTGCCACGTAGAAGAGTTAAAAATCAGACATGAGGATTTCCGTATTAAAAAGCTCATGAACGTATGAACATGCAAGGCGAGACAGTTCAGGACCGGCGGGAGATCGTGACATGCTAACCATCCACCATGGCTTAAACCACTGTCCACCTCAGCCAATACCGCCACCAAAACAGCCATCAGTGTTCAAGGGGGTTATTTGCCCGGTTTTGAATACTTAGGGAGGTTAAATGACCCAGTTCAAAGTTAGGGGTGGTTAGCGACCCAAACTCGATACATAGGGGGTTATGTGGACTTCTTTCTGTTTTGTTTGAACTGTTGGCTGGTATACAGTGAATCTTCTGTGATCACATTTGAACTTCTGATTATTGCCCATATTTAACTGTCTATATTATTATATGTTAATAAGTAGTAATATTTCAGCGAGAAAACATTTTTTGCTCGCGAGAGTTGGTACCGTAGCCTCTTGATATCATCTTTGGTGGCATGGTATCAAGGCATCAATTGGTCTGTCCGTATGTTCTGGAAGGCACACATATTCCATTCTTTGGACATATCTATTTCTTGGCTTGCCGTTTCGTTCACAGCAATAGGATGATCTTCCCTCGCTATCCTGATTTTCTATCTTCTTACCAGCACATTTTATTAGCTACTCAAACAGCGTTGGGTTAAGTTGAGTTGGGCTGGTGCTGACTAGAGTACAGGCCAATAGATCTTCCATGTAGAAATTCAACATATTTTGCTTGAGCTAGGCTACTAAAAAAACAAAACAGTGCTAGGAGGAACTAGACAGGGATTGAACTTCAGTCACTATGATGCGTCAACTACAACCCAACCACTAGGCTACTGCTTGTGAATAACAACATAAAAACTAGATAAAAGTTGCACAAATAGATAAAACGACAAGAAGACAGGTAAGTTTACCTCCAAAATTTTGCTAACATAAGAGGTCTAATGAATTTTTTAGGCAATGGTAGGCTCGTGTACACTTTGGAAAGATTTTTTCCTTAAGGAACATACAAACATGCCATGCTCATTACGATGTTTAAGGCTAGTAAAAATATGAATAACTAGAGGATTCATTAAGTTCAAGGGTCTGTCCCACATCATAAATCTTGGTTTCGGGAGTTTCATGAAACCGTTTCTATCATCTCGGGTCTTCCCTCCTCTGTTCCATACAATGTGTGTAATCCTATAAGCCCATGAATGTTGAAGTGATGTGCAGTTGATGTTCACAGGCTGCCTTATGGAATTACAAAACTTATAAAACATAAGAATAATAAAATTGCATATTCATATAGAAACAATGGATACGGTTTCCTATGCCCTTGGGAACACGAAGAACCACTCACAACAATGAATCATGCCAATGATCAAGTGCATATAACACTTTGAAAATATAACTTCAAACCAAAGAATAACACTATACAGAGCAATAACATGCAAAACAACACCAAAAAGTTACCAAGGATTCTATGAGGGGTACAAAGATTGAAGTGGCGATGTTGGTGGAGTTGATGAAGATGGTGAACGATATGGTGATCCCCATGTCGAGGAGATGTTGGCGTCGACAAAGATGACGATTTTCCCCTCTTTAAAATATTTCCCCTCCTGGAGTAGAAGAATACTTCCGGGTATGTCTCATATCTATATGGGAAAATCAGTATGTCCCTCTTCGGGGTTGACGAAAAGGTACGTAAAAGTGCATAGTTAAGGGAGCCAGATGGGGCCCACTTAGTAGTGGGCGCACCACCTAGGCCGGCCGTGCCTAGTTGGCGTATGGTTTCCTTGCGGACCATATTCCCTTGGCTCTCTAGCCCATGGCCCACGGTTATCTTATGACGAAGATTTAGTTTTTTTTGCAGGAACAGAAAATATGTCATTCATGTATTCCTTTATGGGGCAGAATCTAATTCTAGTGCTTGAGTGGAATAAATATCACAACAACATAAAAACTGAAGAAAAGTGGCACAGATAGATTAATCTGGAAACAAGACATATAAGTTCACCTCCAAATTAGTTGATAAAATTGCACGTATCACCGCCATATTAAGCTTTGAGCTCTCTGATATTCCCTTTTAAATATAAATATAAGATACATGACATGGTTTCTGATCACTCCGACCCAATGCATCCTTTTGTGATCCCCTAATGTACCGTGCACTCATGCATTGGCACAAAATAATTGCATAAAAAATAGCATATATGTACGCAACAACAATCAAACTATTTCACCAACTCCATACAACATGCTACTCAAACAATGATATAAAGACGATGCAATAAATCACCGGGAAATAATATATAGCACAGAACGTATTTTTGTTGATGGATTAAAGAGGGTTGGTGATGGAGACATTGTTGGATGAAGGAAGAAGATGGTGATGGAGGCGATGACATGAAGACAATGCCCTCGATGGTGGCCCTATTTCTTATTAACAACCTTGATATAATGTATAAAAGGATATTCATAGATCGACTCAGATGCTAAAATGAACCTACTTCTAGAAAATAGAAAATACTTACCACAAGGACATATGAATATAGTGAAAGGAAAAAAATGAATAAACCAAATGCCAACAACATCTATTAAGGGACCAACAATAATATATAGGCACACATATGAGCCATCGCTACATTTTCGAATGTTGCCTTTCGACTAGACGCTCTAACGTGTCATATAAATTAGACGTTTTGCGGCGCGCTTCTTTCCCTCATTCACCCTCTGTGTAACAAATTAGTAGTCCCACAACGCATTTTATTCATTCGTTCAAAAACCCAACTAGTTTATTGATAAAGAATATAATGTTTAAGGAATACAAGCAATCTCCAAACGGGTAAGCCTTTCGGTTTGTTGGTTCACCAGCCGACCCAACCCAATATATAGTTGGAGATATGTCTTAGGGAAATTAGATATTATATCATGTGAAGATGATATTTCTCTATCTATATTATGTTTAAATATCATCATGGATATATAATTCAATAAGTACCTAACTCATATGATATCAGACCAAGAAATATGGTACAATACGGTACTTCCTCGGCAACACTTATTAGAGATGACAATGAGTAAAAAAAGAAGAGATCAAAATATATTTGGCTAAGAGCAACTCTAGCAGACCCCACATCCGCATACCTCAAAATGCGCGTTTGCAGGACACGCCAAACCCGCTATGTGGATTGAAAAGGCCTTGCACAGACCAGATCTCGCAAAAGAAAATGACATAACAACATAGGGTTTTGCAATATTTTTGACATTTTAGCATAGTATACATACTTGAAATATGACTGATATTTAAACTAAAATTTAATAGTTTGTAACATTAAATAATACAAAAATAATCCAAATTACAACAAATCTTCAAATCCAAGCAATAAAACAAATAACAAATGGTTTGGAATACAAATTATTATACAAATCACACATGGATGAAACTAAATAAATTGAAGCGCCACACTACCGACCGTCGTGCCTCCGCCAATGGTGCTCAATGAGATCAAGCTGTAGCCGGGTATGGGTCTTGTCATTCTCAATCTAATGGTATGTCTTAAGGAATGCTTGGATTGTATCTGGGTTTCTAGTTGGATTGACCCGGTTACCAATATTGTAAAAAAAGAATGACAAGTTCAATTCCCTTTCATCTTCGATGATCATATTGTGAAGAAAGATACAAGTGGTTATGATGTCTCAGATGGTTTCCATATCCCAAAATTGAGCGGGGCCTCGAACTATTGCAAATCAATCTTGCAAAACACTGAAAGATCTCTCAATATATTTTTGGGCTGCCTCTTGTGCTTTTGCAAACAAAGTTTCAACTTTGGCATCGGGGTCTTTGATAGTTTTCACAAACGTTTGCCCATTCCGGATATATGCCATCGACAAGATAGCAGCCCATGGTATAGTCACGACCATTGACAATGTAGTTGCAAGCCGGAGAATCACCACTAGCAAGTGATACGTCCATAACGTATCTATAATTTTTGATGGTTTTATGCTATTATTATGCTTTTGACACTTCTTTTTATATAAAGTTCATGAGTTATTTGGACTAACCTACTAATAGTTGTAAAAGTACATAATGTTCTTGTTTTACACTTTGATGTGTAGGAATTATCAAGAAAACAAGTGGAACCCTTGTTGGAGTCAAATTGGGATTTTCCAGAAATCTATCTCAGAACTCATTTTGAAGATGGTCATGTTTCGGGTCTAAGACGGCGTCAAACAGAAAACTCTTCAACTAAAAAGTTGTAGAAAATTTCGCGACAATCGTCCTGGACATAAAATTTAGCTGATTCCGAGTCTGGACGGGCCCGCTAGGCCCGATTTACTGCAGCCCAAGATGTGGTGACGGGAATCCGAGAAGCTATATAAAGGGAGAAAACTTAATTCATGGGCGACACCTCCACCCACGAATTCGCAGCCACCAAAGCCACGTTTTTGCCTCCCCCATGGATCCCATCTCCATAGGGGAGGGCTCCCAAGAAGCCATGAAGGAAGGGGTCTAAGGGGCGGTGCTCCCCCATGATACCGGCGACGGGGAAGGAGTTCCCCGCGCCGCCGCCACCCTCTTCACCATCTTCACGGCACCTCTGTACCATCACCTAATCCTCCTACTATGAAGTGTGATATTTCCAAAACATATTTACTTTCCCGAACACTTTTGCTATTGTTTCTCCTCTAAACTTGTGTGATTTGGATACAACTAACACTGACTGACGCTGTTTTCAGCAGAAGTACCTTGGTGTCTAGTTTTTGTGCAAAAAATCAACTATCAGGAAAAATCCCGGAAAATATGCCAAAAATCCTATTTCACCAGAAGATCCACGGAGCCAGAGTACGAGACTGAGTGGAGACCTGGGGGGCCCACACCCCTGCCAGGCGCGGGTGAGCCCAGCCCACACCTAGGGGGTGCGGCCACCCCAGGCACCCCTTCGGGTTCCCTCTTTGCCTTTAAGTTACCTCTTGACCTAAAAACCGATGGGAGTTCGTCGTTTTCCAGAAAGAGTTCCGCTACGTCGCCACCACCAGAAACCAAGATTCGAATCCAGAAACTCCGTTCTAGCACCTTGTCAAGACGGGGAATTTGGGGAGGATCATCACCATTGTCATCACCAACGTCTCTCCATCAACCATCAATATTTCCCTTATCCATGAGTGAGTAATCCCCTGCTGTAGGCTATAGGGATGGTAGGGATTGGATGAGCTCTATCATATAATCGAATAAGATTGTTAGGGCATGGTGCCTAGTATCTGTATTAGTGCTATTTGACTTTGTTGCAACTTGTTGTGCTTAATGCTTGTCACTAGGGCCCGAGTGTCATGATCTCAGATCTGAACTTATTATTGAATCATTATGATAGTATTGTTTGTGATCTTATCTGCAAGTTGTGTACACATATCATTGTCCGGATCCAAAGGCCCCGAAGTGACAGAAATTGGGACAACCGGAGGGGATGGCTGTGGTGTGAGGATCACATGTGTTCACGAAGTGTTAATGCTTTGATCCGGTGCTCTATTAAAAGGAGCACCTTAATTGCCAGTAGTTTCTGTAGGGGTTCGTAGCATGGAAAACAAAAAATTTCTATCGCATACAAACAAACAAGCCAAGATCTATCTACTAGATTGTAGCAACGAGTCGATGGAATAACTTACCCTCGAAGATTCCAAAGCGTTTAACGAGAGCGGATTCTCGTGGGTGATGTAGTCGTACTCTTTCCGATCTCAAGATCGTGTAGACGATCCTTCCGGCGCCACGTTCCGGCAGCGCTCCCGCAGTCGGTCACACGTTCGGTACTCGACGAAGACCTTCCTCTCCCTTGTTCCAGCAGGCAGCGGAGGTTGTAGCACTCTCCTCGCGATTCCGGCAGCACAACGGCGTGGTACCGGAAGTAGAGGGGAAATCCCGCAGGGCTTCGCCTTAAGCCGGTGCGAGTATGGTGGAGCTTATGAGAGAGGCTATTAGTGGTCTAGTAATTAGACACACCAATTAGAAGGCTCTAAACCAATTAGAAGGCTCTAAACCGCAGGCTAAAGCAATTAGAAGCTCTAAACCAAAACGGCTCTAAACCGGAGGTAGAAGATAGGAACTTGTGTGTTCTAGGAGGGAGCCCTGCCCCTCCTTTTATAGGTGGGGAGGCGCGGCCAGGGGAGGGGAGTCCCTCCCCAAGTCGGCCTTGGGCTGGGCGCCGGCTTGGAGGAGTGGGACTCCTCCTCCAAGTTGGTTCCAACTCCTCTTGCTTGTTTCCCACAGTTTCCTGTTTCCCATAGTTTCCTGTTTTAGCCGTTTGACTTTCAAACTGGCAATTTGACTTTCATGTTTTTGGAACAGCAAGAACACTTAGTACATGATGCACTCATTCAATGACACACTCATGTACCCTCCCCCCCCCGGAGTGCCGGACAATCCGGAACCTTCTAGAACATTCCCGATGAAAACACCGGAATCATTCCCGAACTCCGAAACGGGACTTTCCTTATATGAATCTTATTCTCCGGACCATTCCGGATCACCTCGTGATATCCCGGATCCCATCCGAGACTCCGAACAACATTCGGTCTCTTTCTCATAATACCATAACTACTCAAACAACGTCGAATCCTTAAGTGTGTCTCCCTACGGTTCGTGAATTATGCGGACATGATCGAGACACTTCTCCGAACAATAACCAATAGAGGAATCTGGAAATTCATATGGCTCCCACATATTTCTACGATTACTTTGCGATCGAATGAACCACTTACATACGATACCAATTTCCCTTTGTCTCACGATATGTTACTTATCCGAGGTTATGATCGTCGGTATCTCTGCATACCTAGTTCAACCTCGTTACTGATAAGTACTCTTTTCTCGTTCCCGTGATATGTGATCCCTTGTGACCAAGTCACATGCTTGCAAGCTAATTGGATGACATTCCACTGAGAGGGCCCAGAGTATATCTATCCGTCATGTGGATGGACAAATCCCACTCTTGTTCCATGTGTCTCAACCAATACTTTCCGAACACTCAATGCCACTTTTATAACCACCCAGTTACGGTGTGGTGTTTGATGTCATCAAAGCATCCATCCGGTAAAGGTGATATGCATGATCTCATGGTCGAAGGAATTAGGTTACTATGTATCAGAAAGCATATAGCAATTGAACTATTGAAATGACTTTGATCTTTATGCTACGCTTATCAATAGGAGTATGTCCACCATATCATTCTCCTAACGATATGATCTTGTTGTTGATAACATCTCAATGTTCATGATATGGAAACCACAATCATTTAATCAACCAACAAGCTAGTGAAGTATAGAGGCTATACTAGGGACTTCAATTTAAGTTTACAATTCACACAAGTATTAATGTTTCCTTGTTAATACTATTATATCATGAATATAAACATTTATCATAAACACAAAGATATAATAATAACTATATTTATTATTGCCTCTAGGGCATATCTCCAACAGTCTCCCACTTGCACTAGAGTCATCTAATCTAGATTACATGGTAATATACCGAACACCCATGGCAGTTTGGTGTTGGTCATGTTTTGCCCTCGGGAGAGGTTTAGTCAACGGATCCGCCACATTCAGATCTGTGTGTACTTTGCAAATCTTTATATCCCCATCCTGGATATATTCTCGAATAGCGTGAAAACGCAGCTTGATATGCTTCAGCTTCTTGTGTGACCTTGGTTCTTGCGCATTGGCTATGGCGCCCATGTTATCACAGTAGATAGACATTGGGTCCAGCGCACTTGGAACCACACCCAGCTCTGTAATGAACTCTTTCATCCATATCGCTTCTTGTGAAGCCTCCGAAGCAGCCATGTATTCCGATTCAGTTGAAGATCTCGCCACAACGCTTTGCTTTGCACTCCTCCAGCTAACTGCTGCACCATTCAAAATAAATACGTATCCAGATTGTGATTTAGAATCATCCGGATCGGTGTTCCAACTAGCATCGGTGTAACCATTAACAACGAGCTGTTCATCACCTCCATAAGAAAGAACCATATCCTTAGTTCTTCTCAAGTACTTAAGGATATTTTTGACCGCTGTCCAATGATCCACTCCTAGATCACTTTGATATCTGCTAGTTAAACTAACAGCATATGCAATGTCGGGTCTAGTACATAGCATGGCATACATTAGAGATCCTATGGCTGAGGCATAGGGAGTCTTACTCATCCTTTTTCTATCTTCTGCCGATGTTGGACTTTGAGTTTTACTCAAGGTCGTATTGGGCAACATGAGCAAGAACCCTTTCTTGCTTTCTTCCATTCCAAACTTCTTTAGAACTTTGTCCAAATATGTACTCTGTGACAATGATATTTGGCGTTTCGATCTATCTCTATAAATCTTTATGCCTAATATGTAAGCTGCTTCGCAAAGATCCTTCATTGAAAAACTATTATTCAAATATTCCTTGACACTATTAAGAAGGTCTACATCATTCCCAATCAACAATATGTCATCCACATACAGTATTAAGAATGCTACAGAGCTCCCACTCACTTTCTTGTAAATACAAGCTTCTCCATAAGTTTGTATAAAACCAAAACTTTTGATTACCTTATCAAAACGTTGATTCCAACTTCGGGATGCTTGCTTCAATCCATAGATGGACCGTTGAAGCTTGCATACCTTGTTAGCATCTTTAGGATCGACAAAACCTTTGGGTTGCATCATATACAACTCTTCATCAATGTCTCCATTGAGGAATGCTGTTTTGACATCCATCTGCCATATCTCATAATCATAATATGCAGCGATTGCTAACATAATCCTCACAGACTTTAGCTTCGCTACCGGTGAGAAAGTCTCATCGTAGTCAACTCCTTGAATTTGTCGAAACCCTTTTGCGACAAGTCGAGCTTTATAGACAGTGACATTACCATCAGCATCTGTTTTCTTCTTGAAAATCCATTTGTTCTCGATAGCCTTCCGGCCATCCGGTAAGTCCACCAAAGTCCATACTTGGTTTTCGTACATGGATCCAATCTCAGATTTCATGGCTTCTTGCCATTTATTGGAATCTGGGCTCATCATCGCTTCCTCATATGTCTCGGGTCATCGGTGTTGTCCACCACCATGACATTCATAACGGAATCATACCAATCTGGAGTGGTACGAGTTCTCGTTGACCTCCGAGGCTCTGTAGTAACTTCAACCGAAGTTTCATGATCACCATCATTAGCTTCCTCTCTTATTGGTGCAGGCACCACAGGAACTTCTTCCGGTGCTGCGCTACTCGCAATTTCGAGAGAAGGTTTGACAACCTCGTCGAGTTCTACTTTCCTTCCAGTCACTTCTTTCGAGAGAAATTCCTTCTCTAGAAAGGATCCATTCTTGGCAACGAAGATTTTGCCTTCGGATCTATGATAGAAGGTATACCCAATAGTTTCCTTCGGGTATCCTATGAAGACGCATTTTTCCGCTTTGGGTTCAAGCTTGTCCGGCTGTAACTTCTTTACATAGGCTTCGCATCCCCAAACTTTAAGGAACGACAATTTATGTTTCTTCCCAAACCATAATTCATACGGTGTCATTTCAACGGATTTAGACGGTGCCCTATTTAAAGTGAATGCGGCTGTTTCTAATGCATAACCCCAAAATGATAGCGGTAAATCTGTAAGTGACATCATAGAACGAACCATATCTAAGAGAGTTCGATTACGACGTTCGGACACACCATTACGCTGTGGTGTTCCCGGCGGTGTCAATTGTGAAAGTATTCCGCACTTCTTTAAATGCTCGCCAAACTCGTAACTTAGATATTCACCTCCACGATCAGAACGTAGAAATTTAATCTTCTTGTTACGTTGATTCTCTACCTCACTTTGAAACTCCTTAAACTTCTCGAAAGTTTCGGACTTATGTTTCATGAAATAGATATACCCATATCTACTCAAGTCATCCGTGAAGGTAAGAACATAACGATAACCACCGCGCGATGCTACACTCATTGGACCACACACATCGGTATGTATGATTTCCAATAAGTCCGTAGCTCGCTCCATCATACCAGAAAATGGAGTCTTAGTCATTTTACCCATCAGACATGCTTCGCATCTTTCAAGTGATTCAAAATCAAGTGATTCAAGAAGTCCATCGGAATGGAGTTTCTTCATACGTTTCACTCCGATGTGACCAAGACGACAGTGCCACATATAGGTCGAATTATTGCTTGATTTCAAACGTTTAGCCTCAATGTTGTTGATATGTGTATTTCCACTATCGAGATTCAAATAAGAATAGACCATCTATCAAAGGTGCATGTGCATAAAACATATTACTCATATAAATAGAACAACCATTATTCTCAGATTTAAACAAGTAACCGTCTCGCAATAAACAAGATCCCGATATAATGTTCATGCTCAACGCAGGCACCAAATAACAATTATTTAAGTATAAAACTAATCCCGATGGTAGATGAAGAGGTAGCGTGCCGACCGCGATCACATCAACCTTTGATCTGTTTCCCACGCGCATCGTCACCTCGTTCTTCGCTAGCTTCCGTTTATTCTGCAGCACCTGTTTCGAGTTACAAATATGAGCAACCGAACCAGTATCAAATACCCAGGCACTACTACGAATACTAGTGAGATACACATCAATAACATGTATATCAGATATACCTTTCTGCTTGATGTTGCCGTTCTTCAAATCCGCCAAGTACTTTGGGCAATTCCGCTTCCAGTGACCTACTCCCTTGCAGTAAAAGCACTCAGTTTCAGGCTTTGGTCCAGCCTTGGTTTTCTTCGTCGGCGTGGTAACTTTCTTACCACCCTTCTTGAAGTGTCCCTTTTGCTTAGACTTGCCCTTCTTGAATTTGGTGGTCTTATTGACCATCAACACTTGGTGCTCTTTCTTGATCTCCACTTCTGCAGATTTTAACATAGCAAATAGTTCTGGCAACTCTTTGTTCATGTTCTGCATATTGTAGTTCATCACAAAGTTCCTGTAACTTGGTGGCAATGACTGGAGGACGCGGTAAACCCCCAAAGCATTAGGAATTACTATACCCAAGCTTTGAAGTTTGTTTGCGTGCCCAGACATCTTAAGCACATGCTCACTGACGGAGCTGCCCTCTTCCATCTTGCAGTTAAAGAACTTTTCAGAAGCTTCATAACTTTCAATTGCCGCATGAGTCTCAAAAATTAATTTGAGATCCTCGACAATATCATATGGGTCTGACTCTTCAAACCTTTTCTGAAGCTCCGATTCTAAACCATACAAGATAGCACAGTGAACTATGGAGTACTGATTCTTCCGAGCGAGGTAAACATTCTTTACTTCATCGGGAGCATCAGCTGCAGGTGGGTCACCCAGCGGTGCATCCAGCACATAGGTCAAATTACCAGCTGTGAGGACAATCCTCAAATTGCGGAACCAATCCGCGAAGTTGCTTCCATTGTTTTTCAACTTTTCTTTCTCTAGGAACGCATTAAAATTGATGGTAGGGGCTGCCATTGATCTACAACATATTTGCAATAGTTTAGACTAAGTTTATGACAAATTGAGTTCAAATTAATTAATGAAATTAAACTAGGTGAACTCCCACTCAAAACAACATCCCTCACATTGTTTTAGTGATCACACGAACCAAATCCACTACATCAACACCGATCATCACGAGAGTTGATATAGTTTCAATGGCGAACAATCATCATGTTCATCATATCTACTATATGATTCATGCTTTACCTTTCGGTAATCCGTGTTCCTGAGACCATGTCTGTACATGCTAGGCTCGTCAAGATCAAACCTTAGCCACCGCATAAGCAAATCTGGCTTGCTTATGTTGTATACACTTGCGGAATCTAACACACCCGATCATCACGTGGTGCTTCGAAACAACAAGCTTTAGCAACGGTGCTAACTAAGGGCGAACACTTTATGATTTGAAATTCATGTGCATGAGGGATCATCTTATAATGCTACCGTCGTCTACTAAGCAATACAAGATGCATAAAGGATTAACATCACATGCAATTCATAATATGTGATATGATATGGCCTTTCTTCTTTGTGCTTCCGATCTCCATCTTCAAACACGAACATGATCTCCATCATCACCGGCATTGCATCAAGGTCAATGACGCTTCACCATGGTTGTCGTCCACCGGCTTCAACTATTACAACTACTTTGAATAGACACGCGGGTCTTAACATAAATTAAAGACAACCATATGGCTCCTGCCGGTTGCCAACTTACAATAAGGAACATTGCATACATCAAATATAATCACAATCATGGCCATATCACATCACTGCACACCCCTGCAAAACAAAGTTAGACGCTTCTACTTTCTTTGCATATTTTACGTGGTTTGGGGCTTTCAATAAGTGTCGTTCTAACTTACGAACAAGAACCACAACATTGATACTAGCATTGTTGATTACCCGTTGTAAATTGGATCTTAACTATGCTAGGAGAAACAGGCACCCGCAAAGCCACTTATGCAATACAAGTTGCATGTCAAGCGTGGAGCAAGTCTCATGAACGATGTCATGTAAGGTTAGCCCGGGCCACTTCATCCCAACATACCGCAAGATGCAAAGTACACAAAAAGCAATCTACAATAAAAGCATCAACGCCCACAATGACCATTGTGTTCTACTCGTGCAACAGATCTACATATAGACACGGCTCTGATACCACTGTAGGGGTTCGTAGCATGGAAAACAAAAATTTTCTATCGCATACAAACAAACAAGCCAAGATCTATCTACTAGATTGTAGCAACGAGTCGATGGAATAACTTACCCTCGAAGATTCCAAAGCGTTTAACGAGAGCGGATTCTCGTGGGTGATGTAGTCGTACTCTTTCCGATCTCAAGATCGTGTAGACGATCCTTCCGGCGCCACGTTCCGGCAGCGCTCCCGCAGTCGGTCACACGTTCGGTACTCGACGAAGACCTTCCTCTCCCTTGTTCCAGCAGGCAGCGGAGGTTGTAGCACTCTCCTCGCGATTCCGGCAGCACAACGGCGTGGTACCGGAAGTAGAGGGGAAATCCCGCAGGGCTTCGCCTTAAGCCGGTGCGAGTATGGTGGAGCTTATGAGAGAGGCTATTAGTGGTCTAGTAATTAGACACACCAATTAGAAGGCTCTAAACCAATTAGAAGGCTCTAAACCGCAGGCTAAAGCAATTAGAAGCTCTAAACCAAAACGGCTCTAAACCGGAGGTAGAAGATAGGAACTTGTGTGTTCTAGGAGGGAGCCCTGCCCCTCCTTTTATAGGTGGGGAGGCGCGGCCAGGGGAGGGGAGTCCCTCCCCAAGTCGGCCTTGGGCTGGGCGCCGGCTTGGAGGAGTGGGACTCCTCCTCCAAGTTGGTTCCAACTCCTCTTGCTTGTTTCCCACAGTTTCCTGTTTCCCACAGTTTCCTGTTTTAGCCGTTTGACTTTCAAACTGGCAATTTGACTTTCATGTTTTTGGAACAGCAAGAACACTTAGTACATGATGCACTCATTCAATGACACACTCATGTACCCTCCCCCCCCCCCGGAGTGCCGGACAATCCGGAACCTTCTAGAACATTCCCGATGAAAACACCGGAATCATTCCCGAACTCCGAAACGGGACTTTCCTTATATGAATCTTATTCTCCGGACCATTCCGGATCACCTCGTGATATCCCGGATCCCATCCGAGACTCCGAACAACATTCGGTCTCTTTCTCATAATACCATAACTACTCAAACAACGTCGAATCCTTAAGTGTGTCTCCCTACGGTTCGTGAATTATGCGGACATGATCGAGACACTTCTCCGAACAATAACCAATAGAGGAATCTGGAAATTCATATGGCTCCCACATATTTCTACGATTACTTTGCGATCGAATGAACCACTTACATACGATACCAATTTCCCTTTGTCTCACGATATGTTACTTATCCGAGGTTATGATCGTCGGTATCTCTGCATACCTAGTTCAACCTCGTTACTGATAAGTACTCTTTTCTCGTTCCCGTGATATGTGATCCCTTGTGACCAAGTCACATGCTTGCAAGCTAATTGGATGACATTCCACTGAGAGGGCCCAGAGTATATCTATCCGTCATGTGGATGGACAAATCCCACTCTTGATCCATGTGTCTCAACCAATACTTTCCGAACACTCAATGCCACTTTTATAACCACCCAGTTACGGTGTGGTGTTTGATGTCATCAAAGCATCCATCCGGTAAAGGTGATATGCATGATCTCATGGTCGAAGGAATTAGGTTACTATGTATCAGAAAGCATATAGCAATTGAACTATTGAAATGACTTTGATCTTTATGCTACGCTTATCAATAGGAGTATGTCCACCATATCATTCTCCTAACGATATGATCTTGTTGTTGATAACATCTCAATGTTCATGATATGGAAACCACAATCATTTAATCAACCAACAAGCTAGTGAAGTATAGAGGCTATACTAGGGACTTCAATTTAAGTTTACAATTCACACAAGTATTAATGTTTCCTTGTTAATACTATTATAGCATGAATATAAACATTTATCATAAACACAAAGATATAATAATAACTATATTTATTATTGCCTCTAGGGCATATCTCCAACAGTTTCCTAGAGGCCCCGCTGCCACGGGCTGGCAGAACAAAAGATGTTGTGTAAGTTCTCATTGCAAGCACGCATGACTATATATTGAGCACATGCCTATGATTGTTTAGTACTTGGATGCTTATTCTTATTTATCTGCAATTACCCTAGATCTTTAAGTTACATGTTTAGACTCGTCCATGCAACGCCCGTCCATCCATCCCTATCCTACCGCACTCACATCCTACTGTTTGCTGCTACTGTTATTATTGCTTTTGTTTCGCTGCTGTTGTTGCTTTGCTATTGCTACTATTAAATTGTTGCTACTGATAAAATTCTGTGAGCAAGAACTATTTCCAGGTGTAGCTGAATTGACAACTCAGTTGTTAAGGCTTGCAAGTATTCTTTGACTCCCCTTGTGTCGAATCAATAAATTGGGTAATACTACCCGCGAAGACTGTTGTGATCCCCTATACTTGTGGGTCATCAAGACTATTTTCTGGCACCGTTGCCGGGGAGCATAGCTTTATTTGTAAGTTCACTTGGATCTATTATTGTCCACTGCTACTCCTTTCATCATGGGAAAATCTCGTGGTGGAAAGTTTCCTATTTTACCATCCACTACAAGAAGAGGTACAGTCCTAAACACCTCTGTTTCTCTTGATTCACCGTCTGTTATAAGTAAGCTTGTTACACCACCACCACATACTCATGCTACACACACTGCTACTACTGCTGAATCTGAAACTGCTTTTGATACTCATGATGTTACTTCTACTATGCTTGATGCGAGTGGTTCACTAGGTCCTTTCCTAGATTCTACTATGGCTAGTCTAGAAAATACTGAAACTCCTAGTGAAGACACTATTACACCTGTTAGCTCACCTGAGTGTAACACCCCCGGTCACTCCGTACCGACGGCTATCACTTCTGGCAGCTCAATAGGATCTCTATACTAACCCCACATACCAACACTAGTCTTTTCTGTGCACTTTGTCCTCACTCATGCGCACCCGGTACCCACTTCCCGGTCGGTCACCCATCCTAGAATTGCTCTAGGCCAAGCACGCTTAACCTTAGAGTTCTTTTCGAATGAGCTTCCGGAAAATAAGTTGCAACTTGTTGGAATGGGTTTCCTATCAATCCTATTGAGCCATGCACCAGGGTCTCACATACACCCACCCTTAGAAGATCGACGTCCTCGTCGATCAACCACAAGCCAGGAACGTCCCCTCTTGGTACACGTATATGCGTCCAGTGCCGACACATTGCCATGCCGTGTCCACTTCGGGCCACATGCGCCATGCTACACATGTCCGACACTGACCCGGGCCACATGCGCCATGCTACACATGTCCGACACTGACCCGCACACGCCCATGTAACCGCGAGGGTCGGCTCTGATACCACTTGTAACACCCCCGGTCACTCTGTACTGACGGATATCACTTCTGGCAGCTCAATAGGATCTCTATACTAACCCCACATATCAACACTAGTCTTTTCTGCGCACTTTGTCCTCACTCATGCGTACCCGGTACCCACTTCCCAGCCGGTCACCCATCCTAGAATTGCTCTAGGACAAGCACGCTTAACCTTAGAGTTCTTTTAGAATGAGCTTCCGGAAAAGAAGTTGCAACTTGTTGGTATGAGTTTCCTATCAATCCTATTGAGCCATGCGCCAGGGTCTCACACTGAGTCTAGAGAGAGTTATGATATTAATGATGGTTACATTTGAAATGGATCGTATGGGCACCTAGAGGGGGGGTGAATAGGTGCTAACCAATTTTTAATACTTCTTCAATTTTAGGCTTGACACAAAGTAAATTCTCTAGAAATGCAACTACGAGAATTTCCCTATATGTAACCCTAACTACTAAGCACGTAAAAGAGGAGCGAGGAAACCGTAGTGGAGCACGCGGAGACACAGGGATTTGTTTTACCGCAGTTCCTTCCTTGTTAAGGGAAGTACATCTGCGTTGGAGGGGTGGGCGGTTCTAAGACCACCACGCCACAATAGGCCTCACCCTATTCTCCGATGGATCTCGCCACGAGAGGCCTGATCCACCTTCTCCACTATTGGATCCCTTCGAGGCGGGAACCGGTGCCTTTTACAACACTATCGGGGCACACACCCACAACCGAATTGGGGGCTCCCGAGATGACAACGAGATGCCACAAGAACAAGGTTTATCAATATAAACAAAAACAAGGATCTAGGTATTTGCAAGAAATACTAGATCGGGGGTTCTCCAAATGAATGGAGAGGAGATGAAGCGCTTGATTGCTGATGATGAAGATCGAGTTCTCCTCCTTCGATTCCCCAAGGGATGGGGCCTTTGGGTGGATCTAGGTGGAGCACTCTTGGATGAAGCTTTCAGATCTGATCTGGTCTTTTTCGAGATGAATCAAGAAGTCTGGCAGGTGGGTAAAGTCGGGCTTAAATACCCCCTCCCCAGATCTGTCCGTTGCACAACTTTGGGGGCGGATTATCCGCCCCCTGGGAAAACTCCGCCCCCTCTCTGGGGCTTGCGCCATGGTGAATCTTGGTGAAGATCTTGGGGGGCGGATAATCCGGCCCTCCTGAGGGGCGGATTATCCGGCCAGGCCGGAAAGTCCGGCCAATACTCCGCCCCCTCTCTGGGGCTTGCGCCTTGGCGATGAGCAGGGGGGCGGATTATCCGGCCCCCCTGAGGGGCGGATTATCCGGCGGGGCCGGAAAATCCGGCCAAAATTCCGCCCCCCTTCTGGGGCTTGCGCCAACTTGGTAAGAGGAAGGGGCGGATTATCCGTCCCTGGTGGGGGCGGATTATCCGCCCCCAAAAACAAAATCCTTTCCCTTTTTCTCATAGGTGGCTGCAACACTTCAACAAACATTAAATAATCCTTGATATTGTTATCTAACACACAAAACACTAGGGATTTTAAAATGTTCTTTCAACATTGAGTTTACTGATGAATTTGTTGAAGAGTGCCGAAACACACATGGTTCTAGTGCTATTAAGAGTCTCCTTGCTAGACGTACCATTATTCCTAAACTATCCTCTGATCCTAAGTTTGCCACCTCTCCCATAGATATTAAAGATAAAGATTATGATTTCTCTCTTGATTTATCCTATTTGGACATTGTTGAGAAAGAACCTTTCTGTGGGACTGAAAATGAGAGTGATGTGGCTCATATGGATGAGCTTTCCACTATGAGTGCTTTATTCTCTGATGATTTTAAGATGCGCAAGTAGTTTGTTACAAAGATCTTCTCTTTTTCACTAAAAGGAGAAGCTAGGGCTTGGTTTAATAGATTACCTCCTGGTTCCATTGATAGTCCTGATTGCTTGATTGCTTCTTTCTTCCAGAAATATTTTTCTCCCAGTGCTAGACATGCTGCTTTGCAGAGACTTTTTGATTTTAAACAGGGAGAAAAAGAGAAATTGCCTGAGTCATGGACAAGGTTTTATGCCTTGATTCATGCACATCCGGGATGTCCATTGCCTAAGAATGAGCTTCTTGATATTTATTATAATAGACTAACTGATGATTCTAGGACATACCTAGGTAGCATTGCTGATTGTGTTTTTAGGAAAATGACTCCTACATATGCTGAAGAATTAATGGCTAAAATAAGCAAGAATTATGATGATTGGACTTCAACTGAGCTAAATACACCTGAGCCTATTAATTATGAACCAGTTGTGCCTGAACCAAATCCAATACCAACACCAAAGAAGAGAGGCGATATTGCATTAAATGATGAAGTGATGAAGGAAGCTAAGAAATGTCTTAAGGAGAAAGGTATTAGAGCTGAAGATGTGAAGAATCTACCTCATATAGAAGAATTATGTAAGCCAATTGCACACTCATCTACTATTGAGGTACACTCTCTCCACTTTAATGAAGGTGATATTCCCTATGGTAAACCTCCTGATCAATGCTTAGAGGAACTTGACACATTTATTGTTAAACAAAGTAATTTTAATAAACAAGTTCAGAATCATTTATTGGAAAACTCTAGAGCTATTAATGAGTTGAAAGATATTGTGGAAAGAACTTCTAATGATATTAAAATGCTTTGTAAACACTTTCAAATGGTTCAAACCCAACTTGATAAACTTGCTAAGGTACAAAAGGACATGCTAGTTAATGCCTCAGGAGATAAACATGCTTATGGAATTAGAACTAGGAGTGGTATAGCTACTGAAGATCCTTTATATCCTGAAGGACACCCTAAAAGAATTGAGCAGGATTCTCAACAAGGTGAAAGTAGTGATAGTACTCGTAAGAGAAAGAAAACTAAACATAAAATAGTTGAGGAACCACTTAAACCTGCTGTAGATCCTAATAGTATATATGTCTCTGATGCTGAAACTGAGAGTGGTAATGATTAAAATGATGCTTATGATAAGGAGGAAGTTGAGGAAGAACCTGGGAAGCACACTAAGCACACTAGGTACACTAAGGAATATTTTATTGTTAATAAACATGGTAAAGAGAGAGAACCTCGGGTGTAGAAGCCTATGCCTTTTCCAGGTAAGAAACACAAGTCAAAGGAGGAATAACACTACAACAAGTTCTGTGAGTGGATGAAACCTTTATTTTTGCAAATTCCTTTGACTGATGCTATTAAGTTGCCTCCTTATTCAAAGTATATGAAGGATATTGTCTCTAATAAAAGGAAGATTCCTAATGAGGAGATTTCTACTTTGCTTGCTAATTATTCCTTCAATGGTAAGGTTCCAAAGAAACTTGGTGATCTAGGTATACCAACTATTCCTTGCTCTATTAAGAATAATTATGTTAGAACTGCCTTATGTGATTTGGGAGCTGGAGTTAGTGTTATGCCTTTTTCTCTCTACAAGAGACTCCAGCTAGAATATTTGATACTAACTGATATATCTTTGCAAATGGCTGATAAGTCAACTACTATTCCTTTTGGTATATGTGAGGATGTTCCTGTTCAAGTAGTTCATAATTGCTTGGTTTTAACTGATTTTGTTGTGCTTGAGATGCCTAAAGATGATAATATATATATTGTTCTTGGGAGACCTTTTCTTAATACTGCAGGTGTTGTCATCAATTGTAATCAAGGAAAGGTAACATTCAATATTAATGACAAAGAGCATACTGTTTATTTCCCCAAGAAGGTTGCTAAAAGCTATTGCCTGAATTCCATTGAAAATATTGAGAGCATCAAGGTTGGAGAAATTTATTGTCCCATTCCACAAGAAAATTGTGAAACTATTATGATTGGGACCATTGCTATCAAGTATGAGGTAACATAATCACCTTGTGGAATGGAAAGTTTTGTTTTATATAAGATTGTTTTGGTAACAATACTTGATCAACCTTGTTAACAAAAGGATTTTAATGAATAAAATAATGTTTTCACTGTGGTTATACTTGCTTTCTTTTATTTTTCTCCTTCCTAGTCTTTGCCTTTCCCTTGCTAGATCTGGTTTTGTTAGTTGTTTGCTTGATAGAGTGTCTTAGAACTTCTATAGTTTGGTTTTTGGTTTGCTTTTGCTTCTTCTAAAAAAACTGTTTCTGCGAGAAAATCAATTTTCATACCTTGAAAATTGGCCAAAAATAATTTTCCCGAAAAATTCCAGAAAATTCAAAATAAATTTTTCCTCGAAAAAGGGGCAAAGGGACACCTAGAGTGACCCAGGGGCCACCCCAGGCCAGCACACCCCTGGTGGGCGCGACCAGCCCCCAGGTGGCGCCTAGCTGGGATGTGGCCCACCTAGGCCCCTCCAAGGTGCCTCCTTCCTGCCATCTTCTTTCTCTCTCCCGAAAAACACCAGAAAACTTGCTCAAGCTCGAATTCCTGCTATTCTTGCTCATGATTTTCGATCTCCTTGCTCAGCCCATCTTTGCTGCTGATTTTTGGAGGGATTGCTCCTTGGTATGTGCCTCCTCCGCTTGTCCAATTAGATTTGTGATTGGTAGATTGTATCTTGAGTATTTTGATGCTATAGGTGACAGGTTGTGTGAGCTTGCATGGTTGTTCTATGCTTAGAAATTTCATTTTGATGCATGTGTAGCCCTCTAGCAAGTTCCTATAGTAGTTTCTCATCATTTATCAACTTGGAAATCACTTGGTTTGATGTTTGTCTAAAAATTTCAGAAAAAGATGTCATGGACAACCACACATTTGGTGAAATATTTGAGAGTGATGCACCTAGGAGGGCAAGACCTTTAATATCATCCTACCGAGCTAGGCCCTCATACAATGAGGATCTCATTACACCGCGATTTTGCGACGAGGGAGATGAGGGGGATGCTCACCCTTCCACCTTTCCTTGCCTAACCTTTTTGCGGGCTGCTGGGATTCTTGATGATTTTACAACCTTGGTTCGGAGGGTTGGACTAACAAGCTATATGCAGGATGAGAGCGTGAAATATGCAACGCTCACTAAAACATTTGTGGAGAGATTTCCTTTTACTAATAGCTTGTTCAAGCCAGATGTGTCTTTCAAAATTTATGGTAGGCCTTACAACATGACATTGAAGAAATTTTATGAGGCCCTGAGACTTGGTACAACTGGGTCGACGAAGAAGATTCCATCTCTACCCGCTGATTTGTTGGAGCTCTACCGCGGGATAACCAATGATGATGACCGTAGAGCCCAACGGGGAAAGATAAGAAATATTCAACTCCCAGCCATTAGGTACTTTGCTTACTATCTTGCCATTAGTGTTCTTGGTAGGGAGAACACTAGTAATATTTCCAACTATCTTTTGGCCTTTATAGATGCTGCGCTCAACAATGAAACTAAGTACAATCTTGGTTCTCTCATTGCTCGTCGCTTAGCTACTAAGGGACCCATTTATGGGGGAATTATTGTTGCACGTGTTGTTGCTGCCTTGGATCTTGCTGTTGATCCAAATGATACAGTTTTGGACCCTCAGAGGCTTGATCTTGCTTCCATGAAGGCACATCACTTTGTCACTGCTGGCTCTACCCTTGAGAGCTTGGTTTATAGAATGCTGTTTATTGACAGGGAAGAGAGAGAGATTCCTCTCCCCCAAACCACTTTGTTCACTATTTCCCATGGACCTTTGTCACGCTCCAAGGAGGAGATGGATGACAAGCTACGCATTCTTGGCTTCCATGGACGCTATCAGGGGGACGCGCCCTCATATGACCCATCTGTGTACTACATGGGCGAGTCCTCAAGTTCATACCAGGACGAAGGGGCCTCCTCATCATACTACAGAGGTGCACCTTCTTGGGCACCATGGACTTGATCCCTACTTAGGACAAAAGCCTAAGCTTGGGGGGAGGTATACCGACATCACACTCATCTATATATCATATTCGTTGGTTCTTTGTATATCCATTGTTTCGCTTTCTTTTTGGTTTTTGTTTCTGCTTTACCAAAACACAAAAATACCAAAAATATTTTCGTTGTTTCTCTTGGTTTTGTTTCTTTGCTTTTTAGCTTTGGTTTTCCTTAAAGAAAAAAATCCAAAAATATTTTGCTTGAATCTTGCTTCTTGTGCCTAACTTAAAGGCGTTAAACAAAAGCACTTATTGGGAGATAACCCAATAGTTTTCTTGAGTCTTGGAACTTATTACTTATGTAATAACCTCTCCTTATCCTTTTTATTTGATTTTGTGCCAAGAATAACCTCTAATGAGAGAGAAGTAAGATTTGGGGAAGTGTTTTCCCAAAACATATTTCGTGCTTCGCTGAAAAAATTCTTGAAAACTCCCTGTATGTCGGATTGAGCTGTAATTTTCTGAATAAATCCCCCAGGTTGTTAGATAACTTTCGTTAGTTCAACACTTTTTATTTGAGCAACAGAAGGTATTAAAAAAAATCGGTTTCTACGTGCTGGTCTGTTTTGACAGATTTCTGCCATTATTTGCATTTGCTTCTTATTGATTCCTTTTTGGGTTCTTTTGGGGAAATTGAGATTTTTGAGGGAATTACTACAGTAGCTTCTGTCTTTAGTGAAAGTTTTGATATTTTGAAACTAAACTCAAAGGTGTATTATCTTTTGAATGCACTAATGTTGCTAATGAAGATTGTGTGAAGTTTTGCATGAAGGAAAATTTTCAGGTGTAAGGAAAGAATGATGTAATGAGATGAAGAATGGACAAAAGCTCAAGCTTGGGATGCCATCCCGTATCACCCCAATAAATATTCAAAAGGTACAAGCATCAAAGCTTGGGGATGCCCAAGGCATCCCCTTCTTCATCAATAAAAATCTCAGGTATTTCTAGATACTTCGTTTTTATTGTTTCATATACTATTGTGTTATTCTTGGAGCGTCTTAGTTTTCGTTTTTGGTTTTTGTTTGCTTAGTTTGCTTGAATAAAGTGGTTGGACCCCGTTTTCGCTATGTTGTTTCAAATAAGTTGATTGGTGTTGGAGAAGGAGTAGGAAGCTTCATGTTTATAAGTGGTACAAAAGGAGTTTGTTTTGACTGTGGCCTATACCTTATCATGTCATGTTCGGTGTTTTTTTCACCCTATGCTTAGTGGTTATTGCTGTAGCATGACTTGTTACAAACAATTGGGATTACTTAATGTGCCTTGAAAGAATCATGCGTTGTTTTAGCATACAAAAGCATAATATTGTGGTATTCTCCTTTGATGCTTTGTTTGGGTTGACTTGGCACATGCTCACACCATGTTATGACTATGAACCAGTCACCATAGCGTCTATGATCATTTAGTTTTTGACTTGTGGTACCACTTTATGCTTTGATTAGTAATGTTTTGTCGCTCTGCATGATTATGGGCATTATTGCTCTCTTAGTTGGTCGCTACCAGTCTTTTGCAAACCTCCACTTGTATTGAGTAAGCTCTACTCATGCATCCAACTCCAAGAAACCAAGTTATTCCAAAGTATCCACTATAAATTCCTATGCATTGTGTGTTACACCATTCCAAGTATATTCTTGTTTTATCTACCTTCCAATTAAAAAGTCATTTTGTTATGTGAAAATTAGTGATTAAATCTCTCACAAAATTGATGGCACACTTTATTTTTCTTGCCCCTAATAAACTTGAACCATTGTGTCATCTATGTTATATATGCTTGCACTCATAAGTTGGGATTAGCAGAACCGTGCTGTCACGGGGAACGCTTTCAACACCTGTAAATATCTACCTAGTTGATATCATGCTATTTTATTTATGGATATCGTCGGTGTGAAATAAAAGGGGAGCTTGTAAGTCCATAGAGTTATGTATGTGTGTTAGAGAAACGCCTGAGCCACTAGCCTAAGCCATGCCTAATCATGGTGGAAACCTACAGCATCACCATAGTGAGAATCTATGAAGCATTCTTCTTAAAATAAGAGATAGATATTGAAAAAAAGAAAAAAAAGATGAGAAAAGAGGAAAGAGAGAAAAAAGCACCATTTCCCATGGTAAATAAGAAGATTGCTGAGATGCTCATTGTCGGCTTGCCTTGTCGTTTTGATATGGGATAGCTCCTGTATCATATGCAAGGGGTACCCCGTTGGCAGTTCTCTATGATACACATGTACTTACTATGATAAGAACTTACCAGTGACTAAAGTTGAGTAGCATGAGGAGCGGCCCTCGTACTCAAGGGACATGAGAATGCCAACTTATACTTTGTCAAGCATATACTCCATAGTTTGTTCACTTTAACCTTAATCACTTCAAGATGCTTATGATAGGGGCAATAAGAGCTGAACGCTAACAAGTATCATGATTTTTAGAATCTCTTTATAAAACTTGAAATCCCTGCTTCCCTTTGAAGGGCATTTCTTCCACTATTATATTGAGTCTCCACCTTCTATCCTTAGGCACCAATTAAGAGATCATAGTTGTCATTCTTAGTTCTATGTGTATTGTTCCAAACTTATTGATTGATTCATAAGGTCGATATTGCTATTCTTGAAGTATTTGTATCTAGTCACCATTATGAACTTTGAAGCTATCCTTGCAGTTATGATTTGCTATACCATAAGGGACAAGCTAAACACCACTCTTATTATGTTTACTTTATATGAAACAAACAAACGTTTTTCAATGCATTGTTATTCATGATCTTTGTTTGTAACATTTTCATGTTGCAACTTGGTTGCTATGTCTTATTGTTAGAACTACATCTTTCATGCTCATGTTTAGAGTACTTTGATCCTAGCTATCCATGCTTTGAAAATGGTTTGATCAATATTATGATGGTGCATGTCACCTAAAAAATTATATTGTTTTTATCGTTTACCTACTCGAGGACGATCAAGAACTAAGCTTGGGGATGTTGGTACGTCCATAACGTATCTATATTTTTTTGATGATTTTATGCTATTATTATGCTTTTGACACTTCTTTTTATATAAAGTTCATGAGTTATTTGGACTAACCTACTAATAGTTTTAAAAGTGCACAATGTTCTTGTTTTACATTTTGATGTGTAGGAATTATCAAGAATACAAGTGAAACCCTTGTTGGAGTCAAATTGGGATTTTCCAAAAATCTATCTCAGAACTCTTTTTTAAGATGGTCATGTTTAGGGTCGAATACGGCGTAAACGGAAAACTCTTTAACTACAAAGTTATAGGAAATTTTGCGACAATCGTTCTGGACATAAAATTTAGCCGATTCCGAATCCGGACGGACCTTCTAGGCCCGATTTACTGCAACCTAAGATGGGGTGACGGGAATCCGAGAAGCTATATAAAGGTTGGAAACCTAATTCGTGGGAGACACCTCCACCCACGAATTCGCAGCCACCAAAGCCACGTTTTTGCCTCCCCCGTGGATCCCATCTCCATGGGGAGGACTCCCAAGAAGCCATGAAGGAAGGGGGCTAAGGGACGGTGCTCCCCCACGATACCACCGGCAGGGAAGGAGTCCCCCGCGTCACCGCCGCCCTCTTCACTATCTTCACCGCCATCTCCATCACCTAATCCTTCTAGTATGCAGTGGTTCATCCCCCCACATACCTTTGTACCATCCTATGTAAACATGGTGTTTGATGCTATAAGTTATAATCCTATGATCCATGTCATGTTCGTGTAGTTTATTTGTTCTTAGATTGATTGGTTGAACGTCTTTGGTTCATTAGAGTTGTATGTTGATATGGTATAGTCCTTTGGTGTCCATTATATTTGTGCGCGCATGGATTAAATATTATAGGGTTTGTAATTTGTATAAGAGGAAGGGTGAAGTTCTGCCGCAGTGATAGAAACCTAAGGACGCGAACTAAAACGTTACACGTATGGGAGTAAGATGACCATTAACTTAAGGCTATGGTTAGGAAAACCTTAATACATTGTTAGTAGTTACGGATGTTTGCTAACAATCCAATCATATAGTACATGTAATTCCAAGTAGTGAAGCTCATGTATATTTAGCCTCTCCCACATAGAAAACTGCATCGAAGACAATAAACCCGATTTATTCGCCAATTAAACTTGGACAAAGCCACCACAATTACCACCACTATTCCACACTCATGGTTCTATTAGTTTAGTGTATTTTATTGTTGCAACAACTAGCTTTACTTTCTTGTTATTTATTATCTCGCAAAGCTTTCTCTAGTACTTGTTTGTTGCTTTAGTTTTATTTTTTAGATAATGCAAACGTTTAGTGTGCGTAGACTTGTATCAATGGTTGATAAAACTTGAGAGAATATTTATCCTACCTTTAGCTCCTCGTTGGGTTCGACACTCTTACTTATCAAAAAGGTTAAACACGATCCCCTATACTTGTGGGTTATCAGCAAGTCGGGCAAGAATATGGGACCTATGCAGCACATTGATGTCGTTGAGAGATCCCGGCTACCCAAAAAAGCAATGCCAAATCCATAGGTCCTAAGAAGTAACTGCCTTTAGCACGATTGTTGGATCATGACTCTTGCCACAATACATGTCCTGCCAAGCCTTGGAGCAACACCATTTGCTCGACGTTATTGTCCAAAAAATACTCCAAATCCATGTCGTCGGAGGACGATGAATCTTCCATTATAAAACCTGGCACGGGTCCATATAGGAACCATCACGCCGAACATAAAATTAAGAACAACTCTGCAAACGAAAAAACTTCGGCAGATGGGGCGGCCGATTGACATACCTTGGCGGTCGATTTTTGATGGGAGCGGTTGATTCGCGGCGGGAGCGGTCAATTCGCGAAAGGCGGGCAGCCGACTCGCCCTACAGGTCCAGCGAGACAGAGCTCCGCGGGGGATCTATGGCGGTACCTCGCGCGGGCAGGATCCCCTTGATGCGGTGCCCAACGAGCTCTTCCAGTTGGGGAAGGGGTGGGGTGGGCTGCGGGTGCTGTGTTTGCCGGCCGGAATCGAGGCAAAGAGGTGCGAGCGGGCCGGGAACTGCACCGCACGCGGCAGCGACAGAGGGGAAGCTCGTGCCGAGCGGCGTAGGTAGCTGCCTTGCACGCGATAGCGGTTAGCCTGGAAAAAAGCTCTCAACCTAGATATGTGCGGGTGAGAAGGCCGAATTCGCCGAGCCCTAAATTTCTTTTCGGATGGTCCAAACCTTTTCTCTAATTAAAAATGGCAAAATAGTGATTATTTTGCGGGATGCGGGTCAGCGGGCTAGAGTTGCTCTAACCCGAAAAGTGAAACTAAAGATGCAAGTGGGTCACTATTAGAATATCCGTTACCCTCTTTAATTTAAAAAATAAATTAACCTTTTCAAAAAAGGTTAGTACTAGTTTATTTCGTTGGACTAAAGAGGTAAATGATACACTAACATTGACCCACATGCATAAGTGAAACACAGAAGCGTTGGTAGGGCGCCGAACACGCCGCGACGCACTCGACTCCTCGATCTTTCCGTCTAGCCAAGGAAAAATCTGGGAGAACAGTTGGAAAGCAGAGGGTGCCGCCACCTCGCATCAACCAAACTGCCTCCTCACCCACGGCCGTGCTACGTGGAGCACATGAGGCTCGCCATGCACGCCGACACGTGCAGCTTCTCCCTCCTCCACCCGTCGACCCTCGACCGCCTCTTTAACAGGAGCCCCCAGCTACCGTCTTCCTCCCACACCCACATAAGCCCGAACCCGGCCGACCGACCGAGAGAACAGAGAGCGCAGCGCGAGGGAACAAGCCAAGAGACACCGAGCAAGGTAGGTAGGAGATGACGACGGGTCGCGGGATGGCTGCGGTGGCGCCGCTGCTGCTCATGGTGCTTCTCGTGCTCTCGGGTGCCTCGCCGATGGGAGCTCATCACCGTCACCGCGAGAGGTGGGAGGAAGGGGAGGGGGAGTGGCGGCCGGAGGAGGAGGAGGGCAAGGGCGGGCCCGGGAGGGGCCTGTTCGTGCTGGACAAGGTGGAGAAGGTGGTGGAGTCGGAGGGTGGGCAGGTGCACGTCGTGCGGGGGCAGCTGTGGCCGCCGGCGTACGTAGCGCCGTGGCAGCAGGGCGGGTGGTCGACGGCGTGCCGGGAGGGGCTCATGCACATCGGCTTCATCACCATGGAGCCCAAGACGCTGTTCGTGCCGCAGTACATCGACTCCAACCTCATCCTCTTCGTGCAGCGAGGTGCATATATACTTTCAGCCACGCCACGCGCCCACGCCCACGCCAGCTCGATATATAAAAGTTCAGTGCATGTGGACTTTGTGGATGGTGATTGATTTACTGATCGATGCGAGCAGGGGAGGTGAGAGTTGGATGGGTCCACAAGGCAGAGCTCGTGGAGAAGAGGCTCAAGATGGGCGACGTCCTCCACATCGACGCCGGCTCGACCTTCTATATGGTCAACACCGGCAAAGGTCAGAGGCTGCAGGTCATATGCAGCATCGACGCCTCGGATAGCGCCGGATTTGGTAGCCCTTACCAGGTCACCTACTGTATGCTCTGTTTATTCTTACTATTAGTTTGCAGACATGTCTCGATTAATATGTCTGAATTATTTACTCATGCTTGATTATTTACATGTCGACCCGGCCTATGCTGACGAATAATTAAATTGATGGTACGTACGATGCAGTCCTTCTATCTTGGCGGGGCAGGCAAACAGACATCGGTCCTGGGCGGCTTCGACCCGAGGATACTTGTCACCGCTTTCAACGTGAGCTACCAATTTCGTCTCAGCATTTTATTTACATCAAGTTACGAACTTACATGCGCGGCGGAGTCCGGCCGGGAGCGGTGGCGCTCCGATTAAATTGATTCTGATGCCTTGTTGTGTCCAGACTACTTATGAGGAGATGGCAAGAATCTTCATGGCAAAATCCGGGGGCCCAATCGTGCACTACACAGCAGATGAGCCAGGGAGCGAAGAACATGGGCAGGGAGACAAACGTGATGGCCGCGACAAGCAGGGAATGGAGAACAAGCCATGGAGACAAGTGGGGAGAGGCGATGAAGATGAGCGCGGTAATGGGCAGTGGACATGGTCGTGGAGGAAGCTGATGGGCAATTTCGGAGGGGCCTCCTCCAATGCCGCGCAGGTGAACAAGAAGAAGTCGTCGGACAAGACGGTGCGCGCGCCGGAGCCTTACAACCTCTTCGACCACGACCCCAGCTTCCGCAACGATCACGGCTGGAGCGTCGCCATCGACAGGCACCACTACGAGCCCCTTGGCCACTCCGACATCGGCGTCTACCTCGTCAACCTCACCGCCGTACATTCTGCTCTTCTGGTTCTGGACAACCAACATCGTAATGCCATTAATTGCGACGAGGCTGGCTAATCGATGCTGGCATATATATGCAGGGTTCGATGATGGCGCCGCACGTGAACCCGAGGGCGACGGAGTACGGCGTGGTGCTCGGCGGGGAAGGCGTCATCCAGGTGGTCTTCCCGAACGGGACGCTGGCGATGAGCGCGACGGTGCGCGCCGGCGACGTGTTCTGGATCCCGCGCTTCTTCCCGTTTACACAGGTGGCGTCGCGGGGCGGGCCGTTCGAGTTCTTCGGGTTCACCACGTCGGCGCGGCGGAACAGGCCGCAGTTCCTGGCCGGCGCCACCTCGGTCCTCCGCGCAATGCTCGGCCCGGAGCTCTCCGCCGGCTTCGGCGTCCCTGAGGAGAAGTTGAGGGAGGCGGTGAAAGCTCAGGAGGAGGCGGTGATACTGCCGTCCTTGCCCGAGAAGGAGCCGAGGGTTATTAGGCAGGTGGCGAAGGAGTAAGCGTGCGCGGACAGCTGCTTAATGCTTTCGTGAGCGGTGATCTAGTGCATTGCATGCGTTTCATTTTCTAGTCCAAAGTCCAAACTTTTGTGTCTAACCGAGGTACCGTGTGTGTTCGTGCGCTAGTGTGTCCCTAGTCTGTTTGTGTTCTACATTACGTGTTCTTGGCGTCGTCGATAAATAAAGATGCTTGTGAAATTCAACTGTGCGGGTGTGCGGGCTCAACATGTATGATGGTCTTACAGTTAGCGTTTTTTTTGTTCAGCATTCGCTGCTTTCTTTTTCTTTGCGGAGATCGTTGTGAATTTTGCCATATATCAGTACTTATTTTTTGGACGGGAAAGGCTGAAAGGCCTAGAAGCTGTATTGATAAAACGGTGGGTATCCCCGCAAAAACAAAAAACGGTGGGTACAAAATTATGTATTGATAAAACGGTGGGTACAAAATTACAAAGAGGCCCCTAACATTACTTGCCCTAACAAACCTGGAATTCAAATGTAAGGCCTCACATCTTACAAAAAGGATCCTAGAACAAAATCTAAAAAAGCAATTAGATCCTATGTCCTCCACAGTCGTCGATCAACGCCGCCGCCGCTGGCGAACTTGTCACTTGGGGCGGCGTTTGTTTGGGATATGCTATATGAGTATCCTTATAGCATGTCTCTTATCCGGGTTACAGTTGGTAGCACGGTTCATGGTCTGCTACATCCAACTAGATGGATCTAGAAGAGAGGCCCATGCCGGATAAAGGAAGGCTACAAAGGAGTCACCGACGTATTCGGAGACTTGGAGTGCAAGACACACTAGACTAGTTGTATGCAGTGTAGGACTCTGTAACCTGTCCGACTAGGACTTTCCCTATAACTCTAGGATCTGGCGACTATATAAGCCGGACCTATGGGAGCCTTTAGGGCATAACTCAACTCATACCTCGTACAGCGAACCGATCCCATCGATCCTGATAACTCGGCGTATTACCATTATAGTGATTTATAGCAGGAGTAGGATTCCGCCACCGTCGTGGGATCTGAACCTGGGTAAGCAGTGTTACCTCGTACCAGTCAACCGTCCGCCTTACCCCACGTCTCTAAACACGCACTGTGAGGACCCCTTCATGGCGTACTCGTCGGCAATACCACGATAGTTGGCGCCCACCGAGGGGCAAGAGGCGCTTCAGGCTCTACAGCGGGCGAGGTCCAAGATCTTCGCGGGAATCGGCGAAACCATAGCCATCGGTCGCGTTCTCTTCTCCAGCAACGTCCCGATCATCCCTCCCGATGAGTTCTGGGTCCCGGCGAAGACGAACCCTACCTGCTGCTCGATCGTTCCTATCGGAGACATCCACCTCTTCATCAGCGAAAACCGACTCGGTCTCTAGTTTCCTAAAAGTCGGAGGAGCGTCAAGACACGCACGGACCGCCTACGGGCAGGATACGTTCGCGGAAGGATCAATGTCGGATCTCTCTTTGGAGTTTGCCGGTAAAGATCGGAAAAATTCAAGGCCCATCCAAACCGCCCATGTGCAGGATATAACTGTGGAAGATCGCTGCAAGTCCGCTGGCTTCGTCCGTGCGTCTAGATAGCAGAGATCCAAGTTTGTCGGAGTGGTAACTATCTTCGATCTGGCGCGTTGCGTTCAGTGAGAGGGTGAAAACCTTCGCGATTACCTTGCCAGGTGGCTACGTATACGGGCCGATCTGGCACATAACCCCAATGATGATGCCATGTATCACTTTGTGGAAAGACTGGACCAAGGTACACTTCTCCGACATACGCTAAGGCGGCAGCACGCTTCAGGACGCCTCACTTTCGAAGGCATGGTGAACAACTTCAACAACTACGCGGAGGCTGAGGAGGCAGCCCAGGTAGTGCTCCCACTCCTTGATGGCGCACCTCCGCCTCAGCCACCGCCACCACCACCTTCGGCCATCGTCGTTGCAGCTGCACCACCGCCTCCAGTCGTCATCGCAGTAGCTGCAACACCACCTCCAGTCATCGTCACTGCTGTCGCACCACCACCGCCCATCATCGAGGAAGCCCCGACACCCTCTGACCCCGTGCTTGACGCGCTTTACGCCGACATCAGCGTTGACTCGAAGGAGATAGACTTCAGCCCGGAGGAGCTAGACTCTGCTATGCAGGAGATGGGGGAGGATTACACACGCGACGAGCAGGCAACAAACGTACTTTTACGGCCCAGACGTCCCTCTGGCTGGCCGACAAGTTACGTACCCGGACTTCGTTGACGGAGCCGCCGCTGAAGCCTCGTCATGGAGATCCTAAGTCTCCCTTCCCTCCGACCTCGACGCTTCTCAGGCCATAAGGCGGATCGAGTGGTTTGTAGAGACGGGTCTGACCGGCTTGGACCTAGCCATGTGCTGGTTCATCAGGCGAATCCAACCTCTACAGCACTGCGCGAAGCTCATGCACGAGTATACCAGCGACAGAAGGGATAGTCTCCGCATCTCCGTGGACAACTTCTCGAGCGACTCCGTCAAGCTCCGCCTTAAGGACATCGTCAAGGTGAAGGATAAGAAGCGTGGCTTCACCATCACCTACGACATGTTCGTAGACGGCAAGTGCCCAAAGGTAGGTTTCTATTTTCTGTGCATGACATATACTCCAGTTCTTCCGTCTTGCAAATGTCATTTTATCTAACACGGTGACTTCTTACTTAACA
Organism: Avena sativa; assembly: GCA_916181665.1. Classification (NCBI taxonomy): domain Eukaryota; kingdom Viridiplantae; phylum Streptophyta; class Magnoliopsida; order Poales; family Poaceae; genus Avena; species Avena sativa. The sequence continues at coordinate 58,907,895 of OV702283.1, read as the reverse complement.
TCTTAGCGATCTAGAGGAGGGCAACCTGGCTGCCCAAATCTATGATCCAAAGATGAAGGAATTCACGGTTGTGTCCGACGACGAAGCTCCGTTGGAGCGGAAGCGGAAGAGCTCCACCTCTGACGCTGCCGACGGAGGCAAGAAGAAGAAGAAGACGGAGGTTGGAGCCTCCAGAAAGACTACCGCCGCCCTGGAGGCGAAAAAGAGAAGAACCACCGGGATCCCCTTTGCCAAAGCACCCCCACTAGTGTAAGCTTCTCATTCTTTGACATTGTCTATTTATTTGTCTTGTTCCTGTACTTACGCATTTTGCAAGTTTCAGGAAGAAAGCCACGACCAGCCTCAAGAAGACCTCCAAAACTTTGGGGGCTTCTCGAAATATCAAAGACATGCTGCATCGCGACGCCTCCCCCGCCATCGCCCCTACTACTCCTGCCGTCAAGCCCTCGTCTGCCCCGACAAGCTCACAAGCTAAGGAGGCATCGGACCCTTCCGCCATGGAAGTGGATTCTGGCGCCTCTATCGAACTCGCTGTTGTCGGCGAGCAGGCAACGCAGGAGAGCACCACTCAACAAATGGCTGAAGCTCCGGCTAAGGATGCCATTGGTGGTGGCAAAGCGGTGGTGGAAGCTGGTACTTCTGCCGAAGGCGGGGCCCTTGCTCCCCAGAAACATTTTGAGTTCCCCAAGATAGTCTATCCGACACTTATGCCGAGCAGCACAACTCTGGTTCCTGGAGCAGCACCGACATCTCCGACATGCGGTCTTGAGGAGCTCCTCCGACAAGCAGAAATATTGCAAGGAAATAGCATCTCCTTTGGCAAGCTGCTAGCTGAGAGCGCTATAAACCTCAAGATTATTGCACTTGTAAGTTTTACTTGTATCCCACTGTAGCCCCCGAGGATGTAGATGGAAAACCATAGGTTTTGCATCTATATGCTCTAAGAGTGACTAAGCTAGAAAACTTCTCATTGTAGCCCCCAAGCATTTAGATGGAATGAATATTCCGACTAGATGCTTTAAGAGTAGAATACGCAATGTTTATAAATTTCAATACTGTAGCCCCCAAGCCTCTAGTTGTAACTGAATTAGTTCCGACTAGATGCTTAAAGAAAAGCTAAGCAGATATCCGAGTTAAAAACTTTATACTGTAGCCCCCAAGCTTCTATTAGAGAACTGAATTAGTTCCGACTAGATGCTTAAAGAAAAGCTAAGCATATTGCTAAGTTAAAAACTCTCGCTGTAGCCCCCGAGCGTCTAGGTGGAAATTTTCCGACTAGATACTCCAAGCAGACTAAACAACGTTTTAACTTTGTCCTTTTTCCACAGAACGAGAATGCTCGTAGGGGCATGGCCAATGACAAGTACCAGAAGATGCGCGCAGATCTTGAAGCCAAAAAAGGTAAAACTGCCATCTTGAAGGAACAGATCATCAAACACAAGAGTCTGTTTTCTTTTTGTGCATTCCGTCTTGGTTTTGTGCCTACATTCTCCGAGTACTTACTGTGTACTTTGTTTTCTCCGACTTTGAAGAACATGTTGCCAAGGCCAAGGACATTGTCGAGCAGTCCAAACACATCCAGCAGCTGGACAGCCAGAACAAGATCCTTAAGGAGGAGAGGAAATACATGCTGAAAATGCATGAGGATTCAATGAAGGCCCTAGAGGACTCCGCCTCCGTGGAAATCAATCGCTTGAAGGAGGAGCTTGCGATCTTAAAAGATCAAAAGCAAGCTGCTGATGAGCAAAACCAACGCCACAGCGAGGTGTATAAGCTCCTCCAACAAGAGAAACAATCCCTGGCGGACACCCTCTGGTAGGCTAAGGCTAGCATCTTCAGTAAGTTTCCTCTTCCTTGTATTTCTGTAGTCTGGATACTTTGAATTTATTGAACTCATGTGCTCCTTGTCAGAACTTGCAGCTCCTATGGGTTTAACCCGATCGCCTCCTTTGGACAAGGAATGCATGGTTCTTGCCGGCAACTTCATCAACATCGCCATCACCCAAGCCAAAAAGATTGCCAAGCCCCTCCAGATAAACATCAAGGCATCGGACTCCGTGGCGAAGTACTCGGAGATTCTGCGCCGAGCCCCCGAACGTATCACAAGCTGGAAAGCTTCATGTGCACGGGCTGGCGCAAGGATGGTGCTGTCAATGGTGAAGGCACACTACGAAGGTGCCGACATCGACACGGTGACCTCTGGTATCCCCGACGTCGACGATGACGGCAAAGAGATTGACCATGAAGCCATCCCGTCGTCACTCGCGGGTTATGACACCAGAGTTGCCGAGTTGGTGGACATCGACGTCTTCGTGCCCATGAACACCATTGACAGCGGCAACCAAGATTCCTCCGAGTCCCACCACAATGCCGACGTTGAGGGTGATTCTCCGGCTGGTGATGATGCTGCTTCCAAGTCTCCTGCGCCAAAGGAATGAAAAACAACTTTGTAATATTTGTTTCACCTTTGGTGTATACGCGGAAAAAACTTGTTGATGTAACTTAAGGCGGAAAACAATAGTTGTTTATTTCATGCTGCTTAAGAACTAGTTTCCAGCATTTATATATATTTTTTAAGCAAGTGCTGGCTTATCCATTACTTTGGTTCTTATGCTTGACTTTTCGTGAGTCGGAAGACTCGTTGTCAGAACCATGCGCTTAGGTGATGATGCCCAATGGCACCGTCAATAACCTGAGCACAAAATCGCCGACAATAAGTGCCTAAAGTCACTACTCTAGAATCCACATAAAAACAACAAAGAACGTGTAGACCAGAAAACTTAAGCTAACGCCCGTAGGTGGAATTTTCACAAGTGCAAACGCAAGACTTGTGCATAAAGGTTTTACATGATCCAAAAATGAACACTAAAGGAGGTAAAAGACTCAGAAATATGAGTGAACCAGAGAGCTTTATTTCATTGATCATATAAGAGATACACAATTAGATAAAAAATGCTAAGTGTAAAAAGGACGTAGCTGTTCTATGTTCCATGGCCGATCAAGCTCCGGGTAGTCATCATCCGGGTCACGTCGCTTATGCTTATGATCCTCGTTGGGTCTATCCTTTAGTTCACGATTGTCAACAAGGTAGTAAGACCCATTGAGTAGCGCCTTGCTTATGATGAACGGTCCTTCCCATGGCAGGGATAGTTTGTGCGACTTCTTCTGCTTAAGTCGGAGCACCAAATCCCCCTCTTTAAACGAGTGATGCCGAACGCAACGACTATGGTAGCTGTGTAGCTTCTGCTGGTAGATGGCGGATCTTTGGCATGCCAAAACGCGCTCCTCCTTGAGAAGGTCCACATCTAGGCGTCTGGATTCTTCAGCGTCATCCTCGTCGTAGGCGGCAACTCTTGGTGCATCGTGAAGAATGTCGGAAGGCAGGATGGCTTCTGCTCCATATACCATGAAATAAGGGGTGTAGCCGGTGGATCTATTGGGTGTAGTCCGTAAACTCCACAGCACAGATGGCAATTCTTCCGCCCAGGCTCCAGCTGTTCTATGTAGCGGTGCCTCAAGACGTGGCTTGATTCCCTGCAGAATTAATCCATTGGCTCGCTCAACCTGGCCATTGGATTGTGGGTGTGCCACAAAAGCAAGATCAAGTCGGATGCCTTTCTCCCAACAATATGCCTCTACTTCTCCGAGTGATAAATTGTTGTCGTTGTCGGTGATAATGCTGTGTGGGAGACCAAATCTCACCACTAGATCTCGGACGAACCTGAGGGCAGTTGCCCCATCAAGCTTTCTAATGGGCTTAGCTTCTATCCATTTAGTGAATTTGTCAACTGCTACAAGCAGATGCGTAAACCCACAAGGTGCCGTCTGTAACGGTCCTACCATGTCCAGCCCCCATACTGCAAACAACCAAGTTATTGGTATTGTTCGCAGTTCTTCAGTAGGAACATGTGGTTGTCGGGCATAATACCGGCATCCCATGCATGTATCAACCATCTTGTCGGCGTCTGCCTTCGCGGTCAGCTAGTAGAATCCTTGCCGGAAGGATTTCGCGACCAACGATCGAGGAGCGGCGTGATGCCCGCAATCTCTGAGATGGATTTCGTGTAGGATTTCCATACCTTCTAGCTGGGAAACACACTTTAGGTATACACCAGTAGTGCTCCTTTTGTAGAGTTGCCCATTGATTATGGTATAACCCTTTGCTCATCGTACTATTTGCCGTCTTTCGACTTCGTCATCGGGCAAAGTTCCGTGTTCGAGGTATTCCATGATCGGTTTTGTCCAAGCCGGAGGGACCTTAGTCACCATGTTGACGAAAGAGTCAGCTCTATCCGGGTTGTCGATGTCGGCGCCCTTCACGGATGGTGTGCACAGATGCTCTAGGAAAACTCCTGGCGGAATTTGCTTGCGCCCTGATCCAAGCTTAGACAGCAGATCAGCCACCTCGTTTTGTTCCCTAGGTACATACTTGACTTCGTAGCCCAAGAAGCTCTTGGCTATCTCGTCCACTTCGTCTCGATATGCCGCCATCATAGGGTTCCGCGCATTCCAGGTGCCAGCCACTTGCTGGGCAACCAAGTCGGAATATCCACAGCAAACTATGCGCTTGATGCCAATATCCTTGGCTACACGCAGTCCGTGAATGAGTGCTTCGTACTCCGCCATGTTGTTTGTAGCCTCGAAGTGGATCTGCAGAACGTAGTGTAGCTTGTCTCCTGTTGGTGACTGTAACAATACACCAGCCCCCGAGCCGTTGAGCAGCTTTGATCGTCAAAGTTCATCACCCGGTACTCTTGCTCCAGCAACGGATTAGCATCTGGCATCTCCGTCCAATCTGCAACAAAATCCGCCAAGGCTTGTGACTTGATAGCGTCGCGCCTCTCATAGGTGATCTCGAAGGCGGCTAGTTCAATTCCCCACTTCGCGACCCTTCCTGTAGCGTCGCTGTTATTGATAATGTCGGACAGTGGAGTCTTACTCACCACTGTGATTGGGTGCTCCTGAAAGTAATGCCTCAGCTTCCGAGAAGCAAGGAATACTCCATAAGCTATCTTTTGGTAGTGCGGGTAATGCTTCTTGGAATCCGTCAAGACCTCGCTCACATAGTAAACTGGTCGTTGAACTCCGTGCTCATAGCCTGGTTCCTTCCGCTCTACCACGACGACGATGCTGATAACCCGGTTGGTTGCCGCCATGTAAATTAACAGGGGCTCTCCAGGCTCGGGTGCTGCAAGGATGGGCGCTGCGGAAAGAATCTCCTTGACCTGCTTCAATGCTGCATCTGCTTCGTACGTCCACGTGAATTTGTCCGCCTTCTTCAGCAACTTGTACAGCGGCAGAGCCTTCTCTCCAAGTCGGCTGACGAACCGACTAACTGCTGCAACACAACCTGTTAGTCGCTGAATGTCCTTTAGGCATGTCGGACGGTTTATGTTTAAGATGGCCTTGATTTTCTCCGGGTTGACCTCGATTCCATGTTGGGAAACGATGAAGCCCAACAATTTGCCGGCTGGAACCCCGAAGACGCACTTATTAGGGTTAAGCATCATGTTGTATTTCCGGAGATTATCAAAGGTTTCTTTTAAGTCGGAGATTAAGTCATTTGACTTTTTAGACATCATCGCGATATCGTCCACATAAGCGTGAACGTTCCGACCAATTTGGTCGTGGAAGAAATGTTGCATTGTCCGCTGTACGTAGCACCTGTGTTTTTCAGCCCAAAGGGCATCGTGGCATAGCAAAATGTGCCGTATGGGGTAGTGAACAAAGTGGCCAATTGGTCCGACTTCCTCATCTTGATTTGGTGGTATCCTGAGTATGCATCGAGAAAACACAAAAGTTCCGAGCCAGCCGTCGAGTCAATGACTTGGTCAATGCGAGGCAAAGCAAACAGATCTTTGGGACATGCTTTGTTCAAGCCGGTGTAATCAACACACATTCTTAATTCATTGGTTCCCTTTTTGGGGACAAGTACAGGATTGTCCACCCATAGGGTGTGAAGGACTTCTCGGATAAATCCAGCCTTAAGTAACCTAGCTATCTCTTTGCCAATGGTGCGTCTCTTCTCATCTCCAAAGCGTCGTAGAGGTTGTTTCACTGGTTTACATTTTGGATCAATGTTTAAGCTGTGCTCGGCAAGTTCCCTAGGTACACCTTTCATGTCGGCAGGTTTCTAGGCAAAGATGTCCCTATTCTCATGGAGGAACTCGACGAGCACGCTTTCCTATTTGGGATCCAGGTTCGTCCCAATGGCGGTGACCTTGGAGGCATCGCCTACCACAAGTTCCACCGGCTTGGTCTCGATGGCGGCCTTGAACGCAGGAGCGGAGACGGAGATCTGCTTCTTCGACGCGGGCATCTCTGAGTCATCGACCTTGCTCTGGATCTCTTTGAATTCTTCGCTGTAGAGGACAGCTTCTACAACGGCTGCTTCATTGATCTCGCAGTCCCTTGCCTTGGTAAAGCTTCCGGATACGGTGATGATACCGTTTGGTCCGGGTATCTTGATTTTGTTGTAGACGAAGCATGGCTTGGCCATGAACGTGTGGAATATGTCGCGGCCGAATATGATGTGGTACACGCTCTTGAAGGGGACCACCTCGAAGGTCATGCGCTCTTGGCGGTAATTATTAACATCGCCAAAGGAAACCTGAAGTGTAATGCACCCAAGGGACCGAGCCTCCCGACCAGGAACTACGCCGTGGAAGACGGTGTTGGTCCGCCTTAGGTTTGCCTTCGTCAAGTTCATCTTATGCAGTGTATCCAGGTACATGATGTTGATGCTGCTTCCACTGTCCACCATACACTTGGTGAACTCCACGCCGTTAATCAAGGGGTTGATGACCATGGCGTACTGGTTCTCCGTGGGTATAAGGTCTGGGTGGTCCGTCCTGTCCCAAGTTATTGGAACCTCCGACCAGCGCAGGTACTGGGGAACTAGGGGGAGAGTGGCCATCAGGATCCTCAGAGAGGTCTTCTATTGTCGGACGGTGGGGGTGCCAAGGAAAGTGTGGTAGACTAGAGCCTTCTTTGCGAAGGGGTTCTTGCCCTTGTCGTCGCTCTTGGCGGCGTGCTTGGGGTCAACGTCTTCGTCCATGTCACTTGAATCCTTGGACTCCTCCTCCTTCTTCTTCCCCTTTCCCTTGCCTCGCGGTCTGTTCTTCCGACTTTGCTTGTAGCCGGACTCCGGGTCTTCCTTGAGGTCGTTGACGAACTTGCAGTGTCGATTGGTATGAGTGGCCTTGCCGTTGGTGTCGAGGTGTACGAGGCACGGCATATCGCGATACTCCTCGTAGGTTTGGGGAACGTGGAGCGGCACCGAGGTGGTTTCACTTCCTCGTTGCTGCCCACGACCAGCTCCCCTTCCTCGGCCACGTTGTCCGCCATCACCTCGTCCTGCAAAAGTCATAGCGACCATGTCGGTAGATTGCTTTTCTTCTGGAGCGGTTTTCCGCTTTGTACTGCTGTTCCTCCGAGCTTGAGTTGGAACGGTTGTTGCCGGCAAGGATCCACGAGCATCGTCATCGGCAGCTGCGAACTCACTAGCCAACTGAATCATCTGGTTCAAGTCAAGCTGGTGATTGTCCTGCAAGCGCTTCAGCTTATGTTGGAGCAGCGTGTCCCTTTCCAACCCATCGATGAAGGCGGCCATGGAGGTCTGAGCGTGTACTCCTGCGCAGGAATTCTTCATATCCATCCAGCGGGATAGGTAGGCGCGAGATGTCTCGTCTTTCTCTTGCACGCACCACTGTAGATCGCCCACAGTGCAGGGACGCTTGTATGTAACCTCAAAGTTTTTGGTGAATGCTTCTTGCATATCCAGCCAGTTGTAGATAGATTTCTCCGGCAAGTCGTCGATCCATTGACAGGACGTGCCTGCCAACATTAATGGGAGGTACTTGACGACGACGTTGGGGTTGCCTCCGGCAATCTCCACCGTGTTGCCGTAGTCCTGCAACCATGTGGCTGGCTTGGCGGTGCCGTCATAGGGATTGATGGTCTTGTCAATCCGGAAACCTTTGGGGTAAGTTGCGGACCGTATTGCAGGTCCAAAGCAACGTGGTCTCAGGTATGGTCCTTCCCGGGCCTCGTGGATCTTATCGATCCGCGAACGTGCATCGTACGGCTCCGGGTTCTTCTTCTTTTTGTCAACAGGGGATGGGCCGCGTGAACGACGCGGGCCTCCTCCGCCATGGTGACTGCTTGGTGGTGACGGAGGCGGAGGTGGCGGTGGGTTAGCCTTCTTGCTGTTACCCTCCTGCGACACCTCACGCCTGTCACGGTTGCTTGTCGGACGCGGAGGGTCATGGCGTGACATGCTCTTGTGTCCTTGGTTGCGCTCTTCGTCATGACGGGTCTGCTCTGCGTTGTCACGGATGACGATGCCGCACTTATTTGGTGGGGGCATATCCGCACGATGGTGAGTCTTGTAATCTTCGCGATGTCGGGGAGATCGGGGCGGTGGCGATGGGAGACGAGGTCGGGCCTTTTCTCCGTGGTCGGAGGATATGGGAATAGCATCCTTCCTGTTGCGCGCATCCCTCCGTCTTCGTTCTGATGAACCCGTCTGGGACCCGACATCAAGAGGAGATCTGTCCCTTGGCGGTTGTATTGGCTAGATTGGCAGAGCGCTGGGTTAGACTCAAGCCTCTGAGAGGTGGCCTTTTCCTGCTGCTTCACCGCCTTGGCCACTAGGTCATAGACCTGTTCCACTGCCTCGGGCGATCTATCCTGCTCCAGAAGGGTCTTGGCGATGGAGAGGTTAAGGAGTGGGGTGGGCATCACCTACTTGCCTTCATTGTCAATGTATGGCTTGGCCTGTGCCGGCTTCGAGGGGGCCCATCCTAGGTTACGCCGCACACCAGGATCGCTGATGACGCGAGCCAGAGCTTTCTTAGCCTTCTGCTGCTGCAGCAAAGTTTTGTACTCGGCCTCCATTGCTCTAGCTTTCTCTATGGACTTCTGCGCGTTGACCAGATCTCGATCTAGTTTAGCGCCTTGCTCTGCGATGGCCTGCGCTTCCTCCACCAGCTGCTGGCGCTTCTCGTCAAGCTGGGTCACGTTCCGGATATGAGCAACGATTAGTGGCTCGACGAGGAGATTGCCGTACATCACTCTATCAACTGGAGTAACTTGGGCTGCTGCAGACGTAGATGCTGGGGCGACAAGTTTGCGGTGTTGTTGTTGCTCGGGCCGGTGCCGAGTTCCTGCGGCTGCTGCACTGGGTTAGGCGGAGGAGGCATGACTTTTGCGCGATCATCGTCAGCAGCAATAAGTGGCCCCTTCCACTTTTCCAGTGCCGTAGGCGGAGCTCGTCTAGTTTGATCTTCATCCATCGCCGTCCCAATGGTGACGAACACCCCTTGAGACGTGACGGTGTTGTTGGCTTGCTCGTCGCGTGAGTACTCCTCCTCCATCTCCTGCATATCGGAGTCTAGCTCTTCTGGACTGAAGTCTATCTCCTCTGAATCTGCACTGAAATCAGCATAAAGCGTGTCAATGACAGAGTCGGAGGGTGCCAGGACTTCCTCGATGACGGGCGGTGGAGGTGCAACGGCCTCGACAATGACTGGAGGTGGTGGTGGTGCTGCGAAGATGGCGGCGGGAGGCGGTGGCGGCGGCTGCTGAATCAGAGGTTCTCCGTCTCTGAGCGCAAGCTCCATCTGGGCTGCTGCGTCAGCTTCCGCGTAGCTGTTGACGGTGCTCGCCATCTCTTCGAGGGTAAGGCGTCTTGTTGCCTGCTGCCATCTTAAAGAATGTCGGAGAAGCGTGCCACGGTCCAGTCCTTCCATGAAGTGATACAAAGCGTTATCATCGGGGTAGTGGGCTAGATCGGCTCGTATACGGAGCCACCTGGCCAGGTAATCACGAGGGTTTCGCCTTCTCTCTGAACGCAGTGTGCCAGATCGAAGATGGTAACCACGCCGGCGAACTTGGATCTCTGCTGTCCAGATGCACGAGCGAAGCCGGCGGATTTGCAGTGATCTTCCACCTTTATGTCCTGCACAGGGGCGGTTTGGGTGGGCCTTGAATTTTTCCGATCTTTGTCGGCAAACTCCAAGGAGAGATCCGACATCGATCCTTCCGCGAACGTATCCTGCCCGTAGGCGGTCCATGCGGGCCTTGATGCTCCTCTGACTCCCAGGGAACTAGTGCCCGAGTCGGTTTCGTTGATGAAGAGGTGGATGTCTCCGATAGGAACGATTGAACACCGCGTAGGGTTCGTCTTCGCCGGGATCCAGAACTCGTCAGGAGGGACGATCAGAACATTGTCGGATAAGAGAACACGGCCGATGGCTACGGTTTCACTGATTCCTGTGAAGATCTTGGTCCTCGCCCGCTGAAGAGCCTGAAGCGCCTCTTGCCCCACGATGGGCGCCAACTATCGTGGTATTGCCGACGAGTACGCCATGGAGGGGTCCTCACAGTGCGTTTTTAGAGACATGGGGTAAGGCGGAAGGTTGACGGGTACGAGGTAACACAGCTTACCCAGGTTCAGATCCCACAACGGTGGAGGAATCCTACTCCTGCTATAAATCACTATAAGGGCAATACGCCGAGTTATAGGGATTGGTTCGCTGTGCGAGGTGCATCGTAGTCGACACTAGGTTGTCTGAAGTTGTGCCCTAAAGGCTCCCATAGGCCCGACTTATATAGTCACCAGGTCCTAGGGTTACAGGGAAAAGTCCTAGCCGGACAGGTTACAGAGTCCTACACCGTCTATTACTAGTCTTGTGTATCTTGCACTCCAAGGCTCCGGGTACATTGGTGACTCCACCGTAGCCTTCCTTTATCCGGCATGGGCCTCCCTTCTGGATCCATCTAACTGGGCCGCCCAGCAGGCCATAGGCCATGCTACCGACTATGGGCCACCCGAGTTATCCGGATAAGTGACATGCTATGAGGATACCCATATAGCATATCCCCAACATAGAAGTCAATAGAGAAAGCTAGAGCCATGGAGGCCGAGTACAAGACTCTGCTCTAGTAGCAGAAGGCTAAGAAATCTCCGACTCGCGTCATCAACGATCCTGGTGTACAGCGAAACCTAGGATGGGCTCCCTCAAAGCCGCCACAAGCAAAGCCATACATTGACAATGAAAGCAGGCAGGTGATGCACACTCCTCTTCTCAACCTCGCCGTCGCCAAGACCCTTCTGGAGCAGGATAGATCACCCGCAGTAGTGGACCAGGTCTATGACCTTGTGGCCAAGGCGGTGAAACAACAGGAAAAGGCCACCTGTCAGAGGCTTGAGTTTGACCTAGCGTTTTGCCAGTCTAGCCAGCCGAAGCCGCCAAGGGACAGATCTCCTCATGATGTTGGGTCCCAGACGGGTTAGTCAGAACGAAGATGGAGGGATGCACGCAACAGGAAGGACGCTATCCCCATATCCTCCAACCATGGAGGTAAGGCTCATCCTCGCCGCCCATCTCCATCGCCCCGCTCTCCCCGACATCGGAAGACCCCAAGGCTCACCGTCGCACGGATATGCCTCCGCCAAGGCAGAGCAGCATCGTCATCCGCGACAACGCAGAGCAGACCCGTCATGACAGGGAGCGCAACCAAGGACACAAGAGCAGGTCGCATCATGACCCCCCGCGTCCGACAAGCAACCGCGACAAGCGTGAGGCGTTGTAGGAGGGTAACAACAAGAAGTCTAACCCACCGCCACCTCCGCCTCCATCGCCCCATAGCAGCCACCATGGCGGAGGAGGCCCGCATCGTTCACGCAGCCCTTCCCCTGACGGCAAGAAGAAAAAAGCAAGCTCGGAGCCATACGAGGCACGTTCACTCCTGGACAAGATTCACGAGGCCCGGGAAGGACTTGGGACCACATTGCTTTGGACCTGTAATACGGACCGCAACTTACCCCAAGGGTTTCCAGATTGACAAGACCATCAGGCCCTATGACGGCACCGCCAAACCAGCTATGTGGTTGCAGGATTACGGCAATGCGGTGGAAATCGCCGGGGGTAACCCCAACATCGCCGTCAAGTACCTATACCTCCCATTGATGCTGGCGGGCACGACCCGACAATGGATCGATGACTTTCCGTAGAAATCGATCTGCAACTGGTTGGACATGCAAGAAGCGTTCACCAAGAACTTCGAGGGTACGTATAAGCATCCCTGTACTATTGGCAATCTATAGTGGTGCGTGCAGGAGAAAGACGAGTCATCTCGCGCCTACCTCTCTCGCTGGCTAGACATGAAGAATTCCTGTGCAAGAGTGCACGCCCAGACCGCCATGGCCGCCTTCATCGATGGGTTGGAGAAAAGTACGTTGCTCCGACATAAGTTGAAGCTCTTGTAGGACAATCACCGGCTAGATCTCAACCAGATGATCCAGCTAGCTAGTGAGTTTGCAGCTGCCGACGACAATGCTCGTGGCTCCTTGCTGGCAACGGTCGTTCCAACTCAAGCTATGAGGAACAACATCACCAAGCGGAAGAGCCCGCCAGAAGAAAAGCAAACCTCCGACATGATCGCCATGACATTTGCAGGGCGAGGTGATGGCGGACGGCATGGGCGAGGATGGGGGGCTGGTCGTGGGAAGCAGCGAGGTTGTGAAACTACCTCGACAACGCACCGTGTTCCTCAAACCTACGAGGATTACCGTGATATGTTGTGCCTCGTACACCTTAATGCCAACGACAAAGCCACTCACACCAATCGCCATTCCAAGTTCGTCAACGATCTCAAGGAGGACCCGGAGTCCGGCTACAAGCAAAGTCGGAAGAACAAACCGCGAGGCAAGGGCAAGGGGAAGAAGAAGGAAGAGGAGTCCAAGGATTCAAGTGATATGGATGAGGATGTTGACCCCAAGCACGCCGCCAAGAGCGATGGCAAAGGCAAGAACCCCTTCGAGAAGAAGGCGGCCGTTTTCCACACTTTCCTTGGCACCCCCACTGTCCGACAACAGAAGACCTCCATGAGGATACTGATGGCCACTCTACCCCCAGTCCCCCAGTACCTGCGCTGGTCGGAGATTCCAATTAGTTGGGATAGGAAGGATCACCCAGACCTCATCCCTACGGAGAACTAGTACGCCATGGTCATCAACCCCCTGATTAAGGCAACGAGTTTACCAAGTGTATGGTGGATAGTGGAAGCAGTATCAACATCATGTACCTGGATACACTGCACAAGATGAACTTGACGGAGGCTAACCTAAGGTGGACCAACACCATATTCCACGACGTAGTTCCTGGTCGGGAGGCTCGGTCCCTTGGGTGCATCGCACTTCAGGTCGCTTTTGGCGATGTCAATAATTACCGCCAAGAACGCATGACCTTCGAGGTGGTCCCCTTCAAGAGCGTGTACCACATCATATTCGGACGCAACATCTTCCATACCTTCATGGCCAAGCCATGCTTCGTCTACAAGAAACTCAAGATACCCGGACCAAATGGTGTCATCACCGTATCCGGAAGCTTTACCAAGGCAAGGGACTGCAAGATTGGAGAAGCAGCCTTTGCGGAAGCTGTCCTCTACAACGAAGAATTCAAGGAGATCCAGAGCAAGGTCGATGCCTCAGAGATGCCGGCATCGAAGAAGCAGATTTTTGACTCCGCCCCAGCGTTCAAGGCCGCCATCGAGACCAAGCCGGTGGAACTTGTGGTAGGCGATGCCTCCAAGATCACCGCCAATGGGACGAACCTGGATCCCAAATAGGAAAGCGCACTCTGAAGGAAATATGCCCTAGAGGCAATCATATAGATGATGATATTTCATATGTATCCATGAGTTATTGTAATGTTCCTTGAATATCCATATCAGGCAACTTGTATTGATTGGCAATTACGTGAATTGTTTGTGAAACTCTATACTTGTATGGTTATTTAAGAGTCGTCCCTAGTCGGAGTTCATGTGAGGACACACGTGAATATTAGACTAGCACATATATTGGTTGATGACTATGTTTCGCAAGTCATAGACATGGAGATGTCAAACCAATGATGTGGACACATGTTATGAACATGGGGTTGGACTGACCCAACTTGAGACTGGCAATTAGTTGCAGCTCTCTCTCTCTCTCTACACATCGTGTACGTTTTGTCCTTAGACCTGAGATTGTTGCATGTACTTGAGATGTGGATCGACCTACTTTGGGGCTATCAAACGCTGCACCGTAACTGGTTAGTTATAAAGGTAGTTTTCGGGTTTGTCCTGAGGCATGCTGCAAGACATGGTCAATCAAGATGGGATTTGCCCCTCTCTAATTGAGAGAGATATCTCTGGGCCCCTCGAGTGATCGGATCCAGAAATGCATGGTCGTGCTACCTATGGTTAAGAGTTAACCTAGTAAAGGGATTCTGAATCACGGTATCGAGAAAGGGAGGTCAGCTTGGAGCTAGACCAAATATCGTGAGGCAAAGGGAAAGACATGTACTAAACCTTGTGATGGTTCGTACGATATGATCTTTGTATGCGTTTAGGAGTTGGCACGTCTTGCTAGAGGACGCTACCAACTATTGACAGAATAAGTGTATTCGTGTCATGTCTATATGCATATGAACCTACAGGGTCACACACTTAAGGGGCTGGAAGCCTAATGAGGATTGGATCCGAATTAGACCAGGCTTAGGCTACTAATGGGCTGCTAATGTAGAAGCCCACTAGATACGCCTATATAAGAGAGGGTGGGGCGAGCTGACCAGGGCGAGACCTCAGATCATTCCCAGCCGCCACTCCTCACGCCTGTGTTGCACGCGCGGACCTAGCAGTCCGGCATCTGACGCTTCCACCCTGTACGTGTGGATACCTCGGAGGCGCTGCATCTGTAGAGCTTGGACGAGCCACGCAAGGGGAGCTGCTCGTGGGACAAGGACAAGGAGGAGACGTGGAACGATTGCACTGCCTCGACGCACTTCATCAATTCCGCAACTGCGCATCTAGTGGTAATCCCGTGATCTATGACAACAGTAATCCTGGTATACACGGTAGAATTTTTTTAATTTGCGCTAGTGTAGCCTACCCGTATCCCTTCAGTGGTATCAGAGCCGATGTTGTTCAGTTATTGGTTCGGGATGTTTGCATATGGTGATATGCAAATTGATATGAATGATGTGATCGTTTATATGGCGGTGGTTCAGGATTGATCTATGATCTTGCTTTCCGTGATCGTAATTCTGAGGTTGTCGAACGACTTACCCCTACCGGTCGGTTCCCGCCATCGGGGTAGACAGTGACACATAAATCCTGTTGAATCACGCGAAGATCAATATGATTGATCGAATCAGAACCTAGATCTAAAATCGATGTACCGTGATACCGCGAGGGGCGCTGTCCCTTCGAACCCCGCAGGGGGAGACCCCCTAGACCCCCCTTAATCGTAGCCCCTTTTGAATCTCGTTAAGGTAACTAGGTGCTGCAATGTGACATGATCCGGTAGAATGCGATTCTATGCATAACTTGTTTTTGCAGCATGTATGTGATAAGTATGGCCCATATGTGTATGTGATGCATGTATGAAATTTATCATGACCTGCGTGTCATGAGTAGGGCAACACGGCTGGAGCCATGTGTGTTGTCAATTATTGTAATGGCCTGCGTGCCAACTTGTGATGATCCAAATTCTATGTAATTTTGATTACTAGCTGTTAGGAGTAATAGCTTGTATTAGTTCTTGGAGGACTCATCACTTGGAGGATGGCTCACATGGAACATGAAGATGGAGATCATCATGGTGGACAGGTTCTATGGCGTTGGAGATCACCATGAGAAAATGGGCCATACTGTGTCACATCTATGTGAATGTTATTCTTATGCGTTTTACTACTATGCATGCTTAGATGATAGAAGTAGAACGATCCCTCACAAAGTTTAAGTTAAACCATGCCCTCCCAACCAAACCTTGCACCATCCTATGCCCTGTACAATCGTTGGTGGGCCTATGAAATTAGGGTGCCGCGGTTTTCCTTGGCTGGATGGGTTTGTATCGGATACCTACACGCATAGGGGTTGGTGAACTTGACAAGGTCATCTTAATAGTTAAGGACCTTGGGGCATAAAGGTTGGGCGCCTAGTTTTGACATAGAGATGTCACCCAACAACAAGAGTCATATGTGATATGATTAGCAAGTGTTGCTTACCGATTTACCTTGTCTTCTAGCAGTGATGCTAAAGCTCACTAGTTGACTTGTTAATTGTGGATCTTGAATCACTTAGTCATGGGGGAATACCAATCGAGGTATACCCACGAAGCGGATTTGCCAGCTGGATCGAGCCGACTGGAACCTAGCCCTGAGCGGGTCGACTCGCCCAATACGGCGACTGGCGCATGTTGCACCTAGGCGACTGGCGCCGACTGGAGGCCCAAGACGGCGAATCGTATACAAAGCCCACCAACACACTTGTAAACCCTAACTGGCTGCATATATAAAGCCACCAGGGGCACCCCCACGGGGCATCCTCCCTCACGTCATATTAGATGTTCTCTCTCATCAGATTAGATCTAGTCTCTCCCACCGCCTCCGGCGACTCCATTGTAAACCAATCTATGATCATATACTGGATTGATAGCAGGACGTAGCGATCCTCCATCGAGGGGACGTGAACCTGGGTACATCGTGTGCCAATCTCGCTCCCGGATTCTCCTACGTCGCCTTGCTTCCTCTACGTAAGCTACCCCAGTAGCATCTGCCGTGCAATACCACGACAGTTGGCGCCCACCGTGGGGCTAGCGGTGCTTGCAGGGTGATAATCCGGGCGAGATCCCTCATCATCATCAACACGCTGATCCGATCTGGATGATAAGCGCAGGTGGCGGCACTTGGCTTCTCGCGGCTCGGTGCCGCAGCACCCAGGCTCAAGCATGATGCGCGTCCGCGAAAATAACACTCCAATCGGTAATCGGTAATCTGATCTTTTCACTATTTAGTTCAGTTGTATATCGCAGGTCGAGGCCAGAAGCATGCGAGTCGACTTCCAAAGGACTAGCAAATCGGTGAAGTGCTAATTGCATTGACGGACACGGCAGATTGGTTTTTTCTATTCAACCCATCTATTTCTCTCTCTTATTGATAGCTCCATCAATTTTTAATTTCACCTAGATTTGATACACACGATGCATGCATGTTTGCCTGTTTTGTACGTGCTATTTGGAACAATGGAATCGATCAAGAACGAATCCATCATAGGAAATTCTGGCGACTCAAAACGACCAGCTGCTTGACCTGCTTCACTACGGAGTACAAACGCATATGCCCGCTAGGCAACAAGGACCTGACTCCAAGCTGGACATGTACTACATCAAGTCGTGATCGATATCTAGAGCGGCCACGCACGCAAGCAGCAGCGACTACGGTTCAAAAGAAAGAGAACAATTTTCTCAACCCACGATCGGTGATACTTTTCCTCTCTCCTTTTTAATTATTAATACGTACCTGCAAAGTATTTTTGCCGGCACAACGACCAGATAAATTGGCAAGTAGTACGGGTATAGCAAAGCATGTGTAGATCAATTATAATATATCTAGTATTTGTCTACTTTGTATTCTCCCGATTTGCTTGTTCAGGCTTTGCACTCGTTTAAATAAGTTGAGATCGTATGATTGGATGCTAATCTCTCGTTTTACTTGTCTTACGTACAAGGAACAAATCGATCAAAACTGTCCATATAAGGCGGCACAGAAATTAAGGCTCGGCGACTTAATCGTGCGTGTGAGCAGCTCCAATAAAGCATGCTCGACTGACTCCGCCCGCGGTCCGATCGAGTTTGCTACCGCTACTTGCCGCCGCATCCACTCCCTCCGGCTAAATGCCACACCGGACGCTCGGGGACTCACCATCGTGGACCTCTCCACGCTCGGGGACTCGTCCGCCGCGGACTCGCTCCTTGCGGTCGCCGCCCTCGCGGACTCGCCTCTCACGGCCTCGTCCATCGCCGACTCTCCAATCTACCGGCTCACCGACTCGCCATGCTCCGGAACTTGCTTAAACGCGGACACGCATAAACGCGAACTCGCTACGCTCGGAGACTTGCCAGTCGCGGGATCGCCATCACGACCTCGCCCTCGCGGCCCCGCCGTCGTCGACATCGCCATAGCACGACCTCCGTCCGCCGCATCGACCCCGTGTCCGCCGCGTCGACATCTCCACAGCGCGACCTCTGTCCGCCGCGTTGACCCCGTGTCCGCCGCGTCGACTTCGCCATAGCGCGACCTCCGTCCGCCGTGTCGACCCTGTGTCCGCCGCGTAGACCCTTTCCGGCTACGTACAATGCATACGCCGTGCCTACTAAGGGACCTTCATCGTCCGAGTCGCCAGAGAGGGTCACATGCCACGCTGCATGGACTCACCACTGGGCTTCTCTTCCCCTCGGGAAAAATCAGTTCGCCTTTGTCAACCTTTGAAAGAGCGACTCACAATGGCCAAGTAGTGCGGACTCGGACTTGCAAACCGAGCCTTGGATCGTCCACGAAAAACGCTAACCGAGAGCCATCATTGGAGTCACCTTGCTCGACTGGCCTTCCGGGCCAAGACAAATGGTAGTGCTACACAAACAGCACCATGTCCTCCTCAACCTTAGACAGTGCGACTCGCACGGCTAAGTACTGCGGACGAGGACTCGCAAACCGAGCCTCGGATCGTCCAGGAAGAACGCCAAGCCGAGAGCCATCTTTGGAGTCGCCATGCGACTGGCCCCCCGGGCCAAGACAAGAGACTCGCTAATAAAACAGTGCGATCAACATCATTGCGGACTCGCAATCATCACGGACTCGCTACACTCGGGGACTCTCCCCCCGCGGACTCGCAATAATCGCGGACTCGCTACACTCGGGGATTCTCCCCTCGCGGACTCGCTATCATCGCGTAATCACCACACTCGAGGACTCATACTGCGCGGACTTGCCATCTCTCATGGTCCCTCGGCCTCGCCGCTCGCCGCGCTTGGGGACTCAGCGCTCGCCGGTCGCTCGACCTCGCCGCTCGCCGCGCTCGGGGACTCGGCGCTCGCCGGCCGCTCGACCTCGTCCCTCGCCGCGCTCGGGGACTCGGCGCTCGCCGGCCGCTCGACCTCGCCACTCGCCGTGTTCGGCAGCAACGACTACTATTTTCAGAATATGCATCTCTAAAGAGCCTCAAGTCGCCTCTACAAGCCAACTCGAGCCTCGGGGACTACTCCTAGGCATGCTGCGTGTACGCGTGGTTCCATGATCGCGGTTCACCCTCATCGACTCGCCACCGCGGACTCTCCACTCGTGTACTCTCTACGCTCGGGGACTCGCCGCCACAGACACTCGCCATCGCGGACTCGCCCTTGCGTACTCGACACAACCGGGGACTCGCCACCGCGGACTCTCCACTCGTGTACTCTCTACGCTCGGGGACTCGCCGCCGCGGACACTCGCCATCGCGGACTCGCCCTTGCGTACTCAACACAACCGGGGACTCGCCACCGTGGACTCGCCCTTGCGTACTCGACACAACCGGGGACTCGCCACCGTGGACTCGCCCTCGCGTACGCCACACGCTCGCGGACTCGCCGCAACTGGCAGCTTCGCCGACACCCTGCGTCTTTTGCCAACTGGCCATCACCGACTGGCTCACGCCGACCGCCTCCCGCTTCACGACTCTTTTCTCTGTTCAGGAGCTCGTCGCCGATTTGCCACGACCCATCGTCAAGACTCTCCATGCCCTGCCTCAAGCCCGTGTCGAATCGACAACGCGCTCCGGGACTACTGATGGGGGAATACCAATCGAGGTATACCCACGAAGCGGATTCGCCAGCTGGATCGAGCCGACTGGAACCTAGCCCTGAGCGGGTCGACTCGCCCAATACGGCGACTGGCGCATGTTGCACCTAGGCGACTGGCGCCGACTGGAGGTCCAAGACGGCGACTCGTATACAAAGCCCACCAACACACTTGTAAACCCTAACTGGCTGCATATATAAAGCCACCAGGGGCACCCCCACGGGGCATCCTCCCTCACGTCATATTAGATGTTCTCTCTCATCAGATTAGATCTAGTCTCTCCCACCGCCTCCGGCGACTCCATTGTAAACCAATCTATGATCATATACTAGATTGATAGCAGGACGTAGCGATCCTCCATCGAGGGTACATGAACCTGGGTACATCGTGTGCCAATCTCGCTCCCAGATTCTCCTACGTCACCTTGCTCCCTCTACGTAAGCTACCCCCAGTAGCATCTGCCGTGCAATACCACGACACTTAGTATCAATAGAGGGATATTGATTTAAGTGGGAGTATATGCTATTAAATTGTTTAATATGTTTTACTCTTACATGGTCACATGGCTTAGTATTTTGCATGTTTTCTGTTGTAGATCAATGGCACCGAACACTACATCACCTTTCTCTTTGCGTTCGATTCTTGACAAAGATAAACTAAATGGAACAAACTATTCGGACTGGGTCCGTAACCTGAGAATTGTTCTCAGGTCTGATAAAAAGGAAACGGTTCTGGATACCCCAATCCCCGATAAACCTGCTGATAATGCATCTGTTGCCCTAAAGAACGCCTACAAGAGAGCATGTGATGATTCTCTTGAGGTTAGCTGCCTTATGCTTGCATGCATGGAACCTGAACTCCAAAAGAAGTTTGAGGATCAGGATGCCTATGATATGATCGTTGCGCTTAAGGACATGTTCCAAGATCAGGCAAGGACTGAGAGGTACAATGTTGCCAAGTCCTTTGTCGAATGCAAGCTAGCAGATGGAGCAACTGTAGGCCCCCATGTGATCAAAATGGTTGGTTATAGTCAGACTTTGGAAAATCTTGGTTTTCCACTAGGCCAAGAGTTGGCCACTGACTTCATTTTGGCGTCTCTTCCATCCAGCTATGGGCAGTTCATTTCGAACTACCATATGCATGGGGTGGAGAAGGGCCTTAATGAATTATGTGGGATGCTTAAAACAGCAGAAAGTGACATGAAGAAGTGTGCAGGGCATAGCCATGTGATGGCTGTGCAGAACAAGCCTAGCTTCAAGAAAAAAGGTACTTCTTGGAAGAAGAAGGGCAAGGCTAAGGATACAATCCCTAAGTCTGCACCCAAGCAAAAGGCTGGACCTGTAGAAGACACTAAGTGCTTCTTTTGTCATGAACATGGCCACTGTAAGAGAAACTGCAGCAAGTACCAGACTTCTTTGAAGAAGAGTGGAAGTAAGAGTACTTCCCACTCAGGTACGCTTGTTGTAAATGTTGTGGACATTCTTCTTGCCGATTCCTATGTTAACTCTTGGGTATTTGATACCGGATCGGTTGCTCATATTTGCAATTCGATGCTGGGGCTAATAAGGACTAGAGAAGTGCAGAAAGGCGAAGTGGATTTTCGCGTCGGAAATAAAGCAAGGGTTGATGCATTGTTCGTCGGCGTCATGCAACTTCACCTTTCTTCAGGATTTATTATGGAGTTGAATAATTGTTATTACATTCCAAGTATGGGTCGAAACATTTTATCACCTTCATGTTTGATGAGGGATGGTTATTCATTCGCGAGTGCAAACAATGGTTGTGTAATCTCTAAGAATGATATGTTTATGGCTAATGCTCCCATTGTGAATGGGTTATTTATTTTAAATCTTGATGATGCATATGTTTACAATGTTAGTGCTAAAAGGCTTCGGCCTAATGATTTGAGTCCTACCTATTTATGGCATTGTCGTTTGGGGCATATAAGTGAAAAGCGCATGAAGAAGCTCCATGGTGATGGTCTTCTAACTTCGTTTGATTTTGAATCATACGAGACATGTCAGGGTTGTTTACTTGGAAAGATGACCAAGTCACCTTTTTCGGGTTTACCCGAGAGAGCGACAGACTTGTTGGAACTCATACATACTGATGTGTGTGGACCAATGAGCACGATAGCCAGAGGAGGATATCACTACTTCATTACTTTCACTGATGATTTCAGTAGATATGGTTATGTCTACTTGATGAGGCATAAGTCTGAAACTTTTGAAAAGTTCAAAGAGTTTCAGAGTGAAGTAGAGAATCAACGTGGCAAGAAAATAAAGGCCTTGCGATCTGATCGTGGAGGTGAATATTTGAGTCACGAATTTAGCGATCATCTTAAGAGTTGCGGAATTGTTCCACAACTTACGCCGCCCGGAACGCCTCAAAGAAACAGGGTCTCCGAATGGCGTAATCGAACTTTGTTGGACATGGTTCGATCTATGATGAGCCAGTCGGATTTACCATTATCATTTTGGGGTTACGCTCTAGAAACGGCAGCTTTCACGCTTAACAGGGTACCATCCAAATCCGTAGTCAAGACACCATATGAGATGTGGACTGGAAAGAATCCCAGTTTGTCTTTTCTAAAGATTTGGGGTTGTGATGCATTTGTCAAGCGACTTCAGTCGGACAAGCTAACACCCAAATCAGATAAGTGCATTTTCGTGGGATATCCGAGGGGAACCTTAGGGTATTACTTCTACAACCGAGAGGAGGGCAAAGTGTTTGTCGCTCGTAGCGGTGTTTTCCTAGAGAAAGAGTTTCTCACAAAGAGAACAAGTGGAAGGTCGGTGCGACTTGAAGAAGTTCAAGATGAGCCAGTTGGGGATGCTTCTACGAGTGATGCTATTGTAGCAGAAAAAGTTGAGGAACCCGTGGCAATATAAGCACCACAACCACGAAGGTCGGCGAGGCTCCGCGAAGCGCGGGAATTATTATTGTTAGACAATGATGAGCCTGCGACCTATGCAGAAGCGATGGTGGACCCAGACTCTGAGAAATGGCTGATCGCCATGAGATCCGAGATAGAGTCCATGGGAGACAATCAAGTTTGGAACTTGGTTGACCTGCCTGATGGCTTTAAAGCCATCGAGTGCAAATGGATCTATAAGAAGAAGATTGATATGGATGGAAATGTTCACATCCATAAAGCTCAACTTGTTGCAAAAGGTTTTCTACAAGTTCAAGGAGTTGACTACGACGAGACTTTCTCGCCCGTAGCGATGCTTAAATCTATACGGATAATTCTAGCTATTGCTGCACATTTCGACTATGAAATATGGCAGATGGATGTCAAGACGGCTTTCCTAAATGGAATCCTAACTGAGGACGTGTATATGATGCAGCCCGAAGGTTTTGTCGATCCAAACAATGCTGGAAAGGTATGCAAACTTCTGAAGTCCATTTATGGGCTGAAGCAAGCATCTCGGAGTTGGAATATTCGATTTGATGAAGTTGTAAAGTAGTTTGGCTTCGTAAAAAACGAACAAGAACCTTGTGTTTACAAGAAGGAAAGTGGGAGAGCGCTGGTATTTCTAATCTTATATGTAGATGACATATTGCTGATTGGAAATGACATTCCTATGCTCGAGTTTGTTAAGACCTCATTGAAAAATAGTTTTTCAATGAAGGACTTGGGAGAAGCAGCATATATTTTGGGCATCAAGATCTATAGAAATAGATGAAGGAGGCTAATTGGATTAAGCCAAAGTACATACATTGACAAAGTGTTGAAACGGTTCAGCATGGAAGAGGCTAAGAAGGGGTTCTTGCCCATGTGTCATGGCATAAAACTCAGCAAGACTCAGTGTCCTTCGACTACTGATGAGCGTGAGCGCATGAGTAGGGTTCCATATGCTTCGGCTATTGGATCCATCATGTATGCAATGATATGTACTCGCCCAGATGTTTCCTATGCTCTAAGTGTTACGAGCAGATACCAGGCTGATCCAGGTGAAGGTCACTGGACAGCGGTAAAGAACATCCTTAAGTACTTGAAAAGGACTAAGGATGTGTTCCTAGTTTATGGAGGTGAGGATGAACTCAGTGTAAAGGGTTACACAGATGCGAGTTACCTTAACGACTCAGATGATTCGAAATCGCAATCAGGTTATGTGTTTGTCATGAATGGTGGTGCTGTGAGCTGGAAAAGTTCCAAGCAAGATACGGTGACCTCCTCTTCAACAGAAGCTGAATATATCGCTCTCGGTGTGGTTCAGGGCGCGTCCAATCCCTTGGATGCTTATTGTGATAGCAATGGTGTTATTGCACAGGCCAAGGAACCTAGGCAGCACCAGAAGAACAAACATATTCGCATGCGTTACCATCAGATTCGAGAGTTCGTTGAGGATGGTAGTGTCATGATATGCAAAATACATACGAACTCAAATGTTGCTGATCCCTTGACTAAGCCTCTCCCGCAGCCCGCGCATGAAGCGCACATAAGAGAAATTGGTATTAGATACATTTTAGATTGACTCTAGTGCAAGTGGGATACTGAAGGAAATATGCCCTAGAGACAATCATAGAGATGATGATATTTCATATGTATCCATGAGTTATTGTAATGTTCCTTGAATATCCATATCAGGCAACTTGTATTGATTGGCAATTACGTGAATTGTTTGTGAAACTCTATACTTGTATGGTTATTTAAGAGTCGTCCCTAGTCGGAGTTCATGTGAGGACACACGTTAATATTAGACTAGCACATAGATTGGTTGATGACTATGTTTCGCAAGTCATAGGCATGGAGATGTCAAACCAATGATGTGGACACATGTTATGAAAATGGGGTTGGACTGACCCAACTTGAGACTGGCAATTAGTTGTAGCTCTCTCTCTCTCTACACATCGTGTACGTTTTGTCCTTAGACCTGAGATTGTCGCATGTACTTGAGATGTGGATCGACCTACTTTGGGGCTATCAAATGTTGCACCGTAACTAGGTAGTTATAAAGGTTGTTTTTGGGTTTTTCCTGAAGCATGCTGCAAGACATGGTCAATCAAGATGGGATTTGCCCCTCTCTACTTGAGAGAGATATCTCTGGGCCCCTCGAGTGATCGGATCTAGAAATGCATGGTTGTGCTACCTATGGTTAAGAGTTAACCTAGTAAAGGGATTCCGAATCACGGTATCGAGAAAGGGAGGTCAGCTTGGAGCTAGACCAAATATCGTGAGGCAAAGGGAAAGACATGTACTAAACCTTGTGATGGTTCGTCCCATATGATCTTTGTATGCGTTTAGGTGTTGGCACGTATTGCTAGAGGCTTCTACCAACTATTGACAGAATAAGTGTATTCGTGTACGCATATGAACCTATAGGGTCACACACTTAAGGGGCTGGAAGCCTAATGAGGATTGGATCCTAACTAGACCAGGCTTAGGCTACTAATGGGTTGCTAATGTAGAAGCCCACTAGAGACGCCTATATAAGAGAGGGTGGGGCGAGCTGACCAGGGCGAGACCTCAGATCATTCCCAGCCGCCACTCCTCACGCCTGTGTTGCACGCGCGGACCTAGCAGTCCGGCATCTGACGCTTCCACCCTGTACGTGTGGATACCTCGGAGGCGCTGCATCTGTAGCGCTTGGACGAGCCACGCAACGGGAGCTTCTCGTGGGACGAGGACAAGGAGGAGACGTGGAACGTCTGCACTGCCTCGACGCGCTTCATCAATTCCGCAACTGCGCGTCTAGTGGTAATCCCATGATCTATGACAACAGTAATCCTGGTATACGTGAAGGGTTTCGCGGCATAGTAAATCAAAATTTTCTACGGATGCGAACAGAGGGAAAGCCAGGATCTAATCTAGGAGATGCAAACAACGAGAGAGATTGGATTAGATCTTCATACCCTTGAAGATTCGCACAGCGGAACGTTCGTCGGAACGTGGGTGATGTAGTCGTACTCGCTTCTCCTCCTCGCAATCCGATCCGATCTAGCACCACAAGTGGCGGTGCCTCCGTGAGATGCACACGTGCAGCACCTCGACGTCTCCTCCTTCCTCGGTCCAGCAAGTATGGTGGAGATACGGATTGGATCTACAACACGACGGCGTGGTGTATATGGTGGAGAGTTTCTGCAGCAGGGCTTCGCCTACACGCAGTCGGGAGGGAGAGAGAGAGGAGGGCAGCAGGGCGGATAGCTTTGGAGGGGAAGGTGTGTGTGGGGGGGTGGTGCGTCCCCAGTACTCTTTATATAGAGGGGTGGGCGGCTGCCCTAGCCCCTCCCCCAAGTCCAAACCGGCGGCCACAAGGAGGAGGAGTGGGGGGCAAGGAAACCCCCCCCCTCTAGAAGGTCTAGTTAGGGTTTTACCCTAGCTGGCCGGTTGGGCCCTATGGGGCCTTGGGCCCCTGGCCAAATGCGGCCAGTGAACTCCCTCATAGGCCCATGCCCCCTCCCGGAAGGTGGGGCCACATTGGTCCCCTTCTGGAAGGTTCTAGAAGCTTCCGGTACAATACCGATTAACCCGGAACAATTCCGAACTCCAAAAACTGCACTGCCTTATATGAATCTTATTCTCCGGACCACTCCGGAACCTCTCGTGATGTCCCGGATCCCATCCAAGACTCGAGAATATGCAGACATGATCTTCTATCAATAATCAATAGCGGGGTCTGGAAACCCATATTGAATCCCACACATTCATCGATGACCATATCGGATGAACCACGATGCCAGGATTCAATCAATCCCATATATATATTCCCTTCGTCTCGCGATATTTTACTTTCCCGAGATTTGATCGTCGGTACCGTCATACCTAGTTCAATCTCGTTCACAGCAAGTACTTTACTCGTTCCGTAATCCGATATCACTTTGTGATTAACTCCTTAACCACATTTTTGCAAGCGGTGTTGATATCGATTACCGAGTGGGCCCGAAGTATATCTCTCCGACTTGGGAGGGACAAATCCCATCTCGATACATACAACCCAACAGGTACTTTCCGATCACCTGAGAGGCACCTTTATGATCACCCTCTCATAGGATGACGTTTGACGACCTCAAAGCTTTCTTCCGATACCAGGGAGTTGTATTATCTCATGGTCTAAGGAATAAAATATTTGACATAAGAAAATCTTCGCAAAGACGAACACGATGACACGATCTAATTGCTTTGCTTAGTTTGGGTTTGTCCATCATATCATTCTCCCAATGATATGATCTCATTATTAATCGACAACTCATGTCCATGGTTAGGAAACCATAACCATCATTAATCAATGAGCTAGTCCATAGAGGCGTACTAGGGACACGGTGTTGTTCACAAACCACACAAGTATTAAAGTTTCCGCTTAATACAATTCTAGCATGGAATATAAACATTATCATGAACAAGAATTATAATAATAGCTTTTTATTATTGCCTCTAGGGCATAATTCCAACAGTCTCCCACTTGCACTAGAGTCAATAATCTAGTTTACATTTGGCAACAATCTCACACCCATGGCACTGAGGTGCTGATCATGTTTTACACGTGGAAGAGGTTTAGTCAATGGATCTGCGACATTCAGATCTGTATGTACTTTGCTAATCTTCAGATCTCCATCTGCTATATAATCTCGGATTATATGAAACTTGCGGTTGATGTGCTTGGTCTTTGGATGATATCTTGGTTCCTTAGCGAGTGCTATGGCGCCAGTGTTGTCACACAATATCTCCAGTGGGTCCAATGCACTTGGAACCACGCCAAGCTCAGTGATGAAGTTTCTGATCCAAACTCCTTCACTTGACGCTTCTGCAGCAGCCATGTATTCCGCTTCTACTGTAGATCCCGCGATCACGCTTTGCTTGCAGCTTCTCCAGCTCACAGCTCCTCCATTCAAAATATACACGTATCCTGTCTGAGATTTAGAATCATCCTTGTCGGTGTCAAAACTAGCATCGACATAACCTTTTACGACGAGCTGTTCATCACCGCCATAGACTAAGAACATTTCTTTAGTCCTATTTAGGTACTTTAGGATGTTCTTCACAGCTGTCCAGTGTTCCACTCCTGGATCACTTTGATACCTGCTCTTCAAACTAAGAGCATTGGACACATCCGGTCTATTACACAGCATGGCATACATGATAGAACCTATGGCCGAGGCATAAGGCACTTTTCTCATAGCTTCCCTATCATTTACCGAAGCTGGACACTGAGCCTTGCTCAATATCTTACCTGACAACATAGGCACTGAACCTTTCTTTGCTTTATCCATTCTGAACCTTTTCAGAACTTTGTCTAGGTATGTACTCTGGCTTAAAGCTATCGGGCGTCTTTGTCTATCTCTATAGATTTTGATGTCCAATATATAAGCAGCTTCACCTAGGTCTTTCATTGAAAAACACTTGTTCAAATAACTCTTCACATCGTTAAGCATGTTGATGTCATTTCCAATAATAAATATGTCATCCACATATAGTACCAGAAATGTCACCGAGCTCCCACTCACTTTCTTGTAGATACAAGCTTCGTAGCAATTTGGAACAAATCCAAAGCTCTTAATCACTTGATCAAAACGAAGGTTCCAACTCCGAGATGCTTGCTTCAGTCCATAAATGAAACGCTGAAGTTTGCATACTTTATCAGCATCCTTAGGATCGACAAAACCTTCGGGTTGCATCATATACAACTCTTCATCAATGTTGCCATTGAGGAACGCAGTCTTGACATCCATCTGCCATATTTCATAATCATGAAATGCAGCAATTGCTAATAAAATCCGAATGGACTTAAACATCGCTACGGGAGAGAAAGTCTCATCGTAGTCAACACCTTGAACTTGTCAAAAACCTTTCGCGACAAGCCGTGCTTTATAGACGGTAACATTACCATCCGCGTCCGTTTTCTTCTTGAAGATCCATTTGCACTCAACGGCCTTACGGTCGCTAGGAGGGTCCACCAAAGTCCATACTTGGTTTTCGCTCATGGATCCTAGTTCGGATTTCATGGCTTCTAGCCATTTCTCAGAGTCTAGGCTCATCATCGCTTCCTCATAGTTCGTAGGTTCACTGTCTTCTACCAACAAGACAGTCAAGACAGGGTTGCCGTACCACTTAGGAGGGGCACGCGACCTTGTCGACCTGCGACGTTCAGTAGCAGCATCGTCCGAAGCTTCATGATCCTTGTCATTAGCTTCCTCTATTGTTGGTGCAGGCGGCACTGGAACAATTTCAGGTGCTGCGCTACTCTCCAATTCAAGAGAAGGTTCAATAACCTCGTCTAACTCTACTTTCCTCCCACTCACTTCTTTCGAGAGAAACTCCTTCTCAAGAAAGGAACCGTTCTTTGCGACAAACACTTTGCCTTCGGTTCTGTGATAGAAGGTATACCCAATAGTTTCCTTAGGGTATCCTATGAAGACGCATTTCTCCGCTTTGGGTTCGAGCTTGTCCGGCATCAAATTCTTGACGTAAGCTTTGCATCCCCAAACTTTAAGAAACGACAACTTAGGTTTAGCACCAAACCACAGTTCATACGGTGTCGTCTCAACGAATTTAGATGGAGGCCTATTTAAAGTGAATGCAGCGGTTTCTAATGCATAACCCCAAAATGATAACGGCAAATCAGTAAGAGACATCATTGATCGGACCATATCTAATAAGGTTCGATTCCGGCGTTCAGACACACCATTGCGCTGTGGTGTTCCGGGTGGCGTGAGTTGCGAAACGATTCCGCTTGCTTTAAGATGCGTGAGAAAATCATAACTCAAATATTCACCTCCACGATCGGATCGTAGAAACTTAATTTTTCTGTTACGATGGTTCTCCACTTCATTCTGAAATTCCTTGAACTTTTCAAATGTTTCATATTTATGTTTCATTAAATAGATATACCCATATCTACTTAAGTCATCGGTAAAAGTGAGAAAGTAGCGATATCCACCGCGTGTCGAAACACTCATCGGTCCGCATACATCGGTATGTATGATTTCCAACAAGTCCGTTGCCTGCTCCATCATACCGGAGAACGGGGTTTTGATCATCTTGCCCATGAGGCATGGTTCGCATGTCTCAAATGATTCAAAATCAAGAGACTCCAAAAGTCCATCAGAATGGAGTTTCTTCATGCGCTTTACACCAATATGACCTAGACGACAGTGCCACAAATAAGTAGTATTATCACTATCTACTTTGCATCTCTTAGCCTCAATGTTATGGATGTGTGTTTCATCCTTTTCGAGATTTAGAAGAAATAAACCATTCACAATAGGTGCATGACCATAAAAGATGTTACTCATATAAATAGAACAACCATTATTCTCCGATTTAAATGAATAACCGTCTTGCAATAAACAAGATCCAGAAATAATGTTCATGCTCAACGCAGGCACATAATAACACTTATTAAGGTTTAAAACTAATCCCGAAGGTAAAACTAAGGAGAGCGTGCCGACGGCCATCACATCAACTCTTGATCCGTTGCCAACGCGCATCGTCACCTCATCCCTCGCAAATCGCCGTCTATTCCGTAGCTCCTGTTTCGAGTTACAAATATTAGCAACTGAACCAGTATCAAATACCCAGGCACTACAACGAGGGCTAGTAAGGAAAACATCAATAACATGTATATCAAATATACCTTTGATGGTGCCAGCCTTCTTATCCGCTAAGTACTTCGGACAGTTGCGCTTCCAGTGACCCTTGTCCTTGCAATAGAAGCACTCAGTGTCCGGCTTAGGACCAGACCTAAGCTTCTTCTCAGTAGGGGCAACGCGCTTGCCGCCGCCTTTTTGAAGGGCTTCTTTGCACCCTTACCTTTCTTAAAGGTGGGAGGCTTGTTGACCATCAACACATGATTATTTTTCTTAGTATCCACCTCCGCAACTTTCAGCTTAGCGAAGAGCTCAGTGATCATATCAGTGGAACCAATCTGATTGTGAGCAACTACAAAACTTTTGTATCTAGGAGGGAGTGATTGCATAACTCTGTCAATCTTGAGCTCTTCTGGAATCTTGCAGTCCAGTTGCTCAAGGCGTTGAGTGTAGCCCGACATCTTAATGGTGTGCTCACTAACGGAACTCCCTTCCTCCATCTTGTAGTTAAAGAATTTCTTAGAGATCTCATATCTCTCAGAACGGGCCTGAGTCTGAAACATAGTTTTCAGCTCCTCAAGTATCTCAAAGGGCTCGGCGAACTCCTCAAAACGATTTTGAAGATCCGATTCCATAGCATACAACATGGCGGTCTTAATCAAATCATAATCATCCTTGCGCGACTGATAAACAGCTTTCTCATCAGCCGGCGCATCTATAGCAGGGGCGTCACCTAGCGCTTTCTCAAGGACATAGTCCTTTTGTCCGCCAGCGAGAATGATTCTCAGAATGCGGAACCAGTTGGTGAAGTTAGACCCATTGTTTCTAAGCTTTTCTATCTCAGCAAAAACGTTGAAGTTGAAGTTGGACTTAGCCATGTGATCTACAGTATTTGCAAGTACAATTTAGACTATGTTCATGATAAATAGTTCAACTTAATCAAATTACTAGATGAACTCCCACTAAATTCAACATCCCTCAAGTTGTTTAGTAAACATGATCCAAATTCACCACACCTAATCCGATCATCACGAGAAGAGATGTGGCTTCAATGGTGGACAACAAAGTGTCGATCATATCATTCATATGACTCATGCTTAACCTTTCGGTTCATGTGTTCCGAGGCCATGTCTGTACATGCTAGGCTCGTCAAGTTAGACCCAAGTATTTCCGCGTGTGCAAAAACTGGCTTGCACCCGTTGTATGTGAGCGTAGAGTCTATAGCACCCGATCATCACGTGATGCTTGGACACGACGAACTTTCGCAACGGTGCATACATGGGGAGAACACAGTTTTTATCTTGATCTTTAAGTGAGGAATCATCTTATAATGCTACCGTCGCGATCTAAGCATAATAAGATACATAAAAGGATAAACATCACATGCATATAACTTTATGTGACATGGTATAGCCAATCTTCGCGCAATGATCTCCATCTTGTGCGTTCCGGCATGATCTCCATCACTCCACCATGATTGCCTCCACCACGAATAGCAACTACAACTATTGCTAACTACTTAGCGATAAAGTGAAACTATTACATGGCGCATAAGAAGTTGACACACAGGTCATACACAATTATAAAGACAACCATATGGCTCCTGCCGGTTGTGTACTCATCGACATGCAAGTCGCGAAACATTACAAAACATGATCATCGCATACATTATACACATCACATCTTGGGCCATACCATATCACAGAAAACACTCCCTACAAAAACAAGTTAGACGCCTCTACTTTGTTGTTGCATGTTTTACGTGGCTTATGGGAGTAGTTGCTAAGAACAATTCTTACCTACGGAAAGCCACAACGGTGATATTATGGTTGCCAAACTCCGGTGTTAATCCCATGACAACTATAGTGAGAGAAACTGACATCCACCAGCCGCATGTGTGGAACAAGCCACACGTCAAGTGCGGAGCCGGTCTCGCGAACGACGTCGCGTAAGGTTGGCCTGGACTGCTTCAATCTCACTATCCCGCGTCATAAGAAGAACACAAACAAGAGGCTTGCAACAGAAAACATCAACGCCCGCAACAACCATGTTGCGTTCTACTCGTGAAACACATCTACGCATAGATCTAGCTCTGATACCACTTAAGGGTTTCGCGGCATAGTAAATCAAAATTTTCTACGGATGCGAACAGAGGGAAAGCCAGAATCTAATCTAGGAGATGCAAACAACGAGAGAGATTGGATTATATCTTCATACCCTTGAAGATTCGCACAGCGGAACGTTCGTCGGAACGTGGGTGATGTAGTCGTACTCGCTTCTCCTCCTCGCGATCCGATCCGATCTAGCACCACAAGTGGCGGTGCCTCCGTGAGATGCACACGTGCAGCACCTCGACGTCTCGTCCTTCCTCGGTCCAGCAAGTATGGTGGAGAGACGGATTGGATCTACAACACGACGGCGTGGTGTATATGGTGGAGAGTTTCTGCAGCAGGGCTTCGCCTACACGCAGTCGGGAGGGAGAGAGAGAGGAGGGCAGCAGGGCGGCTAGCTTTGGAGGGGAAGGTGTGGGGGGGTGGTGCGCCCCCAGCCCTCTTTATATAGAGGGGTAGGCGGCTTCCCTAGCCCCTCCCCCAATTCCAAACCGGCGGCCACAAGGAGGAGGAGTGGGGGGCAAGGAACCCCCCCCTCTAGAAGGTCTAGTTAGGGTTTTACCCTAGCTAGCCGGTTGGGCCCTATGGGTCCTTGTGCCCCTGTCCCAATGTGGCCAGGGTACTCCCTCATAGGCCCATGCCCCTCCCGGAAGGTGGGGCCACGTTGGTCCCCTTCCAGAAGGTTCTAGAAGCTTCCGGTACAATTCCGATTAACCCGGAACAATTCCGAACTCCAAAAACT
This sequence comes from Avena sativa, assembly GCA_916181665.1. Taxonomy (NCBI): domain Eukaryota; kingdom Viridiplantae; phylum Streptophyta; class Magnoliopsida; order Poales; family Poaceae; genus Avena; species Avena sativa. The sequence continues at coordinate 58,874,851 of OV702283.1, read as the reverse complement.
GCACTGCCTTATATGAATCTTATTCTCTGGACCACTCCGGAACCTCTCGTGATGTCCCGGATCCCATCCAAGACTCCAAACAAAAACTCATAAACCAATTATCCAATCTATCCTAGCGTCGAGACACGTTAAGTGTGTGACCCTGCGGGTTCGAGAATATGCAGACATGATCTTCTATCAATAATCAACAGCGGGGTCTGGAAACCCATATTGACTCCCACACATTCATCGATGATCATATCGGATGAACCACGATGCCAGGATTCAATCAATCCCATATATATATTCCCTTCGTCTCGCGATATTTTACTTGCCCGAGATTTGATCGTCAGTACCGTCATACCTAGTTCAATCTCGTTCACAGCAAGTACTTTACTCGTTCCGTAATACGATATCACTTTGTGATTACTCCTTAACCACATGCTTGCAAGCGGTGTTGATATCGATTACCGAGTGGGCCCGAAGTATATCTCTCCGACTTGGGAGGGACAAATCCCATCTTGATACATACAACCCAACAGGTACTTTCCGATCACCTGAGAGACACCTTTATGATCACCCTCTCATAGGATGACGTTTGATGACCTCAAAGCTTTCTTCCGATACCAGGGAGTTGTATTATCTCATGGTCTAAGGAATACAATATTTGACATAAGAAAAGCTTCGCAAAGACGAACACGATGACACGATCTAATTGCTTTGCTTAGTTTGGGTCTGTCCATCATATCATTCTCCCAATGATATGATCTCATTATTAATCAACTCATGTCCATGGTTAGGAAACCTTAACCATCATTAATCAATGAGCTAGTCCATAGAGGCATACTAGGGACACGGTGTTGTTCACAAACCACACAAGTATTAAAGTTTCCGCTTAATACAATTCTAGCATGGAATATAAACATTATCATGAACAAGAATTATAATAATAACATCTTTATTATTGCCTCTAGGGCATAATTCCAACAATACGCGGTAGAATTTTTTTGATTTGCGCTAGTGTAGCCTACCTGTATCCCTTCACACTCGTCGAGTTCCTCCGTGAGAATAGGGACATCTTCAACTGGCAACCCGCCGACATGAAAGGTGTACCTAGGGAACTTGCCGAGCACATCTTGAATGTTGATCCAAAATGCAAACCGGTGAAACAACCTCTACGACTCTTCGGAGATGAGAAGAGTGCCATAGGCAAGGAGATAGCTAGGTTACTTAAGGCTAGTTTTATCCGAGAAGTCCTTCACACCCGATGGATGGCCAATCTTGTACTTGTCCCCAAAAAGGGAACCAAATAATTAAGAATGTGCATTGATTACACCGGCTTGAACAAAGCATGTCCCAAAGATCCGTTTGCTTTGCCTCGCATTGACCAAGTCATTGACTCGACGGCTAGCTAGGAGCTTTTGTGTTTTCTCGATGCATACTCAGGATACCACCAAATTAAAATGAGGAAGTCGGACCAAATTGGCCACTTCGTTCACCACACCTTACATCATGTTTTGCTATGTCACGATGCCCTTTGGGCTAAAAAACGCAGGTGCTACGTACCAGCGGACAATGCAGCGTTGCATGCACGATCAAATTGGTCGAAACGTTCATGCCTATGTGGACGATATAGCGGTGATGTATAAAAATTCAAACAACTTAATCTCCGACTTAAAAGAAACCTTTGATAATCTCTGGAAATACAACATGATCCTTAACCCTAAGAAGTGTGTCTTCGGGGTTCCAGCCGGCAAATTGTTGGGCTTCATCGTTTCCCAGCATGGAATCGAGATCAACCCAGAGAAGATCAAGGCCATCCTAAACATAAACCGTTCTACATGCCTGAAGGACATACAATGACTGACAGGTTGCGTTGCAGCAGTTAGTCGGTTCGTCAGCCGACTTGGAGAGAAGGCCCGCCGTTGTACAAATTGCTGAAGAAGGCGGACAAATTCACTTGGACGGACGAAGCAGATGCAGCACTAAAGCAGCGAAAGGAGATACTATCCTCGACGCCTATCCTTGCAGCAACCGAGCCTATGGAGCCTATGTTAATTTACATGGCGGCCACCAAACGGGTAATCAGCATCGTCGTCGTGGTAGAGCGGAAAGAACCAGGGCATGAGAACGAAGTTCAACGACCAGTTTACTATGTAAGCGAGGTCTTGACGGAATACAAGCAGCGTTACCCGCACTACCAAAAGATAGCTTATGGAGTGCTCCTTGCTTCTCGGAAGCTAAGACACTACTTCCAGGAGCACCCTATCACAGTTGTGAGTAAATCTCCACTGTCCGACATCATCAACGACAGCGACACTACAGGAAGGGTCGCGAAGTGGGGCATTGAGCTTGCCTCCTTCGAGATTACCTACAAGAGACGCGGCGCTATCAAGTCACGGGCCTTGGCGGATTTCATCGCAGATTGGACGGAGATGCCAGATGCTACCCCTATGCTGGAGCCAGAATACTGGGTGATGCACTTTGACGGATCAAAGCTACTCAATGGCTCGGGGGTTGGTGTACTGCTACAGTCACCAACTAGGGAAAAGCTACACTACGTTCTGCAGATCCACTTTGAGGCTATGAACAACATGGCGGAATATGAAGCACTCATTCACGGACTACGTGTCACCAAGGATATTGGCATCAAGCGCATAGTTTGCTGTGGAGATTTCGACTTGGTTGCCCAGCAGGTTGCTGGCACCTAGAACACGCGGAACCCTATGATGGCGGCATATCGTGACAAAGTGGACGAGATAGCCAAGAGCTTCTTGGGCTACGAAGTCAAGTATGTACCTAGGGAGCAAAACGAAGCGGCTGATCTATTATCTAAGTTTGGATCAGGGCGCAAACGAATTTCGCCTGGAATTTTTCTGGAGCATCTACGGACACCATCCGTGAAGGGAGCGGGCATCGACAACCCGGATAGAGTTGACTCTTTCGTTCACACAGTGACAAAGGTCCCTCCGGCTTGGACACAACCGTTCATGGAATATCTCGTACACGGAACTTTGCCCGGCGACGAGGTCGAAAGACGGCAAATAGTACGTCGAGAAAAGGGCTATACCATAATCAATGGACAACTTTACAAAAGAAGCACCACTGGTGTATACCTAAAGTGTGTTCAGCAAGAAGGTATTGAAATCCTTCGTGAGATCCATCTCGGAGATTGCGGGCATCACGCCGCTCCTTGATCCTTGGTATCCAAAGCCTTCCGGCAAGGATTCTACTGGCTGGCCACAAAGTCGGACGCCGACAAGCTGGTTGAGACATGCATGGGATGCCAGTACTATGCCCGTCAACCTCATGTTCCAGCTGAAGAATTGCGAACAATACCAATAACTTGGTCGTTTGCAGTCTGGGGGCTAGACATGGTTGGTGCATTACAGAAGGCACCATGTGGGTTTACGCATTTGCTAGTAGAAGTTGATAAATTCACCAAATGGATAGAAGCTAAACCCATTAGAAAGCTTGATGGGGCAACTGCCCTTAGGTTTATCCGGGATCTAGTGGTGAGATTTGGTCTCGCACGTAGCATTATCACTGACAATGGCAGCAACCTGTCACTCAGAGAAGTGGAAGCTTATTGTTGGGAGAAGGGCATCCAACTTGACTTAGCATATGTGGCTCACCCACAGTCCAATGGACAAGTTGAGCGAGCCAATGGAGTAATTCTGCAGGGAATCAAGCCACGTCTAGAGGCACCGCTATATAGAGCAGCTGGAGCCTGGGCGGAGGAATTACCATCTGTGTTGTGGAGTTTATGAACTACACCCAACAGATCTACCGGATACACCCCTTAATTCATGGTATATGGAGCAGAAGCCATCCTGCCTTCCGACATCCTTCACGATTCACCAAGAGTTGCCGCCTATGACGAAGATGATGCTGAAGAATCTAGATGCCTAGATGTGGACCTTCTCGAGGAAGAGTGCGTTTTTGCATGCCAAAGATCCGCCATCTACCAGCAGAAGCTACGCAGCTACCATAGTCGCCGCGTTTGGGCATCGCTCGTTTAAAGAGGGGGATCTGGTGCTCCGACTTAAGCAGAAGAAGTCACACAAATTATCCCCGCCATGGGAAGGACCGTTCATCATAAGCAAGGCACTGCTCAATGGGTCTTACTACCTCGTTGACAATCACGAACTTGAGGATAGACCTAGCAAAGATCATAAGCGTAAGCGACGTGACCCGGATGATGACTACCCGGAGCTTGATTGGCCATGGAACATAGCACAACTACATCCTTTTTACACTTAGCATATTTTTTATCTACTGTGTACCTCTTATATGATCAATGAAATAAAGCTATCTGGTTCACTCATATTTTTGAGTCTTTTACCTCCTTTAGTGTTCATTTTTGGATCGTATAAAACCTTTATGCGCAAGCTTTGCATTTGCACTTGTGGAAATTCCTCCTATGGGTGTTAGCTTAAGTTTTCTGGTCTACACGTCCTTTGTTGTTTTTATGTGGATTCTGGAGTAGTGACTTTTGGCACTTGTTGTCGGCGATTTTGTGCTTAGGCTTTTGACGGTGCCATTGGGCATCATCACCTGAGCGCATGGTTCCGACTACGAGTCTTCCGACTCACGAAAGGTCAAGCATAAAAACCAGATTAATGGATAAGCCAGCACTTGCTTAAAAAATAATTACATGCTAGAACCAGTACTTGAGTAGCAGGAAATTACACCTATTGTTTTTTCCGCCTTAAGTTAACATAATAGTTTTTACGCATACACCAAACCAGAGGAAACAAATATTACAAAGTGTTTTTTCATTCCTCTGGCGCAGGAGACTTTGATGCAGCATCGTCGGCAGCAGGAGAGCCATCATCTTCGAAGTCGGTGGTCTTGAGGGACTCAGAGGAGATCTGGTGGTCGCCGTCAATGATTTCCAGCGGCAAGAAGATGTTGGGATCGACCAACTCGGCAACCCTGGTGTCAAAACCCGCAAGCGATACCCATATAGCCTTGTGGTCAATCTTCTGGCCGTCATCTTCTATGTCGGGAAGACCCGAGGTCACCGTGTCGAGGTCAGCGTTTTCATAGTGCGCCTTGACCATCGCCAGAGACATCCTTGCGCCAGCCCGGGTATCTGAAGCTTTCCAGCTTATGATATGCTCGGGGCTTGACGCAAGATCTCCGAGTACTTCATCACGGAATCCACCGCCAGTGAGGACCATGCATTACTTTGGCAGAGGAGGCGACTTGGTCAAACCAATAGGAGCTGCATTTTCGACAAAGGAACACATGAGTTCACTAACACAAAAGTTCAAAGTACCTAGCTTACAGAAATACAAGACGGAGAATCACTTACCAAAGATGCTTGCCTCGTCTTGCTGGAGCGTCTCCGCCATGGAATCCCGTTCTTGTCGAAGGATCTTGTATGCTTCAAGATTGCGCTGATTTTTCTCATCGGCAGCTTTCTTTTGCTCTTTCAGCATTGCAATATCCTCCTTCAAGCGGTTGATCTCAGTGTTGGCAGACTCCTGCAATGCCGCCATGGACTCCTCGTGCATCTTCAAGGTATCAGTCCTCTCCTGCTTAAGGATCTTGTTTTCACTATCCAACAACTCAATGTGCTTGGATTGTTCAACAATGTCCTTGGCCTTGGCGATGGTTTCTGCAAGTCGGAGAAATAACAACAAACAATAAGTAGTCGGAGAGTGATGGCACAAGACCAAGACAATTGCAAAATTGAAAGGAAAAAAGACTCTTGCTCTTGGTGATTTGTTCCTTCAAGAAGGCAGTTTTACCCTTTTCAGCTTCTAAATCCGCGTGCATCTTGTGGAACTTCTCATTGGCGACGCCTCTCTGAGCATTCTCGTTCTATGGAAGGAAGATAAAACTAACTTAGTCTACTTGGAGCATCTAGCCGGATAAATATCCACCTAGAGGCTTGGGGGCTACAGTGAGAGTTTTTAACTCGGCATAATGCTTAGTCTTTCTTTAAGCATCTAGTTGGAACTAATTCAGTTTTCACCTAGAAGCTTGGGGGCTACAGTACGAGTTTTTAGCTCAGCAATATGCTTAGTCTTTCTTTAAGCATCTAGTCGGAACTAATTTAGTTTCAACTAGAAGCCTGGGGGATACAGTATTGAAATTTACAAAACACTACGTATGCTACTCTGAAAGTATTTAGTCGGAATAATTCGTTCAAACTAAATACTTTGGGGCTATAGTGCGAAGTTTTCTAGCTTAGTCACTCTTAGATCATTCAGATGCAAAGACCTATGGTTTTCTGTCTAAATCCTTGGGGGATATAGTGGGATACTCATATGAAATGCAAAAGGCAAATAAAACTTACAAGTGCGATGATCTTGAGATTGGTGGCGCTCTCGGCAAATATCTTGCTGGAGGAAAGGCTATTTCCTCGCAGGATATCAGCTTGCCTGAGGAGCTCCTCAAGACCACAAGTCGGAGAGGTAGGCACTGCACCAGGAGCCAGAGTTGAGATACTCGGCATAAGCGCCGGGTAGACTATCTTTGGAAGCTCTGTGGAAGTCCTGGGTGTAGAGGCACCGCCTTCGATAGACGCTTCGCCTACCACCATCGCCTTACTGCTACTGATGGCATCCTTAGCCGAAGCTTCAGCCATTTTGGAAGCAGTATTTTCTTGTGTCGCCTGCTCGCCGGCAACGACGTACTCCGCGGAGGCAACTGGATCCACTTCCATGGCGGAAGGGCCAGATGCATCCTTGGCTAAAGAGCTTGTCGGAGCAGCGGCAGGCTGGACGCTGGGAGTAGTAGGGGCGATGGTGGGAGATGCTTGGTGTGGCCCATCTCGGTGCAACATGTCTTTAATGTTTTTAGAATCCCTCGATGTCTTGGAGGTCTTCTTCAAACTCAAACTAGCCTTCTTCCTGAAACGTGCAAAGGTATAAATACAGGAAAAATATGAGCAATGGACAATGTCGGAGGAAAAGAGGCTTACACAATAGTGGGTGCTTTAATAAAAGGGATCCCGGTAACCTTTCTTTTCTCCGCCTCCAGGGCGGCGGTAGTCTTCTTGGAGGCTCCACCCTCCGTCTTTTTCTTCTTACCTCCGTCGGCAACGTCAGAGGTGGAGCTCTTCCGCTTTCGTGCCAACAGAACATCGTTGTCAGACATGACGGTGACTTCCTTCATCTTGGGTGTAACAACCCTAGTTTATTAATTGGTAAATAGGATTTGTTTATGCATTCATGAGCATCATCATTTAAAGTGCATGGAATAAAAAGGTTCTCGAAACCCTAAACCCTAATTTTCCTCCCTCTTTGAAATGTATTCAAAATGTCTTTTGAAATTTTGAAAACTACCAAAGCAAAGTTGGAGCTCATATTGTTTATAAGGGCCCCTGGAAAGTTTCAAAAAAGTTTATAAGCCTTCCTATATTTTGGAACTATTCAAAAATACAAAAGCATTTGGAAATACAAAGAGAAAATAGAAAAATAGAAAAAGAAAAGGATTCCTGCAAAGAAAAACCTACAACTGAGCTATCTAGGCCGAGCCCATCTCCCCTCTTTCCTCTGCATGTCGCCCGCGTGAAGCCGCAGAATCCCAACATGCCCCATCCCCGGCCCGATACCGCTTCGCCCTCCCGCTGTCGTCTTCCCCAACATCAGCGAGCAGCTCGCTGTCGCTTCCCGCGCCGTCGATCATCTGGACGCCAAGATGCCCGCCCTGACAACGTTCCACGCGAGGATAAGGCCTGCCTGAGATGTGGCAATATTCCCCTCAATCTCTCACTCTCCCCAACGACTTCCCTCTCGTGTTCCTATCCTCTGCTGAAACCCTAGCCGCCTCATGCCGCCGCTAGAGGCAGTCTCGAGCCTCGCCGTTGCGAGCAACCCCGCTAAAGGAATCGACACCACGTGCCTCCAATCGTCGCCATCGAGTGCGTCTCTATCGCCTCCGACGCCGTTCACCGTCGCCATTCCCGAGCTTCCCTGTCCTCGCCGATGTCACCCACGCGTCGAGGGTGAGCTCACGGTCCTCTAGGACCCCTCTAATCCTCCCCTCTCTCTGGTTCGAGCCCGCGCCTTAGCTCGCCGTCGGACGTTGTCGCAGACGACGCTCTGATGGGTTCTAGCTAGCGGCGCCGCCCCTTTTAGGTTCCCCGCGATGCACTGGTTCAAACGCGCGTATCCCTGCAGCCCCGCGCACTCCCTAGCGTTGCCACCGGCCACCGTCTGCCGCGCCACCCGTCGTGGTGACGTGGTGCTCGTGTGGCTGCGGCGTGGTGCCCGCGTGGCCAAGGCCCCACTCGTCATCCAGTGCGGCTAGCCTCTGCCATGGTGAGAAAAGTTTAGGGTTAGGTTTGTGATGACGTCAGCGACACGCAGTCAACCCAGTCAAAGCCGTGGGACCCGCTCTGTCCACGTGGAGGTTGAGTTGTCACTGGGGCCACTCCGTCAGTCTTTCTGGCTAGATGTGCCCTGGTGTAAAAGTTTGTCCAGTTCCTTATATTTTCAGAAAAAATAATTAATATGGTTTAAATAATTTCAGAAAATGAATAAAACTTGTAAATTCAATAAGTAATTATTTATAAATCAGAAAAATACAAATAATATATCAAAATGTTCAGAAAAATGAGAACTATCCAATTAAACTATAATCATGCATTGTTAAACAACTTGAATTGAAAGTTTAATTAGAAGAATCAATTGAACCCCACAGGTGATTGCGAGGATCCCCCTATTCTAGGGTTTGCACCTCTCGGACCCTGTTTAAAATGGTCGAGCATGTCTTAGGGTTACATTCTAGTACAAATTAACTTGTCATATCATAATCCTTGCTTGAGCATTGCATCGATGCCATGTGTTGATTGTTTCTCTTCCTTTCCGGTATTTGGTTCTTCCTCGGTAGAATACGATGTCAGAATTGGGATCGAGATCGAAGACCGAGATCAACACTGTCGAAGATCGAAGACCAATACTTGACCCACTGTAATAAAGTCAAGTACCCGGTGCCCGAAGATCTGCCTATTGGTTATCAATAGGCAAAGGCAAGCGAAGCCCCACACATACATATAATCCTATGTTTTCAAAGTATTTCATTCCTGACATGTGCATATGATTCCAAAGTCTTTTATCGATAGATAGAGTAATCCTATCTGATGCATGTTTCCTTTAAAGCCTATATTCCATGATCCACTGCTTCTAGCATAACTAGGGTTTGGCTTGTGAAGCGTTGCTAGAGCTATTACATCTGTTGTGCTTAGCCATGCTTAGCTGTTACCACTGGTCCATCTGGTTGATGAATCAAAGCTGCGAATGAACCTAGTATGACGGATGACGTGGTATGATCAGAGATGAAAGTTAAACATGCTAAGGCTTGTATGGGATCCCATGGTGGGTTGTGGGGTTCTTGCCTATGGTCCAAGACGAGCGTACAGCCACACGGGGGCCTAGAAACCCCCTCGGCCAACTAACTTGCCGAGTAGATTCCATGAGTCACATAGTTCGGGATTTCCATTCGACATACGCATCTTGGATGTTCTTGAATGGAGGTGAAGGAGGTGCATTCATACAGGTAGGTAAGCATGGCAGGGAACAAGAGATGCCCGGCATCCGTAATCTTGAACCCTGTTCACATCATTAGGGACCGACTTAGGGACTCGACCCGTTATGGCAACATCTCCCTAGTGCGCGACTCATGGTCTTGGTGAAAGCAAGGTAAAGGTCGTGGTCAACAACTCTCTGCCGGCCTTCCAAGGAAGAAGGCTAATCTATAGTAGCATTAAGAATCGGTTGGCGCGTGTGGATAAAGTTGTACACCCCTATAGGGTTAAATCTTTTCGAAAAGCCGTGTCCACGGTTATGGACGAACTTGGATACCATATTCTAAGATCATAGAGAACTTTAACCTAATCGTAAAACTTGGCAAGTTGATCAATCTAGATAGGTTCAGTTGATGATGATTCGGTGGATATCAAGAGATGATCAAAGCTATAGATACCGCTCTCTTATCCCCTTTTAAAATATTCTGTTTAGTGAGATTCTTCTCCCTCTTGTTTTACAAAACAAAGATGGCTTTATGCAAAACAACTCCACCAGCCATAAGTCTTGCGGAGTACACCCTATACTCACATGTGCTTTGTTGATACTTTTGCAGAGCTCTTCACGGCATCGACATCGACGAGTAGTTTAGAGTTCCCAGTCGGCAATCTGGTATCTATGGATTGGACGTCATCGTTATGCTTCAGGCCTCTTAGGACATTTGTTAAGTTTGCTATACTTAATAGAATAATTTGCCTTCCGTTGTTTGGTGTTTGTGGTCAGTGACCTATGATTGTAATATTTTGGTTCTTCGCTCAGTTATGAGCTTACTGTAATAATTTTTGTGTCATAGGGTCACTGTTATGTTATCAATTCTCCCTCTGTACGCTTTCGAGATTTAGGTTAGGCTTATATCAGACGGAGGTCTGGGATTTGTCTAGCCCTAATCATGGGGGTGTCACATTGGGGTCATAGATTTGGACAGCCATGCTATCCTCCTCTAGACTTTTGAGCTGTTAAGTGAAATCCCAAAGTGTTAGATGAGATAATAATGGATAGACGGAAGAACTGGAGTATATGTCATACACGAAAAATAAAAAAGTACCTTTGGGCACTTGCCCTCCTCGAACATGTCATAGGTGATGGTGAAGCCACGCTTCATGTCGTTCACCTTGACGATGTCCTTGAGGCGGAGCTTGACGGAGTCACTCAACAAGTTGTCCTCGGAGATGCGGAGGCTATACTTCCTCTCCTTGGTATATTCATGCATCAGCTTCGAGCGGTGCTGCAGAGGCTGGATCCGCCTGAGGAACTAGCACATGGCTAGGTCCAACCCGGTCAGACCCGTATCTACTAACCACTCTATCGGCCATATGGCGTGGGAAGCATCGTTGTCGGAGGGAAGGGTGTCCTGGGATCTCCATGTCGAGGCTTCAGCGGTGGCCCCGTCGACGAAGTCCAAATACGTTTCTTCTCGGCCAGCCAAAGGGATATCTGGGCCGTAAAAGTACGTTTGTTGCCAGTTCTTGCAAGATTCATGGCCGACGATGTCAGGGAACCGCCGGCCAGGATGGATCTTAAAAATAATCGTCCCGCAATTCCTGAGCTCGTCCTTGCTCGCTCCGGCTTCCCTCTTAACGATAAAGAAGTAGATGAACAAGTCTATCCTAGGCCTAATCCCTAGGTAACCCTCGCAAAGCTCCACGTAATTGCTAAGCGCTAGGATACTATTGGGGGACAGGTTCTGAGGTTGAACCCGGTAATGCTTGAGGATAGCAAGGAAGAAGTCGAAGATGGGGAGGGAGACGCAGCGTACCTGACAAGGTTTAATCTCGTCAATGCCCATTGTTATGGACTTGGGTTTTGGAGAAGATGGGGATGCTGGAGATCGTGGAACGTTTGCAAACAAGCAACACAGGGACACGAGGTTTACCCAGGTTCAGGCCCTCGGAGGTAAAACCCTACTCCTGCTTGTCTGCTCTTGATTACGGCGGAACCGAAGGTTACAAGGGTGCGCAGATGCAATCTGGCATGGAGGTGTGTATGCGGTGGTATGAGGTGCCCTCCTCGTCGTGCCCTCCTACCTTTATATAGAGTTAGGCAGGTCCCAGGCACAGATCGAGTCGGTTACAGGTTTTAGGGTTTACCCCTTTGAGTTTTCTATCTACTCTACTCTTGCTTTCCAAGGATCCGAAGGCGTCATGGGCCCTAGCCACCCGAAAGTCTTCATGGGCCGGTGTATATTTGTCATGGGCCTTCCTTGGGATGGACTAGGTATGCTGAGGTCGTGTACCCGCAGGGTATAACCATGTCAGTAGCCCCCGAGTGTTCAGTCGAATCGTAGATTCGGCTGAGGACTCTTCAATCCTTCGGGTGCAGCTATCTCTGTCTTTCAAGAGAATGATTTGAGTGTGTAGGGATTGTTGATGCGTGTGCCTGACTCTCCCGACGGATCAGGGTCAGTTAACTGTCTTAGGACAAAACAACACGATCTTCTTCAGATTCGAGTCCCTCGACTCGAACCCGGAACATATGCTGGCGTAATTCGACTCAGGCCGTTGAGGACTTACAGGAGTGGAATTCCAGTGAATTTAAATGATGTACCCAACACGTCCGTCGGGATTTTTCATCGCGCCTGTTGGCACGGATTCTTACTAGTAGAGCGCAGACGTGTGCGTTGGCCATCAGATGATATCTGTAGGTCTTATCTTTGTGTCGCAAACACAGCATCCGAATGTTTATCACCACGGAGGTGTTTCGGGTGGCCAAGGAGGATGTTTCTCACTTAGTGTTTATTAGGGCAGAGTTGCCAAAAAAAATTTGCACGCTGATCCGAAGGATCGCAGTCGAAGAATTCATAGGGTGCGCGACCAGCGCTCCCTATGGGACTATCCCCCGAGTGTCTGTTTGAGTCGTAGACTCGAGCAGAGACTTTAATTCAGCCGTTGTTCAGCTTCAGGTCCGTAGGACACAAATTTTTTGGATGGTTGAATCCATCCTCCCTATGGGAGTAGCCCCCGAGTCCGTAGTGGAGTCGTAGACTCGACGTAGGACTCGAAGAAATAGTTCCGTGATGTAGTGTTTTGTTCATTTTTTCGGGTGCGCGGCCAGCGCTCCTGATAGGAGTAGAACCCGAGTAGTTAGTCGAATCGTAGATTCGAGTGAGTACTCTTAGTTGTGTAGCCGAAGAATTGTAATCATTGCTAGTGTAGCTTTTGATGACATCAATGCTTACGATCGGTGACCTCAAGCGTCTGCGGCGCTAGAGATGACGTGACTGGACGAACATGGGTCCCACCTTCTGACCTTGAGTTGACCGGTCATGTATCGTGGTATTGCCGACGAGTACACCATGGAGGGGTCCTCAAAGTGCGTGTTTAGAGACGCGGGGTAAGGCGGACGGTTGACGGGTACGAGGTAACACAGTTTACCCAGGTTCAGATCCCACAATGGTGGCGGAATCCTACTCCTGCTATAAATCACTATAAAGGCACGCCGAGTTACAGGGATTGGTTCGCTGTGCGAGGTTGTCTGAATTTGATCTATGAACGTATGAGATTGTGCCCTAAAGGCTCCCATAGGACCGACTTATATAGTCGCCAGGTCCTAGGGTTACAGGGAAAAGTCCTAGCCGGACAGGTTACAGAGTCCTACACTGTCTATCACTAGTCTTGTGTATCTTGCACTCCAAGGCTCCGGGTACGCTGGTAACTCCACCGTAGCCTTCCTTTATCCGGCATGGGCCTCCCTTCTGGATCCACCTAACAGGGCCGCCCAGTAGGCCATAGGCCATGCTACCGACTATGGGCCACCCGGTTTAGCCGGATAAGAGACATGCTATAAGGATACCCATATAGCATATCCCCAACAGTAGCCCCCGAAGAACTCCGAGATTTTGCGCCGTCTTGCCTCTTCACGTGGAATGCTCCATCTAGATGGATGTCAGCAGATCGTCAAGCAACATCTTGTAGTCCTCCCAAAGAACCCTGCAAGGTTTTCTCCGTCTTTGATTTGTAAACCGGAGAAATGTTGAATCTTCCATCGTACTCTTCCGTAGTCGGATTAAATCCGTCCATGCCGGCATCTTCGATGTGACGGCTCATCTACCTGTGTCAGCTAGGACGACGTAGGCTTAGGTCAGCGACGCCTCGTAACTCACACATGCAGAGAACGCAATCATATCCGATTTCCCCGCGCGAGCGATACGAACCGTTGGTGGCGGCGGTTGGAGACGTGGCGAAATTTCCGCGCACGTTCGCGAACACGTCGTCTACGCGGCAACCGTCCCATTATCTGCACGAATCTTGACGCCGAGGATGATAAATAGTAACCGTGGGAAATTTTCCACTTTTTACCCCATTCTTCTCACGTCGTCTTCTTCCAGCCATGCGCCTCCTCGAGCTCTCCGCGAGAAACCTCGAGAAAACCCTAGCCTCCATCTGCACCAATCGCATCCAACCTTCACTCCATGGCGAGCAGCAGCACATCCCCATCCATGGCGGCGTCGAGCGAAGCCGCGGCGAAGCCGGCGAGCTCCGTCGTCGTGCCCCCGGAGGGCTTGGTCATCCCCGCATTGGCGGTGATCGCTGGGTTAGACTCAAGCCTCTGAGAGGTGGCCTTTTCCTGCTGCTTCACTGCCTTGGCCACTAGGTCATAGACCTGTTCCACTGCCTCAGGCGATCTATCCTGCTCCAGAAGGGTCTTGGCGACGGCGAGGTGAAGGATTGGGGTGTGCATCACCTTATTGCCTTCACTGTCAATGTAGGGCTTGGCCTGTGCCGGCTTCGAGGGAGCCCATCCTAGGTTGTGCCGTACACCAGGATCGTTGATGACGCGAGCTGAAGCTTTCTTAGCCTTCTGCTGTTGTAGCAGAGTCTTGTACTCGGCCTCCATTGCTCTAGCTTTTTCTATGCACTTCTGCGCGTTGACCAGATCTCGATCTAGTTTAGCGCCTTGCTCCGCGATGGCTTGGGCTTCCTCCAGCAGCTGCTGGCGCTTCTCGTCAAGCTGGGTCACGTTCCGGATGTGAGCAACGGTTAGTGGCTCGACCAGGAGATTGCCGTACATCACTCTATCAGCTGGAGTAACTTGGGATGCTGCAGACGTAGATGCTGGAGGTGGAAAGTTTGCGGTGTTGTTGTTGCTTGGGCCAGTGCCGAGTTCCTACGGCTGCTGCACTTGGTTAGGCGGAGGAGGCATGACCTTTGGGCGATCATCGTCAGCAGCAATAAGTGGCCCCTTCCCCTTTTCCAGCACCGTAGGCGGAGCTCATTCAGGTTGATCTTCATCCATCGCCGTCCCAATGGTGACGAACACCCCTCGGGACGTGACGGTGTTGTTGGCTTGCTCGTCGCGCGAGTACTCCTCCTCCATCTCCTGCATAGCGGAGTCTAGCTCTTCTGGACTGAAGTCTATCTCCTCTGAATCTGCACTGAAATCAGCATAAAGCGCGTCAATGACAGAGTCAGAGGGTGCCAGGACTTCCTCGATGACTGGCGGTGGAGGTGCAACGGGCTTGACGATGACTGGAGGTGGTGGTGCTGCTGCGACGATGGCGGCAGGAGGCGGTGGCGGCGGCTGCTGAATCGGAGGTCCTCCGTCTCTGAGCGCAAGCTCCATCTGGGATGCCGCGTCAGCTGCCGCATCAGCTGCCGCATAGCTGTTGACGGTGCTTACCATCTCTTCGAGGGTAAGGCGTCCTGTTGCCTGCTGCCGTCTTAAAGAATGTCGGAGAAGCATGCCGCGGTCCAGTCCTTCCACGAAGTGATACAAAGCGTTATCATCGGGGTAGTGGGCTAGATCGGCTCGTATACGGAGCCATCTGGCCAGGTAATCGCGGGGGTTTTCGCCCTCTCTCTGAACGCAGCGCGCCAGATCGAAGATGGTAACCACGCCGACGAACTTGGATCTCTGCTGTCCAGACGCACGGATGAAGCCGGCGGATTTGCAGTGATCTTCCACCTTTATATCCTGCACAGGGGCGGTTTGGGTGGGCCTTCAATTTTTCTGATCTTTGCCGGCAAGCTCCGAAGAGAGATCCGACATCCATCCTTCCGCGAACGCATCCAGCCCGTAGGTGGTCCGTGCGGGTCTTGATGCTTTCCAATCTTTGTCGGCAAACTCCGAAGAGAGATCCGACATCGATCCTTCCGCGAACGTATCCAACCCGTAGGTGGTCCGTGCGGGTCTTGATGGTCCTCCGACTCCTAGGGAACTAGTGCCCGAGTCGGTTTCACCGATGAAGAGATGGATGTCTCCGATAGTAACGATCGAACACCGCGTAGGGTTCGTCTTCGCCGAGATCCAGAACTCGTCAGGAGGGACGATCGGAACGTTACCGAAGAAGAGAACGCGTCCGATGGCTACTGTTTCGCTGATTCCCACGAAGATCTTGGTCCTCGCCTGCTGAAGAGCCTGAAGCGCCTCTTGCCCCACGGTGGGCGCCAACTGTCGTGGTATTACCGACGAGTACGCCATGGAGGGGTCCTCACAGTGCGTGTTTAGAGACGTGGGGTAAGGCGGACGGTTGATGGGTACGAGGTAACACAGTTTACCCAGGTTCAGATCCCACAACGGTGGCGGAATCCTACTCCTGCTATAAATCACTATAAGGGCAATACGCCGAGTTACATGGATTTGTTCGTTGTGCGAGGTTGTCTGAAGTTGATCTATGACGTATGAGATTGTGCCCTAAAGGCTCCCATAGGCCCGACTTATATAGTCGCCAGGTCCTAGGGTTACAGGGAAAGTCCTAGCCGGACAGGTTACAGAGTCCTACACCGTCTATCACTAGTCTTGTGTATCTTGCCCTCCAAGGCTCCGGGTACGCTGGTAACTCCATCGTAGCCTTCCTTTATCCGGCATGGGCCTACCTTCTGGATCCACCTAACTAGGTCGCCCAGCAGGCCATAGGCCATGCTACCGACTATGGGCCACCCGGGTTAGCCGGATAAGAGACATGCTATAAGGATACCCATATAGCATATCCCCAACATCACGCGCGGCGTGGAGATAATTACGGCGTCGCCTCGATTTCCGCACGTAGTGGACGGTGTGTGAGCGATGGTTCGCTGCTGTGCTGACACGTGTACGGCTAGATCTTGAAGTTGGCTCTAGGTCTTCCCGATGGACGGTCGTCGTGCATCGTCTTCGTCCTTATAATCATTGGGTAAAAGTTAATTTGTTTTCACCGCAGCCATTCTTGTTTCACTGCTCCCATCTTCTCTGAGCTTTCTTGCTACGCGCTGGAATTTCCTCGAGCATTTCCTTCTTTGATCTTGCCTTCTCTTCGCCAGCGCCGCCGCACTGCTATGGGGAAGCCGAAGAAGTCCTCCTCTGTAGTTGGTACCAGCGCTGCTAGTGGCAAGAAGGGTTCTGCCGCTGCCCGTGTCACCGACGGTGGCTGGCGGCGATCGGAGACGCGTGAGAGTGATATATGCAAGCTCCGTGAGCGGGGCTTGATCCCGCAGGATAGGGAGTCCGCCAAACTCCTTGGAAACAAGGTAATTCCCCGTCCCCCCGCTGGGTTTCGGGTTATGTTCGTTGCCTTTGTCCTTCGGGGCTTTTCCTTCCCAGTCCATGATTTCCTTCGTGGATTGCTTTTTCTTTATGGTATCCAGATGCATCATCTTTCTCCCAACTCTCTTCTTCATATTGCTTGTTTCGTCACTTTCTGCGAGTGCTGGCTCGGTATCGAGCCGCACTTTGGCCTCTTCCGGAAACTCTATTCCGTGAAGAGGCAATCTGGTTCCGATGGTGTGTATCCCATTGGGGGTTGCATCATCTCCCTCAAATCCAATATTCTTTTCTTCTCCTTTTCTATGTCCGAGTCTGTCCAGTACTGGCGGAGGCGATGGTTTTACATCTGCGAGTCCACGGTGACTGGGCAGGATTTTGGGCTTGCTCCTTTTGACCGCTCCCAGAAAATCGAGCCGAAAAGGTCTTGGAAAAACCAGATCTTGGATGGCGAGGTGACGGAGATTGAAGGCTTCTATCGCCGGGTGGAGGATCTTCAACTGACCCCGGATAAGGAGGTGAATGGTGTGGACATCATCCGCACCTTTCCCAAATGTCGGGTGCAGCCGCTCCAGGCCAGGGCGCACCCGATGTTCCTTTACTCGGGTCACCGTGATCCGACTAGGGTTTCAGCTGAGGAATTATCCAAGGGAGATCTCGACGGGATCCTTCGCCCGCTGCTGAAGTACAAGGCTGGAGAGGATCTTCCGGGGAAGTCGCTGACTTCTCCGTTCTCCGCTTCTCGTCCGGTTCCGCAGGTGTAGAGCTGGGATGTGCGCGTAGCGCTATTTTTCGACTGCGTTTGTCTTTCCACCTTTTGTGCTGAAATTTTTGCTATCGTTTTGCACAGGAATTCAAGGTGCCGGGCATGTCTCCTCCATTGCCCGAAGTATTCCCGAATGCTCCGGACAATGAGGTGGTGGACTCCATGTCCGAGCTGCCGTCGGCGCGATCTCCGGCTGAAGAGGCCAATGAGTCGAGGGAGGATCACACCCGCAAGCGGACACGGAGCTCCAGCGGATTGTCGGACACTTCAACTCCTCCAACTCCTAGGAATCCGCTAGGCCTCGAGCGTCATAGCGGGGACCATGGGGGCTCTTCTTCTCCGATTCTTGCCGTTCCCGTGTGGGCTGTGGCACCGCACCCGCCGACGAAGCGGAAGAAGGAAGAGAAGAAGAGAAGAAAGAGGAGAAGAAGGGCAGGAGAATCCCGCATGTCTTTGACTTGAGCGAGCTCGACTCGTAAGTGCGCTTCGGTTGCTCGTTGCTTTGACTTGTCTGTTTGCTTTATACTTATCTTGTCTTTTCTTTTGCAGCCATTCTTCCAACAGCTCCTCCAGGGATGGTGCTCGGGAGATGGTGGGGGAGTCGAAGGTTGTTCCTCCTACTCAGACGGTGGCCATCTCTGAGGGCGCTTCTCCGAACCCTTCTCAATAGGAGGATCGGGTGGTTGTCCCTCAGAAGACTGCGAGCGGACCTTGAGAGCCCCCGAGCTTTTTCGGATGGTTTGTTGGTCATTGTTTCTTTGTGCCTCGGGGGAGAGCCCCCGGGCGTATTTTGGGTGATCTGCTGCTCGTACTTGTTTTTCACTTCTTGTCTCGGGGGAGCCCCCGAGTATCTGTAGGAAGATCTGTTGATCATTTTTCTTTGATTCTCGGGGGGGAGCCCCTGAGCGCTTTTCGTATGTTCAACTTGCTTTGCTTGTTCTTTGGGCGTAGCCCCCGAGCCTTTGTTTGGCGGGTAGTATCTTTTGCAGCCTTTTGTGCACGGCGCCAACCAGTTGGTGCAGCAGCACCTGGCATTGGAGGCCAGTTTCAAACAGCTTCAAGGTATGTTTACGACTTGGTATTTTTGCTTCTTCTTGTATTTCTTTGTCCTTCGATCTGATAGGTGTTTTGCTGACTGCAGAGGACCACAATACCTCTCTCCGTGAGCTTGATGCTCTCAAAAAGAGCCTTGGGCAAGCGGAGAAGAAGGTCGAGGTCGCCGTTGGTGCGAAGGAGCGCCTCGAGCTGGAGCTAGCCAACGCGGCCGCGGCCAAGGAGCGCCTGCAGCGGGAGGCTACGGACCACGAGGAGAAGCTCGCCACCGCCACGGCTTCGCGCGAGAGAGAGGTACCCGACAAGCTGATGCCTGCTACCAAGGCTGTTTTGGGTGAGTTTCTCCGTCTTCCCTTTTTGGCTTCCTTGTCTTTCCTTGTAGTGCTTTTATTTATGCTGCTTCCTATGTTTCTTTAGATGCCTCGGGCATCGAGTTTGATCACGGTGCTCTGGAGCATGGAAGTGCTCTGGATGATAATGCTGCGGCGGTCAAAGACCGCTGCAGTACCATGGTCGGCTCGCTTGCCAAGGCCAAGGAGGTTCTCGGGCACTTCTACAAGGAGCTCGTCCCCAAGGGCGTCGCCCTCGAAGATGTTGATGCTCTGGCGGATGCATTGTCAGCCAAAGCTCCTGCGGCGTACAAGCGCAAGCAGAAAGGCATTGGTGCGTCCATCGAACTGGCAATGGCCTTGGCGTCTGGAGCGGAGCTGGATCTTCATCAGGTCACCTCCCGGATGCCGACGGCTGCTGACGGATCCGAGGTAGCCTTCGCCATCTATGCTGCTCGCTGTAAGCGTTATGGGCCGAAGTTGATTGACCTGCTGGCCGAGTACGCACTGAGGCAGCAGGGAGAGGCCAATGCGAGGCAGTCCGGCTCTGAGGCTACTCAGGATGCAGCTTTGTAGGCTTTGTAGTTGTAGGATAGTTTTCGTTGCTTTTGTTGTAATTATTTCTATGAACGATCCTTGTGCCACATAGTGGCTTTTGCTGCACATAATGAATTTCCGAGTTCTGTACTCCTTCGTCTGCTTGTTCATATTCTTGTCTTCTTTTACTCTAGGGGCCTTTGGGTGGTGATCCCCTTGACACTTTGTCTGCGGCGCAGCTGCGGCCATCCCTGGATGGTGCGTCGCAGCTTGTGTTTCTTCGAGACCGCATCCGTAGCCTTGAGAAAGAGTTGCTTGGGGGTGCGTGGCCACGGCGATGTTTGGAAATCCAAGGCGGATCGGGGCGCTGCCAGAGAGGAGTACTTGATGGCGGAGTTTCTTCGTTTGTCCGAACAGCTTCAGTGTGAGTTTTTCGAGCTGTTTCCCATTACTTCGGATGCGCCTGTTGGCCTTTCACCTTACTCTTTCAAGTATTGCAGGTGCTAACCTTGCTCCGAGGGAGGAAAAGGAGCGTGCTGCTGTTCGGATCAACTGCTTGACTCAGCAGGACATGGAGGCCGGCGGGTTCTTCTGGATGGAACGTGACCGTGCCATGGTCCTTGCGACAGTGCAGGATCATGTTCACCAGGTATCGCGGGTGCTGCGTCAAGTGAAGTCTTCGCTGGCGTCGGTTCTTCATGTAATGTTTCCGCTGGATGATGCGCCGTTCCAGGCAAGGAAGCGCCCTCCTTCGTAGACGCGGCTGCCTCCACCACGGGCCCGGCCGGCGCGGCCGCCGTATCGTCAGAGATAGTGACGATGTCGTCGCCCTTGGCCTTCTTACTGCCATCCGCTGAGGCGACGACCTCGTCCGCTTTCCTCTTGCGGGAAGGATCTTCCTCGCTAGCGGCGGAGGGTACCTTGGCCACGGTCGGATGGCCCATCGTTTTCACTCCGGTCCTGCGCATTAATCGAATCAACAAAGACAATTGAAATAGTTATGGAAACTAAGGAAGGGTGAGCGCACTCACTTGGCGACTGGGATGAAACGTAGCCCTGTACGAAGGCCGGCTGGTTTTTCCAGTTCAGGGCCCAGTCGGCGACTGAGCCCCAGATCCAGGACGTCGCGTGCCCAAGACACGGACGGATTCTTCGTCGTTGAGGCCGCGGCTGGCGCCTTTGGGACATCCTCGGCGGGAACTTCCTCGCGAGTTGGAGCCGCTACAGCCGGAGCCTCCTTGCGGGGCGAAGCCGCCGCAGCCGGAACCTCCTTGCGAGGCGAAGTCGCTGCAGCCGGAGCCTCCCCCAGCCCAGAGACTGGGGCGAATGGCGGAGGAATCGAGGCCAGCGGCACTTCCACGGTCGCCGTGTCCAGCGCGGCTGTCGCTGGGGGCGCGCCGTCACCAGCTGGGCTGGGAGCATCGGAGCTGCTCGCCGAGTGCGGCGGTGAAGCCGTCCTCGACGGTTCGTTTTCCTCTTCGGGAGGGCCCTCGCCTCCCTTTCCTTCTTCTTCTTCTTCTTCGACGGAGTGGCTTGACGGCGCGAGGTGGTCTCTGGGAGTTCGTCGTCGTCATCATGACGCTCGAGGCTTCTGGTCGCCTCGATCTCGCGCTGACGTTGCCCGCGGGTCTTTCGGACCAGCGGGGCGACTTCCTCTTCGGACTCTTCCTCGTCGTCCTCGTTGCCCCTCGCGGGTGGCGATTCGCCTATGTCCTGGGCGGATGGCCCCGGGCTCTCGTCATCCGAAGGTGGGAGCCACCCTACCACCACTTGGAATAGCTGCGATGAATACAAAACAGAATCAGAATTACCGCGACTGCATACACTGCGACTGCGAACAAGGTAAAGGAATTACCGTTGGAGCCGGACACTTCGCGGTGTAGGGGGCGACCCCAGCCTGCGCATCTAGGTACACCGCCTGGGTGATCTTCTTCAACGCTGGGATATAATCCTCTAGCTTCCACTCGTCGAGGCAGGCCTTCGTCGAATCTCCCCGGCCCGTGTACTGGTACATATAGTGGTCGCGTTGGGCGAGTGGAACGAGCCGTCGCCCAAGCCAGAAATTGTACAAGTTTATCGTCTGAAGGCCTTTCTTTTTCAGACCACGGATGGTCTGGAGCATCTCTTCAACGACCATCCGCTGGTCGTCGGGGAGCTTGCCGACTTGGAGATGGCGCGGCTCAGAACGATTGGCCGAGTACCGCGGGATCGCCACTTCGTCCTCCGGGGTCGCCTCGGCCACGTAGAACCACGACTTCTTCCAGTCGCTCGCTGCCTTGGCGGGTAGCATCAGATCAAAAAAAGAAGCTTTGGACTTGAGCTAGAACGTCAAGCCGCCCGCGGCTAGCATTGGACTGCCTGCCTCTTCGCGGCTGATCCGTCCGTGGAACAGATCTTGCCACAAGGGAAAGTAGGCCGGCAGCCCAAGTAGCACTCGCAGAACGCCACGAAGATGGCGAGCTGCTCGATGCTGTGGGGACCCAGATCTGAAGGCTGGATCCCGTAGTAGGCGCAAAAGCGCCGGAAGAACAAAGACGTGGGAAACCCTAGTCCCCGCTCGAGATGACTGGTGAAACAGACGAATTCCCTCTCTCGCGGGTTTGGGGTCATTTCTCCGGCTGCGGGGATACGCCAACAGCCGGCTCGCAGGATCCCGGCTTCCTCGAAAGAGGCCAGCTGCGCCCTCGTACACTTGGACCTGCCCCATGGTTCGGTGGAAAGGGCCATGGCTGAGAGGTTGGTTGGAGATCGGGGGATTTTGAGTCGATTGGATCGCGGAGCAGAGGAAGGAAAATGTGCGCACTCGGAAGAAGTGGTGGGCAGTTGGCTCTACGATTGCCTGCCATTCCTCTTATATAGCGGGAGTTGCCCGCCAAATCAGGGGGCCGTTACCGCGCGATGATTACGCCAAAAGTTACTGTTGGATTACCCCCAACGGCTAGTTTGACTATGCCTGACGGTCCAACTTCAGCCACTCGGCTCGCCGGGTCAATCACCATGACCGCGTCCCGCCGACTCGACTCGCCCAAGCCGCGACTTGGTTCACCGGATTTTCTCCTTTATACAGGAGCCCGCCGACGATTCGACTGGGTGCCTACTTTGAAGCCGCATACTCCGACTGCCAGCAGCCACTTACGCCCAATCGACGACGGCCTCGGGGACTACTGATGGGGATATGCCTACTGGGGTATACCCAGCAGGGCGTTTCCGACTGGCCCGTGAGCTGGCGAGTGGGCCTGCAGAACGGCGAGTGGATTGAAGCCCAGCAAGGTACCGAGCGACTGGAAGCTGAAGGCCCAGGCGAGTAGATAGGCCCAGTCGGGCTAGGTTAAACGACTACTGAATCTGTAACCGAATCGGTTGAGATATGTAAACCCTAGGGGAGGTGAGCCTATATAAACCTCCCTATGGGGCGAGTAGAGACACGTTCCCTCATACACCCAAGCGACTCGCCGCCTAGCCGCCGAGCTCGCCCATTGTAACACCTCCATAATACAATCTAGCAGGAGTAGGTCTTTACCCTCCGAGGGGCCGAACCTGGGTAAAACCCTGCGTCTTTGCCCTCATCTCGCACCGCAGATGGCTGGCCGTCCTTGCCCCTCGTTCTACTACTCGCTGCCGATTGCAGCATCTGCCGTGACCATTCCCACGACAGTGGCGCCCACCGTGGGGCCTGTCCGGTCTGGCCGGTGTTCTGCGGCGAGATCCAATCTGCCCATCAACGAGACGGTCGCCACCGGCCGCTTGATAGCGATCGGCGAGATGCTCCAGATCTTGCCGAGCAGCTACGTCCCGGCGGCGCGACCCGTCACGCACAGCGTGATCCTGCCAGTGGGCACGATCAGCCTCTTCGTCGGCCTCACCGACGTCATCGTCTCGGAGGACTCGGCTCGCATCCGCGAGTCGCCGCCACGCGATCGGCTCTCCGAGAGCCAGGTCCGCACGATCCACCGCCTCGCCTCCGAGTACAACTCGGCCCACAACAACGTGGCCGGGAATTCAGCGGCCGCAGAAGATGCGGCCCTCACCGACGACACCGACTCGGCGACCCCGGCGTCACTCGCCGGATCCATCATCGCGGCCTCGTCCGCGGGCTCCATCGCCCAGGTCTCCAACGCGGGAGACTTCGAGGACCCCTCCATCCTCGGGATCTTCGAATTCGATTCCGGGTCAGAGAACTCTGCCGACCCCCGCGATGGAACCAGTCGCCACGCCGCGGCTTACATGGCCACCGGCACCGATCCACCGGAGGATCCTTTCTCCACCCCAATCTCTCCCAACGCCACGGCGACGAAGGTCAAGGAACTCCGCCTGAAACTGGCGGAGGCGGTGCGCAAGGAGCAGGCCGAGCGCGAAAAATTTCGCCTCGAGCAGGTAACGGCGCAGGAGCTGTCGCGCTACCACCAGCAGCGGATCAGGTCACGTTTGAACCCCACCGTTCAAGGGCGTGCCCTGAACTTCGACGACGAAAACGACCTGGCCCGCATAGCCGAGCGCGCAATTTGCGAGAACGCGCCCCCAGTAGGAAGCGCCCGGCCCCCGCCAGGATCGACGGCGATGGGTGCCCCACCACCACCCAACCGCACCCCTCCCAGGGAC
Source organism: Avena sativa (assembly GCA_916181665.1). Taxonomy (NCBI): domain Eukaryota; kingdom Viridiplantae; phylum Streptophyta; class Magnoliopsida; order Poales; family Poaceae; genus Avena; species Avena sativa. The sequence continues at coordinate 58,850,591 of OV702283.1, read as the reverse complement.
CAGCCGCGGATAGTTGTCTCCTCACGGGAGCGAGACGCAAACGGCCTCCCACTGTTCTCCACCCCGATGGACAACCTCGTGGCAGGCCGAGCAGCAGCCGACAGCATCACGGCCACTGGCGACGGCGCCCTACAGATCCAGTACGTCAGGGCCCTGCTCGCGAAGGCCGTGGAGCAGCAAAAAGCGGGCGCCGACTCGCAAGGTCGAGTATACTCGCGTTCCTCGGGAAGCAGAGCGGCCTCCAGCGGCCGCCCAGCGGCGGCAAACACCCTCAATTGCCCACCACCAGAGCCACTGCAGCTCCAACACCGACCCGCGAACGCGGCACTCTCCACCAACGACCCCAGGCCGGCGACCAACTTCGTCGCCGCTAACGGACAATCCATCGACGCCCGCACCCACATCATCAACAACCAAAGCTGGCGTGCACGCCAGCCCGACGACTTGCGGCACACCCTAACTAATCGCCGCGACGGCGAGCCTATGGGGTCGCTCAGTCGACTCGGGCCCAAGTGCTTCGGACCAATGATCCGAGGCGAGAAGTACCCGCCAAACTTCAAGGCACCAAAAGAGATAGAAAAGTACGACTCCTCGTACGACCCCGCAGTCTGGCTCGACACATACCTCATGGCAATGGGGATCGCGGGTCACACTGACCTACTCGCCGCCCGTTACCTCCCCCTGATGATGGAGGGGACGTGCAGGCAGTGGATCAACACTCTCCCCCAGGACAGTATCGACTCCTGGGAGGAAATGCGCGACGCCTTCGTCAGGCACTTCGAGTGCTCCTACACCCGCGCCACCACTATTGACGACCTGGAACGATGCGTCCAGGGACCCCGTGAGTCGACCCGCAACTGGGTCCAACGATGGCAAGAGCTTTGGTACAACGCGGTCGGCATCCACCCGGACACCGCGATCCATTGCTTCAAGACCTCGTGCCGCTACGAGCCTCTAGTCGCCAAGCTCAAGCGACACTCCCGCACACTCGACAACATCCCCGACCTCCTCGAGATCGCCAAACGGTACGCCGAGGAAGATCCAAACCAGGAAACTGACGACGAGTCAGGAGGGCAACGCCGCACGGGCGGCAACGACAGCGGACGCCGAACCGACCTACGCTATAGCGGCACTCGCCTCACTGGCAAGCGCCGCAGTGACGGGCGAGTCGACTTCGTCGCCAACGCCGGGCACGCACAGCGCGAGCCCAAGAGCTACCGCCGCGATGGATGGCAACGCCGCGATGGCGGCAATTACAAGAACAAGCCAAGGTTCGATCCCGCGGCCCTCCTTAACCAACCATGTGCGTTCCATAGCAGGGAAGGAAAACCCGCAACGCACACCACCGCCGACTGCCACACCCTCAGGGAAATCGAGAAGGCACGGCAAGCGCGGGAGGACACCGACAACGACCCGCCAAATGGCGGAAAATTCGGCAAAGTGGCCGGCTCGCTCCACACCTTCACAGGCTTCAACACGAAGCGCGAGAAGAAGGTCATCGCCCGCGCCGTCGCCGGCAATGCGGTGGCCCAAACAGACGTCCCCCAGTTCCTGAACTGGTCGGAACAGCCCATCACCTGGAGCCGGCAAGACCACTCGCCACGCATCGAGTACCCAGGACGAGTCGCCCTGGTGGTCAAGCCCAAGGTTGGCGACTACTGGCTCCCCAAGACACTGATGGACGGCGGTAGCTCCATCAACATCCTCTACCTCGACACCTTCAGGCGACTGCGGCTCCCGCAGTCGATGATCGAGACGACCCACACCACGTTCCACGGCATCGTCCCCGGTCGGAAGGCGTATCCGATCGCCAAGGTCACACTACCAGTCACGTTCGGCACACCGGCAAACTTCCGCACCGAGCGGATCGTCTTCGAGCTGGTGCCCTTCGACAGCCCTTACCACTGTGTCCTGGGGCGCCAGGCGTTCGCTAAATTCATGGCAGCACCCCACTACGCGTACAACGCGATGAAGCTCCCCGGGCCGTGCGGCGTCATCACCATCAACGGCGACCCCGACATGGCCGCCGAGTGTGAGGCCAAAGGAGCCGAGCTCGCCGACGCCGTCATCGCGGCAGAGACTAATCACGCCGACGAGCTCGCCAAATACGCGAGCAGGGTCAACAATGACGACCCCACAATACTCAAGAAGCCCAACTCAGAGGGCGCAAACACCTCAACCTTTGAGGCCACGACGCACACTCGCACCGTCGAGCTGGTCCCAGGCGACTCCAGCCAGACGGTGACGATTGGGACAGGCATGAGCCCAGCATAGGAATGCACGCTCATCGAGTTCCTCTGTGAGAACAGGGACATCTTCGCATGGAAACCCTTCGACATGCCCGGTGTCCCTAGGGAGCTCGCTGAGCACAAACTAAACGCCGACCCCAAAGTGCGACCTGTCAAGCAGTCGCTACGGCCCTTCAATGAAGAACGCCGTCGAGCAATCGCCGAGGAAGTGCAGCGTCTACTCGCTGCCGGCTTCATCCGGCCAATCAAGTACTCCAAGTGGCTGGCAAACCCAGTCCTGGTCGAGAAGAAAAACGGGACCTGGAGGATGTGTATCGACTACACAAACCTGAACAGCGCCTGCCCAAAGGAGCAGTTCGTCCTCCCGCGGATCGACCAGATAATCGATTCAACCGCGGGCTCGGAGTCGCTATGTTTCCTCGACGCCTACTCTTGGTACAACCAGATCAAAATGGCTGTCGAAGACGAGGAGAAGACGGCGTTCATCACGCCATTCGGAGCCTTCTGCTACACCGCCATGACCTTCGGCCTCAAGAACGCCGGGGCAACCTACCAGCGGTGCATGCAAGAATGCCTCGCGAGCCAAATTGGCCGTGACATCCACGTCTACATCGACGACGTGGTCGTGAAGTCCGCTCGCCAAGGCGACCTACTCGCCGACCTGGCAGAAACCTTCGCCAACCTGCGAAGGTGCAAGATAAAGCTCAACCCAGGCAAGTGCACTTTCGGTGTACCCGCCGGACAACTACTGGGGTACGTCGTCTCCAAACGAGGGATCGAGGCGAACCCAACAAAAATCGACACGATCGCCCGGCTCGGCAAACCCGAGTGCCTGCGCGACGTCCAGAAGCTGGCCGGGCGAGTAGCGGCTCTCAGTCGCTTCATCCCCCACCTGGGCGAAAAGGCGATGCCCCTATACCGCCTGATGCGCAAGAACCCCACCTTCCAGTGGGACAAGGAGGCGGACGACGCGCTCTGCGACCTCAAAAAGGTGCTACTCGCCGCACCACTACTCGCCGCCCCCGCCGACAAAGAACCTATGCTGGTTTACGTCGCGGCGTCCGAGCGCGTCGTCAGCGCTGTGATGGTCGTCGAACGACCAGAGGAAGGAAAGGAGCGCCCGGTTCAGCGGCCGGTGTACTACATCAGCGAGGTCCTCACCGAGTCGTGCCAACGGTACCCACAGTACCAAAAGCTAGTGTACGCGGTCTTCAGGGCTCAGCGGCGCCTGCCGCACTACTTCCAGGAGCACCCGATCACGGTCGTCTCCTCAGCGCCACTACAAGACATCATCCGCAACCGCGAGGCAACCGGGCGGGTCGCCAAGTGGGCCGTCGAGATCGGCGTCCACAACATCAAATACGAGCCACGAAAGGCGATTAAGTCGCAGGCGCTGGCAGACTTCATCGCCGACTGGGAGGAGGCTCAGCAGCCAGAAAAGCTACCGTACCTCCATTACTGGAGCCTGCACTTCGACGGCTCCAAGAACGCGGACGGTGCAGGAGCAGGGATAGTGTTGACTTCACCAAAGGGCGACAAGCTCCGCTACATCCTCTGCCTCGACTTCACGCCCTGCACCAACAACATGGCTGAGTACGAGGCCCTACTCCACGGCATGCGAGCCGCCAAGGAGATGAACGTCAATCGCCTCCGATGCTACGGAGATTCCGACCTCGTCGCGGGGCAAGTCGCCGGCACCTGCGACGCCGTCTCCCCCACCATGGCGGCGTACCGCCAAGCGGTGGACAAGTTGGGCGGCCACTTCACCGGCTACTCCGTCGAGTGGATCGACAGGCGGAAAAACGAGGAGGCCGACGCCCTCTCTCGCATCGGGTCGGCTCGACTCGCACCACCCACCGGCGTGTTCCTCGACACAATCTCCAAGCCATCAGTCTCTCCCCCGAGGGAGATCGACATCGGAGTCCCACTCCAACCAGAGGCAGCCTTGGTCGCACTCATCACCGAGCCAGACGATTGGACCAAGCCCTACATCGCCTACCTGGAAGCCGGCACCCTGCCAGCAGACGAGACAGACGCTCGAATGATCGCTCGCCGATGCAAGTCCTACACCATCATCGACGGCGAGCTACACAAGCGCAGCGTCACCGGCATGTTCCAACGCTGCGTCCAACCGGCTGAAGGGCGCAAAATCCTCCACGACATTCACTCAGGCGACTGCGGCCACCACGCCGCCGCTCGCTCCCTGGTCGCCAAGGCTATGCGACACGGCTTCTACTGGCCCACCGCACACGCCGACGCCGTCGACATCGTCCAGCGATGCGCCGGGTGCCAGAAGTACGCCAGTCAGACGCACGTACCGAGCTCGGCGCTCAAAACAATCCCTATCACCTGGCCATTCGCCGTACGGGGCATGGACATGGTAGGCCCCTTCAAGAAAGCCCCCTCCGGCTACACCCACCTGCTAGTCGCCGTCGACAAATTCACTAAGTGGGTGGAGGCCAAGCCAGTCCGGAAATGCGACGGGAAGACCGCCACTAAATTCCTACGCGAGCTAATATATCGCTACGGGTTCCCAAACAGTATCATCACGGACAACGGCACCAACTTCGCCAAGGGAGCCATGGCCGAATTCTGCGAAGAGCACCACATCCGGCTCGACCTCGCGTCAATCGCCCACCCAGAATCCAACGGCCAGGCGGAACGGGCCAACCAAAGCATCCTCCACGGCCTGAAGCCGCGACTCCAAGTACCACTCGAGCGCACCGCTGGGTGCTTGGTCAAAGAGTTGCCCTCCGTCATCTGGGGAATCCGTACCTCGGTTAACAGATCGACGGGATTCACTCCCTTCTTCATGGTCTACGGCGCCGAAGCAGTCATGCCCACCGACCTCGAACACGACTCGCCGCGAGTCGTCCATTATACGGAGGCTGCAAACGAGCTGGCCCGCCAAGATGGGGTCGACCAGCTCGACGAAGCACGCGACCTCGCCCGGTCACGCACCGCCATCTACCAGCAAGGACTCCGCCGCTACCACAGCCGACGGGTGAAAGCCCGCACCTTCCAGGAAGGCGACCTGGTGTTACGCCTCATCCAGGACAAGAAGGGCATGCACAAGCTCTCCCCTCCGTGGGAAGGCCCATTCGCTATCGGGCGCGTACTTGGCAACGACGCCTACTACCTCATCAACGTCCGCGGGGACGGCGAGCTCGACGTCAAGCGACCATGGAATGTAAACCTCCTCCGGAAGTTCTACTCCTAGAACCCCACACATGTACTCTCCAGTCGCTATGAAATAAAAGAAACGGTTACCGCAAATTGCGCCCACTCTCCATGACTTGTGCCACTCGCACTCGTAATAACAGCGGTATGCTAAAATGCAGAAGTCAACCTTTGGTACAGCGATCGGCACGGCTAAGTAGTGCGGTGCAAGAGCACTGAATCACTTCAGGTCTCGCATCGTCCACGAAAAACGCCAACCCGGAGCACCATTGGAGTCGCCTAGCTCGACTGGTTCTACGAGCCAAGACAACTGCCCTCGCTTCTCACAGCGACCTTGGTCCTCCGCATCCTCGGCATAGCGACTCGAACGGCTAAGTACCACGCTCGGGGACTGAATACCAGTTCGTCAAGAGCGGTCAGGGAAAACGCCAAGTAAGAGAGCACGCCCAGGACTCGCCAAGCGACTGACCTTACGGGCCAGGCAGGAGTGACGCGCTCACACCAACGCGCTAAGTCCTCAACCACCCTCGAGTTGCGCCTAGAACTACCAAGTACCACGCTCGGGGACTCGGCCACCCGACTCCGTTCGCGTACGGGAAAACGGTAACGTACAGAGCATTCCAGGGAGTCGCCTTGCGACTGGCTCTCCGAGCTCGGGCGAGTCGACCAAAGCAACAACACACATGATAACAACACACATCATATACGAGGTAAACCCCACAAAAGGGCGGACGCGCTCGGGGACTCGTCCAAAATCAACCCAAAGCACACAAACAAATACCAAATAGACACGACATCCCATTCAATCGCATATTGCATTATCTTATGTTACAAAATATGCCCGCATGGCAGAACTGCTGTTAACGCTTCAAGGCAAACTACCCTATTCTGCAGGCTTTGATGATGACTCGCCAGCATCCCGGCGATTACGGATGAACGCGGTGTACGGGTTTGATGGATACGTCGTCAGTTCACCCGCCATCGCCGCGCGAAAAGGCTGCTCGACCTCGAAGTCACGATGCGGTGGCTCGGGGTCGTTTGGCGCGACGACCGTTTCCTGGTAGGGAAGGAGGTCGCCCATCGCCCAGACACGCTCCGAGTACGTGGCGGCACGCTCTTGCAACTTGAGAACCTCGGACAGATCCACCGCGCCAGTCGACGATGGATACCCACTCGTCACATCGTCGACGTCGAAATCTTCGGGGAAGTGGGCGAGTCCAAGGCTCAGTGCTGTCGACGCTCCACGCCGAAACGCCGACCGCGTCATGAACTCAACGACCGCGGGCGCCTTCTCCAAATATTTCCACACCTCAACGAGGTCGCTGGGAATCACCTCCGTGGGCGATATTTCTTGGAGGTAGGCGCGGATGCACGTCGCCGACAGCGTCGCCGAGTCGACGAGCATGCTTACGCACCGCCTCGCATCGAGCGAACTCGCTTCTTCTTCGTCATCAATGATGCGACCTGCGAGCAGAAGACAACGATGAGCACAACGGACACCACAAAAATCACAACTAATAGAAAGGGAAGATGCACTCACCAAGCAACGAGCGGGCGAGTCCCGTGATGAAGCACTGAAGCGACGTGTGGTCGTCCTGAAGCCCAGCAATAAGGACCTCCGACACCTTGCGATCCTCCTCTGCGGCCGCAACGGCGGCCCTCGCTCGCCCGTCCGCCGAGCTCGCTTCTTCTCTCGCCTCCCGCAGTTCGCGCTCAAGGTCGGCGATCCGCTGTTCAGCGGCACCCAGAGCAGATCGCGCCGCCACCAACTCACCAGCGGAGACAAGCCCCTGGCGAGCTTCCTCTGCCTTCGCAGCAACAGCCTGAAGCCCTTTGTTCGCCTCCTGGACGATGACCAGCTCCTTCTCAGCGCGCTGTTTCGCGGCCAATCGGTCCGCCGACTCAAGCTGCAGACCCTGCACATCATCGAACAAGTTAGTCAAAACGAACTTCCTAAGTGCCCACCCGCTGAAATTCAGCGAGTGCGCACTCGGGGACTGGCGATCAAGAAATTCCTAAGTGCCCACCCGCTGAAATTCAGCGAGCACGCACTCTGGGACTGGCGATCAAGAAATTCCTAAGTGCCCACCCGCTAAAATTTGGCGCGTGCGCACTCGGGGACTGGATACGAAAATAAAAGACGAGAAATTATAAGAATCAAGCCGCTGCAAAGCACCGACCTGATCCTCGGGGACTGGATGTACCTGGATGGCTGCGCCAAGCATACCATGGAGTTGTATCGCGTCCACGGACGCGAGTAACGCTGGCGTGTGCCCACGACGCTGGTCGACTTCAGCATCGGCGGTCCCCGGAGCGAGGCTCGAGGGCGCAGCCCCGCTCGCCGCGGCCGCCTTGGTCACGAAGCGGGGGAAGGTAGCGATAGAGGCACCCGCTCCAAAGGAAGTCGCCTCCGCCGTTCCAGGCAAGGAAGCGCCCTCCTTCGTAGACGCGGCTGCCTCCACCACGGGCCCGGCCGGCGCGGCCGCCGTATCGTCAGAGATAGTGACGATGTCGTCGCCCTTGGCCTTCTTACTGCCATCCGCTGAGGCGACGACCTCGTCCGCTTTCCTCTTGCGGGAAGGATCTTCCTCGCTAGCGGCGGAGGGTACCTTGGCCACGGTCGGATGGCCCATCATTTTCACTCCGGTCCTGCGCATTAATCGAATCAACAAAGACAATTGAAATAGTTATGGAAACTAAGGAAGTGTGAGCGCACTCACTTGGCGACTGGGATGAAACGTAGCCCTGTATGAAGGCCGGCCGGTTTTTCCAGTTCAGGGCCCAGTCGGCGACTGAGCCCCAGATCCAGGACGTCGCGTGCCCAAGACACGGACGGCTTCTTCGTCGTTGAGGTCGCGGCTGGCGCCTCTGGGACATCCTCGGCGGGAACTTCCTCGCGAGTTGGAGCCGCTACAGCCGGATCCTCCTTGCGGGGCGAAGCCGCCGCAGCCGGAACCTCCTTGCGAGGCGAAGTCGCTGCAGCCGGAGCCTCCCCCAGCCCAGAGACTGGGGCGAATGGCGGAGGAATCGAGGCCAGCGGCACTTCCACGGTCGCCGTGTCCAGCGCGGCTGTCGCTGGGGGCGCGCCGTCACCAGCTGGGCTGGGAGCATCGGAGCTGCTCGCCGAGTGCGGCGGTGAAGCCGTCCTCGACGGTTTCGTTTTCCTCTTCGGGAGGGCCCTCGCCTCCCTTTCCTTCTTCTTATTCTTCTTCTACGGAGTGGCTTGACGGCACGAGGTGGTCTCTGGGAGCTCGTCGTCGTCATCATGACGCTCGAGGCTTCTGCTCGCCTTGATCTCGCGCTGACGTTGCCCGCGGGTCTTTCGGACCAGCGGGGCGACTTCCTCTTCGGACTCTTCCTCGTCGTCCTCGTTGCCCCTCGCGGGTGGCGATTCGCCTATGTCCTGGGCGGATGGCCCCGGGCTCTCGTCATCCGAAGGTGGGAGCCACCCTACCACCACTTGGAATAGCTGCGATGAATACAAAACAGAATCAGAATTACCGCGACTGCATACACTGCGACTGCGAACAAGGTAAAGGAATTACCGTTGGAGCCGGACGCTTCGCGGTGTAGGGGGCGACCCCAGCCTGCGCATCTAGGTACACCGCCTGGGTGATCTTCTTCAACGCTGGGATATAATCCTCTAGCTTCCACTCGTCGAGGCAGGCCTTCGTCGAATCTCCCCGGCCCGTGTACTGGTACATATAGTGGTCGCGTTGGGCGAGTGGAACGAGCCGTCGCCCAAGCCAGCAATTGTACAAGTTTATCGTCTGAAGGCCTTTCTTTTTCAGACCACGGATGGTCTGGAGCATCTCTTCAACGACCATCCGCTGGTCGTCGGGGAGCTTGCCGACTTGGAGATGGCGCGGCTCAGAACGATTGGCCGAGTACCGCGGGATCGCCACTTCGTCCTCCGGGGTCGCCTCGGCCACGTAGAACCACGACTTCTTCCAGTCGCTCGCTACCTTGGCGGGTAGCATCAGATCAAAAAAAGAAGCTTTGGACTTGAGCTAGAACGTCAAGCCGCCCGCGGCTAGCATTGGACCGCCTGCCTCTTCGCGGCTGATCCGTCCATGGAACAGATCTTGCCACAAGGGAAAGTAGGGCCGGCAGCCCAAGTAGCACTCGCAGAACGCCACGAAGATGGCGAGCTGCTCGATGCTGTGGGGACCCAGATCTGAAGGCTGGATCCCGTAGTAGGCGCAAAAGCGCCGGAAGAACAAAGACGTGGGAAACCCTAGTCCCCGCTCGAGATGACTGGTGAAACAGACGAATTCCCTCTCTCGCGGGTTTGGGGTCGTTTCTCCGGCTGCGGGGATACGCCAACAGCCGGCTCGTAGGATCCCGGCTTCCTCGAAAGAGGCCAGCTGCGCCCTCGTACACTTGGACCTGCCCCATGGTTCGGTGGAAAGGGCCATGGCTGAGAGGTTGGTTGGAGATCGGGGGATTTCGAGTCGATTGGATCGCGGAGCAGAGGAAGGAAAATGTGCGCACTCGAAAGAAGTGGTGGGCAGTTGGCTCTACGATTGCCTGCCATTCCTCTTATATAGCGGGAGTTGCCCGCCAAATCAGGGGGCCGTTACCGCGCGATGATTACGCCAAAAGTTACTGTTGGATTACCCCCAACGGCTAGTTTGACTATGCCTGACGGTCCAACTTCAGCCACTCGGCTCGCCGGGTCAATCACCATGACCGCGTCCCACCGACTCGACTCGCCCAAGCCGCGACTTGGTTCACCGGATTTTCTCCTTTATACAGGAGCCCGCCGACGATTCGACTGGGTGCCTACTTTGAAGCCGCATACTCCGACTGCCAGCAGCCACTTACGCCCAATCGACGACGACCTCGGGGACTACTGATGGGGATATGCCTACTGGGGTATACCCAGCAGGGCGTTTCCGACTGGCCCGTGAGCTGGCGAGTGGGCCTGCAGAACGGCGAGTGGATTGAAGCCCAGCAAGGTACCGAGCGACTGGAAGCTGAAGGCCCAGGCGAGTAGATAGGCCCAGTCGGGCTAGGTTAAACGACTACTGAATCTGTAACCGAATCGGTTGAGATATGTAAACCCTAGGGGAGGTGAGCCTATATAAACCTCCCTATGGGGCGAGTAGAGACACGTTCCCTCATACACCCAAGCGACTCGCCGCCTAGCCGCCGAGCTCGCCCATTGTAACACCTCCATAATACAATCTAGCAGGAGTAGGTCTTTACCCTCCGGGGGGCCGAACCTGGGTAAAACCCTGCGTCTTTGCCCTCATCTCGCACCGCAGATGGCTGGCCGCCCTTGCCCCTCGTTCTACTACTCGCTGCCGATTGCAGCATCTGCCGTGACCATTCCCACGACACGCCTCGTCGAGTGTGTCGACGGCGTCTTCGAGTGCGGCCGTCGATTCGGCTTCGCTGTAAGCAACGAACCGTGGGGCCTTGTGGCTTACCTCTGCTGGTAGCACGGCTTCGGCTCCGTGCACCATGAAGAACGGCGTGTAGCCGGTTGAGCTATTTGGCGTTGTGCGCAGGCTCCATAGGACCGAGGGTAGCTCTTGTGTCTAGGCTCCTGCGAGTCGCTCGAGTGGGCTCATTAGGCGCTTCTTGATGCCAGCGCCGATAAGGCCATTGGCCTTCTCGACCTGCCCATTCGTTTGCGGGTGCGCCACGGAGGCGTATGTGATGTTGATTCCGAGGCCTTCGCAGAAGTCCTGGAATTCTTTGGAGATGAAGTTCGACCCATTATCGGTGATGATGCTATGCGGCACACCAAACCTGTAGACAATGGATTCAAAGAACTTGACGGCAGTTTTTCCTTTTTGGTTAGTGACGGACTTGGCCTCAATCCACTTGGTTAATTTGTCGACTGCGACCAGGAGGTATACGTGACCTCCTTTCGAGGACCTTGGCAGTTTTCCGATCATGTCGAGGCCCCACTGGGCGAAAGGCCAGGCCAAAGGTATGGGCCTGAGCTCTAATCCGGGTGTGTGCGGTTTGACTGCAAACCTCTGGCATCCGTTGCATCTTCGGACGATGTACTTGGTGTCGTTCATGGCCGTTGGCCAGTAGAATCCAGCTCGTAGAGCTTTGGCGACAAGGGAGCGGCTGCCCGCATGATGGCCGCAGATGCCCTCGTGGATGTCTTGAAGTATGGTTTGCCGTCACCGATAGTGACACACCTTTGTAGTACACCCGAAATGCTGCGCTTGTACAACTCGCCATTAATGATGGTGAAGGCCTTGGACCAGCGAGATATGCGCCGGGCATCTGTCGGGCTATCAGGAAGTTCTCCGTCTATCAAGTACCGGAGGTATGGCCGTGTCCAAGTTTCTTTGACTGCCATGACTTGCATCGGGTTGACCACAGCGACCTTTGTGTCTAGCTTTTCGGGTCCTTCCTGTCCTTCGGGTAGCGCAGCCCCCGAGTGTTCTGCTTCTTCGGGTGATACCTTTGGGAATTTCCATTTGATGGATGGCACGCAGATCTGTTCGAGGAACACACCTGGTGGCACCAGTGCGCAGGTGGAGATGATGTTGGCGAGTCTGTCGGCCTCCTCGTTGCTTTCTCTACCAACATGCTGAAGCTCGCAGCCGTCGAAGCCTCCTTCGAGTGCGTTGTAGAGTGCACGGTATGCGATCATGTTGGCGGCGTGCGCGTCGCACTCGTTCATCGTCTTATGGATGACGAGGTTGGAGTCACCCTAGATGACGAGGTGTGTTGCGCCGTAGATCTTGGCCATCCGCATTCCGTGGATGAGGGCCTCGTATTCGGCTTCGTTGTTGGAAGCTCGAAACTTCATCCGGAGGACGTACTTCATCTTGTCGCCCTGCGGGGAGGTCAGTATGACCCTAGCTCCTGCTCTGGCTTCGTGCTTGGAGCCGTCGAAGTGCATCATCCATGACTGTGTCATGTCTGGGGTGTCTGGCAGCTGCAGCTCCATCCGGTGTACGAGGAAGTCCGAGAGGACTTGAGACTTGATCGTGTGGCGCTTCTCATAGACGATGTCTAGAGGTGACAGCTCGATGCCCCACGGGGCCACGCGTCCTGTGGCCTCCGGATTGTTCAGGATGCTGTTCAGGGGTGCCTCGTTGACGACCATCACCTGGTGCTCCTCGAAGTAGTGGCTCAGCCGACGAGCCGTCTTGAACATGCCGTAGGCGAGTTTCTGGTAGTGAGGGTACCTCTGATTTGTCGGCGTCAATACCTCGCTGAGGTAGTAGATTGGGTGTTGGACCCCATGGGTTTTCCCCTCTTCGGGTCGCTCGACCACCAGTACAGTGCTTACCACCTGGTGTGTGGCTGCTATGTACAACAGTAAAGGCTCACATTCCTTTGGCGTGACCAGGACCGGTAAGGTAGAGAGCAGCCGCTTCAGATCTTCGAATGCGTCGTCCGCCTCAGGAGTCCACTCGGATTTGTCTGCTTTGCGTAGTAGCTGGTAGAACGGTAGAGCCTTTTCGCCCATGCGGCTGATGAACCTGCTCAATGCCGTGATTCGCCCGGCAAGCTGCTGGACGCCCTTGAGGTTCTTCGGTTTTTCCATGGCCATTATGGCCCGGATTTTCTTCGGGTTCGCCTCGATCCCTCGCTGGGAAATGAAGTAGCCTAGAAGCTGGCCAGATGGGACGCCGAAGGCGCACTTTTCAGGGTTGAGCTTGATCTTGTAGCGTTGAGATTATCGAACGTATCGTGGAGATCGTCGATGAGCGTTCTCGCCTCCCTAGTTTTGATGACTATGTCATCGACATAGACTTGGATATTGCGGTCGATCTGCTCCTTCAGGCATGCCTGCATGCACCGTTGGTACGTGGTGCCCGCATTATTTAGCCCAAAGGGCATTGTGTTGTAGCAGAATACTCAGAACGGCGTGATGAACGCCGTTTTCTCCTGATCTTCGACCTTCAGTCGGATCTAGTTGTAGCCGGAGTAGGCGTCGAGGAAGGAGAGGTTTTCGCATCCTGCAGTCGACTCGATGATCTGATCGATCCGAGGGAGAGAGGGAAGTGATCCTTCGGGCAGTGCTTGTTCAGCGATGTGAAGTCCACGCACATCCGCAGGATGTCCGTGTCCTTTTTGGGGACCATCATGGTATTGGCGAGCCACTCGCTCTCCTTGATCTCCCTGATGAAGTTTGCAGCGAGTAGTCTGTTGACTTCGACTCCTATGGCTTCGGCCCGAGGTTTGGACAGTCGTCGGATAGACTGCTTGACGGGCTTGGCGTCTGGAAAGACGTTGAGTGCATGCTCGGCGAATTCCCTGGGAACTCCTGGCATGTCCGCAGGACACCAGGCGAAGATTTCCCAGCGCTCACGGAGGAATTCGATGAGCGCGCTTTCCTATGCGGAGCTGAGATTGTTGGCGATCAGTGCCGTCTTGGAGGCGTCCGTCGGGTGGACTTGAACCTTCTTTGTGTTGACGGTGGAGTCGAAGGACATGTCTGGTGCGTTCTGTCTTGCGACTGGGGGTGCCCCGTTGTCCGTCACCTCGCGGAGCCTTACGAGCTCCTCCTGCATGCCGAATGACTGGGAGATTCTGTTGAAGTCCCTATTGTTGGAGATATGCCCTAGAGGCAATAATAAATGTAGTTATTATTATATCTTTGTGTTTATGATAAATATTTACATTCATGCTATAATAGTATTAACAAGGAAACATTAATACATGTGTGATTTGTAAACTAAATATCCCTAGTAAAGCCTCTTTATAATACTAGCTTGTTGGTTAATAAATGATTGTGGTTTCCCTATCATGAACATTGAGATGTTATTAACAACAAGATCATATCGTTAGGACAATGGTATGATGGACATACTCCTATAGATAAGCGTAGCATAAAGATCAAGTCATTTTAATAGTTCAATTGCTATATGCTTTCTAATACATAGTAACCTAATTCCTTCGACCATGAGATCATGCTTATCACCATCACCGGAAGGATGCTTTGATGACACCAAACACCACACCGTAACTGGGTGGCTATAAAGGTGGCATTGAGTGTTCGGAAAGTATTGGTTGAGACACATAGATCAAGAGTGGGATTTGTCCATCCATATGACGGATATATATACTCTGGGCCCTCTTGGTGGAATGTCATCCAATTAGCTTGCAAGCATGTGACTGGCTCACAAGGGATCACATATCACGGGAACGAGAAAAGAGTACTTATCGGTAACGAGGTTGAACTAGGTATGCAGAGGTACCGACGATCAAAACCTCGGATAAGTAAACTATCGTGAGACAAAGGGAAATTGGTATCGTATGTAAGTGGTTCATTCAATCGCAAAGTAATCGTAGAAATATGTGGGAGCCATATGAATTTACAGATTCCTCTATTGGTTATTGTTCGGAGAAGTGTCTCGATCATGTCCGCATAATTCACGAACCGTAGGGAGACACACTTAAGGATTCGATGTTGTTGAGTAGTTATGGAATGATGAGTAAGAGACCGGATGTTGTTCGGAGTCTCGGATGGGATCCGGGATATCACGAGGATATCCGGAATGGTCCGGAGAATAAGATTCATATAAGGAAAGTCCTATTTAGGGGTTGGAGAATGGTTCCGGTGTTTTCATCGGGAATGTTCTAGAAGGTTCCGGAATGTCCGGCACTCCGGAGGGGAAGGGTACATGAATGTTTCATAACAAGTTGGAATGGTTGCATCATGTACTAGGTGTCATCCTGAGCGAAATAAAGGGATAAATCAAATCCTAGTTTGAAAATCAAACGCCAATTTGAAAAGTCAAACGGCTATTTTGCTTGGTGGAGGGAGAGTAGGAAACCTACTTGGGGAGGAGTTCCTCTCCCTCCTCCCGCCGGCCAAGGAGGCCGAGTTGGGGAGGGACTCCCCTCCCCTTGGCCGAGCCCTCCCACCTATATAAGGAGGGGCAGGGCTGCCCCTCCAAGACTACACCTTGCCTCCGCAAAACCCTAGCCCCAAGCCACCGGCGCCACCACCTCCTGCTGCTGCCGCCGCCTAGGGCAAACCCTAGTCGCCGACTTGGGCTTCCCCAAGCCCTAGCCGCCGGCCTAGCCCTCTCCCCTCGGTGCGTCTAAAACCTAGATCACCGAGGCCTCTCTCATAGTCCACCATACTGGCTCCGGCTTAAGGCGAAGCCCTGCGAGATCTCCCCTCTACTTCCGGTACCACGCCGTCGTGCTGCCGGAATTGCGAGGAGAGTGCTACAACCTCCGCTGCCTGCTGGAACAAGGGAGAGGAAGGTCTTCATCGAGTACCGAACGTGTGACCGACTGCGGAAGCGCTGCCGGAACGCAGCGGCGGAAGGATCGTCTACGCGATCTTGAGATCGGCAAGAGTACGACTACATCACCCACGAGAATCCGCTCTTGTTAAACACTTTGGTATCTTCGAGGGTGAGTTATTCCATCGACTCGTTGCTACAATCTAGTAGATAGATCTTGGATTGTTTGTTTGTATGCGGTAGAATTTTTTTGTTTTCCATGCTACGAACCCCTACAGTGGTATCAGAGCCGTTTCTATATGTAGATCTGTTGCACGAGTAGAACACAATGGTCATTATGGGCGGTGGTGCTTTTATTATCAATTGCTTCTTGTGTACTTTGCATCTTGCGGTATGATGGGATGAAGCGGCCCGAGCTAACCTTACATGACATCGTTCATGAGACTTGCTCCACGCTCAACATGCAACTTGTATTGCATAAGTGGCTTTGCGGGTGTCTGTCTCTCCCATTATAGTATAGATCCAATTTACAACGGGCACTTGATAGTTCAAACATCAATGTTGTGGTTCTTGTTCGTAAGTTAGTTCGACACTTATTGAAAGCCCCAAACCACATAAAATATGCAAAGAAATTAGAGGCGTCTAACTTTGTTTTGCAGGGGTGTGCTGTGATGTGATATGGCCATGATTGTGATTATATTTGATGTATGCAATGTTCCTTATTGTAAGTTGGCAACTGGCAGGAGCCATATGGTTGTCTTTAATTTCTGTTAAGACCCGCGTGTCTATTCAAAGTAGTTGTAATAGTTTAAGCTGGTGGACGACAACCATGGAGCAGCGTCATTGACCTTGATGCAATGTCGGTGATGATGGAGATCATGTTCGTGCTTGAAGATGGAGATCGGAAGCGCAAAGAAGAAAGGCCATATCATATCACATATTATGAATTGCATGTGATGTTAATCCTTTATGCATCTTGTATTGCTTAGTTAACGACGGTAGCATTATAAGATTATCCCTCATGCACATAAATTTCAAGTTCTAAAGTGTTCATCCTTAGTAAGCACCGTTGCTAAAGCTTGTTGTTTCGAAGCACCACGTGATGATCGGGTGTGTTAGATTCTGCAAGTGTATACAACGTGAGCAAGCCAGATTTGCTCATGCGGAAGCTAAGGTTTGATCTTGAAGAGCCTAGCATGTACAGACATGGTCTCGGAACACGGATCACCGAAAGGTAAAGCATGAATCATATAGTAGATATGATGAACATGTCGATTATTCGCCATTGAAGCTACATCAACTCTCGTGATGATCGGTGTTGATGTGGTGGATTTGGTTCGTGTGATCACTAAAACAATGTGAGGGATATTGTTTTGAGTGGGAGTTCACCTAGATTAATTTAACTATTAATTAGAACTCAATTTGTCATAAACTTAGTCTAAACTATTGCAAATATGTTGTAGATCAATGGCGGTCCCTACCATCAATTTTAATGTGTTCCTAGAGAAAGAAAAGTTGAAAAACAATGGAAGCAACTTCGCGGATTGGTTCCGCAATTTGAGGATTGTCCTCAATGCTGGTAATTTGACCTATGTGCTGGATGCACCGCTGGGTGACCCACCTGCAGCTACTGCTACCGATGAAGTAAAGAATGTTTACCTCGCTCGGAAGACTCAGTACTTCACAGTTCAGTGTGCTATCTTGTATGGTTTAGAATCGGAGCTTCAGAAAAGGTTTGAGAATTCAGACCCACATGATATTGTCCGTGAACTCAAACTGATTTTTGAGACTCACGCGGCAGTTGAGAGCTATGAGGCTTCTGAAAAGTTCTTTAACTGCAAGATGGAAGAGGGCAGCTCCGTCAGTGAGCATGTGCTTAAGATGTCTGGGCACGCCAACAAACTTCAAAGCTTGAGTATAGTGATTCGTAATGCTTTGGGGATTTACCGTGTCCTCCAATCACTACCACCAAGTTACAAGAACTTTGTGATGAACTACAATATGCAAAGCATGAACAAGCAGTTGCCAGAACTCTTCTCCATGATAAAATCTGCAGAAGTGGAGATCAAGAAAGAGCACCAAGTGTTGATGGTCAATAAGACCACCAAATTCAAGAAAGGCAAGTCTAAGCAAAAGGCACACTTCAAGAAGGGTGGTAAGAAAGTTACCGCACCGATGAAGAAGACCAAGGCTGGACCTAAGCCTGATACTGAGTGCTTTTACTGCAAGGGAGAAGGTCACTGGAAGCAGAATTGCCCAAAGTACTTGGCGGATTTGAAGAACGGCAACATCAAGAAGAAAGGTATATCCGATATACATGTTATTGATGTGTATCTCACTAGTACTCGTAGTAGTGCCTGGGTATTTGATACTGGTTCGGTTGCTCATATTTGTAACTCGAAACAGGTGCTGCAGAATAAACGGAAGCTAGCGAAGAACGAGGTGACGATGCGCGTGGGAAACGGATCAAAGGTTGATGTGATCGCGGTCGGCACGCTACCTCTTCATCTACCATCGGGATTAGTTTTATACTTAAATAATTGTTATTTGGTGCTTGCGTTAAGCATGAACATTATATCGGGATCTTGTTTATTGCGAGACGGTTACTTGTTTAAGTCCGAGAATAATTGTTGTTCGATTTATATGAGTAATATGTTTTATGCACATGCACCTTTGATAGATGGTCTATTCTTATTGAATCTCGATAGTGGAAATACACATATTAATAACATTAATGCTAAACGTTTGAAATTGAGCGATAACTCGACCTATATGTGGCACTGTCGTCTTGGTCACATCGGAGTGAAGCGTATGAAGAAACTCCATTCTGATGGACTTCTTGAATCACTTGATTTCGAATCACTTGAAAGATGCGAAGCATGTCTGATGGGAAAAATGACTAAGACTCCATTTTCTGGTATGATGGAGCGAGCTACGGACTTATTGGAAATCATACATACCGATGTGTGTGGTCCAATGAGTGTAGCATCGCGCGGTGATTATCATTATGTTCCTACCTTCACGGATGACTTGAGTAGATATGGGTATATCTATTTCATGAAACATAAGTCCGAAACTTTCGAGAAGTTTAAGGAATTTCAAAGTGAGGTTGAGAATCAACGTAACAAGAAGATTAAATTTCTACGTTCTGATCGTGGAGGTGAATATCTAAGTTACGAGTTTGGCGAGCATTTGAAGAAATGCGGAATACTTTCACAATTGACACCGCCGGGAACACCACAGCGTAATGGTGTGTCCGAACATCATAATCGAACTCTCATAGATATCGTTCGTTCTATGATGTCACTTACAGATTTACCGCTATCATTTTGGGGTTATGCATTAGAAACAACCGCATTCACTTTAAATAGGGCACCATCTAAATCCGTTGAAACGACACCGTATGAATTATGGTTTGGGAAGAAACCTAAATTGTCGTTCCTTAAAGTTTGGGGTTGCGAAGCCTATGTAAAGAAGTTACAGCCGGACAAGCTTGAACCCAAAGCAGAAAAATGCGTCTTCATAGGATATCCAAAGGAAACTATTGGGTATACCTTCTATCATAGATCCGAAGGCAAAATCTTCGTTGCCAAGAATGGATCCTTTCTAGAAAAGGAATTTCTCTCGAAAGAAGTGATTGGAAGGAAAGTAGAACTCGACGAGGTTGTCGAACCTTCTCTCGAACTTGCGAGTAGCACAGCACCGGAAGAATTTCATGTGGTTCCTACACCAATAAGATAGGAAGCTAATGATGATGATCATGAAACGTCGGTTGTAGTTGCTACAGAGCCTCGCAGGTCAACGAGAACTCGTACCACTCCTGATTGGTATGATCCCGCTATGAGTGTCATGTTGGTGGACAACACCGATGACCCTGCGACATATGAGTAAGCGATGATGAGCCCAGATTCCAATAAATGGCAAGAAGCCATGAAATCCGAGATTGCATCCATGTACGAAAACCAAGTATGGACCTTGGTGCACTTACCGGATGGCCGGAAGGCTGTCGAGAACAAATGGATTTTCAAGAAGAAAATAGATGCTGATGGTAATGTTACTGTCTATAAAGCTCGACTTGTCGCAAAAGGGTTTCGACAAATTCAAGGAGTTGACTACGATGAGACTTTCTCACCTATAGCAAAGCTAAAGTCTGTGAGGATTATATTAGCAATCGCTGCATATTATGATTATGAGATATGGCAGATGGATGTCAAAACAGTGTTCCTCAATGGAGATATTGATGAAGAGTTGTATATGATGCAACCCAAAGGTTTTGTCGATCCTAAAGATGCTAACAAGGTATGCAAACTTCAACGGTCCATTTATGGATTGAAGCAAGCATCCCGAAGTTGGAATCAACGTTTTGATAAGGTAATCAAAAGTTTTGGTTTTATACAAACTTATGGAGAAGCTTGTATTTACAAGAAAGTGAGTGGGAGCTCTGTAGCATTCTTAATACTATATGTACATGACATATTGTTGATTGGGAATGATGTAGACCTTCTTAATAGTGTCAAGGAATATTTGAATAATAGTTTTTCAATGAAAGATCTTGGCGAAGCAGCTTACATATTAGGCATAAAGATTTATAGAGATAGATCGATACGCCTAATATCATTGTCACAAAGTACATATTTGGACAAAGTTCTAAAGAGGTTTGGAATTGAAGATAGCAAGAAAGGGTTCTTTCCCATGTTGCCCAATACGACGTTGAGTAAAACTCAAAGTCCAGCAACGGCGGAAGATAGAGAAAGGATGAGTAAGACTCCCTATGCCTCAGCCATAGGATCTCTAATGTATGACATGCTATGTACTAGACCCGACATTGCATATGTTGTTAGTTTGACTAGCAGATATCAAAGTGATCCAGGAGTGGATCATTGGACAGCGGTCAAAAACATCCTTAAGTACTTGAGAAGAACTAAGGATATGGTTCTTTCTTATGGAGGTAATGAACAGCTCGTTGTTAATGGTTACACCGATGCTAGTTGAAACACCGATCCGGATGATTCTAAATCACAATCTGGATACGTATTTACTTTGAATGGTGCAGCAGTTAGCTGGAGGAGTGCAAAGAAAAGCATTGTGGCGAGATCTTCAACTGAATCGAAATACATGGCTGCTTCGGAGGCTTCACAAGAAGCGATATGGATGAAAGAGTTCATTACAGAGCTCGGTGTGGTTCCAAGTGCGCTGGACCCTATGTCTATCTACTGTGATAACATGGGCGCCATAGCCAATGCGCAAGAACCAAGGTCACACAAGAAGATGAAGCACATCAAGCTACGTTTTCACGCTATTCGAGAACATGTCCAAGATGGTGACATAAAGATTTGCAAAGTACACACAGATCTGAATGTGGCGGATCCGTTGACTAAACCTCTCTCGAGGGCAAAACATGACCAACACCAAACTGCCATGGGTGTTCGATATATTACCATGTAATCTAGATTAGTTGACTCTAGTGCAAGTGGGAAACTGTTGGAGATATGCCCTAGAGGCAATAATAAATGTAGTTATTATTATATCTTTGTGTTTATGATAAATATTTACATTCATGCTATAATAGTATTAACAAGGAAACATTAATACTTGTGTGATTTGTAAACTAAATTAGAGTCCCTAGTAAAGCCTCTTTATAATACTAGCTTGTTGGTTAATAAATGATTGTGGTTTCCCTATCATGAACATTGAGATGTTATTAACAACAAGATCATATCGTTAGGAGAATGGTATGATGGACATACTCCTATAGATAAGCGTAGCATAAAGATCAAGTCATTTTAATAGTTCAATTGCTATATGCTTTATAAAACATAGTAACCTAATTCCTTCGACCATGAGATCATGCTTATCACCAAAACCGGAAGGATGCTTTGATGACACCAAACACCACACCGTAACTGGGTGACTATAAAGGTGGCATTGAGTGTTCGGAAAGTATTGGTTGAGACACATGGATCAAGAGTGGGATTTGTCCATCCATATGACGGATAGATATACTATGGGCCCTCTCGGTGGAATGCCATCCAATTATCTTGCAAGCATGTGACTGGCTCACAAGGGATCACATATCACGGGAACGAGAAAAGAGTACTTATCGGTAACGAGGTTGAACTAGGTATGCAGAGATACCGACGATCAAAACCTCGGATAAGTAAACTATCGTGAGACAAAGGGAAATTGGTATCGTATGTAAGTGGTTCATTCAATCGCAAAGTAATCGTAGAAATATGTGGGAGCCATATGAATTTCCAGATTCCTCTATTGGTTATTGATCGGACAAGTGTCTCGATCATGTCCGCATAATTCACGAACCGTAGGGAGACACACTTAAGGATTCGATGTTGTTGAGTAGTTATGGAATGATGAGTAAGAGACCGAATGTTGTTCGGAGTCTCGGATGGGATCCGGGATATCACGAGGAGATCCGGAATGGTCCGGAGAATAAGATTCATATAAGGAAAGTCCTATTTCGGGGTTGGAGAATGGTTCCGGTGTTTTCATCAGGAATGTTCTAGAAGGTTCCGGAATGTCCGGCACTCCGGAGGGGAAGGGTAAATAAAGGGATAAATCAAATCCTAGTTTGAAAATCAAACGCCAATTTGAAAAGTCAAACGGCTATTTTGCTTGGTGGAGGGAGAGTAGGAAACCTACTTGGGGAGGAGTTCCTCTCCCTCCACCCGCCGGACAAGGAGGCCGAGTTGGGGAGGGACTCCCCTCCCCTTGGCCGCGCCCTCCCACCTATATAAGGAGGGGCAGGGCTGCCCCTCCAAGACTACACCTTGCCTCCGCAAAACCCTAGCCCCAAACCGCCGGCGCCACCACCTCCTGCTGCCGCTGCCGCCGCCTAGGGAAAACCCTAGTCGCCGACTTGGGCTTCCCCAAGCCCTAGCCGCCGGCCTATCCCTCTCCCCTTGGTGCCTCTAAACCCTAGATCCCCGAGGCCTCTCTCATAGTCCACCATACTCGCTCCGGCTTAAGGCGAAGCCGTGCGAGATCTCCCCTCTACTTCCGGTACCACGTCGTCATGCTGCCGGAATCGCGAGGAGAGTGCTACAACCTCCGCTGCCTGCTGGAACAAGGGAGAGGAAGGTCTTCATCGAGTACCGAACGTGTGACCGACTGCGGAAGCGCTGCCGGAACACAGCGCCGGAAGGATCGTCTACGCGATCTTGAGATCGGCAAGAGTACGACTACATCACCAACGAGAATCCGCTCTTGTTAAACACTTTTGAATCTTCGAGGGTGAGTTATTCCATCGAATCGTTGCTACAATCTAGTAGATAGATCTTGGCTTGTTTGTTTGTATGCGGTAGAATTTTTTTGTTTTCCATGCTACGAACCCCTACACCTATCGCAATGGTCCGATCAGGTGAAGCTCCCGTGGACCATGATGATGCCCCTGGGTCCTGGCATCTTGAGTAGCAGGTACGCGTAGTGCGGTACTGCTAGGAATCGTGTGAATGCCACGCGCCCGAGGATGGCATTGTATTGTGATGGCCAGTCCACCAATTCGAACTCGAGTCGCTCGCATCGGAAGTTATCCAGCTTGCCGAAGATGACGTCGATCCATATCTTTCCCAAGTGGAATACACCCTTCCCTGGGACGATGCCATGGAACGTTGTGTCTGACTGTTCCAGGCTGCACAGTGGGATCCGCATTGCCGCTAGGGTGCTGGCGAACATCAGGTTGATGCCGCTACCGCCGTCCATGAAGACGCGGCTCATATCGAACCCTCCGATCTACGCCTCAAGCACCAGGGCAGCATGACCTGGGAGAGGGACCTGGCAAGGTTGATCCGAACGGCTGAACGTGATGCAAGATTCCGATCCGCTGAGGTACTCGGGGATGGCGGGTGGTGCTGTCACAGCTAGGTTGATCTGACGGGTGATTTTCTTCTGCACCCTGTTCGTTGGGCGCCCTTTTTGGATCATCAGCGCTCCTTTCAGTGGGGGATACCCGTGCCCACCGTTATTATGCGCAGGTGCGACTGGGTGGTTCGGGCCTCCCGCAGGTGGTGGTGGAAGGGCTCCATGTGCGATCTCGCCAGGTGCGGGTGCGTTCCCGTATCCAGGGTTCGGGGCTTGATGCCTCATCTGAGCCATGCTCTCGCTGAGTTTCTGGAACTCGCGGCAGTCCTTGAGCATGTGGCTCGCCTTCTTCTTACCATCCTGCTTGTCGATGTAGAAGTGGATGGTGCATGGACCCGACAATTTTTCATATGCTAAGGGTCCGTCGTCGCGGCTGCGGCGTTGCCACAACTGCGCTGGGCGTCCTCCATCGCGGAAGTTGTTTCCGCGATATCCGCTGCTGTTGCGGTTGCCATCGCTGCGGCGGTCGGCGTAGCTAGCCACGACCATGTCGGGTCCATCGCGATCGTCGTAGACGCGCGATCTTCTCTTACTATGGCATTCACGTCGTCGGCCATAGTCGTCTTCTTCCTCCGAGTGCGCTCGGTGGACGGAGTCCTCGCCATCGGCCCACCTGTTGGCGATGTCCATGAGGTGGTCAAGTGTCTTGGGCTTAACGCGCCCAAGTTCTTCTTTGAAGTCCTGGCGCTTGACGCCGTCCTTGAAGGCGTCGATAGCCCTCTCCTCAGAGATGTGCGCCGCGGAGTTCTTGGTGTTGGACCAACGTAGTATGTACGAGCGAATGGATTCACCCGTTTGTTAAGTGTAGGCTCGCATCTCCTCGATCGAGGCAGGCCTCTTGCTGGTGCCTTTGAAGTTTCGGACGAAACTGTACGCCAGCTCCTCCCAGCTTCGGATGGATCCCGAGGATAGGCTGCTAAGCCAGATCCGAGCTGCGCCTGTCAGCTGCAGCTGAAGGCATTGCATGCCGGTTTCCCTGATTCCGCCGTGCAGCTTGACGGACGACAAGTGGTCGCTGAGCCACACCTTGGGGTCCTGTGTGCCATAAAACTTTGGAGTATCCGAAGGAAGCTTGAAGTTTCATGGCATCCTTGTCCGTCGAACAGATCTGCTTAAGCATCGGGCTCCGCAGAGTTCTCCTTTGTCTTCATCCATCTCGGATTCAGACGAGCATGCGCGCTTGGCGCGCGCCTTGTCGATTTTGCGCTGGGTGAGCTTGCTTTGGGCGTCATAACCGCGGCTGTGATGGTGCGAGCTCTTGTCCCTTCTAGGAAGGTCATGCTCTTCATCTTCGGATGAAGGTGTGGGGCTGCGGTTGAACTTGACCGTAGCCTTCTTCTTTGGCTCCGCAGGGAGCTTCTCCGTGGAGCGCAGCTCCAACGAGTCCGAGTCCGGTAAGTGCGGACTTGTGCATAGCCCTTTTCGGGTCCCCCTCCGGAGGTGGGTGGGACGCGAGGTACATGGTGGCTTCCATGATCGCAGCTTGCGGCATTTTCGGGATGATGTTGCTGTCAGCATCCATCTCCATGAAGGACGCGTTGAGGGCTCGAGTCACCTCGCGACACTCCTTGGGGTCCATGTTCTCCATCCGAGAACGGTGCTTGTTGTCGTTGTTGTCGTGCGAGCTGGAGCCAATGCCCATGGCGGAGAGCGCAGCTCGTCGCGCACTGGAATCCGAGGCTGCTTGCTTGCGCTTTTCAAGCACTTCCTGCATCTTGATCTGCTTCTTGTGCTCCTCGATGAGGAGCATGTGGTATGCCATCAGCAGGTCCCGTGAGGCATCGACGGGTAGGATCTTGTTGCCTGCTACGGCCTCGCATGCTTGGGCCCATCCCTCCTCGCTGAGGTGGATGACCCGATCATTGTTGTCAACGTTGGGTGGGGGATTGGCTTCTTCTGTTTCCACCGTTTCTACCCTGCGGGTTGGGTGGCGGATTGTGTTCCTGATCCTGGATGACCGCGGCGCACTGGTAGTGCTCGTAGATCGGTTTGCTGCTATCGCAGCTTTCGGATCCGGAACCGTAGGTCCCCTCGTCTGATGGTGTATCGCACAGATCGGAGTTGCAGCTGCTGCTGTCATAGGACTCGTCTGTCGATGGTGATGTGCGTAGCACAGGGTGTGGAGCCCACGAAGCGGGCCTGATCCATGGCAGGGGCACCCGCTCTGGAAGACGGAGAGTGCCAGTCTGCCCCACCTAGAAGCAGAAGCTCCCGAACAGTATCTCGAGTCCGTCGCCAACGGGCTCGAAGTCCTTCATGGTGACCGGTGAGTTGGCGGTGAAGTCGAAGGCGCCGAAGAGGAGATGACTCTCTATCGCCGCGGAGTTGTAGATTGTTCGGGTTGGAACCGTCACGATCACACAATCAGCGTCCCCAATCCCCACGGTCGGCGCCAATTGACGAGGTTTAATCTCGTCAATGCCCATTGTTATGGACTTGGGTTTTGGAGAAGATGGGGATGCTGGAGATCGCGGAACGGTTAGCAAACAAGCAACACGGGGACACGAGGTTTACCCAGGTTCAGGCCCCGGAGGGAAAACCCTACTCCTGCTTGTCTGCTCTTAATTACGGCGGAACCGAATGTTACAAGGGTGCGCAGATGCAATCTGGCGTGGAGGTGTGTATGCGGTGGTATGAGGTGCCCTCCTCGTCATGCCCTCCTAGCCTTTATATAGAGTTAGGCAGGTCCCGGGCACAGATCGAGTCGGTTACGGGTTTTAGGGTTTACCCCTTTGAGTTTTCTATCTACTCTAGTCTTGCTCTCTAAGGATCCGAAGGCGTCATGGGCCCTGGCCACCCGAAAGTATTCATGGGCCGGTGTATATTTGTCGTGGGCCTTCCTTGGGCTGGACTAGGTATGCTGAGGTCGTGTACCCGTAGGGTATAAACATGTTAGTACCAATTGTGATTTGAGGTACACCTTCTCTCCGGCTTGGGGAGAAGGGGTGACCTCGCCGGCCGGTGCCGCCCGCCAGACAAGCCCCTCCATCCTAGAGAGGTAGCCTTCGACGAGCAGCTCCTTGATATCGTTGTTGGTGATATCCGAGCCATGCCACTCCCCCTTATGGGAGTCGCCTTCTTCCTCCAGCAGCTCTAGCGCCACGGGAATATGGTCGCCGACGGTGGACTCCACCACCATGGACTTTGGCAGCAACAGACCCTCTAGGGGCACATGGACGTAGCTCGTCGGCTTCGCCGCAGCATCGTCCGCCGCCGCCATGGAAGGGTTGGAGCTGCTGCTCGCCATTGGGATGGAAGGAGAGGTGACTGGGAAGATTGAGGGGATTAGGGTTTTTCGCGTGCGTGCGGAGGGCTCGAGGAGGTGCTCGCAGGAGGAAGACAAAGGCGCAGGGGAAGAATGAGGTGAAGAGATGAAAATCTGCCATGGTTAAAATTTATAACCCTAGCGTCAATATTCGTGCAAGGTGATCGAATGGTCGGCGCGTGGACAACATGTGCGGGCACGTGCATGGAAATTTCACCACGTTCCCAACCCTCGCCGCCAATGGTTCGTATCCTTCGCGCGGAAAAAACGTACATGATTGTGTTCTCTGCATGTGTGAGTTACGAGGCGCCGCTGACCTATGTCTATGTCGTTCTAGCTGACACGAGCAGGTGAACCATCCCATCGGAATATTCCGGCATGGACGGATCCAGTCCGGATACAAGAAGAGTACGATGGAATATTCAGCATTTCTCCGACTTACAAGTTGAAGACGAAGAACATTGCAGAGTTCTTGGGAGGACTACAAGATATTGCTTGACGATTTGCCGACATCCATCTAGCAGAGCATTCAACCTGAAGAGGCAAGACGGCGCAAGATCTCGGAGTTCTCCGGGGGCTACTGCTGAGGATATGCTATATGAGTATCCTCATAGCATGTCTCTTATCCAGATAACCTAGGTGGCTCACAGTTGGTAGCACGACCCATGGCCTGCTGGGCAGCCTAGTTAGATGGATCCAGAAGGGAGGCCCATGCCGGATAAAGGAAGGATACGGAGGAGTCACCGACGTACCCGGATCCTTGGGGCGCAAGACACGCTAGACTAGTTGTATGTAGTGTAGGACTCTGTAACCTGTCCGGCTAGGACTTTCCCTGTAACCCTAGGATCTAGCGACTATATAAGCCGGACCTATGGGAGCCTTTAGGGCATAACTCAACTCATACCTCGCACAGCGAACCGATCCTTGTAACTCGACATATTGCCATTATAGTGATTTATAGCAGGAGTAGGATTCCGCCACTGTCGTGGGATCTGAATTTGGGTAAGCTGTGTTACCTCGTACCTGTCAACCGTCCGTCTTACCCCACGTCTCTAAACACGCACTTTGAGGACCCCTACATGGTGTACTCGTCGGCAATACCACGACGGCGTTAGCACTAAATCCCGGATAGGGGTCCAAAGAAGCCTTCCTGCTAGGCCTTTGCACACAAGCTGAAAGCTGCGTCGACTACTGCTTCGACTAGGAAGAAGGAGCTCGGCCACTGCCAAGCCAGAGGCAGTCTCTTTGACCAAAGATAGCGCGCCATTAGGAAGGAGAAGCTCGGCCACTACCAAGCCAGAAGCCGTCTCTTTGACCAAGGATAGCGCGCCATTAGGAAGGAGGAGCTCGGCCACTGCCAAGCCAGGAGCAGTCTCTTTGACCAAGCATAGCGCGCCATTAGGAAGGAGGAGCTCGGCCACTGCCAAGCCAGGAGATGCGCACCATTAGAAAGGAGGAGCAGTCTCTTTGACCAAGGATAGCGCGCCATTAGGAAAGAGGACCTCGACCACTGCCAAACTAGGAGCAGTCTCATTGGCCAAGGATAGCGCGCCATTAGGAAGGAGGAGCTCGCAGCTCGGCCACTGCCAAGCCACGAGCAGTCTCTGTGACCAAGGATAGAGTTAGCGAGTCACCTCGAATGCACAACTTCAAGAAAGCACTGAGCAGCCACGCCCTTCATCTTCCAATCACCAAGAGTAGGAAGACAAGGAGGAGTGTCTCCGTCTGTTCCTCCATAACCTCAACGGATGGACAAGACAACTCCACTCCCACCGTTTGGATCCCAAAATCCACCCGAACCGCCCTCACCGCAAAGGTAAAGCAACCCCTTCGAAAGCGAAGGCCGACATGCCACAGCACCGCTCCCCCTCGCCACCATGGCCGTCCAAGAGCTGTGTAGCAAGCTGTAACAATGGTGTCTTCACCCTCGCCTCTATGGCCGACCGGAAAGAAATTGAGACTACAACACCCAAGCACCTCAGGGTATGCCACCACCACTTCATTATTCAGACATGTGGTGGCTCCGCTCTCCACTCCCGCCTCCTGCCATTGGAAACGAACGTAGAGGAAGAACCCTAGAATTTGAAGGATCTAGGAGGCTAGATCATGAGCTCGGCACGAACTACAGGCCAAGCGGTCAACTACCAGTAAACTGCAAAAACTACATCTACACCTACCTACCCGGCGCCTTCCCTTCGTCGTCTCTAGCTGGCACCGTCAATAGAGAGAGCTTGAGGTCGGCCCGGTTCTCTATGGAAGATTATCAATAGAAGGGAGGGAAAGGAAAGGACGAAGGGAGAGGAGTGATACATGCCCATACATGAGTACTTAAAGGGATGCAAGATGCTTAGAGAAATAACCGGTTTTTTAAGGAAAATGATACCGTTACCCCGGGGGATCCGATCGCTCGCGACCAAGCCTCCTCTGCAGCACACTTATTGTATGTAGGCCCACCACCTACCTCTGTCTGTTTCTTCTGGTTTCTCTTCCCCACCTTTCCTTATCTTCTCCAGATCGATGGAAAGGAGCATCACCACCTAAGCTAGTCCCCGCCGCCGGACCGAGAGGCCAACGGATATCTACCGCCGGCCCTCATGTCTCCACCCACACCATCCACAGCTGCTGACGCCTCCACCCATACCTCATCGCCCCCGCAGCCATGGCCATCTCTAGTGCCCTCCATTCGAGAGACAAGGAGGTCACCGACAGGCTCCTTCTCCTCCTTGCTAGCGACCATCGACGCCCATCGCTGCAAGCCGGCATCTCTTGTGCCCTCCATGCGAGATCCATGGAAGGTCACCGACGGGCTCCAACTCGCCTCCTTTGTTGGCGACCATCGACGTTTGTCACTACAGGCCGGCGTCAATGAAGTTGGGGCTTACCTCTGGCCATGGGCTTGCTTTGGCCGAGTTATCCATAGGTCTTGCTACAAACGACGCAAGGCTTCGCTACCTTAGGCGCACGATGTTACTACCGACGACGGGCTTCTTTTGCTACCATGGGTGTAGGTCGTTGCTACGAACGACATACAAATTTGCTACATTGGGTTTACTATGTTGCTACCTGTGGTTGCTACCATGGGTGTAGGTCGTTGCTACGAACGACATACAACTTTGCTACATTGGGTTTACTATGTTGCTACCTGTGTTTGCTACCATGGGCGCATGACGTTACTATCTCAGGCGATCTCTCCGGCGTTTGTCTGGCGAATTTGGTTTTCGCTACACTAATAATTTTTTTTTGCTACATTTGTTTTTTGATTTTGCTACAATAGCGTAAAGTTTTTGCTATACGGTCTCCGACGAGGTTTACCGGCGAGTCTCTGGCAAGGTGGAATCTGCTACATTAGCATAAATTTTTGCTACAGACTCTCCGGCGAGGTCTCTGGTGAAGTCTTCGGCGATTTGCTACATTAGAACATTATTTTTGCTACAAGGTCACTGGCGAGGTCTCCGGCAAACTCTCCGGCGAGGTCGGGTTTGTCTGTTCTTTTTTTCTGAGCCGAACTGTTTTCTGCTACATGTAGCAAAAACAAGACCAAGTATATTTGTAACAAAAGCGGAATTTGGAGCATTTTTTGTGGACACGTGTCAGCCGGAAGACCAGAGGATTTTGGAGAATTATCCCTCGGAAGAAGCATAGTATGACCTTTTTTTAAGCACTAGTTTTAATTTATACAACGGCATATGCTAGGAATTAACTTAATAAACAAGTATTTGGACTATTTTCTCGATTGCGTCTAATTCTCGAGAAGGGATTTTATGCACATGAACACCAATGCTCCCTTCACTTTCAGATTTATATTTTTTTTAAAACCTCACATTTCTATGTCTAAAAAATTTACGGCATTAAATATATAGATGAATATATATAGGAGGGGTATACACAAAAAAGTCCCGTTAAAAATTATGTTTTAGGAGATATAAAAATACAATTTTCTAAAATAGTATATCCTTTTGAATTTGTCTTTTTCTATTTCCTAAAATATAACGTATTCTCAATGGAACTTTTTTTTGTGTACACTCTATATATCTATCTATATGTTTAACGTCATAATTTTTTAAGACATATGTGTGTGAGGTTTTAGATTTTTCAAAAATTTGAAAGTCAATGGAGCACTGTTGCACATGTGCCAAAGACACCTTACGCTAATTCTCGGTCGACTAAGAATTAGCTTAATATGAAGTCATGCAAGCCCACTAGTAAGAAATTATAACTATCTTTATTGTAACCCCACTTACAATTGGAAATTAATTGCACAACTTCCATCACACGAATCACGATTCAAATCCATTGGATTAGGACTCGAATTAGCACAAACTTAATTCCCAGTCGATTCACGGTTTAACAATATACCCCCTCCATCTTAAAATAGATGTCTTAGTTTTTTTTTTTCAAAACAAATGTCTTAGGTTTTTTTTAATTTAGATAAATCTATATACTAAATAGTATGTAGATTTATCCAATTCTGATAAATCTGCGATATCTATTTTGAGACTGAGGGAGTGCGACTTTTTAAGCATTCATCTAAGCACTTTGCATCGTATATGGCCTAGTGGATACTGCATAAACCAGAGCAAATCGTGGGAAAAATCATAATCCAATGAAAAAACCTTTGTCCGCATAATTACAAGCTGCCAACAATCTGCAACCTTGCCCTGCTACGGAATTGGACTGACATCCGTTTAAGCCGGTTTGACACGAAACTACGAAAATGTATGTACTACTGTATGTGTCTTCTCTTTAAAACAACAGCGATATCGATCGCATGCTGAAATTGCTGATGCAGTAATGCCACCAAGCCCACCATCTCTTCTCCATATGCACCTCGAAATCAAAACCTCCATCTTCGGCAACAGAAATTGAATGCAAAGCCTCCCTGTCACACGCCTGAAAAAAATGCGATTTCTCCGGAGCACAGTCGATCAGTGCGGAACGCCCAACTGCGCCGGCGATGCCCACGCCGCCTCCTCCTCGTGATCGTGCGCCAGCGCCTCCTTGACGTTTTGACGCTTCAGCGAGACGACGACACCGCGCTTCACGGCGGCAGCATACACGGCCATCGCATCGGGCCACCTGCCCTGCCGGCTGAGCTCGCCGAGCAGCGCGTCGAACGCGTTCCGGCCAGGCACGAAGTCCTTCGCGATCACTGTAGCCAGCACCCGCACGGCGTCGCGCGTCCTGCTGCGGTCACACAGAGCGCGCACCACGTCCGTGTACGCGCGTTTCCGCAGCGCGTACCCCTTGCGCACCATGTCGTCCAGTATGGCGACGGCCGCGTCCACCTCGCCGCCGCGCGCCAGGGCCTGCGCCATCAGGCAGTACGTGTACGACACCGGCTCGTGCCCGGCCGACACCACCTTGCCGAACACCTCCTTGGCGTCCTTCAGGACAGAGATGTCCGCCGCGCACTGCCGGCACAGGCCCCGTGCGAGGGTGTCCAGCGCGCGGCCGTCCGCCTCGAACCCGGCATGCTCCATGCGCTTGAACGTCTTCCACGCGGCCGAGATCTCGCCGGCCCGCAGCAGCGCCGGCAGCACGATGGTGAAGCTGATCTTGTCCGGCGGGCAGGTCTCGCTGTCGCACATCTCCATGAGCAGGTCGTAGGCTTTCAGCAGGTTCCCCTCCTTGCAGTGGCCGTTGAGCAGCGCATTGTAGGTGAATATCGTCGGAGAGAGGCCCATCCTAATGGCGTCCTCGAAGATGGCCATGGCGTCCTCCGTCCGGCCGACCTTGCAGAACCCGTCGAGCACGATGGTGAAGGTGTAGATGTCCGCCGTCTGCTTGGGAGAGTCTTTCAGCTTGTTGAGGAGGTCCCGCGCCTCCTCTAGGCGGCCGACGTAGCAGAGCCCGCCGATGAGGCTGTTGTAGGTGCGGATGGTGGGCTCGCTCCCGACGGCGCGCATGGCGTCGAACACCTCCATGGCCCTGGTGACGCGGCCGCGCTTGCAGAGGCAGCCCACGACGGCGGAGAAGGCGGCCACGCTGGGGAGGTACCCGCGCGCCAGCATCTCGTCGAGCGTCTCCTTGGCCTCGTCGGGCGCGCCCTTCCTGCAGAAGCACTGCACGGCGATGGCGAAGGAGTGGGCGTCGGGCGCGACGGTGCCGTTGGGCTCCAGCGACCTGAAGAGCGCGACCGCGGAGTCGTAGTCCCCGCCCCTGGCGAGCGCGGAGATGATGTCGTTGTAGTCGGAGATGGTGAGCGCCGCGTCGTCGCGCTGCAGGAGGTCGAGCACCTTCACCCGCTCCTCCATGGGGAGGCTCATGATCCGCCTAGCGCAGTCACGCGCCCGGAGCTGGGAGCTCCTCCTTCTGCCGTCACCCAGTTCCCCGGGGATCGAGTCGAGAGGTTGCGCCGACGAGGCGGGATGCTGTTCTCTGAGGAGGATGCCGTTGCCGTTGGACTGGAGCGCGCCGAGGAGCTCTGCGTCGTGGTCGTCTTGCGGCGGCACTCTGCACAGGCAGACGAAGGAAGCCGCGGTTCGAGGCGGCAAGGAGAGGACGCCATGGCAGCTGGAGGACGGCGGGGAGAACGGGAGGGAGGAGTGACAAAGAGACGCCATGACCATGGACGCGGGAGCGGGGCCGAGGAGACGGATGGGGTTTGAAGGCGGAGAGGATGAGAGGCTCTCGTGTAACGCAAGCGCCACGGGCAGAGACTCACAGAGAAGCCCGTCCACGGTCGAGACTCCGAGAGCGGATTTACCACGCCTAGCAGGGCATCTGTTACCATCTATATCATTTATTTGTTAGAGATCCGTGTAAGGTCAACGCAGTTATCGTCTGTCGCATGTTTATATTTAAGCTCTCCTGTTTTTTGTTATTTCACCCGCAGTTCAGGGGAGAGGATGACCACCCGACCGGCCCACACCACCCCCCAGCCCACGCGGCCAGTTTGTGGTTGGATCCAGTTTGTAGTTTTTCTGGGGCCTCTACTTTTCCTTTGGTTTTTCTTCATGCTTGGATCCAGTTCGTG
This sequence comes from Avena sativa, assembly GCA_916181665.1. Taxonomy (NCBI): domain Eukaryota; kingdom Viridiplantae; phylum Streptophyta; class Magnoliopsida; order Poales; family Poaceae; genus Avena; species Avena sativa. The sequence continues at coordinate 58,816,862 of OV702283.1, read as the reverse complement.
GTTGAATATTTTGTTTGGATTAAATTCATGGTTGAATCTTGATTAAATCTTGTATGAATTTTGTTTAAATTCGTGGATCTAGGGCCCCTACTTTTTCTTTATTGAATCTTGATTAAATTCGTGGTATAATGTATTATCAAATTTTTTACACGGATCTTGTATGGATTTTGTTCATGTTTGGATCCTTTCTTTTCATTCATGTTTGGATTTTGATTTGAGTTTCTTGTTTGGATGAATCCTTTAAAAAGTGATGTTGGAAACGTGTATGAAAAATAACCATATCTAGTTCATGGATGAAATATGTATTTCCTCTTTCCAGATTCTATTCATGGATGAAACTTGTATGATTTCTTGAATGATTTTTAATATCAGATTAAGGTCGTGAGACTACTTGTTTTATCTTAACAGATGACACATGTATGAAACTGATGTTTGATCTTGCTTGTAGCCAGACTAAATCATGTGTGTAATAATCTACTGAAACTTGTATAAATTTTTAATGTTTTTTGGCATTTGTATGTATGATCTGCACTGTATAAATATTCATAAACAAATTGTGCATGTTTCATTTTTAGAATAAAAATGTCTATAAAAAACATTGTTGAATATTCCTGAAATTTTAAGAGAAAAAATGGGATGAAAAAGAAAAAGAAACGTGTGTGTAGAATTTTTTTTGATTAAATTTATGAATCTGGAATATTTAGTGAATAATAAATATATATTAATATTTATAAATCTTTAAAATATTTAGTGTACAAGTTCTGTACTTGGCAGAAACAAGTTTGTAAAATACGTGAATCTTGTATGAAACTTCTGAATCTATGATGAAACAAAGTAAGAGTGTCTAAATATTATTGAATAAAAAGTACAAGAATAAAATTTATCAAATGAGATTGTTCAAAAAATAAATTGTGCATGTTTCTTTTTAGAATAAAAAATGTACATAAAAACATTGTTGAATATTCCTAAAATTTTAAGAGAAAAATGAGGTGAAAAGGAAAAAAGAAACGTGTGTGTAGAAAAAATTGTTGATTAAATTTATGAATCTGGAATGTTTAGCGAATAATAAATATATATTAATATTTATAAATCTTAAAAAATTTAGTGTACAAGTTCTGTACTTGGCAGACACAAGTTTGTAAAACATGTGAATCTTGTATGAAACTTCTGAATCTAGGATGAAACAAAGTAAGAGTGTCTAAATATTGTTAAATAAAAAGTATAAGAACAAAAATTATTAAATGAGATTGTTGAAAAAACAAATTATACATGTTTCATTTTTAGAATAAAAAATGTACATAAAAAGTTGAATATTCTTGAAATTTTACAAGAAAAATGAGGTGAAAAAGAAACAGACATTATGCAGATTGTTTGAAGAAACATGTTCTCGGTATAACATGTGTAGGGTTTCATATAGCAACGAAATATGTATTCTATGAAATAATGAGATAAAAAGGAAACAGACATTATGCATGTATTTTATGAAAAAATTATATGAATATCTTTTGGCAGAACAAGTTTGTAAAACATGTGAATCTTGTATGAAACTTCTGAATCTAGGATGAAACAAAGTAAGAGTGTCTAAATATTATTAAATAAAAAGTAGAAAAATAAAAATTATCAAAAGAGATTGTTGAAAAAATAAATTATGCATGTTTCATTTTTAGAATTAAAAATGTACATAAAAAATTGTTGAATATTCCTGAAATTGTACGAGAAAAAATAAGGTAAAAAAGAAACAAAAACATGGAGAAGACTATCGATTGTGAGGAGACAAGCAAGCGATTTTTTTTAGAATATCCGAAAATGTTAGGGGTTAGATAGAAAAACTGCAGCCGGCCTGAGAGATGAGGTGGGAGGGTTATTTTGTAAAACGCATAGCACGAATCTTCAACCAATGAAGAGCAGAGATGGTGCCGGGGGCCCCTCCTACGTGGGAAATTGCATTGCCCTCCAGACTCCAGACTGTCCAGTGTGCAGGACTGCGCGAGATGCATAGCTCGACTTGGGCTTCTCATTTTTTTCTGACAGGCAGCGCAAAGGACCAGTATCAACACACCGCATTATTGCCAACTAATCGACCTTCTATGTCTGCCGTCGATTTGTTTTTGCCAAAACTAAACCTTAATTTGATCTCTCAAAAAAAGACTATTTCAAGATCTGACCCTCTGGATGGCTCTGTGCTGGAGCCGAAGTTGTACAGAACGACATCTATCAATTTGGCACCAAAACCCCTCTAAATCACACATGTTCAGTATCGCTCTCTTTGGCGTCGACGTACAAAAGGTCGAAAGGGACTTTCCTTTCTGGTCAGAAGGGTAGGAAAATCATGATCGAGATAGCGGAAGTAAAGTTATTGAACTTAGGTATGCTCTTTCCCTTTGTCGAAGTGAAGTCGTTCATGGTTCTCCTGTAGCTAGATTCTCCGGAACCATAAGAATCCTTAGACTGAGATTCCAACTCAGCACCTTTTGTTTTGAGCCACCGGTCATGATATGGATGGACTCACAAATATAACCTAGCGGTTTACTTCCCCAATCTCACTCCCTTCTATTCTCCACACACCTCCTGATCTATCAATCTCCGCTTTTTTCCCACACCGTCATATCTACATTGTCTTGAAGTATTTCTTCAAGACAATCTAAACCAAGGGGATACTTCCTTGAGGTAGTCTCTTTCGAGTTCCCTCGTTTCCACCAATTTTACACATCTTATTTCCCCTCAAATTGAACCCTAGAATTGTGGTGTATTTTTCCTTATCAATAATAGTGAATAAGAATTGAAGCACTGCATGTATGTGTGCATTTAGATTGTGCTTGGTTTGGGGTTTGATAGTTTTTGTTGGTAAAAAAGCAACCCAATATATGATCCCATAAAATATTCACCATGTGTGCTTGTTTTTTGGGGATTCATTTCAATTTAGGTTGTTTCAAGTATTAGACGATTTTTTTTTGAGAAACACAGTACAAACGCAGACGCTCACAATGCATACATACACTCATCCCTATAAACACACACACACACCCTACCCCTATGAGCACCTCCGAGAGACTGAGTCGGCGGGTCTTAAGATTGACGAAGTCATCGTAGGCGCCTCGCTATCGACGGGAACGTCGCCTCCCAGTGAAAGAATATTCCGTCTTTATGAGACACCAAAACGTCAAACCTGGGTTTAAACTCTGGTGGGCTGGGGTACCACTGCCCTCCTAACCATCCAACCACGGGTTGGTTCTCAAGTATTAGACGAATTATGTGCATATGTGAAGCATATCTTTTGGAATGCACTATTATCCGGTTTGTAGAATAATAGTAGTTTGAAAAATTATACACTAAATATCGTGTAGCCTTATTACACTTCACGTATACTACCTATATGAAAGACGAACACAATAGTGGCCTCTTAACAATTGTTTTCTTTGATTTTTTTGCCAGCAATTTTTGAGTTTTCAAAAAATCTGAAATAGATGGTATTTCCTTATGTTGTATCTTGTGTAGCTACAAATTTTGTCTTTTGATTATATGTGACCTTTTTTGAAAAGGAAAAAATCTTAGAGACGGGTATGTTTTACTATTTAGACATCTTTTTTTGTGTAGGCCACATATTGTCATATTTTGGGATGAAACTTTAAATATGTACCAAAACAACATAACAAATGTCCAAGATTTATTTCATATTTTTTTAAACTTGAAAGTGCGACATGCGAAATAGGTTGCGGGTGCAACTAGTTTGAAGTTCAATTTGTGCTTTCGATGGGTGAGTGTGGTTGATTGGAGTGAAGACACCAACCATCATCAATGTTATTTATGAAGAAATGCGGACGCAAGTGTGGAAGTGAGTTAAAATTAATACATGGTTTTTAGACAAAGAAATGAACACGGACACATCACTTTATTAAAACAATAGCGTAACTAAGAAAAGTCCTAACAAACATGGGGTTGGAACCGTTTCAGTGGAGAAAATATATGGGTGAACCTCTGCCACCGGCTATAGCCAAGCCGCCAGTCCCTGCCTCCTCTGTTGGACGTTCCAACGACCGGGGGAGGGGAGGGGGACCTAGGGCTCCGACCTGTAGTAAGGGTTGGCCTAGTGTTCCCTTGGGGAACTGTTTTCACTGAGGAGACTGCACCGCGTCATAATAATTTGCCCTTGTTCGTCCTCCATCTCGTCGTCACTCCAACTAGTGTCGGCGGGGGGCTGGTTGGCCGATCTTCTCGACGATCTATGGATCCGGTGAGATTCATGCCTGGTGGTCGATGTCCGGCACTCTCGCAGGTGGCTGTTTGACATCTTCTAGTTGTGCACGTGGAAGATTGCAGACATCGATGTTTCTCTTCTTCGACTATGTTGAATGAAGATAGTGATATTAGGATCTGGTGACCACGTGAAAAATCCCTGGCCGACGTGCCACAAAGTCTCGGGCTCATCGCTTGCGACGAACCGGTTCATCGGCTCGAAAAGCATCCTCGCATGCGATGGTGATCTTTCAGATCTAGGTATGACGGTTGTTCGTCTCTTTTTCCGGTGCTACCGTGGTGGTGGCGGAGGACGATGGATGATGGTTCGGCAAGGCACAAGTTTCTTCAAAGGTGGAATTGTAATTTTACTTGCGGAATTTTTGCGCAAAGTTGCTTGACCATATATGTAATATCTGTAAACTGATTGTCTAATGAGATATATGATTACTTCAAGAAAAAACATTGTGTGATAACATATTGGACGAATCGAACATAAGCAAATTGAACACACAGGCTACATGCACATTTGCAACTGCTAGCCATCTAGCCTATTTTTTAGATAAAGTAGGCATGTTTCCCCGATGAATACATCATCGAGTCCTCCCTTGCAGAGTTCAAGATTCCGTAGAGCCCTTGCTAGGACTTCGTCCCCTTCATCTCACATTTGTCCCGCGCTCCAACTCTCCCCAAGAAACATCTTTGTTAGAGCAGGAGAAATTCAAGACCTGTCGTAGCCAAAACACTAGAATCTCACACGGAGATCGGATCTCACAGCATTGCCCGCCCCTTACCGACACGAAGCAAAAAGCAGGACCGGACTAAGAATAAAATAGGATTCACGTAGGAAGTTGACATAGTACTCACGTCGAAGGCGACGTAGTAGGAAAACCCCTACCCACCTGGGGTAGCTCGATATATAAAATAAAAATAACTGGTTTTTGGATACGGAAGGCCAAAAAATCAGCTCTAACAAATGATATGTCCCTAAAATGCGCCCCATATTTTTGCATCACGCCTCAAAAGAATGGCTTCTTGTGCTGTAAATTTGGGGCACCAACCGGCAACCCTATTGCATAAAATAGTTGCGCACAGGACCAATCGCCGTTTTGGACTCTTTTATTTCTCCCCGGCATCGTGTGACCTCCATTCGTTGCCCTCGCCGACATAGATTTTTGCCGCCACCATCCCCACCAAAATACCGCCAGATAGGGCCACCTCGTCCCTGTCGCTAGTCCCTCCTTCAAATCACCACCCATTTTAACATGTAACCGTCTACGTCGTTGTTGTCTGCCCATGCCATCGTCTTCGCGTTAGGAGAGCCGCTGACTTCCCTCGCATGCGAATGCGGGAGTCTTGTCACTATGCATCGGAGATCACAGACGACCACAAAAGGGTGTGGCCCGACACGCCAAATCTCGCCGCCCACACGTATGCCATCGTCGTGTGGAGGTTCAAACGGCCGAAGTAGGAACTCAATTTCCTAGATGATAGCTCCCAAAGTGCGGCTGGTGTCTCGCGTGGATGAGGACACTACTAGGAAAAAGCTAATCAGTGGCGCACCATTTTTTGACTTCTGTGGCGCATATGGATGTGCCACTCTTATCATGCCACTAAACAGTAATTAGGTGGCGCATTTCAAAATGCGCCATAGAAGTCTCAAAGTTCAGTGGCACATATTTCTTATATGCGCCACCGAAGTTTTTTTTCAAATTAAAAAAAGGCGGGCTAGATCTAAAACTTCTGTGGCGCATATTACCAATATGTGCCACATAATTTTTTTTCAAATTTCAAAAAAAAGCTGGCCAGACCTGTCCGGAGGTGGGGGTCGCCGAAGGTGGGTGGAGGAGGGGGTTGGTGGAGGAGAAGGAGGCCGATGGAGGAGGGGCTCGCCGGAGTAGGAGAAGGCCACTGATGGAGGAGGGGCTCACCGGAGTAGTAGTAGGAGGATCTCACCGGGGTGGAGGAGGAGGAGGTCGCCGGAGGATGAGGAGGATCTCAACAGGGTGGAGGAGGAGGAAGGAGGGAGAAGGAGGAGGATCTCACCAGGGTGGAGGAGGAGGGATGAGGAGGATCTCACTGGGGTGGATGAGGAGGAAGGAGGAGTAGCTCACCGGGGTGGAGGAGGGAGGAGGAGTAGCTCACCGGGGTGGAGGAGGAAGGAGGAGGAGTAGCTCACCGGGATGGAGGAGGAGGAGAAGGTGAGAAAGAAGGGTGAGAAGGAGAGAATACGTAGAGGAAGGAGAAGTGTGGAGGAAAGTAAGAGGATAAAAGAGAGGGAGAAGGGGCGGCGAGATTCAAATTTCGAATCCCGTCCAAGACTTCTATGGCGCATATAAGAGAAGTGCGCCACAGAAGTTTCCCCCTCTTTTTATTTTTTGCAGTAAAAAATCTTCTTTCTGCTATACCTTTTTACTCTTTTTGAATTTGGGGAAGTTGTAAAATCTTCAACAGCTTCCAGGAGTTGAAATCGAGTAGGAAATTTCGAGATGATCGTTTTGATGGGTAAACTTTTTTCCGACATCGTATGCAAAAGTTATGGCCGTTTTACCGTGCCATGACCATTTTTTTTGCAAAATACACCAAAATTTATGTTTTCCAATTTTTCCTACAACTATACCTCAAAATAACATCTCAAAGGAATTATTTTTTGAAGTTTTTATCATTTTCATTTATTTTTTATAAAAGTTAAAAGGCGATCCGGGGGCTCTGTTTCCCACATTTTGTGGCGCATACATCTATATGCGCCACAGAAACATCACTTTCTGTGGCGTATATAGACATATGCGCCACAAATGGTTGGTTAACAAGATTCTGTGGTGGGGCCTACCCTCACTTTCTGTGGCGCATATGTGCGTATGTGCCACAGAAGTTACAACTTCTGTGGTGCATACATATGCGCCACAGAAAGCGAGCGAGCCTAACTCCGGTGGAAGGTCCCACCAAAATTCTGTGGCACTAATGAGTGAAATTTATGTACACTTTTGTAGAAGTATTTTATGCATATCAACCACCCATCTCATGCTTTATCTAGCTACAGTTATGCCAAATATGCATGGTTTTTGTTATTCATTCATTTTCATATGAGCTTTCACATTTAGTAGTTGATATGTCCAATTTGCATCACCATTCTATATCATATTTTGCCTCTATTCATTGATATATGTCTTATTATGAGGTAGTACTTATGTCTTTTTCACTGTTTTTGCATGTTGGGTGATTCTTGGAGGATGGACTGCCGGAGTCAGGATTCTGATGGAAAAAGATGTGTTTTGATGCAATTTCGCGAAGATCAGAAAAATACCAGAAAAATATTGGAAAATTATATTTTCCCAGAAGACGGAGGAAGCCAGAAGGGGAGGCGTAGAAGGGCCACATGGGGCCCACACCTCCCCTAGGCACGGGTCCCCCTGGGCCGCGCCTAGGGCAGGTGTGTCCCACCTGGCCGGACTCCGACTCCGCCTCTCGCCTATATCTTCCCCACGAAACCCTAATACCAGGGGAGCGACCACAGAAAGATTTCGGCTGCCTTTGTGGGGCGGAAAACACCGAGAGAGAAAGATCTCTCCGGCAGACAGATTTCTGTTGGGGAAATCCCTTCCCGGAGAGGAGAGATCGTCGCCAACAACATCGTCATCAAGCTAGGCTTCATCGTGATCATCATCATCATCATCATCCACACCATCATCTCCACCAGCACCATCATCACCACTCCATCCCGCTATAACAATTGTGTTGGATATTGCTTTAGTTATTAGGGAAAACTTTCCCGATGTTGATTACTATTGTAGTTGATGCTTGTGAGTGGAACCATTGGATTATTGTTTATGTTCAGATTGTTATTCATCACCATATCATCTTTGATCTTGATCCATATGATGTCTTGTGAGTAGTTCATCTAGTTCTTGAGGACATGGGAGAAGTCATGTTGTTATTAGTGGATTTGTGTTGAGTTATTATTCAATGGTTTAGTATTTAAGTTGTGGTGCTATTCTTCTAGTGGTGTCATGTGAACGTCGACTACATGATACTTCACCATTTATGGGCCTAGGGGAATGCATTGTGTATTTGGCTACTAATTGTGGGGTTGCCGGAGTGATAGAAACCTGAACCCTCGTTAGGACACCTTTGCACAAGGGAGTTTAGGATCTCAGAGTTTAAGGCTGTGGTTAGGTTTATATCTTATATACTTTCCTGTAGTTGCGGATGCTTGCAGGGGGTTTAATCACAAGTATGTATTGGTCCAAGTAAGGTCGGTACATTAGCACATGTTCACCTACACAACACTTACAACACCAAAGAAGAGTACTCATCTATTTGAAGCGAAAGCACTTGACAGAATTCCCATGTGTCCTCAAGAACGTTTGGTCCTTATAAGTATTTCCACCAGCTTGTCCTTTGCTAAGAAAGGATTGGGCCACTTGATGTGTTTGTTCTTTGTCTTTATTACTTGAACTTTTTTTTGTTGCTTTATCAAAAAACTCCTAAAAATCCGTTTGCTAAGTATTTACAGAAAGTTCCTGCTCCATACCACTAGTCAACACCTTCTGCTCCTCGTTGGGATCGACACTCCTATTTATCGAAAGTACTACGATACACCCCCTATACTTGTGGGTCATCAAGACTATTTTCTGGCGCCATTGCCGGGGAGTTAAGCGCTATTGAAGAGTGGAACTGGTAAGGGAAATTTCTACTGTGAGTATTGCTCTTTGTTTCTATTTGTTACTTTGTTTCCAATATGGATAACCCACTTGGTTTTCTGTTTGGGATAACTACTACCACTGTTAGGGTAGTAGATGAACCACCACCTATTGAGATAGATCCTTTTAAGATACCTACAAGTATTGTTGATCGTGTTATGGATAATTATTATTTAGGGGATGGAACTGTCCATCCTGGTGATCATTTGATTTTTATCCATGAATTATGCAGGTTGTTTAAGTGTGCAGGTATCACATTTGAACAATTGAAAAAGAAGTTACTCTCCATATCCTTGAAAGGGAGAGCTGAAGAATGGTATAAGCTGCAAAAGAATGGATAATCCATGGAATGGGAGGAAATGGCATCTCTCTTTTATTCTAAATTTTATCCTCCCAGTGAGATTCATAAGGATAGAAATATGATATATATAACTTTTGGCCTCATGATGGAGAGAGTACAGCTCAAGCTTGGGGGAGGTTGAAGTTACTAATGCTTAAATCTCCTATTCATGAACTCCCTAACAATATTATTATCAATAACTTTTATGCTAGGCTTTCTATTCATGATAAAGATTTACTAGATGCTTCTTGTGCTGGATCATTCACACGTATGAAGGAAGAAGCTAAGTGGGATTTACTAGACCGTATTCAAGAGAACACTGAAGCTTGGGAGAATGACAAAGGAAGAAAGTCAGGTATAAACAATGATTATGAATGCATAAAATCTTTTATGGGAACTGATTACTTCCGTGATATTAGTAATGAGTTTGGTCTTGATTCCCAAAGTATTTCCAACTGTTTTAAGGCCTTTACCTCTTACATAGAAATTCCCCAAAAGAAGTGGATTAAGTACCATGCACCTTATAAAGATGTTGTTAGTCATGTTCCTGTTAGAAGTACTGAAGTTTGTACTACTAATCATATTGTGCCTGAACCTCATGTTGAGAAAGTTCCTTTCCCAGCTAAGGTAAAGGAGTATTCTATGATTATTAGTGCAAATAATAAAGGTACAATGAAAACTATGGAGCCTGATGAGCAAATGAGTGTTGAACCTGTGGTAGCTATTGTGAAAGACCCTGTCACTAGAAATATAGAGGATGAGCACATTGTCTTCTGTGAAGATGCTTCTAATATTATCTCTCATCCTAGTAAAGCTAGTGTTCCTGTGCTTTCTGTTAAAATTAGCGATCATTGCTACTATGGTTTATGTGATATTGGTGCTAGTTCTAGTGCTATTCCTTATGAGCTTTACAGGGGAATTATGCATGAGATTGGTCCTTGTGAGCTTGAAGACATTGATGTGGTTATTCATCTTGCAAATAAGGAAACCATTTGCCCCATTGGTATTGTAAGAGATGTGGAGGTTCTCTGTGGTAAGATTAAGTATCCTGCTGATTTTTTGGTACTTAATTCAGCAGATAGTAAAACTTGTCCTATCATTTTTGGTAAAACTTTCTTGAACACTCGTGGAGCTATTATAGATTGTAAAAAGTAGAAAGTTTTAACTAAGTTTCATGGAGATTCTTATGAGTTTAACTTTTCCAAATTTGCTAAAGCTCCTTGTGAAAATAGCTTGCCTAATAAAGATTTTAGGATGGAACAACTTGCTTCTATTGATCCAGTTTATGACCTTGGACCTCTTTTTGGTGACTGTAAGTATGCTCATTCTGATGATAAAGTTGTTGCCAGTGATAGTTATATTGTCAACTTTATTGAAAGTGCTACTGAAAGTTATTATGAGAGAGGGAAACTGTAGGGGTTCGTAGCATGGAAAACAAAAAATTTCTATCGCATACAAACAAACAAGCCAAGATCTATCTACTAGATTGTAGCAACGAGTCGATGGAATAACTTACCCTCGAAGATTCCAAAGTGTTTAACGAGAGCGGATTCTCGTGGGTGATGTAGTCGTACTCTTCCCGATCTCAAGATCGTGTAGACAATCCTTCCGGCGCTGCGTTCCGGCAGCGCTCCCGCAGTCGGTCACACGTTCGGTACTCGACGAAGACCTTCCTCTCCCTTGTTCCAGCAGGCAGCGGGGGTTGTAGCACTCTCCTCGTGATTCCGGCAGCACAACGGCGTGGTACCGGAAGTAGAGGGGAGATCCCGCAGGGCTTCGCCTTAAGCCGGAGTGAGTATGGTGGAGTATGAGAGAGGGCTATTAGTGGTCTAGTGATTAGACACACCAATTAGAAGGCTCTAAACCGAAGGCTAGGGCAATTAGAAGCTCTAAACCAAAACGGCTCTAAACCGGAGATTAGAGGATAGGAACTTGTGTGTCTAGAGGAGGAGGCCCTGCCCCTCCTTTTATGGGTGGAGGGTGCGGCCAAGGGGAGGGGAGTCCCTCCCCAAGTCGGCCTTGGTTGGCGCGCCGGCTTGGGGAGGAGACTCCTCCCCCAAGTCGGTTCCCAACTCCTCTTGCTTGTTTCCCACAGTTTCTTGTTTTAGCCGTTTGACTTTCAAACTGGACATTTGACTTTTCTGTTTTAGGATTCAATTTAATCCTTTATTTGGAACAGCAAGAACACTTAGTACATGATGCAATCATTCCAATATGTAATGACACATTCATGTACCCCTCCCCCCTCCCGGAGTGCCGGACATTCCGGAACCTTCTAGAACATTCACCGGAATCATTTCCGAACTCCGAAACGGGACTTTCCTTATATGAATCTTATTCTCCGGACCATTCCGGATCACCTCGTGATATCCCGGATCCCATCCGAGACTCCGAACAACATTCGGTCTCTTTCTCATAATACCATAACTACTCAAAACAACGTCGAATCCTTAAGTGTGTCTCCCTACGGTTCGTGAATTATGCGGACATGATCGAGACACTTCTCCGAACAATAACCAATAGAGGAATCTGGAAATTCATATGGCTCCCACATACTTCTACGATTACTTTGCGATCGAATGAACCACTTACATACGATACCAATTTCCCTTTGTCTCACGATATGTTACTTATCCGAGGTTATGATCGTCGGTATCTCTGCATACCTAGTTCAACCTCGTTACTGATAAGTACTCTTTTCTCGTTCCCGTGATATGTGATCCCTTGTGAGCCAGTCACATGCTTGCAAGCTAATTGGATGACATTTCACCGAGAGGGCCCAGAGAATATCTATCCGTCATATGGATGGACAAATCCCACTCTTGATCCATGTGTCTCAACCAATACTTTCCGAACACTCAATGCCACCTTTATAGCCACCCAGTTACGGTGTGGTGTTTGATGTCATCAAAGCATCCATCCGGTAAAGGTGATATGCATGATCTCATGGTCGAAGGAATTAGGTTACTATGTATCAGAAAGCATATAGCAATTGAACTATTGAAATGACTTGATCTTTATGCTACGCTTATCTATAGGAGTATGTCCACCATATCATTCTCCTAATGATATGATCTTGTTGTTGATAACATCTCAATGTTCATGATAAGGAAACCACAATCATTTATCAACCAACAAGCTAGTGAAGTATAGAGGCTATACTAGGGACTTCAAATTAAGTTTACAAATCACACAAGTATTAATGTTTCCTTGTTAATACTATTATAGCATGAATGTAAACATTTATCATAAACACAAAGATATAATAATAACTACATTTATTATTGCCTCTAGGGCATATCTCCAACAGAAACATGGTTTTATGCATCTCAATAATGTTAAGTTTCCCCGTTTTATGTTGAAAGCTTTGAAGTTGTATTTGTTTTGTCTTCCTATGCTAGTGGCTTTTTGTTTCAACAATTTGTTTTCTCATGACACCCCCATGCATAGGAAGTGGGTTAGACTCAAATGTGTTGGTTATTTGCTTCTTGATGCTCTCTTTCATTCTAGATATATATCTCCTTTGTGAGCATCTTTGAAACTTTCAAGCCTAACTTAAAGGCATTAAAGAAAATTACTTGTTGGGAGATAACCCAAGAGTTTGGTTGAGTCTTGGAAGTTATTACCTCTATAATAACCGCTCCTTATCCTTTTTTTTTTGTTTTTCTGTCAAGTTCAACTACTTTTGAGAAGTGGAGGAGTTGTGAAAAGTGGCTGTCCTGGGACAGATTTTTGTGTTGCATTGTAAAAATTCGTGAGGAATCTCAGTATGTCGGATGGAGCTGTATTTTTCTGAGATTGTTCTCCAAGTTGTTACCCAACTTTCATTAGTTCCGCGCTTTTTGATTTGAGCAACAGAAGGTTTTCGAAAAAATCAATCTTTACCTACTGGTCTGTTTTGACAGATTTCTGCTATCATTTGCATTTGCCTCTTACAGAAGCCTTTGTTTTGATGGATTTCAGTTGAAGTGTGCACCTAAAGGTTAATTGTTTTTGCTTAAACTAATGTTGCCATTGAGGTTTGTGTGAGACCTTCTAGGAAAGGAAATTCCAGGAGAAGGAGGAAAGGAATCTGCAGAGTTCGTCTTTGAATAGGTAAAAGTGGTGAAACAGAAGGTTCGTGAAACCCCAATCTTTTTATATTTTTGATGTTTTTAATACATAAGGGAAGTTACGAGACATAACAGAGGAGGAACCAGAGGCCGGGATGGCCAAACCCACCCCAGGAGCGAGCCCTAGCTAGCCACGCCTGGAGGGGGTGAGACCACCCCAAGCTCCGTCTCCGCCTCGTTTTCGTATCAAAACCTTCCTTATGCTTTGAAAATTCGTAATATATAACCCCCAGATCCCCCGAGGTTCATGCATTGTGTTCTCGTCGTATTTTCGTTTTGATCTATTTCTGTCAGGAAAACTTCTCAAGTTTAGAGCACCATGGTCTCCGCCAACGACAAAGGCAAGAAGCCCGAGGAAGATGATCCTAAGAATCCCAAGGAGGAGGAGATTTTTGTTGGGGATGAAGAAGACATGGAGGAGGACAAGCAACCGGACACCCGCACTATCGTCGCAAGCATTGGAGTGGTGGAAAAACCTACCAAGCTTAGGAGGACAACACGGATGTCTACAGGAGGGAAACCTCCGCGTCATATCCTTGCTCCATGGACACTTCCTCCTCGTACCACTCGTTCTAACCATGCATGGGAGGAGCATACTAAGAAGGAAGAGTGGGGAAAGAATAGCAAGGACTAGAATTATCGGCCCGACATGATTATGAACCGCATTGAGCAGAATTCGGAGTTGATTCATACTCTGACCTTTGAGATTGAGGACTTGAAGAAACTTATTGAAGAGCTTATCAAGAGAACACCACCACCACCACCGAAGGAGTAATTCATCGTCAGGTTTGGCATCCCCTTGGCTTGTTCCAAGCTTGGGGGGAGTGCCGCGGTATCACCATCATTATCTTTTATCTTTTACCTTTTTAGTAGGTTCGTATCTTTGGTAGAGAAGTTATCTTATAGGTTGGTTTGCATGTGGAAGTATCTCTCCTTTAGTTGATTATCTATGTATCCCTTGGTGTGAGTGCCTTTATGAATTATTAATGAGAAGTCTCATCTTTTACTTTTTGCACTTCTTATTTTAGTTTGCAATCTCTGTTATATGATGGATCTTGTTGATCGGTATTGGCATCACTTTGGGAGCATCAAGTAGATCTAAATTGGTGTTGGCAAACCGAGCTCTGGTTAGTAGCAACACTTTTTGAGGTTTGAAAGAAAAAGAGAAAAAGCTTACAGGTATTTTGTATCATTTATTTTCTTTCTTGTTGGCTCACAAGCTTAGTATTCTTTATTTAAGATATCTTGTGTGTTCAAGGAAGATTGCATGTTTGGCTTTATCACTTGTAGGTTTGCTTGTTTCTTTCAACTCTTTTGCTTGCTACCCAGCCTTGCTAGCCAAAAACTTGTTTTGAGAAGGCATACTTCTCATGCTTCCAATCCCTTTGAACCAAAACCTTGGCCATTTGTGTCCACCATATCTACCTATTAGCATTATTGCTATTCCAATCAAATTCTCAAGCTTCATATATCTTTCAAATTAAAAACTATTTTGTTATGTGAAAACTAGTTAGTAAAGCTCTCACGAACTTGATGACACTCCTTGTTTTCTTGCCCCTAATAGACTTGAACCATTGTGTCATCGAAGTTGTATATGCTTGTATCTATACGTTGGAATCAACAGAACCGTGCTGTCACGGGGAACGCTTTCAACATTGCACATGTACGTTGTACACAGTTGATATCATGCTCTTTTGTTTGCGGATACCGTCGGTGTGAAATAAAGAGGGAACTTGTAAGTCCATGAAGTGATGTATGTGTGTTAGAGAAATGCCTGGGCCGCTAGCCTAAGCCATGCCTAATCATGGTGGAAACTTGCAACATCACCATAATGAGCATTATGTGAAGCATCCTCAATAAAAAGCTATGCATATAGTAAATAAAAAGATCGTTGATATGCTTATTGTGTGCTTGCCTTGTCATTTTGGTTATGGGATAGCTCCTGTATCATATGCAAGGGGTACCCCGTTGACGGTTCTTTATGATACACATGTACTTACAATGACAAGAACTTACTGGTGACCAAAGTTGAGTAGCATGAGGAGCGGCCCTCGTACTCAAGGGACATGAGATTGCCAACTTATACTTCGTCAAGCATATACTCCATCCTTGTTCACTTTAACCTTATTCATCTCAACATGCCTATGATAGGGGCAATGAGGGCTCAAAGCTAGTAAGTACCATAATGTTTTGGAAGCTCTTTATGACTTGAAATCCCTGCTTCCCTCTATGAAGGGACCATTCTCCTAATTTCTAAGTTGAGTCAGTAAACCTACTTCCTCTCTATTCCAACAAGCATTTGAGTTGTTGTGTTTCAAGCATTCATATGGTTATTTATTCAATCATGTTCTTTATCTTCCTTGTTTGCACAAAACTCTTACCTATTGAGTATTACTTTGAAAGACTTCATTGAAAAACCTTTTTGAGCAAAGAGTGCTCCTGTTTTGAAGACTTCTACAAAAAGCTTTTTGTGAAACCGTTTGCCAACTGTTCTCTGACCAAGAACAAGCGAAGGTCTAAGCTTGGGGGAGTTGATACATCCAATTTGCATCACTATTCTATATCATAATTTGCTTCTATTCATTGATATATGTCTTATTATGAGGTAGTACTTATGTCTTTTCCATAGTTTTTGCATGTTGGATGATTCTTGGAGGATGGACTGTCGGAGTCAGGATTCTGATGGAAAAAAGGTGTTTTGATGCAATTTCGTGAAGATCAGAAAAATACCAGAAAATATTGGAAAATTATATTTTCCCAGAAGACGGAGGAAGCCAGAAGGGGAGGCGTAGAAGGGCTACAGGGGGCCCACACCCCCTAGGCGCGGGTCCCCCCTGGGCCGCGCCTAGGGCAGGTGTGGCCCACCTGGCCAGCCTCCGACTCCGCCCTCTCGCAAATATCTTCCCCACAGAACCCTAATACCAGGGGAGCGACCATAGAAAGATTTTCGCCGCCTCTGCGGGGCGGAAAACACCGAGATAGAAAGATCTCTCCGACCGATAGATTTCTACCGGGGAAATCCCTTCCGGAAGAGGGGAGATCGTCACCATCAACACCGTCATCAAGCTAGGCTTCATCGGGATCATCATCATCCACACCATCATCTCCACCAGCACCATCATCACCACTCCATCCCGATGTAACAATTGTGTTGGATATTGCTTTAGTTCTTAGGGGAAACTTTCCTGATGTTGATTACTATTATAGTTGATGCTTCTGAGTGGAACCTTTGGATTATTGTTTATGTTCAGATTGTTATTCATCACTATATCATCTTTGATATTGATCCATATGATGTCTTGTGAGTAGTTCATCTAGTTCTTGAGGACATGGGAGAAGTCATGTTTTTATTAGTGAATTTGTGTTGAGTTATTATTCAATGGTTTAGTATTTAAGTTGTGGTGCTATTCTTCTAGTGGTGTGATGTGAACGTCGACTACATGATACTTTGATACGTCCAAAATGTATCTACTTTCCCAAACACTTTGTTGTTGTTTCTCCTCTAAACTTGTGTGATTTGGATACAACTAACACGGACTGACATTGTTTTCAGCAGAATTACCTTGGTGTCTTGTTTTTGTGCAGAAAATCAACTATCAGGAAAAATCCCTGAAAATATGCCAAATAATATATTTCACCAGAAGACCCACAGAGCCAGAAGACGAGACCGAGAAGGGGCCTGGGGGGCCCACACCCCTGCCAGGCGCGGGCCCACTTCTGGCCACGCCTAGGGGGGGTGCAGCCACCCTAGGCACCCCCTCGGCCTCCCTCTACGCCTATAAGTTGCCTCTTGACCTAAAAACCGAGGGGGTTCGATAGTTTTCCAGAAAGTGTTCCGCTCCGCCGGGCCAGCAGAAACCAAGATTCGGATCCAGAAACTCCGTTCTGGCACCCTGCCGGGACGGGGAATTTGGAGAGGATCATCGCCATCGTCATCACCAACGCATCTCCATCAACCATCGATGTTTCCCTCATCCATGAGTGAGTAATCCCCCGCTGTAGGATTGGGGATGGTAGGAATATGATGAGTTCTATCATGTAATCGAATAAGATCTGTTAGGGCGTAGTGCCTAGTACCTCTATTAGTGCTATTTGACTTTGTTGCAACTTGTTGTGCTTAATGCTTGTCACTGGGGCCCGAGTGCCATGATCTCAAATCTGAACTTATTATTGAATCATTATGATAGTATTGTTTGTGGTCTTATCTGCAAGTTGTGTACACATATCATTGTTCGGATCCAAAGGCCCCGAAGTGACAATAATTGGGACAACCGGAGGGGATGGCTATGGTGTGAGGATCACATGTGTTTACGGAGTGTTAATAATTTGCTCCGGTGCTCTATTAAAAGGAGCACCTTAATTGCCAGTAGTTCCCTAGAGGCCCCGCTGCCACGGGCTGACTGGACAGAAGATGTTGTGCAAGTTCTCATTGCGAGCATGTATGGATATATTTGGAGCACATGCCTAGGATTGTTTAGTACTTGGATGCTTGTTATTATTTATCTGCAATGCCCTAGATCTTGAAGGTACATGTTTAGACTCGTCCATGCCATGCCCGTCCATCCATTCCTATGCCTACCGCACTCGAATCCCACTGTTACCGTTACTACTACCATTTCTCCTGTTTTACTGCTGCTGTTGCTACTACAGACTGTTGCTACTGATAAACTTCTGTGAGAAAGAACTATTTCCAGGTGCAGCTGAATTGACAACTCAGTTGTTAAGGCTTGCAAGTATTCTTTGGCTCCCCTTGTGTCGAATCAATAAATTGGGTAATACTACCCGCGAAGACTGTTGCGATCCCCTACACTTGTGGGTCATCATACTTCACAATTTATGGGCCTAGGGGAATGCATTGTGTATTTGGCTACTAATTGTGGGATTGTCGGAGTGACAGAAACTTGAACCCCTGTTAGGACACCTTTGCACTAGGGAGTATAGGATCTCAGAGTTTAAGGCTGTGGTTAGGTTTATATCTTAATTACTTTCCTGTAGTTGCGGATGCTTGCAGGGGGTTTAATCACAAGTATGTATTAGTCCAAGTAAGGTCAGTACATTAGCACAGGTTCACCCACACAACACTTACAACACCAAAGAAGAGTACTCAGCTATTTGAAGCAAAAGCACTTGACAGAATTCCCATGTGTCCTCGAGAACGTTTGGTCCTTATAAGTATTTTCACCGGCTTGTCCTTTGCTAAGAAAGGATTGGGCCACTTGCTGCGTTTGTCCTTTGTCTTTATTACTTGCACTTTGTTTTATTGCTTTATTAGAAAACCCCTAAAAATACGTTTGCTAAGTATTTACAGAGAGTTCCTGCTCCATACCACTAGTCAACACCTTCTGCTCCTTGTTGGGATCGACACTACTATTTATCAAAAGTACTACGATACACCCCCTATACTTGTGGTTCATTAGTAGTTTAGGTAGAATTTTATCCTTCTTTTTTGTCTTTGATATGTGTGTAGGTGTTGATGATGATTATGGATAAAACAAAGACAAAAGGAACAAAAAGAGCATAGTATGGAGGAGCTGCAGGGACCAGACTTAGCCATTTGGGGTGTTGAAAAAAGTAAAAATTTCCAACTTCTCAAAAATAAATATCCAAGGCCATTGGATTGTATCCCTCGTCGATACGAATCCACGAGCCCAAGAACACCCAAATCAGAGTTCGTATGAAGAAATGGTGGCCAAAACATTGCGGAATCCGAAGGTTTGACGAGCAACTATACGACAAGAAGCATTTTTCCGGCCGTATAATTGTGCCCGTATAGTTTCCAAAAGGGTCGGAAACGACGGATTTTCGCCCCCTAGAAGCTCTAGAACCTTCCCTAAGTCATATGACGGTATTGGTGGGGAACCCTAAGGCACCCCCAAGGCCTATATAAAGGTGGAGGAGTCAATAAACAAAATAATACACCATATACAAGATCTAGATCCCATATACCGCCTCCACGCCAGTGCCTTGCCGCCGTGCCACCGCCATAGCCTCTACAGCTCCACTAAGATCCAGATCTCCATCAACACCATCAAGCCATCCAAGCAAGAAGAGGAGGAGAAGGAGGACGCCACCATCACCACGCCGACGCCACCATCATCGCACCATCATCACCATCTCCATCGCCGCTACTCCTTCATCCTTTCCCATCGTGGTCTCCGTGATGGGTTGTAACATGGCTTGAACCCCCTTTTATTAATGTTATGATGATTTGAGTAATTGAAGTGTGGTGTGTTATTGTTAATTAATATGTTTGTGCTTTCCCTTTACATTGTTCTATTCATGATATTATTCTAGTGATTGGAAACGTCCAATCCATTATTGAGAAATTTACTAGGGATTCACAGTGTGTCACAAAACTTATCATTAGTCTCTGCTCTTCTATGGATAGAACTAATAGTCTATTTGCTATAAGTTATTTGCGGAGGCAATAGCAGCTTAGGATGCACCGACCATTAAGATTCAATTCCCCAAGATCACTCATGATATAGATAGGTATAGTGTTGCAAATTGCTTGACCCCAAAGTGACGGACGGGATATCATGTGACTAGCACACTTGCTTAGGAGTATGGTTGTCCATAGAACTTAATGCCTTTGCTCTGGTCTTATTACCTTAATTATCTTGTTACCTTAATACACTATTCTCTTGTGAGATGACCCATGTGTGAAGTGGGTGTGGACAGTTAAGTTGTCTGGTTGTCACTTACCAATGGTGGGAGACAACGGTATTTGAGGGACCGCCACAAGTACAGTTTATAGCTATTCTATAAGCACTTATCATGCACACCGGTATACACAATATTACTTGAGAAATAATAGCATTAATATTTCATCTCATTGCATTCACCTCTTTCTAGTTTTACTTTTGTTCTATTTTTCTTCTATTCCTAGTAGTAGTTGTTACAAATCACCTTAAATTCATTTATCCTAGTAACTTATAGAATAGGCTATTTCCAAACCACGGTTTGAGTGCGAACATGGCCGCATTGACAACCTGACTGCGGGGTCGTGTTGTTTCCGTTCTCCGATCTCTTATCAGGACAAAATCTTTAAATATTTGCTCCTACAAGTACTGCAATAACTCTGTTGTTGGTGCAGGAATCCAGTCATTAGGCGCATTATTTCCCCATATACACCACAAAATAGTGAAGTTTTCTATGACGCATTGCCTGAAATGTGCCACTGAGATTTTCTATGGCGCACGGTCACACATATGCGCCACAAAATATTCTTCTATCTATAGCTGGTTTCCTAGTAGTGGGAACACCGCCGCACCATGTGGCAGATTGCTGCGCTTGAGGCCGATGAGAGGGCCATCACGAGGTACAGAGAGGCTCACCCAGAGGCCGGGCAGGCGGAGTATGAGTTTTATGTCACGAGGGAGGCGAAGGCGAAGTAAGGCCAGGAGAAGAAGGAATGCGAGGCTAACCATTTTATGGCGAAGCAGGAGGAAGACAATAAATTCAACGTTGGTGTTGATTGGATGACCTTCGTGCGTAGTTCTGACGAGGAGTGGGACTAGGATGAGTTTGAAAGAGTTAACTATGTAGGATGAGTTTCTATGTTTCAAATGTGTCAAACTTTCAAAGTTCAATGTTCGAAACAAAAAATCAAAGCCCTATTTTATATCATTTAAAAATAACCGGGGCCCTATCTAAAACGTGTATCCTAAATTTCGTGCGCTAATAATACCTAAGAACCGAGGCCCTAAAACCGTATTTGCCAGCCCTATTTTACATCTTATATTGGACTTTAGCTCTTACGTGGGGGCCGGCTATTTAAAAGGAGTAACGCGATGGGAGAAGTCCAAGCTGGCGCTGCGGGGTGAGAGGCAGATCTGGCCCGTTCGTTAGCGCGACCCCATGGCGGACTGCGTCAAAACGCTGAGGAGGGCCGTCGAAGTTCAGTTTTACTTTTTTTAGTGAAATCGTTGTTTTCCATGGCGGAATAGCTCACCCGAGCAAAGTGAAATGCCAATTTGCGCAAAATCCCACTACTCTACAATCCCTTGTAGTCGACGTCTTCCCCTATGTCCTACCATGTTTCTCATCGCACGCGGCCGCCGCTCCGCCTCCTCCGCCGCAGCGTGCCTCCTCCCGATCCCACCTTCTTCCGCCCACCTCACTACCACCATAGATGCCTCCACTTACGATCCTGATCCCGACGTTGTGGCCGCGAAGGTGGCCACTCTTCTCTCCCGCTGTTCTAGTGACTGGAAGCTTGCCATCGCCGCCTCCAACCTCCAGTGTCGCCTCTCCCTTGCTGCATTATCTTCCCTCCTCCGCCCAAACTCCTCCCCCACCTTTCATCCCAAACACCTCCGATATTATCTGGAGGTAGACGTCAAACGTTTCTGGAGTCGGTAACAGCCCACGTCCATAAAAACTGGAAACGTCTATAATTAACGCGTCCGTTAATGACTCATAAATAATTTCTCCAACCAGCAAATTAAAGCTTGGCTCGACGATATTTCCGCGAAGCGAGGCGGGCAGCGTCGGAGGAGGAGTGCACGAGGGTTTCTCTCTGTGTCACACCTTAGTGAGTGGTGCAACACTCTACTATATAAGGTGGTCCAACTCTCCTTCAACTAGCAATGTGGAACTAAACTTTAGCACCACTAGCACAACCATGTGCTGCCATGCACAAGTGGGCCAAAAAGAATTTCAGAATTTGTCTAATGGGCCAGCAACCCAAAACTCACCAAATTCACCCTCGTCCTCGGCTGCATCCAACGCGCGCTCACGGATTCGGACCACCGTTCAACGTCTGTCCTCGACGTGCTAGTAGATACCTACAAGAAGGCTCGAAGGCTCAGTGATGCTACCGAGGTGGTCCTTATGATGGAGAATATCGATCTGGCCCCGAGTCTACGGTGCTGTAACGGACTGCTAAAGGACCTGCTGCGCGCAGACGAAATGGATCTGTTTTCAAAGGTGCGAGGATTCATGGCCAACGCGGGGATTTCGCCAGACGTCTATACATACTCGACTTTCATCGAGGCACACTGTAAGGCCAGAGATTTTGATTCAGCCACCAAGGTGTTTGGGGAAATGCGTGAGAGGGGGTGCAACCTGAATGCAGTGACATACAATGTGCTGATTGGCGGGATATGCCGGTGCGGTGCTGTTGAATAGGCGTTTGAGTTCAAGAAGCAAATGGTGGAATATGGGCAAGTTCCGGATGGGTTTACTTATGGTGAACTCATTAACGGTCTCTACAAGGGCCGCAGGTCGAAAGAGGCTAAGTCGTTGTTGGATGAGATGTCTTGTTCTGGGCTGAGGCCGAATGTGGTAGTTTATGCGACTCTAGTTGATGGGTTTATGAGGGAGGGCGATGTGGCTGAGGCTTTTAAGATGATCAAAGAGATGGTTGTTGCTGGCGTGCAACCAAACAAGATTACTTATGACAATCTCATTCGAGGGGTTTGTAAGGTGGGGGGAGATGGGCATTGCTTCGAAGCTGCTTGTAACATCCCAGTATTTAGGACCTAACGAAGGGTAGATTTAGAAATATGAATTGTTGCATGCATTCATTTGTGAAAATGTGGGTAAAATTTTCGCCAAATAAAAAAACCCAAGTGATCAATGTTTCTTTCATACTTTGAGATTAGGATTAGTCTTAAAGGGTGATTGTTATAAACTTTCAGATGATCTTAAGGAGTTATGTGTTTAAAATGAATTTGAATTTTAAACTTGACTGTTTGAATTATAATTTAAATGATTTAGATATAAGATTTGAATCTTAAATTAATTAATAGATAAGTATTAAAACTTACATCTTATACAAAAACAATATTGAATATGAAATTCTTTTCATATTATTAATACACAAACAAGTAACAAAGAATGTAACCTACTGAAGTCATTCCAAACTTCACAGTTTACAAAAGAATAAAGAATAATCTTTATTACAATTAAATAAAATAAAGATTACAAGAATAATAAAAGAAAAATTACAAAAGAATAAGAAAATTACATTTGAATATCTACTAACTATCCTCTATATAAATCTAAACTAAATCTTCATCTTTATCTTTGTACCTGCAAAACAAAGAATAAATAAAAAACAAAATAAGATTAGTGTTAGTAGTATTTCTCTCAGATATGTCAGTGAAATGCACTTGACAAACTCATCATTGAGAAATGTTATAAAAGGGGCAAGTTTCACCAATATGAAAGATTCCATCTTTCATAAATTCAAAGCCAGAAGTCAAATGACAGCCAAGAGGGACCAATTCAGCAGCCAGGTGATAGTAATCTAGTAATAGTAAGTTCAAAATTTCTGAACCTATCCACAAGTGCATAGCAGGCACACAAGCTGGACACACACCAGCATGCACATGGTGTGCCGTCGACCTCACAAGCATAGCCCAATCTCAAAAAAACCACAACACAGTCGTGGAGGAGCACACCAGTGCATCTCTCCACTACACAACACACAAGCACAGCCAGTGTAGACAGCAGCTAAACCAAGAATAGCAGCCAAACCAAACCAAACCACCCCAGATCAACCAAACATCACCAGGATGGTGACATAAGGAGGGGGATGAATCAAGTGGACAGCAAGGTCAAGCCCAGGAGCTAGGAGGAGCAGGCTAGCTCAAGAGCAAGCACAGGAGTCCATCAGAACCAAATCAAGATCATCATCATCCTACTACACCATCACCAGATTTTGTGGTGAGCCTCATAAAACCATCACATAATTCATTCATAGTATCTGAACAAAAACATGTGTTGCTTTATGAAATAATCTCTCAATAATCACCCAAGTGAGGTGAATCTATCCTAGAGATTTCAAGTATAAAGATAAGAAATCAAACTCAGCCACAAGCACTAATCTCTCAGACCAGCATCACGGAGTTTAGTGTTAATTTATATAACTTAAATCATCTTTCATTTGTTCTTATCAAATCAGGGCACATCTCTCAGAGAGAGTAGCACCTCTAATCCTACAAGTTACAAACCAACTATTTTCTCAACTAACTAGGATTTAAAATCCTAGAGCCTCAGACCAACATCATAGGCAGGAGAGTTAAGAAAAGCTTTCATTTTATCTTGCCAGTAGTAATCACAAGTGTTGTCAAGCTAAGCCCAGAAATTAAACCCAATCACTTGTGTGCCAGATCATAATGGTATCACAAGGACAAGTTCTTAATGAGCTAAAACCAATCTTTGCTTAGTTTCCCCAGATAAAAGGGACAAACCAATAAATATCATTTTCCTGAAGCCAAGTGCCAGGAATCAATATCATATGCATCTATACATCCACAGAAAATCATGACATGTAATGATTATATTCAGTATGTATAATCTCAGACAAGCCTACCATTATAATTGCAGTAAGCAACTACTTAGAGAAACTACTGTCAGTATAAGCATTCTGACAGTAGAGTAAATTCTCAGATCAACAACATAATCCAATCAGGGATTCCATAGAAAGACTAGCATGGGATCATAGTGAATTACCACTGGAATAAATCTGACAAGCCACTAGCATCATCAAAGCCACTACAAATCATGATCCACAGCAAACAATCATTCTTCATGCTCAAGTATGATCATCACTAGATCTAAAGCATCATGGATATGATCAACAGGGGTTATGAACCCTAATCAGAACAAGAACCCTAATTAGGAGATGAACCCTAATCAAAACATAGTCACTAGGCACAAGAAGCCACTAGGTACACAAAGAGAGATTCATGGTAGTAGCATGAACTAGAACCACGGAGGCAAGTTACCCGAGGTCCTCCCTGACGAATTGAAGAGGAAGCAGATTGGACGACGAACCCGCGACGGCACATGGAGCACCCAGGGGGCGCTGCAACCTGCACCAGCCACGGCGGCGGCCACAACAGCACACGAGCCCAGCACACCACCGTAGGCGACACCGCGGCGGTGGCGACAACACCTTTCCCTAACCCTAGGGTTCGGGAACGGGGTGAACCTAACCACGGGGAAGCCCCGGAGTCAAATCGAGTTGGACTAGACGAACAAGCGGAGTCGCAAACCTCGCCCTGCACCACGGCAGCGGCCAGGGGAAACCTCAACGGCGGCGCCAGAGCCGTGGGGTCGAGGAAGAGGAAAGGTGAGAACGAGGAGGAGGCATAGAGAATGGGCTGGGTGGGCCAAAACCCCTCGGGGTGGTATTTTGACCTTCCCTATTGGGCCACACTGGCCCAATAAGCCCAAAAGGCCAGCCCAAGTTGTTTTTTAATCAATTGGAAAAGACCAAATGTCCCTGACCTCAATAAAATTCTAGAAAATAAAATAAAAGTCCAAAAATTATAAATAAAATATTTTTGGATTCACAATAATCCACTCTATCCAAATAAAATAAGATATAAAATTTTGGACATTTAAATTTTTATAAGAATTTTGTAATTTATATATTCCTTATGGAATTTTACAAAATTATTGAAAGATGATAAAAATAAATAAAAATCACTTTCATTATATATTAATATTATAGTATTTTTGAAATATACTAAATAATTATTTAATAATAAATGTTAATGTATAATTAATAATTCCTAAAAGAATTATTAAATCAATAAAAATCAAATAAAAAGGGAAATAAAATAAAATAATTCAATATATGCAATAAATATAAAAATAATAATATTTATAAATGATTTATTAAAAGGCGCCTTATATAGGGAAAATGCATATAGAATTAAATAAAGCATTACATTACTTGCATAATCATTTTGCTTCTTTAAATATTGTCCTTACCGGGCAATAATGATGTTTTTGTAGAACTAGAAGCTCAAGGTCCACTGCAAGCATCAGACTTCACTACCTTGCCATCACAAGGCAAGTTCATCACTTGGTCATGTCTTTTGAAGAGTCTTTATCAAAGTATTTGCAAATTGTGTGTTATCATATATGGTATAAAAGAAAGAAAATATTATTTTCATAAATAAAGAAATCATAGATATCATCCTAAGTGGTGATATAATGGAGCAATAGAACTTAGGGTTCTATTTGCAACAATGATGATCAAGTAGGGACTTAATAACCCCTGACATCAGTGATTCTAGCGCCGTATATTACGCGTTAACCATGAGATTTGGAATGGGACAGAGAAGTCAGATGTATCTTCTTCCTCTCGCATGAAGCCGGATGTGCAGGTCATGGCTGTTATCCTCGTAGCGTGCATATTAATTGGTAATTCATAGAGGATATGCAGCATATGGGTGGGAACCCTCATCGTCCCACGATAGTTCTGCCATCTAAAGGTTTGTACAAACCATTGCCATAATTCATTATGTGGGCATGGTGTACACCAAGGAGGCATGCGGGGTCGCGAAGGGGGCAGTGATTGGCTTGGACCAACTACTGGGCCCCACATCATGGAATTGTGGACGGGAAAGTACGCCCGGTTGTGCAACAAGGAGTTGATCTCTCATGGGTAAAGTAACGCACCTCTGCAGAGTGTAAGAACTGTAACTTGTTACTCCGTGTTCCGGGAAGGAGCTATGAACGTGGCAGGAAAGGAACTCCATGAAATTTCTGGTCAACCTGTGAAGGCTGATTGTCATAGTTTTTGGAATAAAATCAATCTTTGAAGAAAGATTTACAAAAACTGCATAGTGCCAAGGATTTATAATCCGAGGTGGTAGTTAGAGCATCAAACTTCCCACCTTGCATATATTGAACTTGCTGGGTAACACTGTTACTCATTCTTTCCTTTGATTCTTTGCTTAGACTCTGAGGATCCCGAAGACGTGCCAATGTATGCAGCCGAATGCCAAGAAGATGTGTTCTGCGAGGAACCTGATCTGTCCGGGGGAGTTGAAGGAGTGGATTACGAGATCCGCTATGGTGTCGATGAGAACGAGTCCAATTAAGTATCTAGTTAGTAGTAACTAACAGAGATGAGCATCATGAACTCTATATAATAAGCTGTTGAGCTCCACTCCTAGTCGGAGTTATTACTTTTAAATTTCCGCTGAACACTTATATTTTGGTTTGTAAGTTGGATCTTTTGGAAGTCTTGAACTTCCGGTATTGTAATAATAATAATGTGTGTACATTTGTTATATGGACCCGCAATGTTTCTGTTGTACCACTCTGAGGGATGTGATATTTACGGACAGGTGTTCTGTAGATGTCATGTCAACGACTATAGTGTACTACACATGCAGTGGTATGCTGGGTCACCGTAGTTGGTATCAGAGCAAATTGCTTTGACCTTAGGTTGGAAACCTAGTAAAGGGTATTACCTGTAGGAAAGCTAGCAACGATAAAGAATTCTCTAAAAGTAATATAATGGGTATTCAAATGAAAATATTCTGTTATATATCTTAGTGCGATAATTCTTTGTTATGATGCAATATATCATTGGATACTAATCAAAATTATTTTTCTGATATACAGAGATATGACACCAAAGTTTCCAAAACAGACTTTGGTAAGGAAAGAGGAGACTCTTGATGATTATCAAGGATCATTTACATACCAACTTCAGCAACTTTTAAAGCTCTTTAGTTGTCCAACTAGAATTCCAGTGAACACTATCACTTACCTTGATGGTCAGATGTTATCCAAGTATCGTGTGAGTATCCAACTTCCAGAAAAGCTTGGATTATACCACGATCTACCCATAGGAGAAGGTAGGAGTCATTTAGCAGCCTATCATGTTGTTGTTGTGGAGGTGATAGATAATATCCGGGAGCAAAAAACCAAGGAATTAGAAGGTAGCACATTCTTTGTGATACCTCATGATTCTATAGACTCGGAGCCTATACCGGATCATCTTACTTTGGTTAAGAAGCATCCTAAGTTAGCTTCCAAGTTTATGGATAGATACCGAACACTCGTTGCGTCTTTTTATAAGACTCATCAAGTGATTGTTGAAGATAAAAATGACATGTTAGAGGATCTAACTGATCCGGAAAGGAGGAAGCAGTTAGCATTCCAGTTAGAGAAAGAAGCAAGTAATAGTGCAAAACCTATCTTTAAGGATATACTTATAGATCCGGAATCTTTTATACCATATCCTTATTCACCAAGACCTGAACCTACACATGATCCTACTGTGGATATGCGGTATCCAGTACCACAGGGCTCAGAGGATGGTTCTGACTCAGAACTTCCTATTGAGAACTCAGATGGTTGGAGAATGGGATCATATAATGGATCTCACGAACACCAGATGTCCACAGATGGTTCCGACAGGAATGTTGGACAATCTAGTTGGATGGATGCAAGGATGAACCCTAATAATAGTAGTAGAAATATCATGTCAATAGATAACCAGGATGAAGAAGAAGATCCTGAGGAGAGAGTGTTTGAATCATCAACATATTCTCAAAACCCAGGGAATATACATTATCCAGTGTTTAACCATATTGCCCACGAGAGCACCTGGGGAGCAGCAGGATATGTGTATCCCGTTGACAACTCAAGAAATGAAGCTCAGGATATGCAGGCTGGAGATAATGTTGAATATGTTTCTGACGACTTTTCAGCTGAGCTGGAGGGAGTCAATGCGCTCAGGTTGAGTAATGACTCAAGTCCTGACACTTCAGATATAGAGTATGTTCCTTCTAGAAGGCCATATGTTCCACAAACTGTGCGACGAACAACACGTCATCATGGTTGGACATCAGGCATGTACGATGAACGTAGTTACTATTAGAAGGAGACAACTAGTCAGTAGTATCAAGTACTGTGTATTGTACCCAAGTAATAAGGTAGTTTTGTAATGATACCTATATGGTATATGTTGTAATGAATTTGTATCATTATGTAAAATATGTGAAATGCATATTTGGATTTTCTTTGGATCTTCATTGTGTGACTAGTTCTATGCGTAAAGTCGAGCTCAGAACACATGTGCATGATGTAATTATGAGTATTCACTTTATGTTGCAGGACTACAGGGTCATGGATACGGGTGTAGAAATGGAAACTGAGCAGCAGCGGATGGAGCGAGAGGCCAAGGAAAAGGCCGATGCAGATGCAGCAAACCAAGAAGAATTACCACCACCACCACCAATGAGGCCGTTAATGGAGCAATGCATGCAAATGATGCAAGAGACCCAGAACAAGTTCATGGAAGAGCTGCTGGGGCGAGCAAATCAGAGGGCACCTGAAGGTGGAGGAGTGAGTCTATCTGACTTCCAGAATGCAAGACCGTTACCTTTTGCATCAGCTCCTGAACCAATGGATGCAGAAAACTGGCTAGCAGATACAGAAAGGAAGCTGAAAATTGTGGGTTGCAATGATGAGGAAAAATTGAGGTATACAACTCATCTACTGACTGGACCTGCAGCATCTTGGTGGGCAAATCAGTAAGCCATGCAACAGCCAGGAAGGGAGTTTACCTGGGAGGAGTTCAAGCAGAGATTCCGTGAATATCATGTTTTGGAAAGTGTCATGGATTTGAAGCGGAGAGAATTTGAGGAGCTTCAACAAGGATATACTAGTGTCATGAAGTACATCCGGGAGTTTAGCCAACTGTCTCGTTATGCTGAGGAGGATGTTAATACTGAAGAGAAGCGGAAGAAGCGTTTCCTGCATGGATTAAATCCGTTTGTGAAGATGCAGCTAAGGTTAGCTAATAAGCAAACTTATCAGCAGTTGTTGGATGCATCCATTACTTCTGAAGATGACTACAAGAATGTCCAAGAGGATCGGAGGAAGAGAGCCAAGAAGGAAACCAAGAGAATTCAGGCAAGTAAACCTAAATCCAACCTGGAATTCAAACCTCGGAATAGGAATTATGGCAACAAAAATAACAACAATAACAATAACAATAACAATAACAATAACAATAACAAGGGCAGTGGTGGAAATCAATCCAATCCGAGAAGGAATGTCATCTGTAACAATTGTGGAATTCCAGGGCATTTCCAGAGGGAGTGCAAAAAGCCTATAGTGATCTGTTATGGTTGTGGTCAGAAGGGGCATATCAAGCCAGATTGTTCGAGCAAACCACCAGGAGGATGACCTACCAAGGGAGGAGGACAAGCCAGTGGACGAAATGGACATCCCAATATAGGAGGAAATAATGGCAAGAACAACAATGGCAAGAGAAACCGACCTACCAGAAAACTGAACTGTGCAACCCTCGAGGAGGTGGATAATTCGGAGCATGCAGTGATAGGTACACTCAATATCCTTACCAATCCCAGCAAAGTTCTATTTGATACTGGTGCAACTACTTCATTCATTTCTGAAGAATTTTGTGATAAGTTCGGGATTAGAAGGGCAATGTTAGAAAGTCCTATGACCGTAGTTACGGCAGGAGGGAATGTGATTGTATGCCACATAAAACAAGATCAGGTTATCTCGATCTGTGGTTGTACATATTTCGCAGACCTTTATGTAATTCCTTTGAAGGGAATTGAAGTAGTGCTGGGGATGGATTGGATGATGGAACACGGAGATCAGATAAATTGTGAAGAGAAAACTGTCTCAATCAAAACTCCAAGTGGAGCAAGGATAGTTTACCAAGAAGATAAACACATTCATATCATGGTGGATCTGCAGTTGAATTCAATGAAAGAAGTTAAATTAGAAGAGATTCCTATAGTTAATGAATTCCAAGATGTTTTTCCAACGGAGTTACCGGGAATGCCACCAGACCGGGAGATAGAGTTCACCATTGACCTAATACCTGGTACAGCACCAATATCTCAAGCACCATATAAAATGGGACCCAAAGAGTTGAAAGAACTCAAAGAGCAAATTGATGAGTTAGCGAGAAAAGGATTTATACAGGAAAGTGTATCTCCATGGGGAACACCAGTAATCTTTGTGGATAAAAGAGATGGTGGAAGACGGATGTGTTGTGATTATAGAAATCTGAACAACGTGACTATCAAGAATAAGTATCCTTTACCAAGAATTCAAGATTTGTTTGACCAAGTGAAAGGAGCTGGAGTATTTTCAAAAATTGATTTAAGATCTGGATACCATCAAATAAAAATCAAGCCGGAAGATGTTCCAAAAACAACATTTGTCTCAAGATATGGACACCGTGAGTATCTGGTAGTACCATTTGGTTTGACCAATGCACCGGCAATATTCATGAATCTGATGAACAAGATTTTCATGCCATATTTGGACAAGTTTGCCATCGTCTTTATTGATGATATTCTGATATATTCCAAGGATAAGGAAGAGCATGCTGACCATTTGAGGATAGCATTGCAGACTTTAAGAGAACATAAGCTTTATGCTAAGTTCAATAAGTGTGATTTCTGGCTAGATGAGGTAGAATTCCTTGGTCATGTGATCAGTAAGGATGGGATTGCTGTGAATCCATCTAAAGTTCAGTCAGTACTAGAGTGGACTGCACCGACTAATGTGAAGCAAATTCGAGGTTTCTTAGGAATGGCTGGTTATTATCGGAGATTCATTGAAGGTTTCTCCAAAATAGCCGGACCAATGACCAAATTATTAAGGAAGAATACACCATTCAAGTGGGATGAGAAATGTGAAGCAAGTTTCCAAGAGTTCAAGACTAGATTAACCACAGTTCCAATCTTAGCAGTTCCTGAAACAGGGAAGGACTTCACCGTATATTGTGATGCATCTAAAGAAGGTTTTGGTTGTGTATTAATGCAAGATCGGAAAGTGATTGCTTATGGTTCAAGGAAATTGAAACCACATGAAGTCAATTATCCAACTCATGATTTAGAGTTAGCAGCAGTAGTTTTTGCACTGAAAGGATGGAGGCATTTTCTTTATGGAGCTAGATGTGATTTATACACTGACCATAAAAGTCTCAAATATTTCTTCACTCAAAAGGAATTGAATATGAGACAGAAGCGTTGGTTGGAATTAATCAAGTATTATGAATTAACAATCAATTACACCTCAGAGAAAGCAAATGTTGTAGCAGATGCTTTAAGCAGAAAGAGTGCAGATATTCAGCCTAGCAATAGGGAGGTACCAAAAGAATTACAAATGGACTTTGAAAGATTAGAACTTCAATTCATCAGAATAGAGGTTCTTTGAGAAATAGCTACTATGCAGGTAGTTGCAGAGCAGGACAGTGATCTTAAGCAAGAAATTTTTAGACATCAAGAAGAAGATCCTTTTATTGCTGAGGAAATTCGGAGGATATCTCAAGGGCAAAAATCAGTTTTTCGCCTTGGGGATTATGGGTCTTTATGGTTCCAAGATCGTCTATGTGTTCTAGATGTGGCTGAGATCAGAAATGTCATACTCAAAGAAGCACATGATACACCATATTCTATACATCCAGGGAGTACTAAGATGTATATGGATTTGAAAAAACTATTCTGGTGGAATAACATGAAAAGAGATATTGCTAAATATGTATCTGAATGCCATACTTGTCAAAGGGTGAAAGCTGAACATCAAAGTCCAGCAGGAACATTACAACCCTTAGAAATTCCTGAATGGAAATGGGAGGAAATAGGTATGGACTTCATTACAGGATTACCTATGACACCAAAAAGGAAGGATATGCTATGGGTAATTGTGGACAGACTCACTAAGAGTGCACGTTTTATCCCGGTGAATCAAAAGGATAATGCCGAGAAGTTAGTTGAAGTATATGTCAAAGAGATAGTAAGTAAGCATGGAGTACCCAAAAAGATCGTAACTGGTAGGGGATCAGTGTTTACTTCAGCATTTTGGAAGCAATTGCATGAAGCACTTGGTTCAAAGTTAGATTTCAGCACGGCATATCATCCTGAGACAGGAGGTCAAACTGAAAGAACAAATCAAATACTAGAAGACATGTTGAGAGCTTGTGCACTAGATTTTGGAGGAACATGGGAAGATCACCTACCATTGGCAGAATTTTCTTATAACAATAGCTATCTGAGTAGTCTGAAGGCAGCTCCATATGAGATTCTGTATGGAAGGAAGTGTAGATCACCAATATGTTGGTATGAACCTGGAAGCAGCAAAGAATTTGCGCCAGATTATATCAAGGAGAGACAAGACATTATTGATAAGATCAGGGATGGACTAAAAATAGCCCAGAGCAGGCAGAAAAGTTATGCGGATCAAAGTCGAAGATCATGGCATCCAGAAGTGGGAGATATGGTCTATTTGAAAGTAAGTCCAATGAAAGGAGTAAAAAGATTCGGAGTTAAAGGTAAATTGAGTCCAAGATATATCGGACATTTCAAGATACTGAGTCAAAACAGAACTATAGCTTATGCTTTAGAGTTACCATCAAGATTGGGTCAAGTGCATAATGTTTTCCATGTGTCACAACTTCTCAAATGTTTGAAAGTTCCAAATGATGCAATAACACATGAAGAGATAGAACTACAAGTAGACCTGACTTATATTGAAAAGCCCTGTAAGATTCTGGAACAAAACTGGAAAAGATTAAGGAATAGAGCAATCAAATATTGCAAGGTACAGTGGGAACATCACCCTGAGAGGGAAGCCACATGGGAGAAGGAAGAGGATTTAAGAAAAACTTATCCAGAACTATTCAGGTACATCTCCACAAACTTCAGGACGAAGTTTAATTTAAGGGGGAAAGTCTGTAACATCCCAGTATTTAGGACCTAACGAAGGGTAGATTTAGGAATATGAATTGTTGCATGCATTCATTTGTGAAAATGTGGGTCAAATTTTTGCCAAATAAAAAAACCTAAGTGATCAATGTTTCTTTCATACTTTGAGATTAGGATTAGTCTTAAAGGGTGATTGTTATAAACTTTGAGATGATCTTAAGGAGTTATGTGTTTAAAATGAATTTGAATTTTAAACTTGAGTGTTTGAATTATAATTTAAATGATTTAGATATAAGATCTGAATCTTAAATTAATTAAGAGATAAGTATTAAAACTTACATCTTATCCAAAAACAATATTGAATATGAAAGTCTTTTCATATTATTAATACACAAACAAGTAACAAAGAATGTAACCTACTGAAGTCATTCCAAACTTCACAGTTTACAAAAGAATAAAGAATAAGAATATTCTTTATTAATAATAATATAATCTTTATTACAATTAAATAAAATAAATATTACAAGAATAATAAAAGAAAAATTACAAAAGAATAAGAAAATTACATTTGAATATCTACTAACTATCCTCTATCTAAATCTAAACTAAATCTTCATCTTTATCTTTGTACCTGCAAAACAAAGAATAAATAAAAAGCAAAATAAGATTAGTGTTAGTAGTATTTCTCTCGGATATGTCAGTGAAATGCACTTGACAAACTCATCATTGAGAAATGTTATAAAAGGGGCAAGTTTCACCAATATGAAAGATTCCATCTTTCATAAATTCAAAGCCAGAAGTCAAATGACAGCCAAGAGGGACCAATTCACCAGCCAGGTGATAGTAATCTGGTAATAGTAAGTTCAAAATTTCTGAACCTATCCACAAGTGCATAGCAGGCACACAAGCTGGACACACACCAGCATGCACATGGTGTGATGTCGACCTCACAAGCATAGCCCAATCTCACAAAACCACAGCATAGTCGTGGAGGAGCACACCAGTGCATCTCTCCACTACACAACACACAAGCACAGCCAGTGTAGACAACAGCTAAACCAAGAATAGCAGCCAAACCAAACCAAACCACCCCAGATCAACCAAACATCACCAGGATGGTGACATAAGGAGGGGGATGAATCAAGTGGACAGCAAGGTCAAGCCCAGGAGCTAGGAGGAGCAGGCTAGCTCAAGAGCAAGCACAGGAGTCCAGCAGAACCAAATCAAGATCATCATCATCCTACTACACCATCACCAGATTTTGTGGTGAGCCTCATAAAACCATCACATGATTCATTCATAGTATCTGAACAAAAACATGTGTTGCTTTATGAAATAATCTCTCAATAATCACCCAAGTGAGGTGAATCTATCCTAGAGATTTCAAGTATAAAGATAAGAAATCAAACTCAGCCACAAGCACTAATCTCTCAGACCAGCATCACAGAGTTTAGTGTTAATTTATACAACTTAAATCATCTTTCACTTGTTCTTATCAGATCAGGGCACATCTCTTAGAGAGAGTAGCACCTCTAATCCTACAAGTTACAAACCAACTATTTGCTTAACTAACTAGGATTTAAAATCCTAGAGCCTCAGACCAACATCATAGGCATGAGAGTTAAGAAAAGCTTTCATTTTATCTTGCCAGTAGTAATCACAAGTGTTTTCAAGCTAAGCCTAGAAATAAAACCCAATCACTTGTGTGCCAGATCATAATGGTATCACAAGGACAAGTTCTTAATGAGCTAAAACCAATCTTTGCTTAGTTTCCCCAGATAAAAGGGACAAACCAATAAATATCATTTTCCTGAAGCCAAGTGTTAGGAATCAATATCATATGCATCTATACATCCACAGAAAATCATTACATGTAATGATTATATTCAGTATGTATAATCTTAGACAAGCCTACCATTATAATTGCAGTAAGCAACTACTGAGAGAAACTATTGTCAGTATAAGCATTCTGACACTAGAGTAAATTCTCAGATCAACAACATAATCCAATCAGGGATTCAATAGAAACACTAGCATGGGATCATAGTGAATTACCACTGGAATAAATCTGACAAGCCACTAGCATCATCAAACCCACTACAAATCATGATCCACAGCAAAAAATCATTCTTCATGCTCAAGTATGATCATCACTAGATCTAAAGCATCATGGATATGATCAACAGGAACCCTAATCAGAACAAGAACCCTAATTAGGAGATGAACCCTAATCAGAACATAGTCACTAGGCACAAGAAGCCACTAGGTACACATAGAGAGATTCATGGTAGTAGCATGAACTAGAACCACGGAGGCAACTTACCCGAGGTCCTCGCTGACGAATTGAAGAGGAAGCAGATTGGCCGACGAACCCGCGGCGGCATAGGGAACACCCAGGGGGCGCTGCAACCTGCACCAGCCACGGCGGCGGCCACAGCAGCACACGAGCCTAGCACACCACCGTAGGCGAGACCGCGGCGGTGGCGACAACACCTTTCCCTAACCCTAGGGTTTGAGAACGGGGTAAACCTGACAACAGGGAAGCCCCGGAGTCAAATCGAGTTGGACTAGACGAACAAGCGGAGTCGCAAACCTCGCCCTGCACCACGGCAGCGGCCAGGGGAAACCTCAACGGCGACCATCGCCAGCGGCGGCGCCAGAGCCGCGGGGTCGAGGAAGAGGAAAGGTGAGAACGAGGAGGAGGCAGAGAGAATGGGCTGGGTGGGCCAAAACCCCTCGGGGTGGTATTTTGACCTTACCCTATTGGGCCACACTATCCCAATAAGCCCAAAAGGCCAGCCCAAGTAGTTTAAAAAAACTGTTTTAATCAATTGGAAATGACAAAAATGCCCCTGACCTTAATACAATTCTAGAAAATAAAATAAAAGTCCAAAATTATAAATAAAATATTTTTGGATTCACAATAATCCACTCTATCCAAATAAAATAAGATATAAAATTTTGGACATTTAAATTTTTATAAGAATTTTGTAATTTATATATTCCTTATGGAATTTTACAAAATATTGAAAGATGATAAAAATAAATAAAAATAACTTTCATTATATATATTATAGTATTTTTGAAAAATACTAAATAATTATTTAATAATAAATTTTAATGTGTAATTAATAATTCCTAAAAGAATTATTAAATCAATAAAAATCAAATAAAAAGGGAAATAAAATAAAATAATTCAATATATGCAATAAATATAAAAATAATAATATTTATAAATGCTTTATTAAAAGGCACCTTATATAGGGAAAATGCATATAGAATTAAATAAAGCATTATATTACTTGCATAATCATTTTGCTTCTTTAAATATTGTCCTTATCGGGCAATAATGATGTTTTTGTAGAACTAGAAGCTCAAGGTCCAGTGCAAGCATCAGACTTCACTACCTAGCCATCACAAGGCAAGTTCATCACTTGCTCATGTCCTTTGAAGAGTCTTTATCAAAGTATTTGCAAATTGTGTGTTATCATATATGGTATAAAAGAAAGAAAATATTATTTTCACAAATAAAGAAATCATAGATATCATCCTAAGTGGTGATATAATGGAGCAATAGAACTTAGGGTTCTATTTGCAACAATGATGATCAAGTAGGGACTTAATAACCCCTGACATCAGTGATTCTAGCACCGTATATTACGCGTTAACCATGAGATTTGGAATGGGACAGAGAAGTCAGATGTATCTTCTTCCTCTCGCATGAAGCCGGATGTGCAGGTCGTGGTTGTTATCCTCGTAGCGCGCATATTAATTGGTAATTCGTAGAGGATATGCAGCATATGGGTGGGAACCCTCATCGTTCCACGATAGTTCTGGCATCTAACGGTTTGTACAAAGCATTGCCGTAATTCATTATGTGGGCATGGTGTACACCAAGGAGGCATGCGGGGTCACGAAGGGGGCAGTGATTGGCTTGGACCAACTACTGGGCCCCACATCATGGAATTGTGGACGGGAAAGTACGCCCAGTTGTGCAACAAGGAGTTGATCTCTCATGGGTAAAGTAACGCACCTCTGTAGAGTGTAAGAACTCTAACTTGTTACTCCCTGTTCCCGGAAGGATCTATGAACGTGGCAGGAAAGGAACTCCATGAAAGTTCTGGTCAACCTGTGAAGGCTGATTGTCATAGTTTTTGGAATAAAATCAATCTTTGAAGAAAGATTTACAAAAACTGCATAGTGCCAAGGATTTATAATCCGAGGTGGTAGTTAGAGCATCAAACTTCCCACCTTGCATATAATGAACTTGCTGGGTAACACTGTTACTCATTCTTTCCTTTGATTCTTTGCTTAGACTCTGAGGATCCCGAAGACGTGCCAATGTATGCAGCCGAATGCCAAGAAGATGTGTTCTGCGAGGAACCTGATCTGTCCGGGGGAGTTGAAGGAGTGGATTACGAGATCCGCTACGGTGTCGATGAGAACGAGTCCAATTAAGTATCTAGTTAGTAGTAACTAACGGAGCCGAGCAGCATGAACTCTATATAATAAGCTGTTGAGCTCCACTCCTAGTCGGAGTTGTTACTTTTAAATTTCCACAGAACACTTTATATTTTGGTTTGTAAGTTGGATCTTTTGGAAGTCTTGAACTTCCGGTATTGTAATAATAATGTGTGTACATTTGTAATATGGACCCGCAATGTTTCTGTTGTACCACTCTGAGGGATGTGATATTTACGGAACAGTGTTCTGTAGATGTCATGTCAACGACTATAGTGTACTACACATGCAGTGGTATGCTGGGTCACCGCACTGCTGAAGGATATGGTGAAAGTTGGTCTTATGCCTGATACGAGGACATACAATATTGTCATGGAAGGGCATTTTCGACAACAGAACAACGAAGGCGCTCTTCAGCTTCTCAGTGAAATGAGGAATGAAGGCAATTCTCCTAATGTATACACTTATAGCATAGTGATTAACGGATTATGCCAAAGTGGTGCGTCAGAAAAAGCAGGCAATCTCCTCGAGGAAATGATTCAGAATGGTTTGAAGCCAAATGCTTTTGCTTATGCACCTGTAATATCAGGGCACTATAGAGAAGGTAATGCCTCATTGACATGTGATGTTCTTGAAAAGATGATCAAGGCGAATGTACTCCCTGATTTGTACTGTTACTATTCTCTTATAGTTGGACTATCTAAAGTTGGAAGGAAACCGACATCTCGATTGCCTCTCAGATGGCGGAAACCTTCGGTTGCGCTGTCTCCTCCTTTCCCCAAACCTACCTTGGGCTCCCCCTCTCCACCTACAAACTTCGTCTCCATGACTTTCTCCCCATCATCTGCAAGATTGACCTGCGTCTCTCTGGATGGCGTGGCCGCTCTCTTCCAATCGGCGGTCGTCTCCTCCTTGTCAACTCTATCCTCACGGCCATGCTCGCCCACGCTATGAGCGCTGGCATCCTCCCCATGGGATTTGTTGAAGCCATTGACAATTGTCGTCGTGCCTTCCTTTGGACTGGGGAGGAATCTTGCTCGGGAGGACAATGCAAGGTGGCATGGACGGATGTCCGCACACCCAAAGAGGTTGGGGGATCGGCGCCCTCTCTATCCCTGCGCAAAATTCTGCCCTTCTGAAAAAATTCCTTACCAAACTCCTCTTTGCCATTGATGCTCCTTGGGCTTCTTGGTTTCGCCGTAGGTACGGCTGGTCTGATTCTCGGGACCTCAGTGACTGCCATCATCTTGACACCCTTGTTTGGAAGTACATTGCTACTGGCCTCGCCACCTTCCGTGACTCTACTTCTACCTCCCTTGGCAATGGGTCGACCACCGCTTTCTGGCACGACCGCTTGCTAGGGCCCTATACCCTTGCGGAACGCATGCCCTCCCTCTTCTCCCACTCGGTTCGGCCTCATGTCTCCGTCTCCTATGTTACTACCATGGTCTGCCGTATACCCTCACCCCTCGCCTTACCACCGCTGCTGCTGCCAAGCTTGCCGATATTGAAGTCTATCTCCAGCTTACTAGCTTGCGTCCTAATATCCCGGACTCCCGTATTTGCCGTTTCACTAACAAAACACTCTCGAACAAAGGTTTCTATGTCAACTCTTTCAGGCACTTGCAAATTGATGAACAGGCCAAGACTGGGTGGGCCAACGTTGCGCCCCTGAAGTGCAAGATCTTCACCTGGCTTGCCCGCCGACATCGGCTCCCCACAAAAGAACGTCGCTTTCGCCGCAACCTGACTTCGACGCCAAGGTGCCCCTCCTGCGCTCTGGATGAAGACGTCGACCACATGCTTGTGCAATGCCCCCGCGCCAACGAAATCTGGCGCTTCTTCTATCGAGATGGCAACTGTCCAGCAAGTTTCCCTGATCTTTGGACCTCCGGCCGTCGCTCCTTCCTCAACGCAACCATCAGCACGGCCATCCTTTGGAACATCTAGAAGAGGAGGAATGCTCTTATCTTCAATAACAGGGACGAGCCCCTTGCTGAGGTCGTCAAAAGATGCCTAGAGGATATCCGTCTCTGGTCTCATCGATGTAATAAACCCGCTATCGCTTCCTCTCTGACTAATTGGTGTATCACCTTCGATCCCCCTGAGTTCTAGACTTACTCTCCTCTCCTCCTTCTCCCCCTCTTTCCCTTCCTTGTATGAGAACAACACTGGTTTGGTTTCCTTGATAATAATGTTCAGGCTAGCGTAAGCCCGCCGTAGACCTCGGTCAAAAAAAAGTTGGAAGGATGGTGGAAGCCACAGGGTACTATGCTCAGATGCAAGATAGAGAATTGGAGCCAAATGCATTCACATACGTTCTCATTCAGGGCTATAGTAAGATCGGGAATCTGGAAAAGGCTAAGCATTTATTCCAGGAGATGCTTAACAGTGGGCTAAAACCAAATGATGTTATCTACATTGACCTCCTGGAAAGTTACTTCAAGTCAAATGACATTGAAAAGGTGTCCTCGACTCTTCAGTCCATGCTGGGCCAGGGAGTTAGTCCAGATAACCTTATGTGTGGAACTATGATTCACAATCTGTCCAGGTCTGGCAATATGCAATTGGCTTTTAGGGTTCTATCAGAGATTGAGAAGACTGTATTTGTTCCTGATCTGCGTATATACACTTCATTGTTATCTGGTCTTGGTAAGATAGCTGACATGGAGAAAGCATTTGCTCTTCTTGATGAAATGTCTAAGAAAGGACTGGAACCTGATATTATATGATATAATATACTAATCGATGGATTTTGCAAGTCTGGTGATATTATCCATGCCCGTAAAGTCTTTAATAGCATATTAGATAACGGATTAGTGCCAAATTGTATGACATACACAGCTTTGATAGATGGAAACTGCAAAATTGGTGACATCACTAATGCTTTTGATTTGTATAATGAAATGTTAGCTAGAGGAGTCGTTCCAGATGCGTATGTCTACGCTGCACTTACTGCCGGATGCTCAAATGCCACAGACCTTGAGCATGCAGTATTTATAGTTAAAGAAATGTTTGTTAGAGGATATGCCAGTGTTTCCTGTTTCAACACTTTGGTCCATGGCTTCTGCAAACGTGGCAAGATCAAGGAGACTTCAAAGTTGTTATGTGTGATGATGGATAGAGACATAGTGGCTAATGCACTTACTATTGAAAATGTCATAAATAGACTTTGTGAGTCAAGAAAACTCTATGAAGCATACATAATTTTCGTTGAGTTGCAACAGAAGGAACCTTCACAAAGTGCTACCACTCAGTTTTCTTCTTTGTTTATGGAAATGATAAATAAAGGACTAATTCCTCTAAATATCATACATGACATGATTCAAGCTCATTGTAAAGAAGGGGATTTGGATAAGGCTCTAATATTACATCATGTTGTAATGGAGAAAGGTTCACTAATGGGCTGCTCAATGTATATTGCTCTTGTGGATGGCCTTTGCAGGGCCGGGAAGTTAACTGAAGCTTTGAATTTGCTAAAAGAAATCCGAAAGCTAGGTATTCATCCTAATGAGGACCAATGCTTGATGATATTGAATAATCTTCATACATCAGGATATATCCAAGAATACAGTGAAGTGTTTGATGCTATGTTGTGCAACAAGTGGTTACAAAAGGATAAACACTTCAATTTGGCTGGCATAATCTAGAAGTTGTCGATGCAGAATATATGTACAAGAGAATACTTTGTATAGTAATTCCTTATGGTCTGCGAATGCGCGATGCATGTATGCGCCTTCTTTTATTTGGGAGTTTTATTAGGTAAATATATTCAAGGAAATTCCCGAGTGTTGCTTGCTCTTATTGAAAATCAGATGGGATCACCCTACGATTTTCCAGCTATTGTTCTCCTCTGGTTCAGGAATAAGAAGCTAAACATGGAAGGAGTTTGTCCTGTTGGCCATTGGTGGAAATGGTAATATCTACTTTTACTGTTATTAGGTCAATCAATACATATTTCCTTTTCTGGTTTCATCTCATTCAAGTGATCCAGTACTTCCTGCTTTCAGATATATAGGGCTTATTGTCATTGGTCAAGACAATGGTTTGACCAACAATTACTACATTAGTATATAATTTATGTGAGATAAAATAGTTATCATTAGCTTTGTATTCAAAAGTACCTTCAAGAACCCATTAGCTTTTATTTGGTTATTGTGTTCATAGTAATGCTTATCTCTTTTTCTTGTTCGTTTCATTAGGGTTCTTTAGTTGTATACTGCAGAAT
Organism: Avena sativa; assembly: GCA_916181665.1. Taxonomy (NCBI): domain Eukaryota; kingdom Viridiplantae; phylum Streptophyta; class Magnoliopsida; order Poales; family Poaceae; genus Avena; species Avena sativa. The sequence goes on along the minus strand of OV702283.1, from coordinate 58,774,329 downwards.
CATGAGGAAAAGGATATTTCGTTCCTAATAGAAGTTTCTAACCTAAACATATGGCCTGAGGGATATGCATATTATGTGTATTGCTCTACATACATATATGTGTGTTTGTTTCCTCACAAAATTAAAGAAATAAAGATGCTTCTGCTATTAGTGATTTTATATTAGAATTGTGAAGGTGGACGAGTGATGAAATTATTTTGTTATTCTATGCATAGGAAAAAAATGATTACTGCAAACCAAATTGAAATTTCTCATAGGTCCAACTTTCACTAAAACAGTCTTCCATTACTTAAAGTTGAAAGTAAGAGCTAGACAATTTTATCATTGATAATTTACAAGCAAAAATCATTTTACAAGTACATCCAGTTACACCAAACCATATAAAAATAATAATTTTTGGTACTTAATTAACATCATTATTCTGTTTTCTGGTAATACGTTAAGTATTTTTCTGTATTAGATTGAAGTTTTCAGTAGTTTCTCATATTATGCTGAGCCATTTTAGTACCTTTGCAAATCTGAGAGCATAGAAAATAGACTTCTACTGATACTGATTCCAAAGAGGAGAACTAAAACATTTGTGTGCACCTTGCCACCTTGCGTGACATAAATAAGCCAGTATCTTGGGAACACAACACATAATTGTACATTTTATGTATGAACATAATAGGCCAAAATATTGTCTGCTATAAATAAGTGGCTAAACCAGTTCATCCCCATTAACAGGGGAAAGCATCAGATCATTTTTTCTGTGGCATTGGCACGACTTCTTTTAAGATCTTTTGGTGGTCACTGAACTTCAGTAACTGAAGGATATCGTCATACGGAAGATACATACATATTAATAACTGCTGGTAAGGTTATTTCCCTTGCCTTTCCACACTGTATTGCTTTCTGAACATCACACAATTTTGCATAGTGTTTATATATTTTACTACATGTCTTCCCACTTGGGCAAGACAGTTGCTGCAGGGGGCAGGGCCATTGGACTCGAGGCGCCCATGTCACTGCGCAACCCAGCACTGGTTCGACCAAACAATCAAAGATAACTCTTGATAGTACTGGGTTTACCTATGACTTGAGACAAAACTACCGAAAGCACCATGCTTGAAGTTGAAGGCTGGGTTCTTGACTCCATCAAGAAATCCTTCACCTGGCCTACCCTCAGACAGCGTTCTGGCTTCCTTGCAACTGACCTTGGGAAGCCAAGTTTGGCCAGCTTCTTGATCATGGATTCTCCCTTACTATCTTCTAGAGTCCACCATCTTCAAATTGGTTGATCACCTGGTAACCTAAACTCCTGTTCATACTCAATGAAACTGTTAGATACTGTTAGCACAACCCCTGCCACCGAGTACTTTTCGACGACACCGACGAGGAAGTTCCGACGAGACGACAAACACGTACCCGATAAATTCCGCCGAGATGCACGTGCTGCTAGCAGATCAATTCTTTTAATCTAGCTAGTATACTCACGCACGCACACGCAAAACAATATGATGGCCAAAGGCTCTTGTCGAGCCTTGTTTTTCTCTTGTATTGCTCAACTCACGGTCTAGTACAGAAGCCTAGCTATTACACATGTATATATACTAGTCCTGCTACTCAGCGAGTCCAACTACTACTCCATATACCAAACCGTCTAGGAGACCAACATATGTTCTACCTGGACACATACTCCTAATCGGACAGGAACTCTGCATGCATGATGTCGTACCCGTGTAGGATGTGCTTATTTCCAACAATCACCCCCTAAGCACGACATGCACTTCGCTTCGACCTGGATCCCAAATGCGTCAGCTGCTTCTCGCGAGCGTCATCCACGACATTGCTTTCGCCGGTCCAGGCGTCATCCTCCATGTCACCGACTTTGCTTTTGTCGTTTTCTCCATGGCTTCACGTCGACCCTCCTCGTCCGCGTCCTTCTTTTCCGCGTCCTTCTTGTCGATGTCGTCCATGACCGTGCCTTCGATCTTCACTGGTTCCTTGATGAACAAACATTGATTTTCGTAGTTCATCTTCACCAGATTATCAGCCGTCCAAAGTTTCTTTATCGGATAGTAGTCCAACACGCTTCGCTCGCGTGCTCGGGTCGGTCGTAGTTGCCTTAGCTCCAGTACATAGAACATATGTAATGGTTGTGTATTGATCAATTAAACATGATCTTCGGGCATAGAACCATGTGTGCCTTCAGGTAGAGATCCTGGAGTCAACGGCTCTACATGCAGCAAATCCTGCATGCCTATTTCTAAGCCAATTTCTTGACTCACCACAACATCACATGGCCCTTGCACTTCTGGACACTCCTTTACCCCAAGCTCTTCACGTGGATCATCACCTCCTGTACTAGCACATGATGAGCTAAACACAACACCTTCTAGCTCCGTTTTTTCTGACCATGGACTAGCCTCTTCTCCAGACAGTTTTTCTTCTAGGAGTATCCCTAGTGCTTCTGGCCTGGTGTCCACGCCTAGAGCACCCCCTTGGCCTTCAATCTCTTCTGGGTCTAAATTTGCTGACAAAGATAAGCTTGGTTGATCCATATTTTCTTCATACTCAAGATCCCACGTGATGTGAAAAGATGAATATTACGGTTCCTTGGAGCCCCAATTCCATGATTTATCTTCCTTAAAAACTACGTCGTCCGTGAAAACCACCTTATTTGTATAAGGATTTCACAAACGGTATTCCTTCGAGCCTTCATATCCTGTCATGATTATTGGAGTACTCTGCTGGCCGGTCTTGTCATGCGCCACGCACCCAAAAGTGCGAAGATGATCAACCGAGGGCTTCCGTCCGTACCATGCTTCATACGGAGTCATACCAACTCCACTCTCAGTTGGCGTCCTATTCAGCAAATACATAGCCGTATTGACTGCCTCACCCCAGAATTTTCCTAGCAAACCTTTACTCTTCATCATCCTCTGTGCCATGGTCAACACGGTTTGATGCAGCTCGCCTTCCTGATCAATGCGTAGAGCTCTTATCTTCGCCTCCACCTTGAACTCTTCGGCTTCCTTAATCTTCTCAAATGCTTGTTGAGCTTGACCCTTACTTTTTAGCAACACAATCCACATGTATTTACTATGATCATCCACCACAAGCATGAATAACTTATTGCCGGACGAAGTTGCAGGTGAAATTCCAACGCATAGATCGCCATGATCAGATTCTGAAGCTTCACTTGCCTCAAACGTGGATTCACGCAGAAACGGGGCACTCTGTTGCTCGTGATCCACACACGGTAGATCGTGATCCACTTGCGCCACAATCTCCGTACCCGGTGATGGAGGATCCTCCTCATCCTTCATCTCAGTTACTTCGAGCATCAACATCATCGGTCCATCATCTCCTTCCTGGGCGATGAGAGCCCTCTCCTTTAACGATTTCTTGCAATCCTTCTTGAAGTGACCGAGCTCGCCGCACTTATGACATCTTACTTTCTTGATGTCAAACTTCCTCCGTGGCGGAGGCTCGTCCTCATCCTCCCCTGCGATATGCTTTTTCGCTGGGCGAGAATCTTCTCTATCACTCCTGCTGCCGGATGCTTTATCGTCCTTCTTCTCCTTGGCGAACAACGCTCGAGCCATAAACATGAGATGCTCATCCACTTTCGCATCGCCATAGGTGATCTTCATCCGCTCATCGTGCGCCTTGAACCGTCCAACTAGATCATCCATCGTGAGAGTCTTGAGATCAACGCATTGCTCGATCGCCGAGACAACGGGTGAGTAACGCGGCGGCGCCACGCGGAGGAAACGCCTCACAATAGAGATCTCATCCAGCTTCTCGTCGAGTACGCGAATCCCATTGACCAGTGTAGCGACCCTTGAAGCAAAGGCATCTAGCGTCTCATCTTCTCCCATCTCCAGATTCTCGTACTTCTTTTGCAAGGTCTGCAGGGTCGCCTCGCGGACGCGCTCGTGCCCAAGATTTAGCGTCTTGAGCGTATCCCACACCTCATTTGCAGATTTCTTCGAGATTAGGTGTTGCATCAGATCTGTCGGCACCACCAAGAAGATGGCCGTGAGTGCTAGTCGGTCTAGGTGGTACTTCGACGCGCGCTTCTTGAACTCGTTGCCGCCTGGATCGACAGCCTCCCAGACTCTGGCGCCTTCTAACGCCCACTCCATCTGGACCGCCCAGACTGTGTAGTTGTCACGGCTATACCGCGGATACTGCATCGACACCGGTGCACCCGCAGCCGCACCAGATTACTCGCCCACCTCCTTCGTCATGACCTCCCGTTACTAGGAGATCCTCCATGAGGCTCTGATACCAATTGTTAGCACAGCCCCTGCCGCCGAGTACTTTTCGACGATACCGACGAGGAAGTTCCGACGAGACGACACGCACGTATAAATTCCGCCGAGATGCACGTGCTGCTAGCCGATCGATTCTTTTAATGTAGCTAGTATACTCACACACGTACACGCAAAACAATATGATGGCCAAAGGCTCTTGTCGAGCATTGTTTTTCTTTTGTATTGCTCAACTCACGGTCTGGTACACAAGTCTAGCTATTACACATGTATATATACCAGTCCTGCTACTCAGCGGGTCCAACTACTACTCCATATACCAAACCGTCTAGGAGACCAACATATGTCCTACCTAATCGGACAGAAACTCTGCATGCACGGTACCCGTACCCGTGTAGGATGTGCTTATTTCCAACAGATACCATGTTTGAGTTGCCATTGACCATCAAAACCATCCATGGGGCAATATCCAATGACACGTGCATATGACACAATAAGACAGTGCGAATAAGCGACCATTTGGCCAAGGCTCCTGAGATACCTCTTATTTTATTTTTTCTCAATTAATGATGTAATTTATAAACTACACAAGGCCGCTGCTTACATGGACACAGGATCGATTATCTCGGACTTGGCAGGCTGCCGGAGCCAATAGGCCAAACTCCAAAGCTGGTTATTCAAACACCAAAACTCTACCAGGACATTGACTCCGCTAATCAGTCAACATAACACTAGGAACTTTGCAGTAGCACAGTAGTACCTATCAACCTAGCAGGATAGTAACTCCAAACCTCGACTATTCTAACAAAGACATCAGGGAACAATGTTGGAAACCTTCATCTTGTCGATCCATGTTTTGAAGGAGTTCCCTGTGTTCCGGAAGCCATGGAATCCATGCTCCTTGCTCTTGTTCATGGTATCCAAATGCTCGAACTCGACACCCAACATGGCGTCGACGAACCACCAATTGGCCACCTCCTCAAGCTTGGTCACAATGAGCCCGTTCTCCTTGATGATCTCTGCCCACACCGCCTCCTTGTCTGCCATGACCTCAGCAAGGTTGAACCTGCTCGCCTCTCCTTCATACCCAGCCCATTCCACCCCGAAACTATCGGCAAGGATCGGCCAGAGCCGCTTCCATTTGAACACATCCCCGTTGCTGCAGTTGAAGGCTTCATTCTTGGCGTGTGGATCAACCGCGGCCCAGATTTGGTGCTCGGCGATGAGGTCTGCGTCCGAGGAATCACTGAAACTCTCCCAAGCGACCCTGGACCCAGGCCACCGCAGCGTGGCGCCCTCCTTGCGGCAGATGGCGGCGTAGACGCATAGGCTGCCGACCAGATTCATGGCGCCGCGAGCAGTGAATCCGAAGATGGTGGTGGGACGGTGCACGGACCAGCTGACGGCGCCGTCGCCGCGGCGGGAGACCTCCTCGAAGAGCACGTCCTCTTGGTCGTAGTAGAAGTTGGGATGATCCAACCGGGGCATGTCCTCGGTGTAAGGCGGGTCGTGGGCTGGAATCTTGCCGATGGCGTTGAACGGACCGACGTAGTGCTTGCGGCCGGTCTGTAGGCAGACGTGAACCAGCGCTGGGCAGTTGGTGACGACCGCGGAGAGGACGCTCCGGAGCATGGCCGAGTTGGCTTCGCGGTTCTCGGCCTCCGTGGGGTGGTTGGACCACGCAGCGTAGAAGACGTGGGTAATGTCGGTGAGGGGCGCTAGTGCCTCGGCGACGGCGGCGGAGTCTGCGAGGTCGAGGTGCAGATGCGTGACGATCGCGGAGGGCGGCCGAGACCAGCGCGGGAGCGGGCGGCGGGAGACCGCGTACACCTTCCAGGGTCCGCCGGGGGTGTCGTCCAGCGGGAGGATGTCGAGGAGGGAGGTGCCGACGATGCCGGTGGATCCGACGACTAGGGCAACGCTCCGGAAGGACGAATCGACAGCGGCGGCGTCCTCGTTGTTGCGCTTCGTTGCCGCGCCGGTGGCACGTGCCCACCACCAGCTCATGGCGGCAGCCGGCAAGTACTGTAAGTCTGTAACAGCTGATGCTTCGATGGATCAGTGACGGTGAGCTGAGCAGGGGAGCAAAGGAGAGAGATGACAGGCCAAGGCTGGAGAGTCGAGAGTGGCCGGTGATTCGGGAGCTGGCCGTGGCCCGTGGGATAGGAGAGAGTGGGTGAAGAAGAAGTAGTGATGCGGTGCTCGGTGGTGCTTTGGCGGGGTATAAATAAATAGCGCTTCAAAGTATAGCATAGCTGGTGCCGCCGGTTTCTCTTCCAACACGTGCGGTAGCTTCGTGGAAACCGTGCTGGTTTTGCCTTCAGGACGGCTTCAGGCTGGTGGCTGATGTTTGCAGTTACGTAGGCCTAGCAGTCTGACGCTCTTCGCGATAGCTACACTACAGCATATCTGATTTTGTTTTTTTACTACTCTAACTAGTTTAACTGGAGTAGTTGAATGTCCGTCCGTTGCCTTTTAATTTTTTTATTGATTTAAAAAATGCATTATGACATGTGTTTGAATAGCAAGGTTTTCAGTCTGGCTCAGTGCGAAGTTGCTCGGAACCTTACACCTACCCATGGGCTGTCGCATTCCTCTTCCCTTCTTCTTTTTGTGGTGGGAGGTTACAACACTTTTGGTGAAGTTGTATTTTTTAGATCGTGTTGTATTTTTACTGTGAGTAGCCCCATATGTTTCTGGGAGCATATGATGAATTAGCCATGATTCATGTAGCATGGTATACATATTTGGTCAAGTTTTATATTGTGTTTCTATGATGTTATGAATGTCGATTATATGTTAGTTTGCCTTTATAAGCTCATAGGATTGCACTCTAGAGTAAAAAGGAGAGAAAGTATATATGGAGTTGAGAGAAACCAAGTCCAAATCCTTGGACTTAAAATAGGGGTTCCCGGTTCTGGGCGATAGAAGTTTAAGCTAATGTTGAACATTTATGTCTTCATAACTCTCTTGGTTGCTCATGGGTGTGGCCTTGGTATCATTATGATGTAATTCCTGGTGTATGCGGGTTTACCTAGCTTAGGCTTTGTCTGCTAAAAGTAAAATTTGACAAGCCCTCATTATTGCTTGCTTTCTATAAGAACAAACTTTTGACTTGTCTTTTTGCTGCTTAGAGGATTAGGTCATCTTTAGAAAAGGTTATTTGTATTTATTGTTTATCTACATTTTATGCTCGGCAACAAACAAATTCAAACCTTAAATCCCTGCATCTTTTATTGTTAATGTTTTGACAATCGTGTTAACCAATACTTTCAGTCTCTTTTGTGGGTACGCACTAATTAATTATCGTGAATTGCTATAATCAATCCCTACCTTTATGGATATCACATGCCTTTGGATTAGACTCGGTGATATAAGTTACTCCCTCTAATTTATAATAAGTGTCACTAATTTAGAATCGGAGGGGGTGGGAGTACGAACCTCATGCATTCATGCGTTCTTGGGCAACATTTGCCATAGCGCACAGACAGGACAAAAGAAAAAAACAGAAATGGATCGGAAGACAGATCCACGCGGATCAAGGTGGTGGACACTGTAAGACGTTAATTTTGTTTGGCCCATATTTACTCCTATCGCACGACCAGCCTAAGCAAACAAGCCCCCGCCGCCGACGGCTCTATACTTTACTGGGCCCTAGAGCGAAGTTGATAAGTGGGTCCCTAAGGATAATATATGTCTCTAGGGGTGGAGGCAATAATTTTTAGCTCGTACTAACTATAATATATATTGTAGAAATTTTCCTAAGTAAAAATGATAATTGGCAATTTATCATAATAATAAACCAAATTCTGATTACAAAAGTGGTCCACTACACCGGTAATTTGAATTGATGGAAATAGAAGTCCGGAAGCAAATGATGTACTCCCACAGATGCCATGAGTTTGTCAAAATTTCAATGAATTTATATATTAAATAGTATCTAGATTTAACCAATTTTTGACAAATTTGCAATATATATTTTAAGACAGAGGTAGTAGTTATTCATGATTTTTTCGAATAGTTAGACATACTTTAGTATGTAAATACATGTGAATGTAGATAAACCTAAGTCACTTATTTTGGTCGGAGAGAGTATATTGTTATGTAACACCACTTTCACTATTTTCATTGCCAAAAAGCACATTTGCACTAGCCAGCGCAGTTTGCCTTCTTCTGCTTCGTTCCAAACTAGTGGACAATGTGCTAATCACTGAATTTCGTGAGCGACCGAGACGGGCGAGGCCTACATTAGATCTACAAAATTCATACGAACATATCAACTCGATTGCTCAGGTTTCGCATACCTAGTGTTTTAACAACATGTTGTTTGTTGGCGTGTTTTTTCTAGCCCAGCATAAATACGTATGTGTACAGGGGAGGATGCAATCGTGGGCCCCCCAAAGGCGTGGGCCCTAGGGCGCTGCCTATGTTGGCCATGGGTCAGAGTCGGCTCGGCCAACCCTTCAAAAAAGAAATCCTGCATCTGATCCTGATACGTCCAAAACGTATCTACTTTTCCGAACACCTTTGCTGGTGTTTCTCCTCTAAACTTGTGTGATTTGGATACAACTAATACTAACTGACGCTGTTTTCAGCAGAATTATCTTGATGGCTTGTTTTTGTGCAGAAAATCAACTATCAGGAAAAATCCCGGAAAATATGCCAAAAATTATATTTCACCAGAAGACCCACGGAGCTAGAAGACGATACGGAGAAGGGGCCTGGGGGGGCACACCCCTGCCTAGCGCGGGGCCACCACTGGCCGCGCCTAGGGGGGTGCAGCCACCCCAGGCACCCCCTCGGCCTCCCTCTGCGCCTATAAGTTTCCTCTCGACCTAAAAACAGAGGGGGGTTCGATAGTTTTCCAGAAAGAGTTCCGCTCCGCCGCCGCCACCAGAAACCAAGATTCGGATTCAGAAACTCTGTTCTGGCACCCTGCTGGGATGGGGAATTTGGAGAGGATCATCGTCATCACCAACGCATCTCCATCAACCATAGATGTTTCCCTCATCCATGAGTGAGTAATTTCCCGTTGTAGGCTTGGGGATGGTAGGGATTGGATGAGTTCTATCATGTAATCGAATAAAATTGTTAGGGCATAGTGTCTAGTATCTCTATTGGTTATATTTAACTTTGTTGTAACTTGTTGTGCTTAATGCTTGTCACTAGGGCCCGAGTGCCATCATCTCAGATCTGAACTTTTATTGAATCATTATGATAGTAGTGTTTGTGATCTTACCTGCAAGTTGTGTACACATATCATTGTCCAAATCCAAATACCCCAAAGTGACAATAATTGGGACAACCAGAGGGGATGGCTGTGGTCTGAGAATCACATGTGTTCATGGAGTGTTAATGCTTTGCTTCGGTGCTCTATTAAAAGGAGCACCTTAATTGACAGTAGTTCCCTAGAGGCCTCGCTGCCACGGGCTGGCTGGATAAAAGATGTTGTGCAAGTTCTCATTGCGAGCACGTATAACTATATTTGGAGCACATGCCTATGATTGTTTAGTACTTGGATGCTTATTATTATTTATTTGCAATACCCTAGATCTTGAAGTTACATGTTTAGACTAGTCCATGCAACTCCCGTCCATCCATCCCTATGCTTACCGCACTCGAATCCTACTGTTACCGTTACTGTTACTATTACTTCTGTTTTACTATTGCTCTTGATTTTCTGTTGCTACTACCAAACTGTTGCTACTGATAAACTTCTGTGAGCTAGAACTATTGCCCGGTGCAGCAGAACTGACAACTCAGTTGTTAAGGCTTGCAAGTATTCTTTGGCTCCCCTTATGTCGAATCAATAAATTGGGTAATACTACCCGCGAAGACTATTGCGATCCCCTACACTTGTGGGTCATCAAGACTATTTTCTGGCGTCGTTGCCAGGGAGCATAGCTTTATTTGTAAGTTCACTTGGATCTATTATTGTTCACTACTACTCCTTTCATCATGGGGAAGTCTCGTGGTGGAAAGTTTCCTATTTTACCGTCCACTACAAGAAGAGGTATAGTCCTAAACACATCTGTTGCTCTTGATTCACCGTATGTTATAAATAAGCTTGTCACACCACCACCACATGCTACACACACTGCTACTACTGCTGAGTCTAAGACTGCTTTTGATACTCATGATGTTACTTCTACTGTGCTTGATGCGAGTGGTTTATTAGGTCTTTTCCTAGATGCTACTATGGCTAGTCTAGAAAATACCAAAACTCCTAGTGAAGACACTGTTATACATGTTAGCTCACCTGAGTCTAGTGAGAGTTATGATATTAATGATGATTACATTGAGTTCACTGATGAATTTGTTGAAGAGTGCCGAAACACACATGGTACTAGTGCTATTAAGAGTCTCCTTGCTAGATGTACCATTATTCCTAAGTTGTCCTCTGATCCTAAGTTTGTCACCTCTCCCATAGATATTAAAGATAAAGATTATGATTTCTCTATTGATTTATCCTATTTAGATATTGTTGAGAAAGAACCTTTTTGTGGGACTGAAAATGAGAGTGTTGTGGCTCATATCAATGAGCTTTCTACTATGAGTGCTTTATTCTCTGATGATTTTAAGATGCACAAGTACTTTGTTACTAAGATCTTCCCTTTTTCACTAAAAGGAGAAGCTAGGGCTTGGTTTAATAGATTACCTCATGGTTCCATTGATAGCCATGATTGCTTGATTGCTTCTTTCTTCCAGAAATATTTTCCTCCCGGTGCTATACATGCTGCTTTGTAGAGACTTTTTGATTTTTAACAGGGAGAAGAAGAAAAACTGTCTGAGTCATGGATAAGGTTTTGTGCTTTGGTTCATGCACATCCTGGATGTCCATTAACTAAGAATGAGCTTCTTGATATTTATTATAATAGACTAACTGATGATTCTAGGACCTACCTAGATAGCTTTGATGATTGTGTTTTCAGGAAAAGAACTCCTACAGATGCTGAAGAACTAATGGCTAAAATAAGCAAGAATTATGATGATTGGACTTCAGTTGAGCTAAATACACCTGAGACTATTATTCCTAAACCAGTTGTGCCTCAACCAGTTCCAACACCAAAGAAGAGGGGAGTTACTGCATTAAATGATGAAGTGGTGAAGGAAGCTAAGAAATGTCTAGAGGAGAAAGGTATTAGAGCTGAAGATGTGAAGAATCTACCTCCTATAGAAGAATTATGTAAGCCAATTCCTCACTCATCCACTATTGAGGTACACTCTCTCCAACCCTTTGATGAAGGTGATATTCCTTATGGTAAACCTCCTGATCAATGCTTAGAGGAACTTGACACATTTATTGTTAAACAAGGTAATTTTAATAAACAAGTTTAGAATCATTTATCGGAAAACTCTAGAGCCATTAATGAGTTGAAAGATGACGAGGTTTGATCTCGTCAATGCCCATTGTTATGGACTTGGGTTTTGGAGAAGATGGGGATGCTGGAGATCACGGAACGGTTAGAAAACAAGCAATACGCGACACGAGGTTTACCCAGGTTCATAACAATGGGCGTTGACGAGATCAAACCTCGTCAATTGGCGCCGTCTGTGGGAACTGGGGACCTTGATTGTACGATCGTGACGGTCCCAACCCGAGCGATCTACAACTCTGCGGCGACGGAGAGTCACCTCCTCTTCGGCGCTTTCGACTTCACCGCCCACTCACCGGCCACCATGAAGGACTTCGAGCCCGTAGGCGACGGACTCGAGATCCTGTTCGGGAGCTTCTGCTTCCAGGTGGGGCAAACTGGCACCCTCCGCCTCCTAGAGCGGGTACCCCTACCATCAATCAGGCCCGCTTCATGGGCCCCACACCCTGTGCTAGGACATCATCATCAACAGCTGAGTCCTACGACAGCAGCAGCTGCAACTCCGATCTGTGTGATCCGCCATCAGATGAAGGGACCTACAGTTCCGGATCCGAAAGCTGCGGCAGCAGCGGACCAATCTACGAGCGCTACCAATGCGCCGTAGTCATCCAGAGCGACGTGGATCAGCAAGCGCCCAACCCGCCGCCCAACCCGCCACCTAACCCGCCACCCAACCCACCACCTAACCCGCAAGACAAAAGCGGCGCATCCGAAGAAATGGGCAACAGCTCGAAAAACTTACACTGAAGCTGCTCGGATAATCGAAGCAATTCCGCCATCAAGTACTCCTCTCTGGCAGCACCGCGATCCGCCTTGGAGTTCCAAACGTCGGCATGGCCACGCACCCCAAGCAACTCTTTCTCGAGACTACGAACACGGTCTCGGAGAAAAGCAAGCTGCGACGAATCATCCAAGGATGGTCGCAGTCGCGCTGCAGGCGAGGTGTCAACGGGACCAGCACCCGAAGGACCCTAGATCAGCAGAAAGGCAAATACATGAACACCCAGATGAAGGAGTACATAACTCAACGAATTCATTAAGTGCATCAAAAGCCACTACGTGGCACAAGGATTTGTTCATCAAAATAATTACAACAAAAGAGACTACAACTATCCTACAGCTACAGCGCCTAAGACGCGGCACCCTGAGTAGCCTCGAAGCCGAACTGCCTCGCCTTGGCTTCCCCCTGCTGCCGTAGCACGTACTCGGCCAGCAGATCAATCAGCTTTGGCCCATAATGCTTACAGCGAGCAGAATAGGTAGCGAAGGCTACCTCGGATCCATCAGCAGTCGCCGGCATCCAGGAAGTGACCTGGGGAAGGTCCAGCTCCGCTCCAGCCGCCAAGGCCATTGCCAGCCCGACGGATGCACCGATGCCCTTCTACTTGCGCTTGTACGCCGCAGGTGCTTCGGCTGACAGCGCCTTCGCCAGAGCATCAACATCATCAAGGGTCGCGCCCTTGGGGACAAGCTCCTTGTAGAAGCGCCCAAGGACCTCCTTGGCCTTGGCAAGCGAGTTGACGGCGGTGCCGCAGCGATCTTCAACCGCCACAGCAGCATCATCCAGAGCACTCCCGTGCTCCAGAGCACCGCGATCAAACTCGATGCCTGCGGCATCTAAAACAACAAGGAAGAAGAATGAGCGACAGCACCGCAAAATAAAGACAAGGAAATCAAAAGAGGACGGTGAATATACTCACCCGAAACAGCCTTGGCAGCCGCCATAAGCTTGCCGGCCACCTCTCTCTCGCGCAAATCCGTGGCGACGGCAAGCTGCTTCTCGCGGTCCGTGGCCTCCCGCTGCAGGCACTCCTTAGCCTTGGCCGTAGTAGCCAGCTCCAGCTCGAGGCGCTCCTTCGCATCAACGGCGACCTCGGCCTTCTTCTCCGCTTGACCGAGGCTCTTTTTGAGAGAATCAATCTCACGAAGGGAGGTGTTGTGCTCCTCCGCAGTCAAATAATACAAACGTCGGATAACAGGACAAGAATACAAGAAGAAGCAAACATCAAGGCATAAAAGTACCTTGAAGCTGTTTGAGGCTGGCCTCCAGCGCCAGGTGCTGCTGCACCAGTCGTTTGACATCCTGCACAAAAGGCTGCAAGAAAAAGACCTACTAGTCAAGAGAAGGACTCGGGGGCTATGCCCAAAAGAAAGAGCAGAAGCAAACTACACACACGAAAGCGCTCGGGGGATCCCCCCGAGACTCGAAGGAAGAACAAACAACAAAACTCTTTTACAGATGTTCGGGGGCCTCCCCCGTGGCAGGAGGCAGAACTACTCACATGATCCGATGGCGACTCCGAAGGTCCGCTTGCAGCCTTCTGAGGCGCAACCACCTGAACCTCCTGCGGAGAAGGGTCTGGAGCAGCGCCTTCAGAGGTAGCCACCGTCTGAGGAGGAGGAGACACGACTTCCGACTCCCCCATCATCTCCCGAGCACCATCGCTGGAGGAGTCGTTGGAAGAGTGCCTGCACAAGGACAAATTAGCACAAGTACAAAGTAAACAGGCAAGAAAAAGCAGTGCGGGACAAAGGGAACTTACGAGTCAAGCTCACTCAGGTTGAAGACAGGAGGGGTCCTCCGGACTTTCTTCTCCTCTTTCTTCTCTTCCTTCTTCTCTTCCTTCTTCCGCTTCGCCGGTGGGTGCGGCGCCACAGCCCGCATGGGAACGGCAGGAATCGGAGAGGAAGAGCCTGCATGCCCATCACTGTGACGTTCAAGACACAGCGGGTTCCTAGGAGTCGGAGGAGTCGAGGCATCCGAAGACTCGCTGGAGCTCCGTGACCGCTTGCGAGTGTGGTCCTCGCTCGACTCGTTGGCCTCTTCAGCCGGAGACCGCGCCGACGGCAGCTCGGACATGGAATCCACCACATCATTATCTGGAGCATCCGGAAATACTTCGAGTAATGGAGGCGACATGCCTGGCACTTTGAAGTTCTGCACAAGAGAAGAAAATTTGTTAGCAAACAAATGCAAATACAATGCAGTCAAAAATAGCGCTACGCGCACGGATCTACACCTGTGGAACAGGAAGCGAAGCAGAAAACGGAGAAGTCAGCGACTTCCCCGGGATATCCCCTCCAGCCTTGAACTTCAGCATCGAATGAAGGGCCCTGTCGAGATCTCCCTCGGAGAATTTCTCAGCCGAAACCCTAGTCGGATCACGGCGGCCAGCATAAAGGAACATCGGGTGCACCCTAGCCTGGAGTGGCTGCACCCGACGCTCAAGAAATGTGCGGATGATATCCACACCGTTCACTTCCTTCTCCAGAATCAACTGGAGATCCTCCACTCGACGATAGAGAGCCTCTATCTCCGCTACTTCGCCATCCAAGATCTGGTTTTTCCAGGATCTCTTCGGCTCGATCTTTTGGGAGGGGTCGAAAGGAGCAAGACCAAAATGCTGCCCAGCCACTGTGGAGTCGCGAATATAAAACCATCGCCTCCGCCAGTACTGGACAGATTCGGACATGGAAAAAGAAAAGAAAAGCAGATTGGGTTTGAGGGAGATGATGCAACCCCTAATGGGATAAACACCATCTGAACCAGATTGCCTCTTCACGGAATAGAGTTTCCGGAAGAGGCCAAAGTGCGGCTCGATACCGAGCCAGCACTCGCAGAAAGTGATAAAACAAGCAAAGTGAAGAAGAGAATTGGGGGAAAGATGATGCAATTGGACACCGTAAAGAAAAAGCAGTCCACGAAGGAAGTCGTGGACAGGGAAGGAAAATCCCCGAATAACGAAGGCGAGGAACATAACCCGAAACCCAGCGGGGGGACGGGGGATTACCTCGTTGCCTGGGAGTTTGACGGCCTCCCTATCCTGCGGGATCAAGCCCCGCTCACGAAGCTTGCGGAGATCACTCTCCCACGTCTCCAATCGCCGCCAGCCACCGTCGGTGACACGGGTAGCGGCGGCACTCTTCTTCCCTCCAGCAGCGCTGGTACCAACCGCAGAAGAAGACTTCTTCGACTTCCCCATTGCGGTACGGCGGCGCCGGCGGCGAGAATGCAAGATGGAAGAAGGAAATGTGAAAGAATATTCCAGCGCGCAGCAAGAACTCTCAGCGAACAAGGGAGCAGTGAAACAAGAATGGCTGCGGTAAAATCAGACTAATGTTTTCCCCCAATGATTATAAAGACGAAGACGATGCACGACAACCGTCCATTGAGAAGACCTAATGCCAACGGCAGGATCTGGCCATACACGTGCCAGCATCGCAACGAACCGTTGCTAACACGATGTCCACTACGTGCGGAAATCGAGGCGACGCCGTAATTATCTCCACGCCGCGCGTGACCGGTCAATTCAAGGTTAGAAAGTTGGACACATGTTCGTCCAGTCAAGTCATCTCTGGCGCAGCAGACGCTTGAGGTCATCGATCATCAGCACTGACGTCATCAAAAGCTATACTAGCAATAGCTACAATTTCTTCGGCTTCAAAGCTAAAGAGTACTCACTCGAATCTACGATTCGACTAATTACTTGGGGGCTACTCCTATCAGGAGCGCTGGCCGCGCACCCGAAAAATGAACAACACGTTACAACACTGAATTGTTTCTTCGAGTCCTACGTTGAGTCTACGACTCCACTACGGACTTGGGGGCTACTCCCATAGGGAGGATGGATTTAAGCATCCAAAAAAATTTGTGTCCTTCGGACCTGACACTGAACAACGGCTGAATTAAAGTCTCCGCTCGAGTCTACGACTCGAACATACACTCGGGGGATACTCCCATAGGGAGCGCTGGTCGCGCACCCTATAAAATTTCGACTGCGATCCTTTGAATAAGTATGCAAAAACTTTTCGGCAACTCTGCCCCAACTAAACGCTAAGTGAGTAGCATTCTCCTTGGCTAACCGAAACACCTCCGTGGTGATAAACTTCGGATGCTGTGTCTGCGACGCAAAGATAAGACCTACAGATATCATCTGATGGCCTGGTAACGCACATGACTGCGCTCTGCTAGTATAAACCCATGCCAACAGACTGTGGCATCCCGCAAAACCACTACTAGAAAATCGCGTTGTTTTGTGCATTGCATCGTCATCATCTTGCATTTGCTTGCATAAAACTATTTCGGAAAAACCTATTTTTGTTTTCTAAACGACCCGTCTTTGTTCAAACGCAAAACCGGGACACCGGATTATTTTGTTTTGTTTGCTATCGGTTTGCAAAAGTCGGTTTGAAACAAATAAAATTATTTAATTATTTTTGTGGGGGCAGTCGAACTGGCCGATTCGACCCAGTCGACCACCCCGGTATAAATCGGTCCACCTAAACCAGCCCCCTCTAAATCCTATACCTACCCAATCCTATTCTACCCACCACTCACAGCTCGCCACCTCACCCCTCCCCCAATTTCCTACCCACCCTGCCACCTCATCAATCCACCCTCTTTTCCCCTCTTTCTCTCACCACAGCTCCTTCTTACCCCTCTCTCTCCCTCTCCCTTACACCCCTGGCCCACACCCTCCCTAGACCCACTCCCCACTCCCCAACCCCCTCTCTCTCTCACCAACTGACCCGCGCGGCCCACACACCCTCACCCGGTCAACCCCTCTGCTAGCCGACCCCGCCCTGGGTCCCACCTGCACCCGCGCACCACCTCTCCCCTGGGTCCCACCCCACCGGCTCACCTGCCCCGCCCCGTCTCTCTCCCTCACGCCTCTCTCCCCCACCACGCGTCCCCCTCGCCTCTCTCCTTCCCCAACTCCGGCCACCGCTCCCCCTCCCTTCTCCGGCCGCCGCTCGCCGGCTCCTCTCCCCACCTGCTCACCCCACCGCCTCGCTCCCCTCCGCTCTGCCTCTCCCTCAGCGCTCGCCCCCACCCCGCCGGAGCCACGGCGCCCGCCGAGCCACCTCGCCCTCCTCCCTTTCCCCCTCGAGCGGCACCGCCTCGGGACCCCTCCTTCCCGGCTCTGCCCCTTCCCCCGCACCTCGCCGAACCGACCCCCCCTCGAGCTCCTCGCCGCCGTGTCGGCCTCCACCAAGCCCCGCCCCGCCACGACTCCCTCCTCGCCGTTTGCCCCGCCGCCGGCGCGAGCGCGCCGCCCTCCGCCCTGGCCCGACGCCCCTCCTCCTCGCCACCCAGCCCGGCCTCCACCTCCGGCCTCCGCCTGTCCCTGCCCTGCCAGGCTCGCCGCCCGCCGCCCGCCGCCCGCCGCCGGCAACGGCCCGTCTGCGCCGCCGCCGCCTGGTTCTCCTCCTCGCCGGCCTCCTCCTCGGGTGGGCAGCAGCTCGTCCGAGTGGGCGCTGCCGCCGCCACTCGCGGACATCCTCCGGCCCGGCCTCGCGGTGCCTCCTCTGTCGACGCCCCGAGGACGCCCCTCCTCCGCCCTGCCTCTGCGAGCCACCGTCGACGGGAGCCGCGCCACCGTCGTCTCCCCGTACACCACCACCCCTTGGAGAGCCACCCAATCCCTTGCTCCTCGTTAGACGTTGAGTCCCACCTTGCCAAGATCTTCGGAATCGCCAAGGCCGTCATGACCAAAGAGGGAGATGGCCGTCCCAAGACGCACAGCTCGATGATGCCACCAACACCGGCCAGGGATTCCGAGCCCTAGACGTCAAGACCTACCCCATGGAGCCGAAGACCACGGGACACCAAGTACTCCTACATGGTGACGCACGCCAAGTCCTCCGTCACCGGTTAGGTGGTAACCCAAGATCGTCCACCGGGATCTGGCTTCCGAGACCAACTCGTTAAAAATGCTTCGTATCGACATGATCTTCCTCGTGCCTTCGACATGGAATCGCCAAGATCCACCGGCACCAAAACCCAAGACCAACATCGGCACCCGAGCACTCTGATAAGGACGCCAAGTTCGTCTACCCCGGACACCGTGCGACAAGATCTACTTCACGGATCCGAAGACCCCGGTACCCGATCCACTCAAGTTCGCCATCGACGGCAAGATCGACACCGTCCAGGGCGAGTCCGATGTGCCCCCGACGCCGACCAAGTCCTGCTTCCCGGATGCGACAAGATCTACCTCAGTTATCCGAGACCGATCCGTCGAACCCTGAACCCTGAGCCCTATCGAACCCCGAACCCCCCGGAACCAAGATCGCCGAACCCTAATGTGTGAACCCCTTCCCGAAACCCTATTTTATGACATAATACAACTTGTCGCTTATTAATTGTTCATGCATGCATCCTTGTCTGTGGTTTGGGGGCACTATGCCGATTCACTGCATAATTAAATATGGGGCCCATATGCGGGCAAATCTAGTCTCATGTTGGCCTCATTTAAATTTGTGTAGCGAACCGGTGCTATCTTTTGCCATGCTAAAACCACATTTAATTTGCGGGGTAGATAAACAACTTGAACCATCTAACTAATTGTCGGGACCCCGGTTCCGCTTAATATGGCCTAATTGCATCGCACCTTTGCCTTGCCATACATCATACATGCATCATGCCCGATCTTTTGCCGTAGTATTAAATATTGCACCCGGTGTTTATTCTAGTGTTTTGCTTCTTCGCGGATAAGGCTGTTGAGTTGATGTGAGCTTCGCCCCGATCTTCGGTTGAACCTTCGGCAATGTTTCCAGGCGAGCATCTCCCCCTTTCTACCTATCTTACTTTATAGTATTTATTCCCTCCTGTTGATCTATTGCTATCTGTGTTGCGATGCTCTAGTTTCCGTACCCGTGATATCCCCTTGCAGCCCTATATTGCCTTGGACACATCCTATTACCTGTTGTTTGGTAGATAGTTGGACTTGCGCGTCGTAGTCGCTTGCTCAAATACTGTTGCGTGTCGTCAAGTACCACAGTTGTTGGAGTATTGCCGCATGTTCAATGTTGGAGATGATCATGGCTTTAATTATTGTTCACTTCAATTACTGTTTAACAACTAAAATTGAAGTAGGTAAGCAGAGGCACCGGTGGGTGATAGATAATATCTGGTTTCCGACCGCCCACTTGTGTCCCGTAGGACCCCGAGTTCTTGACACCTGTTCCGAGATCGAGCGCGCTAACCACAGGTGGGGAGATATGGGCCCCCCATCGATTAGTACCTGATTTCAAAGTATTGTACTGGGGGCCACAAGTAGTTTGGGGCTTTATTACTATTCTGTACTTATGCCATGCTTTACTGCTTTATTTACGATTGTGTGAGGAGCACGCTGTACTGTTTTGGAAGCGGAGTGTTTTCGCGGTATCGACAGTCCCAGTTTTGGGATTTGCTGTCGTTTACAGCCACTGTCGCAAACCCTGAGTCCGTCTCGGAGACCGGCCGACTTCGTTGTGGGTGTACTTAGTGGGGTGGCCCCCCGTGCTTGCTTTGGGTCTGGGAACGTCGTGACTTAGGCCCCGCCGACATACCGATGGGTGTATGTTAACTGATCTGGCAAAAAGGGTCGAAGTGCTTGTGGATACTTTGGTGCACCCCTGCAGGGTTTAATCTTTTCGAGAAGCCGTGTCCGCGGTTATGGACGACTTGGAGCACAGGTCTCGATCATAGACAACTAAAACTAAAGTTTACTGTTATAAATTGACTTGTACCCGATATGACTAGTAATCAGCTTCACTACAACGGAATGGCTAAGTAAAAGTACCACCAACTGCTGGGTTTTGGGTTATCTCATGCTAATTGTATCTGACTAGTAACTGTCGCAACTACAATGGAATGGTTAACTAAAACGGCCCACTGCTTATTTTATCTGGATGATTATCAATACCTGACTAGTAATTGCTGCAACGATAACTGAATAAATAAAACTGCCAACTGTGTGAGTTCCTCGGTTGACTTCCTCGTTCGGTCTCGAGGGGGAAACACCAGGATGGGTTTGTTTGATGGTAGTATCAGGTTGGTTTCGAATAGGTCTTTCTTACCTCTCTCTGACAGCCGCTAGTTGTATCGAGTCTCTATAGGTTGTTTAGTGCATGCTGTCGCTGCCGCTTTAGTCCACCATACCTATGTAGGCGAGGACCGCCGAATTCTAGTCTCGCCGTGTACTGGCCTCAGTACTGACGCTCCTCTTTTTCCTTTGCCCTTTGTCGGCACCCCTTTTTGTTTAAGCAGGTTTTGAGATCGACATCGTTAGCAGGGTTATCCTTCCGGCTTGGCCTGGGCAGGGTTATGGACGCCATTGGTTATTCTTCAGGGCTCTTAGCCCCATTTGAATCTTGTCCGTAGTCGGACGCTCTAGCATTTCAAGGTGATTTGGATCTTTGTTCTGTATATCTGTATTCTTTACTCATTGAGTCGCTGTTGTATATATATATCTGTTCTGTGGGTCCCATCGAGGACTGTTGTGTACTGTTATTACTTCGTTTTCCACCCGCACGAAAGTGCCTGGTGGGCACCTTTGAATCGTTTCTATGCGGGTTTGGCGGATTTCGCTAAGACTTGCATAGGGCCGATTCTGAGGGTGTTACACAGACGCGATGAAAAATCATGACGGACGCGTTGGGTACATCAATTAAATTCACTGGAATTCCACTCCTGTAAGTCCTCCGCGGCCTGAGTCGAATTACGCCAGCATATGTTCCGGGTTCGAGTCAAGGGACTCGAACCTGAAGAAGATCGTGTTGTTTTGTCCTAAGACAGTTAACTGACCCTGATCCGTCGGGAGAGTCAGGCACACGCATCAACAATCCCTACACATTTCTCTTGAAAGACAGAGTTGCACCCGAAGGATGAAGAGTCCTCAGCCGAATCTATGATTCGACTGAACACTCGGGGGCTACTGACATGGTTATACCCCACGGGTACACGATCTCAGCATACCTGGTCCAGCCCAAGGAAGGCCCACGGCAAATATACGCCGGCCCATGAAGATTTTCGGGTGGCCAAGGCCCATGACGCCTTCGGATCCTTGGAGAGCAAGACTAGGGTAGATAGGAAATTCAAAGGGGTAAACCCTAGAACCTGTAACCGACTAGATTTGTGCCTGGGACCTGCCTAAGTCTATATAAAGGCCAGGAGGGCACGACCTAGATCTCTCTCTCATACTTTCGCATAGGCACCTCCACGCCAGATCGCATCTGCGCACCCCTGTAATCACCGGTTCTGTCGTAATCAAAGAGCAGACAAGCAGGAGTAGGGTTTTTCCTCCGGGGGCCTGAACCTGGGTAAACCTCGTGTCCTGTATTTCTTGTTTGCTAACCGTTCCGCGATCTCCAGCATCCCCATCTTCTCCAAAACCCAAGTCCATAACAATGGGCATTGACGAGATCAAACCTCGTCAAAAGATATTATGGAAAGAACTTCTAATGATATTAAAATTCTTTGTAAACACTTTCAAATGGTTCAAACCCAACTTGATTAACTTACTAATGTACAAAAGGATATGCTAGTTAATGGAACAGGAGATAAACATGCTTATGGAATTAGAACTAGGAGTGGCATAGATATTCAAGATCCTTTATATCCTGAAGGACACCCTAAAATAATTGAGCAGGATTCTCAACAATGTGATAATAGTGGTAGTCCTCGTAAGAGAAAGAAAAAGAAACACAAAATAGTTGAGGAACCCCTTGAACCCGCTGTAGATCCTAATAGTATATCTGTCTCTGATGCTGAAACTGAGAGTGGTAATGATAAAAATGAGTCTCCTGATAAGGAGGAAGGTGAGGAAAAACCTAAGAAACACACTAAGAACACTTGGTACACAAAGGAAGATTTTTTTGCTAATAAACATGGTAAAGAGAGAGAACCTTGGGTGCAGAAACCTATGCCTTTTCTAGGAAAGAAACACAAGTTAAAGGAGGAAGAACACTATAACAAGTTTTGTGAGTGGATGAAACCTTTATTTTTGCAAATTTCTTTAACTGATGCTATTAAGTTGCCTCCTTATTCAAAGTATATGAAGGATATTGTCTCTAATAAAAGAAAGATTCCTAATGAGGAGATTTCTACCTTGCTTGCCAATTATTCCTTCAATGGTAAGGTTCCAAAGAAACTTGGTGATCCAGGTATACCAACTATTCCTTGCTCTATTAAGAATAATTATGTTAGAACTGCTTTATGTGATTTGGGAGCTGGAGTTAGTGTTATGCCTTTTTCTCTCTACAAGAGACTCCAGCTAGAAAAGTTGATACCAACTGATATTTCTTTGCAAATGGCTGATAAGTCAACTACTATTCTTGTTGGTATATGTGAGGATGTTCCTGTTCAAGTATCTCATAATAGCTTGGTTCTAACTGATTTTGTTGTGCTTGAAATGCCTGAAGATGATAATATGTCTATTATTCTTGGGAGACCTTTTTCTAATACTACAGGTGCTGTCATCAGTTGTAATCAAGGAAAAGTAACATTCAATATTAATGACAAAGAGCATACTATCTATTTCCCCAAGAAGGTTGCTAAAAGCTATTGCCTGAATTTCATTGAAAATATTGAGAGCATCAAGGTTGGAGAAATATATTGTCCCATTCCACAAGAAAATTTTGAAACTATCATGATTAGGACTATTGCTATCAAGATTGAGGTAACATAATCATTTAGTGAAATGCAAAGTTTTGTTTCATATAAGATTGTTTTGGTAACAAGACTTGATCAACCTTGTTAACAAAGGGATTTTAATGAACAAAACAATGCTTTCACAGTGGTTATACTTGCTCACTTTTATTTTTCTCCTTTCCAATCTTGCTCTTCGTCGTGCCTAACTTAAAGGCGTTAAAGAAAAGTACTTGTTGGGAGATAAACCAAGAGTTTCCTTGAGTCTTGGAAGTTATTACTTCAGTAATGACCTCTCCTTATCCTTTTTGTTTGCTTTTTGTGTCAAGAATGACCTCTAATGAGAGGGAAGTAAGATTTGGGGAGTTGCTGTCCTGAAACAGATTTCTGTCCTCCACCATAAAAATTCATGAGGAGTCTCTGTAAGTCAGATTGAGCTTAAAATTTACGAATAAATCCCCTAGTATGTTAGCTAACTTTAGTTAGTTTAACACTTTTTGATTTGACTAACAGAAATTTTTCAAAAAAATCGGTTTTTACCTACTGGTCTGTTTTGACAGATTTCTGCCATTATTTGCATTTGCTTCTTATTAATTCCTTTTTGAGTTCTCTTTTGGGGAATTGGGATTTTTGAAGGAGTTGATACAGTAGCTTGTGTTTCTAGTGAAAACTTTTGCTGTTACAAAGCTAAATCTGAATGTCTATTATCTTTTGAATACACTAATGTTGCTAATGAAGATTGTGTGAAGCTTTGTATGAAGGAAAAATTTCAGGTGTAGAGAGAGGATGATGTAATGAGATGAAGAATGGACAAAATCTCAAGCTTGGGGGGGAGCCACCTCGTGTCACCCCAAGAATTATTCAAGAGGTACAAGCGTCAAAGCTTGGGGGTGCCCAAGGCATCCCCTTCTTCATCAATAAAAATCTCAGGTCTTTCTAGACACTTCGTTTTTATTATTTCATGTACAGTTGTGTTGTTCTTGGAGCGTCTTAGTTTTTGTTTTTGGTTTTGGTTTTCTTTTGCTTTGTTTGTTTTTTCCTTTGTTTGCTTTCTTAAAAAAATCGAAAACACCAAAAAATATTTGTTGTTCTTTTTGGTTTTGTGAGTTCTTTGCAGGGTTCAGCCGTCCCCAGTGGATTTTGGTTTCATGTTTATTATTTAAATCACACAAGTGAAGGGCAATAATGAAGATAAAGACAACTTGATGTGTGGTAAGAGGCTGGTAACGAACTCTATTTGTTTCATTTTTGTGCATATACTTATCATTGTGAGCATGCTTAGCCTGTTTGTGTAAGGTGTATGTCATTATGGATGCTTAGTAGTTCTTGCTTGTCTATGATTAGCTCTAGCTTGATAATAGTTTGTAGCATGTCATATGAATGTTTGCTTGCATTGTTTTATTCATATTTTAGTATGATATTGTGGTATCCTCCTCTGACTGTTCATGTGAATCGACTTGACACATGCTCACGCATGCATATGACTAAACAATAGTCAGTAAGCCTCGATGATTTATTTTTCCTCAGAGTTCTAGTATCACTTTCATGCCATAATTAGTCTTGTTTTGTTGCAAACATGGTTATGACAATTATTGCTCTCTCGTTTGTCGCTCCCTCTCTTTTGCTAGCCTTCACTTGCACTGAGTATGAGCTCCACATGTGCTTCCAACTCCCCAAAACTGATATTGCCAACTATGTCCACCATACCTACCTGTTAGCATCATTTGCTATTTCAGTGCATATTCAATATGTCTTGTTTCCTTCCAAATAAAATGTTTGTTTGTTTTGAGAAAGTTAGTTAGTAAAGCTCTCACGAACTTGATGGCACACTTTATTCCTTGCACTTAATAATCCTAAACCATTGTGACTTGTCCATGAAAGTTATATGCTTGCAAATTATATGCTGGGAGTCAGCAGAACCGTTCTGTCACGGGGAACGCTTTCAACACTTTTTGGATATCCTATCTAGTAGATACTTTGCTCTTTTGTTTACGGATGTCAACGATGTGAAATAAAAGGGGAGCTTGTGAGTTCATGGAGTCTATACATTGTGTTAGAGAAACGCCTGGGCCGCTAGACTAAGTCATGCCTAATCATGGTGGAAACTTGCAGCATCACCATAATGAGCATTATATTAAGCATCCTCAATAAAAAAGCTATGCATATATTAAATAAAAAGATCGCTGAGATGCTCATTGTTTGCTTGCCTTATGTGCAAGGGGTACCCCGTTGGTGGTTCTCTATGATATGCATGTATGAACAATGACAAGAACTTGCAAGTAACCAAAGTTGAGTAGCATGCGGAGCGGCCCTCGTACTCAAGGGACTTGGGATTTCCAGTTTATGATATGTCAAGCATATAACTCAGATTGGACCTCACTTTCACCTTAACCACATGAAGATGACTATGATAGGGGCAATGAGAGCTCAAAGCTAATGAGTACCTTCCTTTCAGCATTGGGAAAGCCTTTCAAACTTTTAATGTTACACCCTCGCCTGATAAGGCTGAGTTCATGTGTATAGTGCCAATCCCTGGATCGGTTCACTGGCACACACAATACAAAATGATAACAAATATACCGCGCATGTTAAAATACAACGAATATGATCCAGAATTTACATTATATCACAGCGGAAAACAAATACAGGGTAGATCTCCATTCTTCAAATGTGCCACAGGCGAACAATCGCTGAGTGGAGTCTCGCGACCTATAACGATCACTTAGAAACGATATAACCTGCAACATGAAAGGTTGCAGCCATGAATGATCAATACTTTGAATGTATTGGCAAGTGTCACTAGTATGTGGATTTAAATGGAACCTATCAATTACATGCATATTTGGCTAAGTGGAGTTTGAGGCTCATTTGCATAAAGCAATAGTTTTATCCTAACATTTCCAAATAGTTTTAGTTCTTTCTGAAAATTGTCTGAACACATTGGCCAACACCAAGTGCTCCTAATCCCTTGTTCAAACCATCAAATTTTATTAAGAAATTGGTATGTCGAGATCATCCATAAGCTTCAGGCCTTAGTTTCTCAATATTGTCCATAACCGAGGACACGGCTAATCGATTAGATTTATATCTTCTGCAGAAGTTGTACACTTTACCCACACGACACAATCTCGCCTTGACGCCACCAGTGGCCGCTGGTTTAGTACACACCAATTGGTATACCGGCAGATCGAGAATGTGACGAAGTCTTTCCATAGAAGTCCTCCCAATACACAATGCTAGCACGTCTAACAGGCACCAATGCAAGGATATAACCTCCAATACACAATTCTAGTTAACCTGAAGATATACCAATGTAAAGAGTCTTCCGCTATGTAATTAACCAAGCTAGAGCCCATATTAGCATGTGGTTGTACTGAAAGCTACTGTACGAGAAACATGTCAAATCTCTATGACGCCTAGGTGGTATTCTTCTAGTGCACACACGAGAGGGGTAGCCAAAGGTACGGTCCCCTTCATTGCCACTTCTTCAAAACTCAACAACAACAATATTCCACCCAGGTGATTCATTAAGTACTTGTTTTATTATATAAAACATAGCTTTTCCAATAACTCACAATACTCATAACATGGTATTCCATCCCGAATCTATAACAGGGCTAAGCATACTACAACTACAATGTTTCCACTAAGCAGGATACAAAAAGGAAATCCTAAATAGGACATAGCATAGCATAGCACATATGGCAATATATTCCTACACATGCACTTCTACTAAAAACAACTACAATGCATAGGAAAATAATTAGGACATTTATGATAGT
Source organism: Avena sativa (assembly GCA_916181665.1). NCBI lineage: Eukaryota > Viridiplantae > Streptophyta > Magnoliopsida > Poales > Poaceae > Avena > Avena sativa. Next base: position 58,747,496 of record OV702283.1, on the reverse strand, counting down.
TCCACTTGCCTTTTAGTTGATGTAGTCGTTCAAACAATCCTCACAATTGCAATCGTTGCACTCGTCACAATCAAGATAGTTGCACTCCCCGCAATCTATCGATCAAACAATTGCACAACAAACACACCAATCAAAATAATGCAATTATGCACAATACAACAAAACAATGATGATCAAATACATGCATGACGATTTAATAAGTCATAATGGTTGTAATTAGTTCTCTAAACATTACTACATCACATGATGCATGCAGGAGATCATTTAATGCAATAGGATATTTATTATTAATACTTGATTGCCAATCTAGGGGTTTTAATAGTTCTGTTGAAACTTCTGTACTAATTTCCGTATTAAATTTGGGTCTAGGGTGTACTGGATAGAGGACATTATTACTAACCAGTAGCAATTGGATTCAACTTAACCGGAGTTATAAATCCTTTTCTATGATTTAATTACTATTTAATAGGGTTTACATCATTGAAACATTTTAAGTTGTCTAAAATTCAAACTAAATACAGATCTGTAATCTACACGATAATGTGATTCCAGGGACATATTATTCATATTTTTCTGAGTTATAAATTATTTACTATGAATTTAATACTCTGAAAGTCCATTAAAACTATTTAAATCACTACAGCAATTCTACACTGCAAAATTTGGATCTAACAGCATATTAAAGTTTTATATGAAATTATGAATCCATAGACACTTTATTTGTATTTTCATGATATACAGATAATTTTCTATAATTTATTTAGTCCAAACTGTCCATTAAACTATTTAATTTATTACAGTAAATATTTACCATAAAAGTTGAATATAAAGGCATTTTAATATTCTTCATAATTTTCTGAATCCAACGATATATTATTTATAATGTTTGGACGTACATAACTCTAGATATGATTTTTGCAAGATTTAATCATTTTCTGACTTTTATTTCTATTACTAAAATGACAAGGCATATTCTGGGAATATTCTGCCAACGTGGCGAGATCTGATTGGGCCATACCCCTTCGTTTAAGTGATGTGTTCCTGGCCACTGGATCAGGATCTGACGGCTGATGGTTGACGGCTCCCTGGCGGCTTGGCTCGAGTTCTGGCTTCGCTTTGGCTTCGGCTGGACTCGGCTCAAACAAATCTAGACCGCTCAGATTGGATCAGACGGGCTACAGTGATGATGGTGAACCGGCGTCTGCTGTAAGACGATGGAGACAATGATGGACGGTGGCACGATGGTGGAGGGAGCAGGCGGTGATGGTGGAGGCGTCTCCGGCGCTCTCCGGCGTCGGTGAAGTGGTCGACGAGGTGCGGAAGTGCACGGCGGTCACGATGGTTGTCCTGGCGCAGCGTCTTGATTCCTCGAGCATCGACGCGATGGGGACGGAGGAGAGCGGCGACGGTGATACTCCGGCGGCGTCGGGCGAGCGCTGTGGTGCTCCCGCATCGAGGGGAGATGGGTCAGTCGAAGCAGTGCAGGGAGGGGGTTCGGATAGAGGGAAAAGGGGAGGCTCGGGACCTCGAGTATCGAGCTCGTCAGCGAGCTCCGACGGCGGCGGATCTGGAAGCTCGCGTTGAGGCAGTTAGGGTTCACAAAACGCAACAAAAAAACAATGAGAATGTGCGTGAAGGAGTTTATCGGGGCGTGGCGTGCGCGAGTGGCGAGAATCCAATGGATTCAGTGCGGATTTGAGGGGATTTCGGTGTCCAGCTCGCGGTGGAGATAAAAACGGAGGTAGGAGATGAACCGGTGGGTCCCCTGCGTCAGCGAGAAAAGGGAAAGGGGACGCGGGCTGCTGATGATGGGCCATAGTTGGGCTGGCCCTGCTGGCTACGGCTGCTGCGCGCTGCGCGGCTGGTGGGCGAGCGGCAGATAGCGAGCGGCTAGGTGGGCTGGGCTGGATAGTCGGGTTAGCTAGTTTTTTTTTGTTTTGTTTCTTTTCCTTTTTCTGTTTTTAGTAGTTCTTTCATTACTTTTTATTATGAACTCCAATTGCGTTCAATTTTGTTTCAAATTTTTTGTAATATCATCCTGATCATTTTAAAATATTAACTACATTATTTCTTGTCCTTTTCAAATTTACCAACCCATAAATATTTAGTTTGGCCAAAGGGCATTATATTTCTTATCATGTGAAATTCATATCTTTTCCATTTTATATCCAAAATCCACCAAACCAAATTCTATGGTTTTATAAAATGGATATCTATTAATATATATCATTTATGAATTCTATTTCTTAATTGTTATTATGGACAAAGCCATAGATCAAGGGGTGTACTTAGAATGGGGAAATCCCATTTAAGGTTTTTAGGTATTCTTTTTGGACAATGGAAATATTTCCTTGGGATTTAATGCAATGACCTTATGCATGCAACATGATTTTGTATTTTTTTGAAATCTTGCACACCAATTCTACAATTCCATAATCAATCCATGCCCTTTTGCCTATATGTCTACTTAGGTCATAACCAAAGAATATAAGGTTTTGAAATCAAGGTTGAGAGGGTTTTCAATTCAAAAGTTTCTTTTCTTTGAAAATTTTCAACAAAGTCAAACAATCAATCAAACTTATTTTATTTATTTCACATTCTAAAATTAGGAAAATTTTGGGATGTGACAGACTACCACCCTTAAAAGAAATCTTGTCCCGAGATTTGGGAAGGATAGAAAGAAATAGGTTCGAGATGCATCAGGGTTATACCACCCTTAAAAGGAAACGGTCTAGGTTGCTTCTCCAGTGTTCTCTTGGAAATATGTGAGCTTCTTGGCATACCAAAGTTGCTACCAATTATCTTATATCATCTTCATCCAGCTCTTCAACGACTCCTCCATCAAAGAGGTGGTGAATGTTGAGGTGGTTCACATTCCCCTTCTGGATTGGATTGGGCTTGTTTCCATTAGAGTTTCCAGCATTCTTCTTCTTCTTAGCCTTCTTCCTTTTCTTCTCAGGGCAATATGATGCATAATGCCCAAGTTCCTTGCAATTATAGCACTGTAGCTGGCTTATATCCCTCTTTTTGGACTTCTTATGATGGTTAAGGCCACTATTCCCATCATTTTCTTGACTATCCTCATCACCAATATTAACTCCATTGTTGTTGTGGTGGTCCTCGTGCCCATGGTGGTCATGTTCATTGCCTCCATGTTGATGGTGTCCATTGCCTACATACATGTGATCTACAGAGTTCCCATTCCCGTTATGGAAGGTACATATCCTCTGACGTGATCCTGAGTTGCAGTTGTTGTTGTGCTTCCTCTTGCGCTTCTCAACTTGCCTTTGTTTCTCTTCAAGGATCCTAGCTTTGTCCATTAGATCCTGGAAAGTGGGAGTGGACACTACTGATAGCTGAAAAGAGAGTTCATCACTTAGTCCATCCAGAAATCTCTCTTTCCTTTTATCATCAGTGTCGACATCCTCCGGAGCATAGCGAGACAAATTGGTGAATTCCTCTATGTACTCCGACACCGTGCGATCGTACTGGTGTAGATCACGGAATTCCTTTCTCTTCAGGGTCATGACTCCATATGAGACATGGTTTGCCTTGAATCCTTCCTCGAACATCTCCCAGGTGGTTGTCTCAATGGGGTGGGTGATCTGAAAGGTATCCCACCAAGTAGCTGCTTGTCCTTCAAGTAAGTGAGCAGCAAACCTCACTTTCTCTTCATATGTGCATCCAACTGTTACTAAGTCCTTATTCACTGAGCATAGCCAATCAAGTGCAATCATAGGCTCATGTGCGCTTGAAAATTTTGCAGGCCTTAGATTTAGGAACCTAGTGAGTGCATCTACTTGGGTTGGGTTGTTGTTGTTTGCTATGAACTGAGTCACCACTTGTGATAGTTGTGTCTGTGCTGCTATCAACTGCTCCATCTCAGTGGGTTGACGACGAGGCGGCATCTGTTTGGGATAGCATAGATGAGTATAGATAGAAGAGGACTAAGAGAAGTATTTCTACCCATAACTATATGAAGCAATTAATGTCATAAACAAACAAACAAACAAACAATCATAAGCAATCAACACACAAACAAAACTTGCAATACAATGTTATAGGGGTTTAAAACTAGTAGTATATAACCACAAAATAGTTTGGAAAGGTTGGATACAATATTAGAGTAGAATAGAGCAACAAATAAACAACAAACAAAATCTGTCAAAACGGTACAACAACTTTCACGAATTTTTCTGGGCACCTTAAATTTGTCAGGAATTTTAGCCAATTTTTGTCCATGTAGTACATGTAATTACTATTTAGATCCTATTTTTTTAGATTTTTCTAAGTTACTAGTAAAATATGAAAAATTGCGCGGTACAACAGGTCGGACAGAAAACTGCAGCAGTAATATCACGAATTTCCATCAATTCACACCATTAAACTAATCTAAAAACCTCACACAAATTCCAGAAACTTTAGAGTTTAAAACTAACTGATCCTAAACAAGACATCACACAAAATAGCTCAATACAAATAAGCAAGCAACTAATATTGCCATACCACATAAGTTGGTAAGATCAATATGCTAACACGATAGCGATGATCTCCTAAAGAGATAAAATATGGTGGTCCAGATCTAACCAACATGATGAGATGTTCATTTGTATCACCTTATTTCTTATTCTACTTGTAGGCAACACTAATACATGTATCAAAGGAATGGACAACTACAAATTTTGAACAAGAAGAGGTTCTAAAAAAGATAGACAAGAAATATAAGAACGCTAATAAGTATAAAATACGATAATTCTCCTAATAGAGGTCTTCTATTACTAATCCATTTATAAGGTCACGATCCTACAGTCAACGCACAGCTCTGATACCATCTTGTTACACCCTCGCCTGATAAGGCTGAGTTCATATGTATAGTGCCAATCCCTGGATCGGTTCACTGGCACACACAGTATAAAATGATAACAAATATACCGCGCATCATAAATACAACGAATATGGTCCAGAATTTACATTATATCACAGTGGAAAACAACTACAGGGTAGATCTCCATTCTTCAAATGTGCCACAGGCGAACAATCGCTGAGTGGAGTCTCGCGACCTATAACGATCACTTAGAAACGATATAACCTGCAACATGAAAGGTTGCAGCCACGAATGGTCAATACTTTGAATGTATTGGCAAGTGCCACTAGTATGTGGATTTAAATGGAACCTATCAATTACATGCATATTTGGCTAAGTGGAGTTTGAGGCTCATTTGCATAAAGCAATAGTTTTATCCTAACATTTCCAAATAGTTTTAGTTCTTTCTGAAAATTGTCTGAACACATTGGACAACACCAAGTGCTCCTAATCCCTTGTTCAAACCATCAAATTTTATTAAGAAATTGGTATGTCGAGATCATCCATAAGCTTCAGGCCTTAGTTGCTCAATATTGTCCATAACCGGGGACACGGCTAATCGATTAGATTTATATCTTCTGTAGAAGTTGTACACTTTACCCACACGACACAATCTCGCCTTGACGCCACCAGTGGCCGCTGGTTTAGTACACACCAATTGGTATACCGGCAGATCGAGAATGTGATGAAGTCTTTCCATAGAAGTCCTCCCAATACACAATGCTAGCACGTCTAACAGGCACCAATGCAAGGATATAACCTCCAATACACAATTCTAGTTAACCTAAAGATATACCAATGTAAAGAGTCTTCCGCTATGTAATTAACCAAGCTAGAGCCCATATTAGCATGTGGTTATACAGAAAGCTACTGTACGAGAAACATGTCAAATCTCTATGACGCCTAGGTGGTCTTCTTCTAGTGCACACACGAGAGGGGTAGCCAAAGGTACGGTCCCCTTCGTTGCCACTTCTTCAAAACTCAACAACAACAATATTCCACCCAGGTGATTCATTAAGTACTTGTTTTATTATATAAAACATAGCTTTTCCAATAACTCACAATACTCATAACATGGTATTCCATCCCGAATCTATAACAGGGCTAAGCATACTACAACTACAATGTTTCCACTAAGCAGGATACAAAAAGGAAATCCTAAATAGGACATAGCATAGCATAGCACATAGGGCAATATATTCCTACACATGCACTTCTACTAAAAACAACTACAATGCATAGGAAAATAATTAGGACATTTATGATAGTTCCACTTGCCTTTTAGTTGATGTAGTCATTCAAACAATCCTCACAATTGCAATCGTTGCACTCGTCACAATCAAGATAGTTGCACTCCCCGCAATCTATCGATCAAACAATTGCACAACAAACACACCAATCAAAATAATGCAATTATGCACAATACAACAAAACAATGATGATCAAATGCATGCATGACGATTTAATAAGTCATAATGGTTGTAATTAGTTCTCTGAACATTACTACATCACATGATGCATGCAGGAGATCATTTAATGCAATAGGATATTTATTATTAATACTTGATTGCCAATCTAGGGGTTTTAATAGTTCTGTTGAAACTTCTGTACTAATTTCCGTATTAAATTTGGGTCTAGGGTGTACTGGATAGAGGACATTATTACTAACCAGTAGCAATTGGATTCAACTTAACCGGAGTTATAAATCCTTTTCTATGATTTAATTACTATTTAATAGGGTTTACATCATTGAAACATTTAAATTGTCTAAAATTCAAACTAAATACAGATCTGTAATCTACACGATAATGTGATTCCAGGGACATATTATTCATATTTTTCTGAGTTATAAATTATTTACTATGAATTTAATACTCTGAAAGTCCATTAAAACTATTTAAATCACTACAGCAATTCTACACTGCAAAATTTGGATCTAACAGCATATTAATGTTTTATATGAAATTATGAATCCATAGACACTTTATTTGTATTTTCATGATATACAGATAATTTTCTATAATTTATTTAGTCCAAACTGTCCATTAAACTATTTAATTTATTACAGTAAATATTTACCATAAAAGTTGAATATAAAGGCATTTTAATATTCTTCATAATTTTATGAATCCAACGATATATTATTTATAATTTTTGGACGTACATAACTCTAGATATGATTTTTGCAAGATTTAATCATTTTCTGACTTTTATTTCTATTACTAAAATGACAAGGCATAATCTGGGAATATTCTGCCAACATGGCGAGATCTGATTGGGCCATACCCCTTCGTTTAAGTGATGTGTTCCTGGCCACTGGATCAGGATCTGACGGCTGATGGTTGACGGCTCCCTGGCGGCTTGGCTCGAGTTCTGGCTTCGCTTTGGCTTCGGCTGGACTCGGCTCAAACGAATCTAGACCGCTCAGATTGGATCAGACGGGCTACAGTGATGATGGTGAACCGGCGTCGGCTGGAAGACGATGGCGACGACGATGGACGGTGGCGCGATGGTGGAGGGAGCAGGCGGTGATGGTGGAGGCGTCTCCGACGCTCTCCGGCGTCGGTGAAGTGGTCGACGAGGTGCAGAAGTGCACGGCGGTCACGATGGTTGTCCTGGCGCGGCGTCTTGATTCCTCGAGCATCAACGCGATGGGGACGGAGGAGAGCGGCGACGGTGATACTCCGGTGGCGTCGGGCGAGCGCTGTGGTGCTCCCGCGTCGAGGGGAGATGGGTCAGTCGAAGCAGTGCAGGGAGGGGGTTCGGATAGAGGGAAAAGGGGAGGCTCGGGACCTCGAGTATCGAGCTCGTCAGCGAGCTCCGACGGCGGCGGATCGGTAACCTCGCGTTGAGGCAGTTAGGGTTCACAAAACGCAACAAAAAAACAATGAGAATGTGCGTGAAGGAGTTTATCGGGGCGTGGCGTGCGCGAGTGGCGAGAATCCAACGGATTCAGTGCGGATTTGAGGGGATTTCGGTGTCCAGCTCGCGGTGGAGATAAAAATGGAGGTAGGAGATGAACCGGTGGGTCCCCTGCGTCAGCGAGAGAAGGGAAAGGGGACGCGGGCTGCTGATGATGGGCCATAGTTGGTCAGCCCTGCTGGCTGCGGCTGCTGCGCGCTGCGCGGCTGGTGGGCGAGCGGCAGATAGCAAGCGGCTAGGTGGGCTGGGCTGGATAGTCAGGTTAGCTAGTTTTTTTTTGTTTTGTTTCTTTTCCTTTTTCTGTTTTAGTAATTCTTTCATTACTTTTTATTATGAAATCCAATTGCGTTCAATTTTGTTTCAAATTTTTTGTAATATCATCCTGATCATTTTAAAATATTAACTACATTATTTCTTGTCCTTTTCAAATTTACCAACCCATAAATATTTAGTTTGGCCAAAGGGCATTATATTTCTTATCATGTGAAATTCATATCTTTTCCATTTTATATCCAAAATCCACCAAACCAAATTCTATGGTTTTATAAAATGGATATCTATAAATATATATCATTTATGAATTCTATTTCTTAATTGTTATTATGGACAAAGCCATAGATCAAGGGGTGTACTTAGAATGGGGAAATCCCATTTAAGGTTTTTAGGTATTCTTTTGGACAATGGAAATATTTCCTTGGGATTTAATACAATGACCTTATGCATGCAACATGATTTTGTATTTTTTTGAAATCTTGCACACCAATTCTACAATTCCATAATCAATCCATGCCCTTTTTCCTATATGGCTACTTAGGTCATAACCAAAGAATATAAGGTTTTGAAATCAAGGTTGAGAGGGTTTTCAATTCAAAAGTTTCTTTTCTTTGAAAATTTTCAACAAAGTCAAACAATCAGTCAAACTTATTTTATTTATTTCACATTCCAAAATTAGGAAAATTTTGGGATGTGACATTTCAAAACTGCTTTCACTCCCTTGTTGAGTCACCATTTATTCTATGAGCACCTTCTTGAGAGCATAATTCTCATTCTTGTGTTTGTTCCAAAACTTGGTTAATTATGTCATAACTTTGATGCTTCTATCTCTGATATCCTTACTTCTAGTCTTCACTTGAACTTCAGAGGTGCCTTGGCATTTATATTATGCTCTACAAACAAAGGCAAGCGAGATACCACTCTATCATACCTTACTATGAGCATTGCAATGTTGCTTATGTTTATGTTTCATGCTACTTATTATTATTGAGTTAGTTTCTCTTCATAGCTTGCAATGACTATTGAGTAGACTTAGTTGCATACTTCTTATTATGAACGGTTTAAGCATCTACTCCTGTGCTGAGAATATATACATCATATGAAGCAAATGTGTTTGTGAAAGTTCTTTTATCGCACTCAATTTTCAACTGAATTGCTTGAGGACAAGCAATAAGCTAAGCTTGGGGGAGTTGATACGTCCAAAACGTATCTACTTTCCCGAACACTTTTTTTGTTGTTTCTCCTCTAAACTTGTGTGATTTGGATACAACTAACACGGACTGACGATGTTTTCAGCAGAATTACCTTGGTGGCTTGTTTTTGTGCAGAAAATCAACTATCAGGAAAAATCCCGGAAAATATGCCAAAAGTTATATTTCACCAGAAGACCCGCGGAGCCAGAAGATGAGACGGAGAAGGGGGCTGGGGGGCCCACACCCCTTCCAGGCGCGGGCCCACCACTGGACACACCTAGGGAGGTGAAGCCACCCCAGGCACCCTCTCGGCCTCCCTCTGCGCCTATAAGTTGCCTCTCGACCTAAAAACAGAGGGGGGTTCGATAGTTTTCCAGAAAGAGTTCTGCTCTGCCGCCGCCACCAGAAACTCCGTTCTGGCACCATGCCGGGATGGGGAATTTGGAGAGGATCATCGCCATCACCAACGCATCTCCATCAACCATCGATGTTTCCCTCATCCATAAGTGAGTAATCCCTCGCTGTAGGCTTGGGTATGGTAGGGATTGGATGAGTTCTATCATGTAATCGAATAAGATTGTTAGGGCATAGTGCCTATTATCTCTATTAGTGCTATTTGACTTTGTTGCAACTTGTTGTGCTTAATTCTTGTCACTAGGGCCCGAGTGTCATGATCTCAAATCTGAACTTATTATTGAATCATTATGATAGTATTGTTTGTGATCTTACCTGCAAGTTGTGTACACATATCATTGTCCGGATCCAAAGGCCCCTAAGTGGCAATAATTAGGACAACCGGAGGGGATGGTTGTGGTGTGAGGATCACATGTGTTCACGGAGTGTTAATGCTTTGCTCCGGTGCTCTATTAAAAGGAGCACCTTAATTGCTAGTAGTTCCCTAGAGGCCCCGCTGCCACGGGCTGACTGGACAGAAGATATTGTGCAAGTTCTCATTGCGAGCACGTATGACTATATTTGGAGCACATGCCTAGGATTGTTTACTACTTGGATGCTTGTTATTATTTATCTGCATTTCCCTAGATCTTGAAGTTACATGTTTAGACTTGTACATGCAACGCCCGTTCATCCATCTCTATGCCTGCCGCACTCGAATCCTACTGTTACCGTTACTGTTACTATTGCTCTTGTTTTACTACTGTTGTTTCTACTACCAAATTATGATAGTATTGTTTGTGATCTTACCTGTAAGTTGTGTACATGTATCATTGTCCAGATCCAAAGGCCCCAAAGTGACAATAACTGGGACAACCGGAGGGGATGGCTGTGATGTGAGGATCACATGTGTTCATGGAGTGTTAATGCTTTGCTCCGGTGCTCTATTAAAAGGAGCACCTTAATTGCTAGTAATTCCCTAGAGGCCCCGCTGCCACGGGCTGGCTGGACAGAAGATGTTGTGCAAGTTCTCATTGCGAGCACGTATGACTATATTTGGAGCACATGCCTAGGATTTTTTAGTACTTGGATGCTTGTTATTATTTATCTGCAATGCCCTAGATCTTGAAGTTACATGTTTAGACTTGTCCATGCAACGCCCGTCCATCCATCCCTATGCCTACTACACTCGAATCCTACTGTTATCGTTACCGTTACTATTGCTCCAGTTTCACTGTTGCTGTTGCTACTGATAAAATTCTATGAGCAAGAAATATTTCCAGGTGCAGCTGAACTGACAACTCAGTTGTTAAGGCATGCAAATATTCTTTGGCTCCCCTTGTGTCGAATCAATAAATTGGGTAATACTACCCGCGAAGACTGTTGCGATCCCCTACACTTGTGGGTTAAGTTTTTTTTTCTTTCGTGTCAAGTGACTTACGTTACCACGACAAAAGAATATGATCCAATTGTTAGAACTCTAGTTTACACAAAGAAAAAGTAATAAGATGTTTATTACTAGCAAAATTTGTTGGAGATATGCCCAAAAGGAAATAATAAAGAGGTTATTATCATATCTTCATGCTGATGATAAATATTTACATACCATGCTATAATTGTATTAACCGGAAACATTAATACTTGTGTGATTTGTAAACATAAAAGAGTCCCTAGTAAAGCATCTTGTTAAACTAGCTTGTTGGTTAATATATGATCATGGTTTTCTGATCATGAACATTGAGATGTTATTAACAACAAGATCATATCATTAGGAGAATGGTGTGATGGACATACTCCTATAGTTAAGCATAGCATAAAGATCAAGTCATTTAATATAGTTCATTTGCTATAAGCTTTCTGATACATAGTAACCTAATTCCTTCGACCATGAGATCATGCTAATCACCATCACTGGAAGAATGCTTTGATGACATTAAACACCACACCGTAACTGACATTAATACTTGTGTGATTTGTAAACATAAAAGAGTCCCTAGTAAAGCCTCTTGTTAAACTAGCTTGTTGGTTAATATATGATCATGGTTTTCTGATCATGAACATTGAGATGTTATTAACAACAAGATCATATCATTAGGAGAATGGTGTGATGGACATACTCCTATAGTTAAGCATAGCATAAAGATCAAGTCATTTAATATAGTTCATTTGCTATAAGCTTTCTGATACATAGTAACCTAATTCCTTCGATCATGACATCATGCTAATCACCATCACCGGAAGAATGCTTTGATGACATCAAACACCACACCGTAACTGTGTGGCTATAAAGGTGGCATTGAGTGTTCGGAAAGTATGTGTTGAGGCACATGGATCAAGAGTGGGATTTGACATGGTTATACCCTGCGGGTACGCGACCTCAGCATACCTGGTCCAGCCCGACGGAAGGCCCACTCGACGATCTGCCAGGGTTCATGACGCCTCTGACGGTTCGGCTGGAATGAAGCCCATATGGACACGGAGTCCCAAGCGCACAAAGACAAGGAAACCTCATGACTAGAGTTCGAATCTAACTTGTAACCTACTCGTATCGGTACCTGAGACCTAGCCTCCCCATATATAAAGGCTAGGAGGGTCCAACGAGGAGGGCACGACCTACACACGCCATAACCCCCAATAGACAGATCTACGATCTCCACCTCCACAATAGATCTACAGATCTAGATCTCGACTCATACTTTCGCACACGCCTCCACGCCAGATCGAATCTGCGCACCCTGTAACCTTCGGTTCCGCCGTAATCAAGAGCAGACAAGCAGGAGTAGGGTTTTCCCTCCGGGGGCCTGAACCTTGGTAAATCTCGTGTCCCCTGGTTGCTTGTCTGTTAACCGTGCCACGATCTCCAGCATCCCCATCTTCTCCAAAACCCAAGTCCATAACAATGGGCATTGATGAGATTAAACCTCGTCAGGATTTGTCCATCCATATGACTGATAGATATACTCTGGGCCCTCTCGGTGGAATGTCATCCAATTAGCTTGCAAGCATGTGACTGGCTCACAAGGTATCACATATCACGGGAACGAGAAAAGAGTACTTATCGGTAACGAGGTTGAACTAGGTATGCAGAGATACCGACGATCAAACCTCGGATAAGTAAAATATCATGAGACGAAGGGAAATTGGTATCGTATGTAAATGGTTCATTTGATCACGAAGTAATCGTAGAAATATGTGGGAGCCATATGAATTTCCAGATTTCTCTATTGGTTATTGCTCGGAGAAGAGTCTAGGTCATGTCTGCATAATTCACGAATCGTAGGGAGACACACTTAAGGATTCGATGTTGTTTAGTATATATGGAAAGTGATTAAAGACACCGAATGTTGTTCGGAGTCTCAGATGGGATCCAAGATATCATGAAGAGATCCGAAATGGTCCGGAGAATAAGATTCATATAAGGAAAGTCCAATTCCGGAGTTCGGGAATGGTTCCGGTGTTTTCACCGGAATGTTCTAGAAGGTTCGCTGATCCGGGAGGGGAAGGGTACATGGATGTGTCATGACAAAGTGGAATGGTTGCATCATGTCCTAGGTCACTTGGCTGGACACTTGGAAGATAGAAATCAAACTCTAATTTGAAAGTCAAAAGGGCAGTTTGAAAAAGTCAAACTGGGACAATATTTCCAAGTGGAGGGAGAGAAGGATTCTTACCTAGGGAAGGAATCCTCCCTCTCCCTTGGGCCGGCCACATGAAGTGGAGTTTGGGGAGCACTCCCTCCCCCTTGGCGCCTCCCCACCTATAAAAGGAGGGGTAGGGCGCCCCCCCCCCCTTGCACACATAAGAAACCCTAGGTTGTCGCCGCCCCCCTCTCTAGTTGCGGCCAATCTAGATATCCTCTAAACCGCTACCAACTAGCTAAACCCTAGTTGCTAGCTACCTATAAACCTCGGCCTCTAAACCCTAGATCGTTGGGGATCCCTCTACTCCACCATACCTACTCCGGCTTAGGCGAAGCCCTGCGAGATCTCCCCTCTACTTCCGACACCACGCCGTCGTGCTGCCGGAATCACGAGGAGAGAACTACAACCTCCGCTGCCTGCTGGAACAAGGGAGAGGAAGGTCTTCATCGAGTACCATATGTGTGACCGACTGCGGGAGCGTTGCCGAAACGCGACGCTGGAAGGATCGTCTACGCGATCTTGAGATCGGCAAGTGAACGACTACATCACCCACGAGAATCTGCTCTCATTAACCGCTTTGGATCTTCGAGGGTTAGTACTCTATAAACTTGTTGCACCCATCTAGTAGATAGATCTTGGCTTGATCATAGATTAGATCTTGATTGTGTGTTCATGCGGCAGAATTTTTTTTGTTTTCCATGCTACGAACCCCTACAGTGGTATCAGAGCCGTGTCTATATGTAGATATGTTGCACAAGTAGAACATAATGGTCATTGTGGGCGTTGATGCTTTTGTTGTCGACTGCTTCTTATGTACTTTGCATCTTCCGAGATGGTGGGATGAAGCGGCCCGGGCTAACATTACATGACGTCGTTCATGAGACTTGCTCCACGCTTGACATGCAACTAGTATTGCATAAGTGGCTTTGCGGGTGCCTGTTTCTCCCAACATAGTGAAGATTCAATTTACAACGGGTGATTGACAATACTAGTATCAACGTTATGGTTCTTGTTCATAAGTTAGAATGACACGTGATGAAATCCCCAAACCATGTAAAACATGCAAAGAAAATTAGAGGCGTCTAACTTTGTTTTGCAGGGGTGTGCTGTGATGTGACATGGCCATGATTGTGATTATATATGATGTATGCAATGTTCCTTATTGTAAGTCGGCAACCGACAGGAGCTATATGGTTGTCTTTTACTTTTGTCTAGACCTGTGTGTCTATTATTCAAAGTAGTTGTAATAGTTGATGCTGGTGGACGACAACCATGGAGCGGCGCCATTGACCTTGACGCCACGTCGGTGATGATGGAGATCATGTTCGTGCTTGAAGATGGAGATCGGAAGTACAAGAAGAAAGGCCATATCATATCACATATTTGAATTGCATGTGATATTAATCCTTTTATGCATCTTGTATTGCTTAGTTCGCGACAGTAGCATTATAAGATGACCCCTCTCACAAAATATCAAGTTATAGAGTGTTCGTCCTTAGTAGGCACCGTTGCCAAAGCTCGTTGTTTCGAAGCACCACGTGATGATCGGGTGTGTTAGATTCTGCGAGTGTATACAATGGGAGCAAGCCAGATTTTCTCATGCGGAAGCTAAGGTTTGATCTTGACGAGCCTAGCATGTACAGACATGGTCTCGGAACACGGAATACCGAAAGGTAAAGCATGATTCATATATATGATATGATGAACATGATGATTGTTCGCCTTTGAAACTATATCACGTCACGTGATGATCGGACTTGGTGTAGTGAATTTGGTTCGTGTGATCACTAAAACAATGTGAGGGATATTGTTTTGAGTGGGAGTTCAACAACAATATGATTAAAAGTTGAACACTATTTATCATAAATTAAATCAAAGTGAATTTGCATAGTTGTTGTAGTCATTGGCATCCGTTTACCACCTTGCGCTTAGTTATAATTCAGATAATAGAACTATAGAATTCTGGTTAGTTACTTTACGAACTAGTATCGTATTGTTTTAAAGTGTTAATCTGAAGTTTAAAAAGTCCTATTGCAAACTTTCAGTAAGTTTCGGTTACTCCATGAAGTTTAATAGTTGGTATTAAATAAAGAGTAACAATTCCAGTATTAGTATATAAGTATCATGTTAGTCTCCATGATTCTTGATATTCAAAAGATTGTTTTAATATCAAGGTTATCGGGGAGCTGAAAGAATTGTTTCAAAAACCATCATGTGTGAAAGATATTGTGATATCTAAAACTAAGTTTTGGTTATAACATGATAGAGTATAATATGGCAAAAGTCATGTTCTCATATTTGATGAGAATTTGCAAAAGGTTGGAGATGATGGTCGTCCTAATCCTCCAAAAGGTTTTGGAGAGCAACATTATACTCGTAATTTACCGTTATAAGCTAAAGTAGCTTGATCATGAATAGTTCCATGATAAGGATGAATATTTGATGTAGCTAAACTGTTTACTACACTAAAAGATTACTAAAAATGGAATTTAAAAGAACACCAAACATTTGATGATGGTGATCTACTTCAAAGTGCAAGTCCAAAGACATTGGTATTTAACTATACATGTTTTGGACTATGTGTCATAAGCATGGCGCCACTGTTGATGTCGATAGATTCTTTTGAAAGGATAAAGAAATACTGAAAGAGAAATCTAAGAAATATTTGGCAAAAGAGAAAAGACTAGAATTGTTTAGCTTGGGTATATAGAGGATATATATGTTATGGCTGTATTCTTTGCTTGTTAAACAATGTAGTTCTTAAGTATTGGATACTGAATTTGTTGGTGTGAATCGTCATACGAAACAACATAATTCATGAACCACAATGGCCTAAAGTAACTAGCAAAAGAATATGTGATGATGCTCATCGAGAACAAATAAAGGGTTATTGTGTTGCTCATTGAAATCAAAACTTACCTTCAAGATTTGTTTTCAATAATTGTTATTTTGATCAGGTATTATGAGAACAAAGGGGATAATTGCCGTAATCCATAAAAGATGGATGATTTACAAATATCGTTGGAGAAATCACATCCATAAAACTAGTACTAAAAATGTCGAAAGACAAATTGATTGAAAGATCACTTAGAAAGTGACATCGCCGTTTAAATTATATTGGAAAGAAAGCATGAAGAAACTCCATGTGGATGGAATTTTGGAGTCTTTTGATTTTTGATCAAATGACGCTTGCGAAACTTTCCTAGAGATAATTAAAACTCTGTTCATAGGCCAAAAGTGAACGAATGACTAGTTTATTGGAACTTGTACATATAGATGTATAAAGCCCATTATGTGTAGTCAAGAGCGATGGATTTCAACTTCATATGCTTTCTCCGAAAATTTCAGTGAATATATGAATATTTACTTAATGAGGATGAAGTGTGAAACATTTGAAAAGTTCGAAGAATTTCAAGATGAAGAGCAAAATCAATGTAACAAGAAAATAAAGAATTTATGATAGGATCATAAAGGGAGATATTTGAGTTACAATTTTACCATAACACCTAAGATTTGAGGAATCATTCCATGGATTTGCGTTTCCCGAAACACCATATGAGTATTGAATAATCGAGATATGCAATGAAACCTTGTTTGACATGGTAAGATCAAAGGTGTAATTCATAAAACTGCCATTATATTTTAAAGATTAAAAGCTTTAGAGACTACCGCTTTTCACTGAAAAGAGCTCCATCATGATCCGTTGAAATGACACCATATAAAGTTATGGTTTGGGATAAAACCTAAGTTGTCCTTTCTTAAACATTGGTATGCTATGCATAAAGAAGATGGTTACAACCAAAGTCGGATGAATATTTATTTGTATGTTATTTTGAATAGCCGTTAAGTATTCCTCCATAACACCGAAGACAAAAGTGTTTGTCGCTTAGAACGTCAAGTTTCTTTGAGAAAGGAATTTTCCGTGAAAAGTTAAGTGGGAGGACAATAGAACTTTGATAAGGTTTAAAGAACCTTAGCTATATGTGCAAAGTTGCGCAGCACCGAAAAGTGTTTCAGAGGCAGAAACAATGCTCATGGCTCACGTGCCTCAAAGGTTGTGGTCACAGAAGTCTAAGTTCCTATTGAACCAAGTAGGTCGGATAAACAATCAAATACCAAGATTTGAGGGTTGAATCATTATTTGACAATAATTAACTGACTACATGCAAAGAAGCGATGATGGGCCCTAACTCTGTCAAATGGCTTGGAGCCATAAAATCCGTCATAGTTCCATACACGAGAAATCAAGCTTTGAACTTGAAAGACCCTCTAGAAAGGTGTAAAACCTTACAGTCGTGTTTGGATCTATAAAGAAATAGACATGGATGTTTCAAATCTCTGAAATAGTCGACATGTTGGGAAAGAATTCACAAAAATATTCAAAGGTTGAATGTGACAAGATTTGATCTTTCATAGCGATATTTAGTCTAGATAGATTAATGTAGCAACCACTACATATAAATTTGTTATGTGGTAGTTGAATAAACAAAACAAGTTCTTCTGGTAGAATTGTTACCTAGGACATGTGCATAACACGGTCCAAAGGGTTTTTTAATTCAAAGGATGCTAAAAGGATATGCAAACTTCAATGGTTGAATTAAGCATCGCGGAGTTGGAATCTTCACTATGATGAAACTGTTAAAAGAGTTTAATTTCATCGGAGACAATGAAGATGCTTGCATTTGCAAGAAATTAAGTGGAAGCACTAAGACATATTTCTAATACATTATGTGGAAGACATATTGTTGATTGGAAATGATGTATCTTTTATTAACACATGTTAAGAATTTCATCTTGATGAAAGACTTAGGCAAACCCGAATATTTGGCATCAATATCTATATAGATAGATTGAGACGCTAATATGGTTGTGCCAAATGTACATAGATGAGATATTGAATGAGTTCAGTATGGAAATGACAAGAAAGGTTCTTGCCACATAGAAATGATTAAATCAAAATTCAAGTGTACCGACACTTGGTAAGTGAAACAAAGATTTAAGTATAGATTGATACTTGATGTATGAAATCACAAAGAGTATTTATATCAATCATACTGTGATATGTACAAATCCAGATAATTCTTATGCTCTAAATGTTATGAGCATATACCAGAATGATTCATAAGATGATCATTGGACGATAGTAAGGATATTCTTATGATCTTTTGGAAGAACTAAGAATATATTATTTTTGTAGATGTGACAAATAGATGATTAGTTCATTGTAAAAGTACTGTATTGATACTAGTTTTGTTACAAAGTAAAAATTAAGTTTATCTCAATCTAAACTAAGGGTGGCACAATATAATGGAAAGTAAGTTCCATAATGGATTTGGATGAGTTCCAAATTTAAGACATTGTGACAGATACTACAACAAAAGGCTAAGTATATGACTGCTAGTATAGCGTCAAAAGAGTGCATTTGTGTCAAGTAGTTTGTTATCAAACTAGGTGTGGTTCACAACGGGATAGTACTATGAATATATATTGTACGACAATATTATCAACATGTTTTAACCCCAAGGAACTAAAGGTCTCACCAAAGGACCAAATTTATACAAAGTCATCTCATTAGAGAATGAGTAATGCGTAGAGACGCAAAGACATGCAATTACACACAGACCTGAAAGTGTTGGATCCGGAGATCAGTTGACCACTAGCAATCGTGTAGATACAACACCGGAAAGACATAGGTGTTGAATGCACAAAGCTTTGAAACTAGATTATTGACTCTAGTGCAAGTGGGAAACTGTTGGAGATATGCCCAAGAGGCAATAATAAAGAGGTTATTATCATATCTTCATGCTTATGATAAATATTTACATACCATGCTATAATTGTATTAACCGGAAACATTAATACTTGTGTGATTTGTAAACATAAAAGAGTCCCTAGTAAAGCCTCTTGTTAAACTAGCTTGTTGGTTAATATATGATCATGGTTTCCTAATCATGAACATTGAGATGTTATTAACAACAAGATCATATCATTAGGAGAATGATGTGATGGACATACTCCTATAGTTAAGCATAGCATAAAGATCAAGTCATTTAATATAGTTCATTTTCTATAAGCTTTCTGATACATAGTAACCTAATTCCTTCGACCATGAGATCATGCTAATCACCATCACCGGAAGGATGCTTTGATGACATCAAACACCACACCGTAACTGGGTGGATATAAAGGTGGCATTGAGTGTTTGAAAAGTATGTGTTGAGGCACATGGATCAAGAGTGGGATTTGTCCATCCATATGACAGATAGATATACTCTGAGCCCTCTTGGTGGAATGTCATCCAATTAGCTTGCAAGCATTAACTGGCTCACAAGGGATCACATATCACGGGAACGAGAAAAGAGTACTTATCGGTAACGAGGTTGAACTAGGTATGCAGAGATACCGACGATCAAACCCCGGATAAGTAAAATATTGTGAGACAAAGGGAAATTGGTATCGTATGTAAATGGTTCATTCGATCATGAAGTAATCGTAGAAATATGTGGGAGCCATATGAATTTCCAGATTCTTCTATTGGTTATTGATCAGATAAGAGTCTCGGTCATGTCTGCATAATTCACGAACCGTAGGGAGACACACTTAAGGATTCGATGTTGTTTAGTATATATGGAAAGTGAGTAAAGATACTGAATGTTATTCGGAGTCTCACATGAGATCCGGGATATCACGAGGAGATCCGGAATGGTCCGGAGAATAAGATTCATATAAGGAAAGTCCAATTCCGGAGTTCGGGAATGGTTCCGGTGTTTTCACCGGAATGTTCTAGAAGGTTCGCTAATCCGGAAGGGGAAGGGTACATGAATGTGTCATGACAAAGTGGAATGGTTGCATCATGTCCTAGGTCACTTGTCTGGACACTTGGAAGAGACAAATCAAACTCTAATTTGAAAGTCAAAAGGGCAGTTTGAAAAAGTCAAACTGGGACAATATTTCCAAGTGGTGGGAGAGAAGGATTCTTACCTAGGGAAGGAATCCTCCCTCTCCCTTAGGCCGGCCACATGAAGTGGAGTTTGGGGAGGAATCCCTTACCCTTGGCGCCACCCCACCTATAAAAGGAGGGGTAGGGCGCCCCCCTTACACACACAAGAAACCCTAGGTTGGCCGCCCCCCCCCCCCCCCCCTCTCTAGTTGCGGCCAATCTAGATCTCCTCTAAACCGCTACCAACTAGCTAAACCCTTGTTGCTAGATACCTATAAACCCTAGATCGTCGGGGCTCCCTCTACTCCACCATACCCTCTCCGGTTTAGTAAAAGCCCTACCGGATCTCCCCTCTACTTCCGACACCACGCCGTCATGCTACCGGAATCGCGAGGAGAAAACTACAACCTCCGCTGCCTGCTGGAACAAGGGAGAGGAAGGTCTTCATCGAGTACCGTCCGTTTGACCGACTGCGGGAGCGTTGCCGGAACGCGACGCCGGAAGGATCGTCTACGCGATCTTGAGATCGGCAAGTGAACGACTACATCACCCACGAGAATCTGCTCTCGTCAACCGCTTTGGACCTTTGAGGGTTAGTACTCTATCAACTTGTTGCACCGATCTAGTAGATAGATCTTGGCTTGATCATAGATTAGATCTTGATTGTGTGTTCATGCGGTATAAATTTTTTGTTTTCCATCCTACGAACCCCTACAAAATTTACATCAACAAAGGAAAAGTAATGATATGCATAGTAACATAAACTACACAAAGAATGCAAAATTTGCATATAATCTAGGAGAGATGCCGGATTTTTATGTGGCGTAGGACGGGGCCACGGTTTCCCATTAAGTATCGTTAGTTACCTTTAGGCCTTGTGAGTGTATATATGAGTATTTGAGAGTAATTTCCTGAGTGTATCGGGTGAAAACACCTGTGTCACCCAAAACACTTTGTTACACCACAATCCTCTTCCTCACCAATACTCTTCATTGATTCATCTGTTTGGAAAGCATGGATTAATTTATACATAGACGGTAGAGCCGTTGGAGCCGCCGACGATTTGATGATAGAGAAAAACGCGAGATCCCCAGAGCGTTTTGTATTCGCTTCTACCCGACGTATTTTCTAGGGTTTGTTGGGTTTCAGCCCAACTAAAACTGGGTTGCCAAACAACCTGCTGAGTGTTTCTGGTGTATTTTACTAGGCTGGTAAAAAACACTGACATCCACTTGAAAACCGGCGTGCCAAACAAGGCCTTAGAGGTTAAACCTTTTAGATGTATTCCTTGGTTATTAAGTTAGTTATTTCCTAAAGTTTAACAAATCGGCTTGTCCTCCAAGATTGTAAGCGGGCTATATAATGTCTCACATTTCTATCAATAAAATAAAGCAAGGATACCATATATAGCAGAAAAGAAAAAGAAAAGTCCCCCTCAAAAGAAAAAATAGAAAAGCCCAATTCGGGTTGCCAATTCTTTTGTTTTACTTAAAGCTTCTCTAGTTAAGGGTTGTTTGCTTGGGCTTATTTGTATCTTATTTTTTTTGGCTTATAACACTTAAATAGGTGCTTTTGATTTTAGCTTTTGGCTTATAATTCCACTTAAAGCCAAATTACAAAGTCAAAAGTTCATATTTAGATGCTTTTATGTCTTATAATCCAAAATCCAAAAGCCAGATTTAAGCCCAACCAAACAGCCCATTATTGATCGATTCTTCATGCTATGATCCATGTAATGTCTAAAGAAACACAATTAAATTATAGTAAATGTTGTACTCACGGTACAAAAATATTATGTTAAAGTGGACCAATCTACTTCAAAATCCTGGATCCGCCACTTTAAATAGCCAATATATAGACAATTACTCAGTTTTCACTCATATTGTTTTAAACCTACATACTAAAAGACGTCTAGATACATGTGTTTCAGAAAAAGACTAAAACATATTATATTTTGAACGGAGGGAGTAGTTTCTTTCATGTATATTTCACCAAGATAGACTTATTTGGAATGGTGCACAATAAAACTGTCAAAAGAGACATGTATGTGCTCAACATTTAGTCTTAGGGTTGTGAGTTTGTAGTGTGGTGGTGCATGCATTTGTTTTTATTTTGCAGATTATTTAATTATTCACGGAACATATCAATGCGCCGAAGAAAGGATGGATAGGCTACATGCCACTAGCCGAGCCTATGAAGAAAGAACCTACGCGTTTTCTCTTCCCCTTCCTCCTGCTTCCCGTTCTCTTTCCTTGAGAGTCAGCCCCCCATCTCCGGCGCATCCCTTCCTCTTCTTCGACGGCCTTGCCGGCCGGAGGAGATGGGGGAGAGCTGCCGACCGCTTGTAGGTAGTTGTAGGGTAGGCTTGGGCTTCGTCCCGCGTAGTTGGAGTAGGGCTCCAGTCTTTCCCAGTGATATTTGGAGCAGCCAACATCTGCTCGTCGTCGCGGTGGTGATCAGCTGGTGGCTGCCGTCTGCGGTGGAGCTGGTGGTGGAGATCTCCGCAAATAAACCGGCTTTTGGGGCGTCGTTGCTTTGGTGGCTTCTGCACCTCTCCTTGGCCGGCCATGGTGGCGAGGGAGGAGGGGATTGCAGCGCTCTGCCGCCTCTTCCTCGGCGCCCTCTGGACTTCTTCTCTATGGCGTGTCGGCATGGCGACAGAGAGCCGCTTTGGCTGTACTCCGGTGAGCTCCTCCAGTCGGAGCACGTTGTGGATGCGGTCCTAAGCGGTAGCCCCTTCAATAAGTGTTGTGTCCCTAAGTCTAGAAGCGGTGATGTCTCTTCTGGCTGGCCGTGGCGGCCAGGGGAGAGGCACCGTAGCGAGGCGTGGTTGAAGAAGTCTCTCCTGGCCGGCCATGGAGGCTAGTGGCAGAGGCTTTTCTTTACAACGTCATCTGCTACTTGGATATGGTGTTGTAGACTCTGGATTTGTTGCTACTGTATCTTTTGCGGCTTCTCCTCCTCATCTTGGGCAGGAGCTCTGAGGAGGGAGCTTGGTTTCCTTCAGCAGTGTCGACGGATTCTGGCTTATTGTTGTGGTTGATCTTCGGATCGTCTTCTCTACCTAGGTACGGAGGTTGCATCTGGAAAGGAAGGTCCTCCGAGCAGCATCGATGATGATTGGCCTTGGAGTAGTGAAGCCAACATCATCTGCAGTCCCAAATCGGAGGTAGTGAGCCAACCGATTACCCTGGCCAAGAGGCCTTTGAGCTTGCCAGCGACAAGTTCCGGCGTATCTTCAACCTCCATCGAGAGGCCCAGTGTTTGCAGAGGCGGTTTGGAAGAAGGACCTAATTACTTTCTTTGGTTTATCTGTAGGGTTCTTTTTGTAAAGCACATGGACCTGGTTGTAGTTCCCTTTTATATAAGGTCCTGCGCAAAAAAATGTATCTCCACCGTCTTAATTTAATGAAAAGGCTTTCAACCCCTTCGGGGGTTCTCCTTTGTGCAAAAAAAATGAAGAAAGAACCTGTACATATTGTCATTGAAGATTCATTGGAACCACAAAGGAAGAAGCCACCGTATGTGCTATAAAACACTGCAACAAAAATGTTTCTAACCTATTTTGTAGACCTATTTTCATCATAATAACATATTGTCGAGCAATATTACAATTATGAAGAGCGTCTAAGCTAATTCTCGGTCAAGTGATGGCATACCACAAATTTGTGTCGTGTAAATATTTTTGGTACATGTGAAAAAAAATCCTCAGCCTCAACTCATGTGCAACTGGAAAAAATCTCAGTTGCAACACATGTGCAACTCGGATTCGCACGAATCATGATGCAAATCGACGATCCTAGGGTTGAATGAGCTAGCTCGCATAAGAACCCCAAGTGGAGAGAGAGGTAACATTGCTAGCTCTACTGCACATTGCTCGCCGGTGGTTGAAAACCTTGAGACCTGTCAAGTGTCAACGAGGTACGTATACAGCAACGCGTGCACGCTCCCTCGTCTTTTTCCTTGGCAAAGCTTGGTGGCAACACAGGTGCAGTGTCTGTAGTCTTTTTCCCTCCAAAAAGGCATGGCGCCCCACCGTCGGCTGCCGCTATGCACCAAAGCCTCCTCCTCCTCCAGTCCTCCTCCTCCCACTTCCAAAAGCACCCGGCCGCGCGCACCCAACCGACCCAGCTGCTTTCCATTTGTTCCTGTTGCTGAGTAGTACTTCACGATCATACGAGGGTCACGTCCCTTTGGTCCACCACCACTACAAGAGTACTTACTCATCACGGGCTCTCCATGGGCAAATCCCAGTCTGCTCTGCGATTTCCCACCTCTTGTTGCTCTCCGCTACCGAATTCCCAATTCCCCATGTTGGGCTTACTGGCAAGCAAGAGCAGCCAAGAAACGTTCCAGTGAACGATTAATTGAATAATCTACATTACCAAGATCGACCATTCCAGCCTCCTCTTCCACCGTTAGTCAAACTGTTGATCTCTACCTAGTTCGATGACAGAGTAGCTAGGGGGTAACTGCGGACTATACATTTGCAGCCAACGGCAGTACATCTCTAGCCTTTCTATTGTCGAACATGGTAGTAGTACTACTACTCCCTCCAGCCCATATTAATCAAATTTGTCTAGATTACTATTTAGTATATAGGTTCATCTAAATTTTGACAAACAGAGTCAATTAATATGGATCGGAGGAAGTACTTTTTTTAAGTGTAAATGAAAATTTCTGTATCGATGATGACACACAAAAGGTTTTAACAACAGCAATGCCGCCGAAGCTGCGCCACGCACAGTTGCACATCCACCGACGGCTGAACAATCATACGGGTGAGCAACCAACAAGCCCCATGCGACAAGATTCTCCTTAACCACTTTGTTGGACCAACCATCCTATCCTCAGACATTGTGGTCTTTTCCCCTCTTTTGCTCTCTCCTTCTCCCGCCCGCATTGTGTTCTTTTTTGCTTCAAAAACTTGGAGTGGGAACCGGGGGGAGAGAAAGCTAGTAGACCTGATTGAACATGCCCAAGGGCGTGGTGCCAAAGCTGCCTGCCCTTCAGTGAGCTGTCCTGCAGCAGTTACCATTGCCGATCGGTGAACGACTGCCGCTAACCATCTTGGACAGGACAGGACAGGACATGCTCTCAAGGGACAGCCCAAGGCCAAGCTTGTGCTTCTTCACTGCACTGGCTGCTCTCGGATACGGACAATGGGAAACTGGCAAAGTGGCAATCCCTACAAGCAAAATAAAATGCGAGGTATGTGTACCTCCAGGCAGTAACTGACATATGCTTCAGAGGCAGCTAGCAACTTCACGACACAGAGCCGGCCAAGCTCTGCAGAGTTCGCATTGCCATAGATTGATAGACCGGCTCCTATAAACTACTGTACATTTTTACAAGAGCTTAATTATAAGAGTTTCCCATGGCTGGATGATGGAAACAGGCTCTGCATACAGTTCGTGGGAACCAACAGATAATAAGTCAGAGATTCAAATGAGAGCTCGGGCTCATACTGTGATAGTAGTACTAGTATGATTTCTTCCTGCCCCATCGTTGGTTTGTAAAGCTAACTACTACTACTAGGATGACCAAACTTTTATCATAATCCAAACTACCATTAGGCCAAGCCGACTTTAATTAGTACTCCTCTAACTGAAAGCCAACTTGGTGTACAGAGATTAAAAAGAACAAAGATACTCTTGCAGTTGCCGCGGCAGCACCGAGGGAGGAACAAAGTACGTACACGAGGAAGGGGACAAATAAACAACTTTTTTGTTATGCAATAGAGTTTGTTAGGCGCCAGGGTGTGGTCAATCCATACAAGCATCTTCTAATCTGTCTCTATAATTCCAAGCGGAGTCAGGTTAGATGAACAGACAAAACAACAGACATTCTGACAGATCACTTGCTGGCGCACATAAAAACATCAGCTTTCCCCTCTTGATATGATAGAGAAAAAAAAAAGGAATTTCCCAGACACGGCTTAACTGAAATGTTTTGGATTCAGGTAACACTGCAATTGTCGGCTCTAAATTACAGCTCGTCATAGCTAGAAATGACAGGATTACATCAGCTGGATGGCCCAATAGGTGGTTAGAAAGGGCACAAGTAGCATTACATGATCACACTAGTACATAATTGAAAACGGAACTACCGACAATTAGCAGAGAAGCCACCAGAAGAATATGAGCCAGCACAGCACTGGTCCTTTCTAAACAAGTCTTGTGCTTACATAATTGATGTGAGAGGATCCACAGCAGACATCCCTACTGATGAGGATCAGAGTCAAACACATCAACAGCCATACTGGCCATGAAACCACTGCGTGCATTACATGCTTAATTCCTTGGCTATCAAAACACTACGTTGGCACCTTGCACTCTGCTCCTACTACCTAATAAAGAACACTAAGATAGAACCACCTTCTTCTTTCATCATCATTCAAACGGTTTCTACCAAGCAAAGAAGGCTTCCAAAATCAAATAAGAACAAACAAAATGGAGGACGAGAGCAGGATCGCAGACATAGCTTAACCTAATTCTTCTTCTGGGCTGTCCTGAGGGCATCTGATCAGCTCCAATATGTTCACCACCTCACTCATGTCTGGCCTATTGGAAGGAACCTGAGAAGTACAGACCAAGCCAAGTTTCATGATAGGAACAGCTTCCTCCAGCGGGAATTTTCCACAGAGCCTCTCATCCACGCACTCTTCCACCTTGCCTTCGTCCAGAGCAGCCCTCACCACATCACACAGCACAATAACATCATCTTCCATGTATTCCACTGGCGGCCTACCTGTCATGACCTCAAGGACCAGAACTCCAAATCCATACACATCGCATTTCTCGGTTATCTTCACGGTTCTGCATGTAAACTCTGGTGCCATGTAACCAAGCGCACTCTGAACCTTGCTGCTTAGAACATACCGATCCAACATAGGCAGTAGCTTTGCCAGTCCGTAGTCCCCGACCTTGGCCTCGCCTGATCCATCAAGCATAATGTTGCTGGACTTCAGATTGTAGTGGATAATGTCATGCCGGTGGAGATGAGCCAGGCTTCTTGCTATTCCAAGAACTATATCGAATCTTTCCTTCCATGAAAGGTAATTTATGGTGGACGACTCATGCAGTTGTTTATGCAAGTTACCCCCAGAGACAAACTCATAGATAAGAAGCTGAAGAGAAGGCGTCCAGTAATAGCCCTTGAGGGCAACAAGGTTACGGTGGCGTAACTTGCCCAGCATCTTTACTTCTCTCTCAAACTCATCTTGAGATTTAACCAAGCTTGACACAGTCAGTTTCTTGATGGCAACAGGTTGGCCATCTCGGAGAGTGGTCTTGTAGACGGTGCCAAAACCACCACGGCCAAGCTCACAGTCCTTGTTCAGGAGAGCATGGGTACTGGCGCTGAACTCTGGGTTGCCACCTCCAAACATTACAAGCTTGCCTGATTTCACATCAGTTGTGGGTGACTGACTGAGATATCCATCTGAGAGTTCGAGTGCGGCACCAGAATGAGAAGCGGGTGCACGGACTTGAAGGTTAAGAACAGTAATGGTTATGATGCCAACAGCAATGAGAACAGCAGCACCAATTGCAACAAGAGCTGAGATGCTCAGTATGGTTTTCTTGTGACGCCCCCCCACAGGCACAGGCCCTTTCTGTGCCAGAGGATCAGAAGAAGAGTCCGGATTCAACACAATTGGTTTTGGTAACACACCAGGACAAGATGAGTTGAGCTTTGCACCGCAAAGGCCAGGATTGTCAGACACTGATGAGAAGGAGATAGTGTCAAAAAAACTACCAGGAGGGAGATCCCCAGAGAGCTGGTTATGAGAAACATTGAAGCCAATGAGATGGGCAAGGTTGGAGAGCTGCTTTGGCAGACCACCAGTGAGTTTGTTCCGAGAAAAATCAGCTGTCTGAAGGTTGGTGAGATTGGCTATGGTTGCTGGAATAGCTCCTGTTAAACTGTTATGTGATAGATCCCTGCAAGGCAAAAGGGACCACAGAGAGTTAGAAAATAAAAGACAGAAGTGCATCAATAACTCTAGATATTGATGACCACGACAAACGAATCAGAAAGAAGTGCTAAAAGCTTACAGTGATGCAAGGGAAGAGCAGTCGCCAATCTGGGCTGGGATTTCACCAGTGAGGGAGTTCTTCCCAAGCCTCAGCACTTTCAACGATTTCCCTCCAATGGCGGACGGAATACTCCCACTAAGTTTATTGGCACTCAAATCAAGCAACTCCAATGACTTCATCTCCACGATGCTGGTTGGAACATTACCAGACAGCGAGTTGCAAGACATGTTCAGTGACTGCAAGGTCAGCAGTTTCGAGATTTCCAATGGGATCTTTCCTGAAAACGAATTGCTTGACAGGTCCACACCTTGAATCACAGAAGATGCATTCACAGGCACTAGTACCTCACCACTGAATGTGTTGCCAGACACCGACACCCATTGCACGCCGGATGCAAAGACCCAGGCAGGCAGGCTGCCGGTAAGGGAGTTCCAGCTCACGTCGGCGTGCACTAGGCTTCTACATCCACCAATTGACTCAGGCAAGCCACCAGTGAATCCATTTCCAGAGAACCTCAACTCCCTCAATGACATGAGGCCACCAATAGAGCCTGGAATCTCCCCGGAGAACTTGTTCCCTGACAAATCTAGTATCTCCAAGCTCACCATTTCTCCAACCCAGGTTGGAACATTCCCAGTGAGCTCATTTGAGCTCAAATCAAGGTTTGTGCAAGTGGAGAGCCTCCGCAGGGACTCCGGTAAGTCACCGGACAGCGAATTGGACCTGAGGTCCACTGACCTTAGCAGCGGACAGTCCCCAATGTCATCCGGAAGGCTGCCCGTGAGGCGGTTGCTTTGCAAGTCTAGCTCCCGCAGGTTGAACATCTTGCTGATGCCGACAGGCAGCTCGCCGGTGATGGCATTGCTGGAGAGGTCCAGAGTGCGCAGAGCGTTGAGGGACCAAATGTCGCTGGGCAGTGTGCCGGTGAGGCGGTTGGAAGACATGTTGAGGGACGCGAGCGTACCACACGCACCCACGTCCGGGATGTCACCGGAGAAGGCATTGTTGGCCAAGGAGACGTCGCGGAGCGAGTGGCACTTGCCGAAGAATCCCTCCGGGATGGCGCCGGAGAAGGCGTTGGAGCTGAGGTCCAGCGACTGCAGGTCCGGGAGGCGAGCGAGGTCGGTGGGGAGGTCGCCGGAGAAGTTGTTGTTGGGGAGGGAGAGCGACTGGAGCGACTCGAGGCGGAGGAGGCCGCGGCCGAGCTTGCCGGAGAGGCCGAAGCCGGCGAGGTTGAGCCCGGAGACGCGGCTGGTGCGCGGGTCGCAGGTGACGCCGGCCCATGCGCAGGCCCGCTCGTCGTCCTCGCTCCATGTGGCAAGGCGGCCCTCCGGGTCCACCACGTCGGCCTTGAACACAATCAGCCCTAGCACGTCGTCGTTCAGCGCCGCCACCGAGCCCGCGCCGCCCTTGGCCTCCGCCAAGAAGATGAGGTGGGCGAGAACCAGCAGTAGGAGAGGCCGCATTGCTGCTGCGAGTTGGATCCCAGATGGCAAGGCACAAACGGCACAGCAGCAAGAAAAAGGGAGGGCTTTGTTGGGGGCTCGGGAGAACGAGGAGGCGCTCCCCAAAATACGGCAAAGAACACGATTCCGAGGAAGTGGATGAGCTACTAGAGAGGGGATTCGCTCAAATCTGCAGTAGCTGACCACCAGGGTTCAAATGCAGCCCTCTTCTCTCTCTCCCCCTACAAAATTGAAGTGGGGAAGAAACCAAATGTAAGTGATTGAGCTCCAGAAATTAAGTCTCGAAGAGCTAGCAGAGGTAGGTAAGTACGTACCGATGCGGGAACCTCCGTCGTGGACGTCTATGGCGCCGCCGCCTCACCGGAGAACGCCATTGTTGCAGGTGGGGCCGTGGGAGAGAGGAGCAAGGGAAGGGGGGGCGGTCGCTGGCGGAGGCGTGGTGTGAAGTGAACCGTGTTGCTATATGTTCGCGAGAAAGGAAAAGAGGAGAAAAAGCTGCTGCGACGCAGGAGCGATCGGACGGCGAGGAGCTGCTGTAGGGCGTGCTGGAGGGTCCAGATGGGCCGTGCAAAAAAGTCGTGCGCTGTGTACGGGGATGATGGGCTACGGCGCGTGGGCCGAGTGCATAGACCGAGAACGTTGGTTCGGAGTACGTGGGGTTCGAGGCGTGGTGGACCGAGCCCGCGCGAGTAAGAAAGAATCTCGAACTTTTTGTTGCTTTTGAGGCGGACTGTGCTGCATTGGATTCTTTCGTAGGAAGTATTTCATACAGCGCAGACCGGTAGGCACACGGCGTACATGTATCATGCCCGCCTGTGTCATCTTTTTCAAAACATGGAAATTTTGGCTATCTTTCATGTTAGAGAAAAATTGTCGAGTCAAAATTACCAATCTCTAGCTAGTCTAAAACTGTGCTTGGTTTTAGTAGGTGTGGCAAAACCCTTTTCTTTCTCTCCTAACTACAGAGGCATCTCGATGGTTCCGGGCCAAACCGATGTTCCTCTCCGTGGCGACTGAGGAGCGGTGCGGGTGTGTGTAGTTTAGGTTTTAGAAGTAGACTTTCCTTTGTGCAGTCTAGGAGTAGGGTTCCAGATCTCGTTGGACGGATCTGGGATAGCTCGAGCTGCTCTCCCCTTGATGTGTCTCTCCGATGGCAGGAGCATATGCAAGCGAAGGAGTGGAGCTGGAGGATCTTTCGCCAATAAGCTAGTTCTAACCTACTCTCTGGTGCCTTCGAGCGGTGTTGGGAGGTTGCTATCCCCCATCCTCGTTGGAGCTCTGGTGGTTGGAGCCAGGTTAGAGATGGTGGCTTCGGCAACTTGTGTAATAAGCTAGAGTTCCTTCACTACAAACTTCGACAAGGTTCGGTACTTTTTGACGCTCTCGGTCGGCCATGGTGGCGTGGGAGAGGGGAAAAGAGCACTGACGTTGTAGGTGATGTGGCAAAGTGGGATTGCTTGGTTGCTTCAGACGACGATTGTGCAATTGTTGCGGCGATTTCCAAGCGGAGCACAAGTGTGGCTTCTACTATTTTCGTCCAAAGAGTTGTTCTAGCCGTGCTCGGCCACAATGGCCTGAGCTTCTTCTTCCTCGACTTGACGAAGATCTTCTTCTCCCTCATCGTGAAGCCCTGTGTCTCTACTAGACCAAGTGGTGTTGTCCTTGGTGCCAGTAGAGATGGCCGTGAATGGAGGAGAGTCTCCGGCAGTGATGCTCAACGATCGGATTGCGTTTTCTCGGTCGTCAGTAGGGTGCGATGTGCAAAATTTTTAGGCCTCTATGTAATCTAAAATCTCTATAAGGTCCTTTTTGTAAAAAAATGTACCCACCGCCTATTGAATGCAGAATTAGGACCTTCTAGCCCTATCTCGGTTCAAAAACAAGTAGGAATGACAAATGGGGGAAATCCCCTCTGGGACCCCTAGAACATTTCCACCCCATTAAACCCTAATTTCCCAATCCCATCCCATGCATATGTCTATGGATAGAATGTTACATCACCAACGTCTTTATTTACAATGGATTAAAGGGACTTAAATGTACTCATGTTACATTGTTTAACCATGGAAATATTCCCATGGAGGATTTTGGTTCAAAGAAACAAAACCTTGGGGCCCTTTGACTCATAGGATTTTGAGAACATAAGAGTTGAAAATGTGGCATTCAAATGTCAGTGCACATTTACGTCCTAGATTGTGTCTCATGGAAACAAACAATTGTTTAGAAGAGTTATGAAGTTCATAAAAAGCTTTTTGGGGGCACTATTGCAATGAAATCTTAGAGAAAATCTTATTCCAACGATTCATACAATCACATAGAAATCTTTCTAAGAATTCTAGTCCTTTAACATATCTACAAAAACCCTAGGCCGTTTTGCTATGCTAGATTCAAAACATGGAATTAGAACAAAGTACAAATGTGATGTCATAGCACGTTGATTCTATATGAAATAGAAACACAATAACATGTAACTGTTATCTTTTAATTGCACTGTGGGAAAACATAGAATTTTACTTAAAGATTAGGTGTATGTCTGGTTTGTCACGGAAACAAACACACATTTCCATGATGTTGGACTCAATAGAATTTTTCCTTGGAACCACATGCAAAGTTGTTCACAGAAAGAATTTGTATGTGTATCAACCCTACAAACCAGATAAGATCTATCTGGAACACTCTTATATATTCTTTCCAAATTTTATATGATTTTTCTTTGAACCAAAAAATAAAGGAAAGATGCACTCGTCTTCGAAGAGTTGTCCTTCTTTCTCCACTCTATTTAAATAGATTCATGGGGCGCATTGAAGATTAACATGTGTCTCTGAAAACTATAACATGATATCTATCCCTACAGAAATCCTCAAATATTTTTGTGTGGTGCACGAGAATAAATTTTACTAGATTTCCTGGTATGGTTGAATTCAACATGTCATAACATCATATCTATCTGTTTTCGTATATTTGCATCCTTTTGCCATTCCTGCATTCTTAAGAGGCCCTAAGATAGTAGTATGGTGCTTAACAAGCTCGTCCTGCGACGTGACTTCACTAACCTATATCGGAAGGCTCAATCCCCTCCGTATATAGTGCAAACATTTGGCATATGTGCCCGATCAAATCCTCCTCTAGGAAGAGGATAGTTTGGGCACGTTTGGAGAAGTGTTTGTCGTAAACCCATAGAGGGACAAGGTGTTGGACATGATCTATGTTCTTGGTAGACTAATTTGGAAGCATCTTGACTTAGCAGTTCATTTTTTTAGGCTTCAGTGAGTCATGTTCACTATTTATTTATCCAAGTGAAGTGCATTTGGCTCCTTTTGGAAGAGAAAAATGCCGAGGAATTGACCAAAATGACGATGTAATTGTCTGCATGAGTGTAACATTCCAAAAATCATAATTTGAAAAGTTTGCATATCATTCATGCATTCATAAGCATTTGGTTATTTTCAAACTAGATTTCAAAATGAGAAACCATTCTTATGTCTATTATTACATGCTAGAAAGGCAATGGTTCTATTTTACTCTCAAAGTATGAGGATACCTTGTTATGATCAGAAATATTTCAAATATGAATACAAAGCTTACACAAAAATTCTCAAAACAAAATTCAAATATAAAACCACTTTATGCCTATTATCTATAATCATATTAAGGCATGAATTTATTTTATTTTCCTTTATGTCAAAGTGCCTTGGACTAAACAGTAAGGTTTTACACTCATTTGAGTACAAATTTTTCATTGCAAAAACCCATAAGAAATTTGAACTCAAACTCATTTGAAAATCATTTAAATTTGATTTAAGAAAATCAAAACAGAAATAGAAAAGGAATAAAGAAAAAGAAAAAGGCCCGTGCCAGCCTTTTGGCCCAGCAACAGAACCAGCCCAATAGCCAGCCCACCCGGGACTCCCTCCCCTCTCTCTCACCCGCACCCGCTCTGCCCCGCTGACGCTGCCACTAGGCCCAAGCCAGGCCAGCTTCTTATTCCCCACCCCGCGCGCGCAGACTCTGTCACCACCGCCGTTTCCTCCAGAAACGCCGCATTTGATATCTCGCGTAATTAGCATTGATGCACCGCGTAATTCCCTCGCCTCTCCTGGCTACTTAATCACCTCACCACCGTGGTCATTCCCCCCACTCTGCACACTCGCTCCGCCACCAGGCTGCCAGTATTTCGCACCACACCGCCGTTGTCTGACGACCTCCGGCGATCGATTACGGTGAGTCCTGACCGCCCATTTGCCTCTGCTTCAAACGAGCGTGACCAGCATGTCCTTGTGCACCTTATGATGCCATTTGTTTGCCTTCTCGTGACCCAGGTCACCGTCCCCGTTCACTCCCGCAAACGACCGAGCCGCCGCTCAACTTCGTCGAGCAATCACGGTAATCTCCGAGCGCCCCTTGCTTTCCCTCTGACACTATCGTGTTCGCCTAGTCTTTGTGCACGCGCTGATGTTCTTGGCCTGTGCTAGGGCGGTCCAGAATGTCGCCAACGTCGCCATCCGCACAAACCCGACGATGTCAGCAACTCCGACGAGCTCCCACGACCGCAGCAGCTCGCCCATGTCCACGCTAGCAGCACCTTGAGCATCCTCGCAACCTTGCGACGCTGGTAAGCACCGCAACTGCCCCTAGCCCCCTCTGGAATCGCCGGAGCACCATCGCTAGGAGCGCCGCTGCCGCCAGCATCCATTTGCACTGCCCATCCATGGTCGCATGCTCAGCAGCCGTTGGATCTAGATCTAGCGCGTAGGATTAGTACTCTTAACGAAGGGGTACAAGTAGATCTGATCCATGCGATTTCATTTAGATTATGCGGCTCACGTTGATCGATCCGTCCGAGCCGGTAAGGGCCAATCAGACACGCCCACGTGTCTGGGATTTTGATTTAAATATGTTTTTGAATCTATTAGATATTCAAACTTGTAAATTTAATAACTTTTGTTCTGTTTATCCAAAAAATACAAATAATATACCATTGGAATCACAAAAATAAATCCTACACATATATGGGCTTAGTTTTGTATTTTGTTTCTGTTAAAATAGAATTTTATGCAGAGACATTTGTAGGCCTTTTTTGTGTATAAAAATTATTTGGAAAATGTTTTAAAAGCCAAATTAAGTTTATTTGGTATATAAATGTTTATTTTATTAATCAGTACTGTTTTACTTGTCTTGGTTGGTTTAGAAAAATCATCACATGGCATTTGCATGCATTCATATATTTTGGCTTGATTATTTGAAATGTGAATTTGGTGCTATTATTTTATGTGTAGATTTTGGTGCTAGTGGTGATTGTGACTGTGAGGATTGTTGTTACTCCCCCAACTACCAAGGAAAGTGGTGCTTCATATTTTTGTCCCAAATATTTTGACTATGCATTAGAAATATTTTGTATAGGGCTTGCATGATAATTTTGCTAAGTATCTATATGCTATGCTTGGGAAATCCTAGTAGTTGTAAAATTGTTAGAATTTTCTCTAAGTTAAGATACTTGCTATTGCTATGCTTAGCCTAGCTAGTAGCAACCAAGGGTGGATTATATACATATGTTATGGAAAAATATTGCTAAGTCTTTGACTTGTGTTTTATTTAATAAAACAACTAAGTGAATGAAACACCTGGGTGGAATGGTTGTATGGGTTATGTTGAGTGGTTACATAAGGCCCATATCTATGGTCTACCTTATGTATCACACTTGTGGAAATCCACCCAGGAACAAAGGGATTTGAGATGCCATATGTTAAGAAGCTTCTAGTGCAGCCACATGGCATTATGGGCTCTGCCTGGATCATATAGGTTGCAATAACTTAGCCAAATGGACAGTTGGTGGTAGGGGTGATAGGTTTGGAGCGTGTCCATTTTGGTCTAAGGGAAGGCTTCTGAAAGGTCCTGTCTTGATGAAATTCAAGTCTTGTGGGGAAAGTGCACCACCTTTGCAGAAGGAAGAATCTAAGTACTTAGTCGTGTCCCCAGAAATGGACAATTTGAGCATCAAGACATGGAAGCTATCAAGAATCTCCTCATCCCAATTTTTAAGTTAAAACTTGTGGTTGAATAAGGGTAAAGATTCACCAATGTCTATTGGTGGTTCCTTGGGAGTTTTTGCCAAACAAAAACTTAGTGTTTTCAACATTAGGTAAAACCTATTTTGAGCAAAGCAAGCCTAAGCTACACTCAGCCAAATTCATGTAGAAGTTAGATATTATTATTCTACTAAGGTATCACTTGCCAATACTATTCCAATGTATTAACCCACTGTGGATGTAACTTGTGATGTTGCAGGTTACTCTGATGAGGATTAGGGTTATGAGTCTACACTCAACATGCTTGTCTGTGGTACATGAAGATGAAGACTTTTATTTATATTGTTAAGTTAAACTCTTGTACTAGCCTATGGCTATGGAGTTGTAAAAGACTATGTTATCTCTGGAATGACGATGTAATAATGACCTTTGTTTTTGTGTACTTCATCTTAAACTGTGGATGCTAGCAATTGATCCAGGGACTAACATTGCAATCACAGGGACCTTTACCTTTATAAAGGTGGGGTCTTACAGATGGTATCAGAGCACTGTGTTGCCTGTAGGATTATGACCCTAGGATTGGATTAGACTAAGAAACCACTAAGGAAAATTTCAACACTTTGAAAAATTTCCACACTTGTCTTTTCTTCTCGTAAACTTTTCTAATCTTCTTTGTCATCTCTATTTGTAGATGAACTCCATCAACTAAGCCATGAGGAAGGGACCACTCATGACCATGACTCTGGAGTGTGAGACTGAATTTCCCAAGGCACTCAAGAACCTTATGGTTACCATGGGGATATGGTGCAGCTGTGTACAAGGGATTCCCTGTGATGGATGAAGGAGAAGAGTATTGGTGGGTGCAACTTCACTTTTACAAAAACAAGGAAGACAGCCACAAGGAGTCAGGATTTTGCATGGTCACCAACTCTGAAATGCACACAACATTCTTTGACTCTGCAAGAAATGCAGCTTGGAATGCCATCAATGAGCTTGGTGATAGACTCAAGTGCAGAATGCTCAACACCCAAAATGACCTTAGATAAGAAAAGAAGCATACCCAAGAATTGGAGACTACCAACCAACAACTAAGGGGAGACATCATAGACCTAATATGGGAGTCTTGTGAACAATATAGACAGATGGCCACTAAGGATGCCCTGATAGATATTTTTTCTAGTGAGTGAGAGTTGTAATGTACTTCGTTAGCTGGACCACCACACTTATCGTTTTTACTTCAAAAATTTGTCTAAGTTATGTTGAACCTTTGTCGTTTATAATGGATTTGTGTATGCCATGACTTGTGTGTTTGTTGCAAAAAGATGTGCTTGTGATATTTTGTCTTGTGATTTTTCTCTACTTATGTTGATTCTAACTTTTCTCTATCTTATAAAAATAGATGCCTAACGTTGTTATCAGCACGGCCGAGGAGTTCAAGGGAACTCGTTTTGGTACTCGTCTCATTGAGCTCACTAGTGTGCTCAACCTTCCACTTCCTAGCATCATGACACTCCAGCTCACCAAGTTTGAGAGGAAGGACCTATGGGGATTCAGAGTCACACAGCCGGGACGCCAGACCGAGCCAACCACGGAGGCCATCACTTTCAAGCTGATGCATGACGACAAGGAGAAAGTCTTAGATGTAGTCATGCAGGAGTTACTTGGGCGCCTGGTAGGGAGGCACTCCACTGAGCTTAGAGGTCTTTACTTTCACCCCTTCGGGAGACGCAACAAGGAGGGTGAGGCTATAGAGTACGAGGATGCTGCTAGAGAGACGATGGAGCTGATTCGTCTGTACCTTCAGGACCTAGAGGGTCTTATTAGACACCTTGATACTGATAGGACCAACGTCATGCTTAGCAATGACGAGCTCCAGGTTCAGCTTCGAGGGAAGGACAAGCTCTACGCGGTGCAAGACGAGATTGTCAAGGAAATGGAGTCCAAGTTTGAAATCCAGGACACGAAGTTCAAAATCCAGGAGAAAAGAGTCCAAGACAGGAACAAGAAGATCCTGGAGATGAAGGAAGAGTTAGAGGCCAAGGACTTCGAGCTCAAGCATCAGCAGTGAGTGATTGAGAGGCTTCGCTCACAGAAGAGGGCTCTTAGGGCCAAGATTGAGGCCTTGACTGCTAGTGTTGATGAGTACAAGACCTCCATGGAGAATGTAGGTCTTACCCTTGTTGATGTAGATATTGATGCGGAGGAGTAGTGTAGACTACTCGATTATCTTTCATCTACTGTACTTTGATTATTGAGACGCAATGACCATCCAACATGTGGGTGGCTTGCTATGGTGTGTTTACATTTTCCAAAACTCGTTGTTTGTGTCGTTCAAACTCTATGTTATTTTGATACTTGGTTATTGTGATTGTTCTATGTGATGTATTGTGCATGTTAAGCATCTATGGGTATCTCATTCGTATCCTTATTAAAACCACAGATACCTCCTCGACGTGCCAACCCCAACCAAAACAACAACAACAACAACAACAACAACAATGTCACTCCCGAGATGCAACAGTTGATGACAGCACAAGCTCAACTGATGCAGATGATGACAACCTTCATGCAGAACCAGAACCAGAATAACAACAATAACAATAACAACAACAACCAGAATAATCCACCAGGATTTGACATGCTCACCAGATTTCTAAGACTGAGGCCTGCAAAGTTCTCAGGAACCACTGATCCAATGGTATCTAATGACTGGTTACGTTCAGTGAACAAGGATTTAGTGACTGTAGGTTGTACCGACGAAGAAAAGGTCAGGTTTGCAGCACATCCGCTTGAAGGGCCAGCAGCAACCTGGTGGGACAACTTTCAGATCACCACTCCCATTGAGGATGTGACTTGGGCTATCTTTGAAGATGGATTCCGTACAGCTCACATCTCATCCGGAGTGATGAATTTGAAGAAAAAGGAGTTCCACAATTTGAAGCAGCGTCACCGCAGTGTGGCTGAGTACATTGAGGAATTCAACAATCTGGCGCGTTATGCACCGAATGAAGTTGATACAGATGCCAAGAGGAAGGAGAAATTCCTCGAAGGACTGAATGATGAATTGAATCTGCAGTTATCTATTGCCTATGTCCCAACCTACCAATCACTTTGTGACAAGGCTACCATCTTGGTAAACAAGATGAAACAGGTTGAGAGCAGGAAGAGAAAGCATAGCTTTGATAAGCACAGCTCGGGATCGTCTCACAAGCATTCCCAACATGATGATAGTGGGAGTTCTGGATCCCACAAACATGGAAAGTACAACAACCACCACAGCCACAACCGTCATCATGACAACAAGCATCACCGCAGTCATGATAATGACAAGTATAAGAACCACAAGAGTGGACACAAGAGACACCACAGTGGAGGTGGAAGTGGTAGTGGAAGTCAGCATGTAAAGAAAGATCTCAATCAGGTTGAATGCTTCAAGTGTAAGAATATGGGGCACTATGCTAATGAGTGCCCAGAAAATAAAGTTGATGGCGCCAACAAGCCCAATCCCTTCCAAAAGGGACAAGTGAACCACATCAATGTGGAAGAAATATATGAAGAATCTGATGCTGTGGCTGGTAAGTTCAAACTCAATTATATTCCAGCACTTGTTCTTTTTTATACTGGCGCATCGCATTCATTCATATCAAGAGCATTTGTTGATAGAAATGGATTTCCAACTGAAAATATCGGGTGTCCTATAAAAGTAAATTCTCCTGGTGGAGATATGATAGTAAGTCTTGGATGTCGTGATCTAATAATAGAATTTGGAAAGCATAAGTTTCCAGTTAGTTTGATAATCCTAGATTCCCAAGGATTGGATGTTATTTTGGGAATGGATTGGATGACCAAGTATGAAGGAGTACTAGATTGTGCAAATCGTACTGTCACACTCACAACCCCGGATAAGAAACGAATTAGATTCAAGTCTAACTTTGAATCAAAAGGGAGTAAGCTAAATTCTCTTAAGGGGGTTAGCATAGACAGTGTGCTAATTGTGAGAGAATATCCGAATGTGTTTCCGGAGGAATTGTCAGGAATGCCACCAGATAGAGATGTAGAATTTCTGATTGACTTGCTGCCAGGATCTGGACCAATAGCAAAGAGACCTTACAAGATTTCAGTTGATGAGTTGAAGGAACTCAAGAAACAACTTGGGGAACAGTTACAGAAAGGATTTATTCAACCAAGTTCTTCATCTTGGGGAACACCAGTCATGTTTGTTGAAAAGAAAGATAGAAGTCAAAGGTTATGCATAGATTACCGTTCACTCAATGAGGTGACTATCAAGAACAAGTATCCTTTGCCCAGAATCAATGACTTGTTTGATAAGTTAGAAGGATCCCGTGTTTTCTCAAAGACTGATCTCCGGTCAAGCTACTTTCAGCTAAAGATAAGGGAACAAGACATACCTAAGACTGCTTTCACCACTAGGTATGGATTGTATGAGTCAATGGTAAAGAAATCGGTAATCGTTAACTGCTCGGTTGGCTTGGGAGTAGCGACTTATCGGAATTCATACGATTAACTGATTTAATCGGTCATCTATTAATCGGTGCAACCTAGAAAAATTAGCACCTAAAATACATATAAATCCTCTTGCACCTCAACCATCTACCCTATTAAAGGCGGCCTTAAGCTCCTGGATGAGATCCTCAAGGCGCTCGAGCTCTTGTAACTGAGGTCTGGTCGGAAACTACGAGGAACTGGTCAACAATGACAAGAAACTGGTTGGTGATGGCGAAAATCAAGCTCCTGGAGGCAGGGATCGATTGGGAGCTTCACAAAACCTACTTCATTGTGGCGAGCTAGCGGATGGATGTGCGATATATGTTGATATTTTTTCAACTTTTTTGACCAAGTGTAGTGGTTAATCGGGAACATACCTAGTAATCAGAGTGTCAGACCTATTAATCATGCTAAACAATTAATACAAAGGATTAATGGTAATCGCCACAGTCAGGTCCCTAGTAGCGAGTAACCGGCCAATTAATCGCTGATTCGGCCTATTTTTTGAACAGTGGTATGAGTACACCGTGATGCCATTTGGTTTGACCAATGCACCAGCCTACTTCATGAATATGATGAACAAGGTGTTCATGGAATTTCTTGACAAGTTCGTTGTCGTTTTCATCGATGACATTTTGATCAACTCCAAGAGCAATGAAGAGCATGAAGAACATTTACGATTGATACTTGAAAAGCTTAGGGAGCATAAGCTATATGCCAAATTCAGTAAGTGTGAATTCTGGCTGAATGAGGTTGGATTTCTTGGACACATTGTGTCAGGAGATGGTGTAGAAGTTGATCCCACAAAAGTGTCAGCTGTAACGGAATGGGAATCTCCTAAGTCAGTGAAAGAAGTTCATAGTTTCCTTGGATTGGCAGGATACTATAGAAGATTCATTGAGAATTTCTCAAAGGTAGCTAAGCCAATGACAAAGTTACTTAAGAAAGACAAGAAATTTGATTGGACTGAAGGATGTGAACTTAGTTTCCAAGAGTTGAAGAAGATACTAGTGACAGCACCAGTCTTATGTCTACCAGATTTGGAGAAGGATTTCCAAGTGTATTGTGATGCATCTCACCAAGGATTGGGTGCAATTCTGATGCAAGAAGGGAAGTTGTGGCTTATGCCTCGAGATAACTCAAAACTCATGAAGTGAATTATCCTACTCATGATTTGGAGTTAGCCTCTGTTGTCCATGCACTCAAAACATGGAGACATTATCTTTTGGGAAAGCGATGTGAAGTGTTCACAGATAAAAAAAGTTTGAAGTATATCTTCACCCAGAAAGAAATCAACATGAGACAAAGAAGATGGCTAGAACTCATCAAGGACTATAACTTGAGTTTGCAATACCACCCTAGTAAAGCAAATGTTGTGGCGGATGTATTAAGCCGTAAGGTTTATGTGAATGGCCTTACTAAGGGAGCCAGATGATCTGTGTGCCCAATTCAAAGATCTCAGATTGAAGATAGTGCCTGAAGGACATCTCATGTCATTGGATGTTCAACCCACCTTGTTGGACAAAATCAAGAAAGCCCAAAAGACGGACAAGGAAATTGAAGAGATTAAGGAAAATATTGGTAAGGGAAAAGCCAAAGGATTCCATGAAGACGAACAGGGTACTTTATGGTATGGAAAACATATCTGCATTCCGCAAGATCCGGAGCTTTAGAAACTGATTTTACAAGAAGCACACAACTCACCTGAAAGAACATGTTGGGCCCCCATGTGTGGTTTTGGTAATTAATGACAATCTTTATGGACTAATGTGTGTATTAAGTTGTACTTGTAGGAATTGTCCATTGGCATTGCTTGGAGCATGTGTTGACTTCAAGATAGATGAAATGAGAAGAATATGTGTTGTGCAAGCTCAAAATGTGCCATCTATAGAAGATCTCATGTTTGATGCTTGCCATCCTCGGTGATCATGGATCGATGATGAGGAATCAAGAAAGGTGTCCATCTTGAGAAGGACAAGATCGTCTACATCGATCTCAAGTGGATTGCTCAAGGCAAAGGTATAATATTGATAGGTTTTCCCTTTTGCCGGTCTCATGTTTGTTGGGAGACCGGGTTTAGGATAGATAACCGTACTATCAAGAGGGGCTCTCGAATGAGTAACTCGGTCACATCGTTCGGAGAGAGATCAAACCTTTGCATACTTGCATCATCATATTTGGTTGTTATTTGGTCTTATCCATGTGAGGATATATAGCTTGTGGTAATCTCCATAACAAGCTCTAGTCCATCAAAAACGGATTTCCCTTTTATATCTTATTGCGTTTTGATCTTGGAGGTTTTACCGGTTTGTATTTTAGAGATAGGTAAAACCTTCCATTATTTGGTTCTTACTCATGTGAGGATTTATAGCTTGTGTTAATCTCCATGACAAGCTCTCGTTCATCGAAAACGGATTTCATATGCATTTTCTATTACGCTTTTGATGTTGGAGGTTTTATCGGTTCATCTTTTTGATAGAGGTTAAACCTTTCGTCATTTGGATCTATCCTACCTTGCTGGACTATAATGTTTCTTTGCATTATCTTTTAGATCTTGTTGTCCTCTTCGAAACGAGCCCAAGATCATCAAAATCGGAGTCCAGATGCAAAAGTTATGGCCGTTTTCGTTCAGGGATGACCGGCAGTACCGGACCAGGGTCCGGTAGTACCGGAGGTCCGGTAGTACCGCCCCGTAGTACCGGTCGGTACTGAAAAAGGTGCGTTTGGCGACCTGGGATCCCCAGGGATTTTCCGATAGTACCGGGAATGTCCGGTAGTACCGGGAATGTCCGGTAGTACCGGGATTCGCGTTTTTTTTGGCTTCAACGGTTGGATTTTCGGGGAACCTATTTAAGGGGCCTTCTTCCCCAATGGTTCCCTAACCATTCTTGCAAGTTTTCCCCTCCATTGTTGACCTTCTTGAGCTTGCTTTCTCTCAATCCCTCCAATGATTCTTGCATATTCTTGAGGGATTTGAAAGAGGAGATCTAGATCTACAATCCCACCAATCAATCTCTCCTCTAAGTGAGGGGAACATATTGGGATCTAGATCTTGGAGTCTTTTGTGGATTTCCTCCATTGTTCTTCCTCTCTTATTCCCCCATAAGCTTTTGTAGCTTTGGTGGAATTTGGGAGAGAGAGATTTGAGCACCTTTGTGGTGTTCTTGCCATTTGCATTTGGTGCATCGGTTTGAGTTCTCTTTGGAGGATTTGATTTGAGTTACTCACTGGAGCTTGTCCCTCTTGGGTTCTTGGAACCCTAGACGGTTTTTGGCCTTGGTGGAATTTTTTGGGAGCCTCCAATTAAGTTGTGGAGTTGTGCCCCAACCTTGTGAGAGGTTCCGGTTGCCACCGACAAGTGCACCGATAGTGGAAGCGTGGATCGATCCCATTGGGGTGAGATTCACCGGAGAATAAGGGAGGCCTTTTGTGGCATTGGTGGTTTGACACCACCCCCTCTCCAAACGAGACGTACTCCATGTTGGGAGGAACTCGATAAAATATCGGTGTCCCCGCGTGCCTCGGTTATCTCTATACCTGAGCTCTTTACTTATGCACTCTACATTGTGATAGCCTTCGTGCTTGAAGTACTAAATATCTTGCTATCACTTTGTTGCTTGTATTGCTTAGCATAAGTTGTTGGTGCACATAGGTGAACCTTAGTTGTTCTAGGTTGTGCTTAACAAAGTAAACACTAGTTTTATTCCGCCTTTGTTGAGCCACTCTAGGAAAAGTTTTAATCGCCTATTCACCCCCCTCTAGGCGACATCCGTATCCTTTCAATTGGTATCAGAGCCCGGTCTCTCATTTTAGGCTTCACCGCCTTGAGAGTAAAGATGTCGGCTAGGGGATTAGTGCACAAGGACATGCTCACATTCGATGGCACAAATTATGATGTTTGGAAAATTCGCATGCTTAATTTATTTCAGGAAATTCACCCAATTATTGAGGGCTATCTATATGTGGGTTTCTCTTCTCCTATGGATACACAAAACGAATCTTTAGAGGAGAATTTGAACTCTCATATAGATGCTCTAGCTACTAAAATTCTCTTGCATGTTGTGAGCAATGTAGTTCTTTCTTCTATCATGCCTTATTCAAGCGCTCATGAGATATGGACCAAGCTTCAAGATAAATATAGCAAGTCCAACATTATTGAGGATGATTGTGTTGCTTCCACTTTCGGTCGAGATGAGTTCTCATCCTCTACCACTTCACCAACATATGATTTTTCACAAGGTAATGATACGGTGAGTGGTGATAGAAATTGCAATGAGGATAGTGTGCTTACTATTTGTAATCCTTCATCCCTATCTAGTTGCAATGATCTATCTTCGGACTTTAACACTTCTAGCACTCACAAATCCTTACATGCTAGTGTTGATAGTCCTTGCATATCATGTAGTAATGACTTGAATGAATCTCGTGATGATATGATTGTGTTGTCTTGTTGCCATGATAAAAATGCTTCTATTTCCTCTAGTG
The DNA here is from genome assembly GCA_916181665.1 of Avena sativa. Taxonomy (NCBI): domain Eukaryota; kingdom Viridiplantae; phylum Streptophyta; class Magnoliopsida; order Poales; family Poaceae; genus Avena; species Avena sativa. The sequence goes on along the minus strand of OV702283.1, from coordinate 58,702,748 downwards.
CTTGTGTTGCTAACCATGTAGAGGAAAATGAAGATTCTATGGGCCAATATAAGGTCTTGAAGAGAGCTACAAATGCAATCTCATCATCACCTTCCTCCGGTTCTCACATGTGCCTTATGGCTAAGGGAACAAAGGTAATCTCTTTGGATCCCATTGTATCTCATGATGATGATGATGAGGTTGAGAATGATAATGATGATTATCGAGGTAAGTATGATATTATCTCTATTAAGAAAATGGGTGAGGTTGTCTATAGTGCTCTCTACAAAAATAAAATTGCTTCTTCCAACCTTCTTGAAATCTTGAATTATGCTATAGAAGGCAATGATCTTATTGAGGAGCAAGAAAACATAATTGATGAAAAGTTTGCACTTGAGCGTAAGTATGCTAATGAAATTGCTCAACTAAATGACTCCCTTGAAGAAGAACAAACCACCAAAGAATCTCTTGAGGAGACTTTCACTCTAGAATTATCTAGAGTAAAAGAATACCATGATAGAGAACTTGTGGTGGCAAACTCCTTCAAAAGTAAAAATGACGAGACTCAAGTTGCTTATGCTAAACTCCTTGAGGATTTTGAGCACCTCAAAAATGGCTCTAGGGTCATAAAGGGTGAGCTCATCAAACTCACCGAGTCACATGAGCAACTTAAAGCCTCATATTCAAAAGATCTTGCCAAGTTGCCCTCACCTCTCGCTAATAATGATGATGCTTGTGCTACTAACTCTATTTCTTGTGAAGCATCTATTTTGGAGGAGAATGTTGAGCTAAAGGCTCAACTTGCGTTGCTAACTAGCAACTATGGGAAATTAGAAGAAAGTCATGTTAAGCTCTCAAGCTCGCATGAGGATTTTCTAGTCTCCCATGGTAGGCTAAAGTTAGCTCATGAGGCCATCATGTCAAAGGTAACATCTAGTGGGCCTCATGTGGACATTAGCACTACATCTAATCCAAATGTTATATTGCCATGTGCTAGTCCTTGTAGTTCATCCTCTCACAACCATGATATATCTTGTGATGAATTACATTCCGTGCCTTGTTGCTCTAACAATGTAGCATCTACTTCCTCTAGTGTTTTTGTTGAAACTAACCATGTAGAGGAAATCAAAAGGCTCAAGGCTCAAGTCACTTATTTGAAGAATGACTTGAAAAAGGGTCACCAAGGGAAGGTCACACTCAACAAAATCTTGAGTATGCAAAAATCCCCCAATGACAAGAGTGGGCTTGGATTCAAATCTAATGTCAAGAACAAGTCCACTATCAAGTTGAAGCACAAGGACAACAAGAAGAATGGCCAAGATCAAGTCAAGAATCCGGCCAACATTGTTTGCTTCAAGTGCAAGGAAGAAGGGCACCATGTTAGATCTTGCCCATTGAAGAAAAAGCCTCTTAGTGTGAAGCAACAAGGGAAGCGGCCTCAAGCTCCACCTCAAGTCATTAATGGGCCTCTTCCTAAGAGGACTACTCGAGCTCTTCCTCGAGTTGTGGCTTCTCCTAATAATAAAGATGGCAAGAGTAGAACTTGCTACATATGCCGTGAAAAGGGGCATATTTCTTCCTCATGCACTCTCGGTATCTCCTCATCCAACCCTATCATTATTGATGATGCTTATTCTCTTTGGAAGGATGAGGTTGGCAATGTGTTTGCCAAATTTGTTGGTGCTCAATGTGGTGTCAAGAAAAGAACCATTTGGGTTGCCAAACCTATTGTGACTAACCTCTTAGGACCCAACTTGGTTGGGGACCAACAAACCAAAACTTGATCAATAGGTGTGTTTTGGAGGGCATTGGATTCTTGGCTACATTATGAAGAATTGAGGGATCTTCATCAATTATTATTGTCAAGCCAAGCCATTTTGATTATCTTGATTATATTATATTTCCAATGTTCCTCCTTGCGGTAACATATGCTAAACTCTTTACATTGAAAGTTACTCGCCCCTTTGTGCATGTGTTGGTTTTGTATCTTCCATGTTTTTGTACATGTTGTGCTATCCACTTAATTATCTTGAAATCAAGATTATTTGTGTATGATTAGGTGGCACACCATGTATGTGTGTTTCTTGTGTTTGAGCCTTGCTTGGTTATATTTGGTATCCTATTTGGCTCTTGTGAGAAATTAATGGATTATCCTATTTTGGAGGAGTGTTATGCTTAGGCATTCCACAATCCTAAAAATGTGTGTACATGAGTATTACCACCTAGTATTTATATTGGATTCTTGTCTAGTCTCTATGTGGTATAATTCTCATGAGAAATTTAATTTTTATAATGTCCATTAATTATCTCTATTTGTATCCTTTTGCCTCGTGTTGTTTTTATGGTAGTATCACATTATGGGGGAGTATTATGCTTAGTGCATATTACAATCCTAGAAAATGTGAATATTCGAGGTTATGTCACTTAGAATTGATATTGATAATTATCTAGCGCCTATGTGACACATTGGCTCATACAAGTTCCTATTTGCATGAATGACTTTATTGATCTTATTTTGGATCTTGTATATGAGAGTGTTTCTTGGTATGCGTTTCCTCATATTTAGATATATATATCCTCATGGAAACCATTTGCTTCAAGTTACTCTATTCACTAGTGATTGTGTGACTTTGGGAAGCTACCAAGAATCTTGTTCGAAGTATCATGCCCAATTTCTTATATTTAGTTATATGCTTCTTGTTGTGACTATGATCTTGGATATCCATGCAAGCTACCTTGGGAAAATTATTCTATTTCTTGTCCTTGGACAATGAGTACCCAACTTATGGTAGAATTTATTGATCATATTCACTTTGTCCCTTGCTTAATTTTATCCTATATTTGGCCAAGAAAATGTTTTGTGTTGTCTCCCAAGCCTTCCTTGATTCTTGTGGATCTTCTTATTTTATTGATATCCTCTTGTGTTTTACTTATTATAGGTACTAGTGATGATCCCATTTGTGTGCATTTTGCATTTAAAAGGAAAATCCTACAAAATGCACTATCCATGGGGGAGCTATCCTATATTATTTAGAACACTCATATTTATGCTTCTTTGTTTTGATCCATATCGTGTTTTATGTGCTTGGAACCTCAATCTTTTCATTTTGGTACTTGTGCCATCATGTTAAGTTTGGGGAGTTTGGTTTCTTGTTGGAACCTTGCTCTTTTTGGGAGTTGGTTTTGTCTCATTCCTTGTTTCTTGATTTGACCATTTTAGAATGAGATAAATCCTTGAGCATTTTTATTTCTATCTATCTTTTGCTCCTTGGATTATGCCTAGTTCATTTGTTGAAATTGTGATCTTTCATGTGTTGAATTGGTTCGTTGATACAATTTGGACATCGTTTGTCATGTCACACTCTTGTGTGTGCAATCTCGATTTACTTGGTGTTTTGTTCAAATTGTATCTCCTTTTTGGTTCTTGAAAGCTTCATGCATGCATATTTACTATATGATTATATTATGGCATGCTTGCTTTCTTTGATCCAATATATAGGGGAAACTCCACCAATTCCCATCGGCTAAGTTGTGCATGAAATTCAATTTCATATCAATGTGCACATAATTATGTGGAGTCTCTCCTATGTATTGTAGTTTCTCTAACTACTTTGGACCCAATAAGTTTGGGGACCATTTTGTACTTAATTGTGTTTTAGGTACATTGGAGATATATTGGATGCTTGTATTTCAATTTTGAAGAAGTGGTGCGTACATGAAAAGTTGAGTCAAGCTATAGGATGATCAACGAATTCATATACTCTACATCCTACCAATTATATCTCGGTAACAAGTATCTCTTTCTCATGCTCATATATCTTGATTCCAACCGTTTGTCGGTTGCCTTCTAGCATGAATTCATGTATTTGTAATTGTTGTAGTTCTAGCCATGGCTTTAAGAGAACTCTCTATTGTAAATGTGTATAAGTTGAGATGAGTACATATAGTTGGGACTATACAAAATCATGCATATGATCCTCCAATCCCAAATATATCAATCTAGCAATTTTATTGCCTATCATCTCCTCAACTTCTCTCATATGCAATAGTGAGATTTTGCTAGTCTATTTTCTCTTATGATACTTGTTGCCTTTCTTCATATATTTCAATTTTCAACTTTTCCCTTGGTGATAGTTGTAATATATGTAGTGTGTTTGTGTTTGAAGTCCATTATGTACAATAAGATATATGTGAGCCTTTGGCCATGCTTTGAAGCAAAAATCTTATTGATATATGTTATGACTTCATTTTTGCCTTTCATGTGCTTTCTTGTATAATCTTCTTGATGTGTGCATTTTTCTTCTTTGGAATATGTCTTTGTGATATTTTCCACTTAGATACATATACACATATGAGAAGATAATTTTAGTTGATTTTTAATCCTTGGAGACCACCTTTCTATTCCTTTTGATTCTTCGGTGGCTTCCAAATTTATTTTCCTATGAGTGCTTGTTCCTATTGTTTGCATCTTAGGACACTCATATTTGTTCTTTCATGTCTTGTATTGTTAAATGAATTTGGATGAGTGACGATTCCATGACTATGCACCTCGTTCCCAAATGCAATTATCATAATTAGTGTGTTCTCTTTGGGGAGCTCATCTAATTCATTTAATAATACTCATTTGCATTCTTTCACATTTGTTGTGTTTTAAATGCTTATGGGGGAGCAAGGATTCCATATTTGTGCATTATGTATTCCAATACATTTATTTTTAATTGTGCACAAACCTTGGGGAGCTTCTCTATTTGTTATTTAAAACACTCTTTTGCTCATATCATAATATCTTGTTGTTTCCATTTGGACTCATTTGTTGTTTTCAAATTGGTTTATCGGACCTTGTAGTTGCTTGCATCATTTGACTTTATTTTTGCAATCTTCGGGTCCTCGATATAGTTCTACTCCCTCCCAAGTATTCATCATTGGATATGTGCGAAGACACACCTTTGGAGGAATTATTACTATATTTGCCTTCTAGAACTTGTCACCCATTTCGGCAATTGATGCCAATGGGGGAGAAGTTTTAGAGGGTTTAAGGGAAGTTGGTTTATGCATTGAGTTTGTTCTTGTGCATTTGCTTCTCATGCTCTTGCATCTTTGTTGTTGCTTAGCATGTGGTATATAGAGGAAACTCCACCAATGATAATGATTGGCAATATATGCAATGAAATTCAAGTTCATCACACATGCATAGATTGTGGGGAAGTTTGCTCTATATATGATGGTGGTACCAATATCACATACTTTTGTAGTATTTGATATTGGTATTACCATTTTATTTATTAAAATTCCTTATATAAACCCTCTTAAGGGGATTGTCATCAATTACCAAAATGGGGGAGATTGAAAGAACATGTTGGGCCCCCATGTGTGGTTTTGGTAATTAATGACAATCTTTATGGACTAATGTGTGTATTAAGTTTTACTTGTAGGAATTGTCCATTGGCATTGCTTGGAGCATGTGTTGACTTCAAGATATATGAAATGAGAAGAAGATGTGTTGTGCAAGCTCAAAATGCGCCATCCATAGAAGATCTCATGTTTGATGCTTGCCATCCTCGGTGATCATGGATCGATGATGAGGAATCAAAAAAGGTGTCCATCTTGAGAAGGACAAGATCGTCTACATCGATCTCAAGTGGATTGCTCAAGGCAAAGGTATAATATTTATAGGTTTTCCCTTTTGCCGGTCTCATGTTTGTTGGGAGACCGGGTTTAGGATAGATAACCGTACTATCAAGAGGGGCTCTCGAATGAGTAACTCGGTCACATCGTTCGGAGAGAGATCAAACCTTTGCATACTTGCATCATCATATTTGGTGGTTATTTGGTCTTATCCATGTGAGGATATAGAGCTTGTGGTAATCTCCATAACAAGCTCTAGTCCATCAAAAACGGATTTCCCTTTTATATCTTATTGCGTTTTGATCTTGGAGGTTTTACTGGTTTGTATTTTAGAGATAGGTAAAACCTTCCATTATTTGGTTCTTACTCATGTGAGTATTTAGAGCATGTGTTAATCTCCATCACAAGCTCTCGTTCATCGAAAACGGATTTCATATGCATTTTCTATTACGTTTTTTATGTTGGAGGTTTTATCGGTTCATCTTTTTGATAGAGGTTAAACCTTTCGTCATTTGGATCTATCCTCCCTTGCTGGACTATAATGTTTCTTTGCATTATCTTTTAGATCTTGTTGTCCTCTTCGAAACGAGCCCAAGATCATCAAAATCGGAGTCCGGATGCAAAAGTTATGGCCGTTTTCGTTCAGGGATGACCGGCTGTACCAGACCAGGGTCCGGTAGTACCGGAGGTCCGGTAGTACCGCCCCGTAGTACCGGTCGGTACTGAAAAAGGTGCTTTTGGCGACCTGGGATCCCCAGGGATTGTCCGGTAGTACCGGGAATGTCCGGTAGTACCAGGATTCACGTTTTTTTTGGCTTCAACGGTTGGATTTTCGGGGAACCTATTTAAGGGGCCTTCTTCCCCAATGGTTCCCTAACCATTCTTGCAAGTTTTCCCCTCCATTGTTGACCTTCTTGAGCTTGCTTTCTCTCAATCCCTCCAATGATTCTTGCATATTCTTGAGGGATTTGAAAGAGGAGATCTAGATCTACAATCCCACCAATCAATCTCTCCTCTAAGTGAGGGGAACATATTGGGATCTAGATCTTGGAGTCTTTTGTGGATTTCCTCCATTGTTCTTCCTCTCTTATTCCCCCATAAGCTTTTTTAGCTTTGGTGGAATTTGGGAGAGAGAGATTTGAGCACCTTTGTGGTGTTCTTGCCATTTGCATTTGGTGCATCGGTTTGAGTTCTCTTTGGAGGATTTGATTTGAGTTACTCATTGGAGCTTGTCCCTCTTGGGTTCTTGGAACCCTAGACGGTTTGTGGCCTTGGTGGCATTTTTTGGGAGCCTCCAATTAAGTTGTGGAGTTGTGCCCCAACCTTGTGAGAGGTTCCGGTTGCCACCGACAAGTGCACCGATAGTGGAAGCGTGGATCGATCCCATTGGGGTGAGATTCACCGGAGAATAAGGGAGGCCTTTTGTGGCGTTGGTGGTTTGATACCACCCCCTCTCCAAACGAGACGTACTCCATGTTGGGAGGAACTCGATAAAATATCGGTGTCCCCGCGTGCCTCAGTTATCTCTATACCCGAGCTCTTTACTTATGCACTCTACATTGTGATAGCCTTCGTGCTTGAAGTACTATATATCTTGCTATCACTTTGTTGCTTGTATTGCTTAGCATAAGTTGTTGGTGCACATAGGTGAACCTTAGTTGTTCTAGGTTGTGCTTAACAAAGTAAACACTAGTTTTATTCCGCCTTTGTTGAGCCACTCTAGGAAAAGTTTTAATCGCCTATTCACCCCCCCTCTAGGCGACATCCGTATCCTTTCATCACCATATTCCATTCATCCGGGTAACACCAAAATGTACATGGATGTGAAGGAAAGATTTTGGTGGAGTAATCTCAAGAAGGACATCGCTGAACATATTGCTTTGTGTGATATATGTAGTAGAGTGAAAGCGGAACATCAGAAACCAACAGGATTGTTACAACCACTACCTATTCCTGATTAGAAGTGGGACACGATAGGTATGGATTTCATCACTGGACTGCCAAGGACTAGATCAGGATATGATTCTATTTGGGTCGTAGTAGATCGCCTAACTAAAGTGGCCCATTTCATACCCGTGAAGACAGCCTATACAAGTGCTAAGTTAGCCAAGATTTATATGAATAGGATTGTGTGTCTGCATGGAGTACCAAAGAGTATTGTGTCTAATAGGGGAACTCAATTCACTTCCCATTTTTGGAGGCAACTGCATGAGTCATTGGGAACGAGATTGGAATTCAGCACTGCTTTTCATCCCCAGACTGATGGACAGACAGAAAGGACCTACCAGATTTTAGAGGATATGTTGAGAGCATGTGCCCTAGATTATGGTGCTAGTTGGGATGAAAGTCTGCCTTATGCAGAATTCTCTTACAACAACAGCTATCAAGCCAGTACTGAGATGGCACCGTTTGAATTTCTCTATGGGAGAAAGTTCACTACACCATTGTTATGGAATGGTGTGGAAGAAAGAAACTTGTTCGGGCCAGAACTAATCAAGGAAGCTGAAGAGAAATTCAAGTTGGTAAAGGACAGATTGAAGATAGCACAGTCCCAACAAAAGAGCTACACAGATCCAAAGCATAGATAAGTGACCTATGAGGTGGGTGATAGAGCTTATCTTAGAGTATCACCACTTTGTGGAGTGAAGAGGTTTGGAGTCAAAGGAAAATTGGCACCAAGATATGCGGACCCTTCAAGATTCTAAGCCGTAAGGGAGAACTAGCATATGAGATTGAATTGCTTGAATCATTGTCTTCCATTCACAATGTATTTCACGTAAGTCAGCTAAAGAAATGCCATCCGGAGATGGAGGAGACTTCTTTGAAAGATACTATACCTTTGGAAGAGGTCCAATTGGAAAGTGATCTCACTTATGAGGAAAAACCTATCAAGATTCTTGAGACTGCAGAAAGAGTTACACGGACAAAGACTATCAAATTCTGCAAATTCAGTGGAACCATCATTCCGAGGAAGAGGCAACATGGGAAAGAGAAGATGATCTTCGGAAAGACCACCCTCACCTATTTGCTAGCCAATCCGAATCTCTAGGGCGAGATTCACCTTAAGGGGGTTAGATTTGTAACATCCCAAAAATCATAATTTGAAAAGTTTGCATATCATTCATGCATTCATAAGCATTTGGTTATTTTCAAACTAGATTTCAAAATGAGAAACCATTCTTATGCCTATTATTACATGATAGAAAGGCAATGGTTCTATTTTACTCTCAAAGTATGAGGATACCTTGTTATGATCAGAAATATTTCAAATATGAATACAAAGCTTACACAAAAATTCTCAAAACAAAATTCAAATATAAAACCACTTTATGCCTATTATCTATAATCATATTAAGGCATGAATTTATTTTATTTTCCTTTATGTCAAAGTGCCTTGGACTAAACAGTAAGGTTTTACACTCATTTGAGTACAAAGTTTTCACTGCAAAACCCCAAAAGAAATTTGAACTCAAACTCATTTGAAAAGCATTTGAATTTGATTTAAGAAAATCAAATCAGAAATAGAAAAGGAATAAAGAAAAAGAAAAAGGCCTGCGCCAGCCTTTTGGCCCAGCAACAGAACCAGCCCAATAGCCAGCCCACCCGTGACTCCCTCCCCTCTCTCTCTCTCACCCGAACCCGCTCTGCCCTGCTGACGCTGCCACTGGGCCCAAGCCAGGTCAGCTTCTTCTTCCCCACCCCGCGCGCGCAAACTCTGTCCCTGCCGCTGTTTCCTCCAGAAACGCCGCATTTGATTTCTCGCGTAATTAGCATTGATGCACCGCGTAATTCCCTCGCCCCTCCTGGCTACTTAATCACCTCGCCATCGCGGTCATTCCCCCCCACTCTACACACTCGCTCCGCCACCAGGCTGCCAGTATTTCGCACCACACCGCTGCTGTCTGACGACCTCCGGCGGTCGATTACGGTGAGTCCTGACCGCCCATTTTCCTCTGCTTCAAACGAGAGTGACCAGCATGTCCTTGTGCACCTTCTAATGCCATTTGTTTGCCTGCTCGTGACCTAGGTCCCCGTCCCCGTTCACTCCCGCAAACGACCGAGCCGCCGCTCAACCCCGTCGAGCAATCACGGTAATCTCCGAGCGCCCCTTGCTTTCCCTCTGACACTATCGTGTTCGGCTAGTCTTTGTGCACGCGCTGATGTTCTTGGCTTGCACTAGGGCGGTCCAGAACGTCGCCAACATCGCCATCCGCACGAACCCGACGCTATCAGCAACTCCGACGAGCTCCCACGACCGCAACAGCCCGCCCCTGTCCACGCCAGCAACACCTTGAGCATCCTCGCAACCTTGTGACTCTGGTAAGCACCGCCACTGCCCCTAGCCCCCTCTGGAATCGCTGGAGCACCATCGCCAGTAGCGCCGCCGCCGCCAGCATCCATTTGCGCCGCCCATCCATGGTTGCGTGCTCAGCAGCCGTTGGATCTAGATCTAGCGCGTAGGATTAGATCACTTAACGAAGGGGCACGAGTAGATCTGGCCCATGCGATTTTATTTAGATCATGTGGCTCACGTTGATCGATCCGGCCGAACTGGTACGGGCCAATCAGACATGCCCACGTGTCTGGGATTTTGATTTAAATATGTTTTTGAATCTATTAGATATTCAAACTTGTAAATTCAATAACTTTTGTTCCGTTTATCCAAAAAATACAAATATTATACCATTGGAATCACAAAAATAAATCCTACACATCTATGGGCTTAGTTTTGTATTTTGTTTCGGTTAAAATAGAATTTTATACAGAGACATTTGTAGGCCTCTTTTGTGTATAAAAATTATTTGGAAAATGTTTTAAAAGCCAAATTAAGTTTATTTGGTTTATAAATGTTTAGTTTATTAATCAATACTGTTTTACTTGTCTTGGTTGGTTTAGAAAAATCATCACATAGCATTTGCATGCATTCATATATTTTGGCTTGATTATTTGAAATGTGAATTTGGTGCTATCATTTTATGTGTAGATTTTGGTGCTAGTGGTGATTGTGACTGTGAGGATTGTTGTTACTCCCCCAACTACCAAGGCAAGTGGTGCTTCATATTTTTGTCCCAATATTTTTACTATGCATTATAAATATTTTGTATAGGGCTTGCATGATAATTTTGCTAAGTATCTATATGCTATGCTTGGGAAATCCTAGTAGTTGTAGAATTGTTAGAATTTTCTCTAAGTTAAGATATTTGCTATTTCCATGCTTAGCTTAGCTAGTAGCAACCAAGGGTGGATTATATACATATGCTATGGAAAATATTGCTAAGTCTTTGATTTGTGTTTTATTTAATAAAACAACTAAGTGAATGAAACACCTGGGTGGAATGGTTGTATGGGTTATGTTGAGTGGTTACACAAGGCCCATATCTATGGTCTACCTTGTGTATCACACTTGTGGAAAGCCACCCAGGAACAAAGGGATTTGAGATGCCATATGTTAAGAAGCTTGTAGTGCAGCCACATGGCATTATGGGTTCTGCCTGGATCATATATGTTGCAATAACTTAGCCAAATGGATAGTTGGTGGTAGGAGGTGATAGGTTTGGAGCGCGCCCATTTTGGTCTAAGGAAAGGCTTCTGAAAGGTACTGTCTTGATGAAAGTCAAGTCTTGTGGGGAAAGTGCACCACCTTTGCAGAAGGAAGAATCTAAGTACTTAGCCGTGTCCCCGGAAATGGACAATTTGAGCATCAAGACATGGAAGCTATCAAGAATCTCCTCATCCCAATTTCTAAGTTAAAACTTGTGGTTGAATAAGGGTAAAGATTCACCAATGTCTATTGGTGGTTCCTTGGGAGTTTTTGCCAAACAAAAACTTAGTGTTTTCAACATTAGGTAAAACCTATTTTGAGCAAAGCAAGCCTAAGCTACACTTAGCCAAATTCATGTAGAAGTTAGATACTATTATTACACTAAGGTATCACTTGCCAATACTATTCCAATGTATTGACCCACTGTGGCTGTAACTTGTGATGTTGCAGGTTACTCTGATGAGGATTAGGGTTATGAGTCTACACTCAACATGCTTGCCTGTGGCATATGAAGATGAAGACTTTTATTTATATTGTTAAGTTAAACTCTTGTACTAGCCTATGTCTATGGAGTTGTAAAAGACTATGTTATCTCTGGAATGACGATGTAATAATGACCTTTATTTCTGTGTACTTCATCTTAAACTGTGGATGCTAGCAATTGATACAGGGACTACCATTGCAAACACATGGACCTTTACCTTTATAAAGGTGGGGTCTTACAATGAGATGGTCTCTTTATAATTAGTGAATGCTCCCATCCACTTCAATTTCTTTTAAGACCGAGACTTCAGTTAGTGTCTGTGGAGATTATAACCCGGATGACTATGTTGTACATTCACTCTTTTGATGAACCAGCTTTAGGGCATCTTTGATTAAAAGGATTATTAAAGACCAGGGAATAAAGAAACACAAGATTGGAATGCCATGCTAAAAGAACATGTGGGCCCCCATGTGTGGTTTTGGTAATTAATGACAATCTTTATGGACTAATGTGTGTATTAAGTTATACTTATAGGAATTGTCCATTGGCATTGTTTGAAGCATGCGGTGGATTTAAGATAGATGAAATGAGAAGATGTGTTGCACAAGCTCAAAATGCACCATCTATAGAAGATCTCATGTTTAATGCTTTTCATCTTCGATGATCATGGATCGATGATGAGGAATTAAGAAAGGCGTTTCATCTTGAGAAGGGCAAGATCGTCTACATCGAGCTCAAGTGGAATGATCAAGGCAAAGGTATAATCTTGATAGGTTTTCCCTTTTGCCGGTCTCATGTTGTATGTGGAAGACCGTGTTTAGGATAGATAACCATACTATCAAGAGAGGCTCTCGAATGAGTAACTCGATCACATCGTTCGGAGAGAGCTTAAACCTTTGCATACTTGCATCACCATATTTGGTTGTTATTTGGTCTTATCCATGTGAGGATATAGAGCTTGTGGTAATCTCCATAAGAAGCTCTTGTTCATCAAAATCGGATCTCCCGTATATATAATATTGCGATTTTGATCTTGGCGGTTTTTCGGTTTCTCACCAAGTGAGGTATCTCACATTATAGCCCTTTTTATAGGGTAGCTATTGTCGTCCTCTTTCCAACGCAATTGGAACCGGGTCAATCGGATCTACCAATCAAAAGTTATTGACGCTTGAATATTGGTTGTTATTCGATTTAAAAAGAAAAAGAAAAAAGTTGTTTTCTGGGCCGTCCGGTACTACCGGGCCTAGTACCGGACGCGCCTAGCGCGCGTAGCCCATTCTCAGTCTGGCCTGGCACGCGCATCTGGCTGTACCGGTCTGGCCCGGTACTACCGCCCAGGCGAGCCGGTAGTACCGGCCGGCCCAGGACCACCTCGCGCGCACGGCCCAACTAGCTAGCTCCTCTGCCGCCGCCAGCGTGGCCCACTCCGCATGCCCGCCAATCGCCCGCTCGGCCTCGCGCGAGCAGCCGCTCGCACCCACGCATTGCGCTGCGCCCCGACCGTGCTGGCCCCACGCACGCGCACTCGCGTTGACCCGCTTGCATGCAGCAGCGCTGCGCAGGTCGCTCGCCTGCTCCCCGTTTCGCTCCCGCGCATGCCTCGCTGCTGCCGCCACTCGCGCGTGTGTGCTGGCCCACTTGGCGCTTGCCCGTTTTGCTGTGCGCCCAGCTCGCTGCGGCTTGGCCCCTGCGGCGCTGGCCGCCAGCGCCCTCGCGCGCGTCGTCTGCTGTCCCGCTGCTGCTCGACTATCTCCCGCGCGCTCGCATGCGCTGCCGCGCTGGGCCCCACTGCCTCCTCTCGCACGAGCTGCTGCTGCTCAGGCCCGTGCGCATGGCCCCCGCTTTTCCTCGCTCGCTGCCCTGATTCTTTCGCTGGGCCTAGTGCGGTACTACCGGACCGTTATAAAAAAATGCCCAACGGCTAGATTTTCTGGGGCCTCTATTTAAATCTTTGCCAGTTTTCAGTTTTGTTCGCTTCTTGCTCCTCTAGTAGTCTAAGCTTTGTCCATACTTGCTCTCATTCTCTAGCTTGATTAATCTCTTCCCCTTCGATGATTCTTGCCCATATTTGAGTGGAAGAGAGAGGAGATCTAGATCCAAGTTTTGACCTAACCGGTTCATCTCTTTGTGAGTGTATCTTTGGGGATCTAGACTTTGGGGGATTTTGTGTTCCCTTTGTGTTATTACTCTCTTGTTCCACCAATAGCTTTAGTAGCTTTGTTGGAACTTGAGAGTGAGGGATTGGAACACCTTTGTGGTGTTATTGCCATTTGCATTCGGTGCATCGGTTTGAGTTCTCCCCGGAAGATTTGGTGAGTGAAAGTTGAGAAGCTTTTTACTCTTGGGTTCTTGGAACCCTAGACGGTTTGTTGTGTTGCATGTTGAGGCCTTTGTGGCATTTGTTGGGAGCCTCCAATTAAGTTGTGGAGAAGTGACTCAACCTTGTGAGAGGTTCCGGCCCTAGACGGTTTGTTGTGTTGCATGCTGAGGCCTTTGTGGCATTTATTGGGAGCCGCCAATTAAGTTGTGGAGAAGTGCCTCAACCTTGTGAGAGGTTCCGGTTGCCACCGACAAGTGCACCGATAGTGGAAGCATGGATCGATCCCGTTGGGATGAGATTCACAGGAGAATAAGGGAGGCCTTTTGTGGCGTAGGTGGTTAGATACCACTCCCTCTCCAAACGAGACGTACTCCATGTTGAGAGGAACTCAGTAAAATATCGTCGTCCCCGCGTGCCTCGGTTATCTCTATACCCGAGCTCTTATGCACTTTACTTTGTGATAACCTTCGTGCTTGAAGTATATATCTTGCTATCACATAGTTGTTTGTCTTGCTTAGCATAAGTTGTTGGTGCACATAGGTGAACCCTAGATTGTTCTAGGTTTTGTACTTAACAAAGTAAACGTTAGTTTTATTCCGTCTTTGTTGAGCCACTATAGGAAGAGTTTTAATCGCCTATTCACCCCCCTCCCTCTAGGCGACATCTGTATCCTTTCACATGCCCGTTCAAATCCTTTGGGATTTCATGTGCGCCAAAGATTTTTTATTTTTTCACAGGAGAAACTAATGTTTCTGAAAGTCAATGTTAAAATTCCTAAGAAATCTAGTGCAAAGGATCCTTTTGAAAAGAAATCGTATGTGATTCAGTCATATAAATAAAAAACAGCCATAGAAAAAAATTCTAAGGAATTGAATCCTCCAAAACTAGAGATGCCCTAGTGGGTCACAATTAGGCCCTCTTTAATTGAAAAAATGAAGTACAATTTCAAAATCACATCTCTTTTTGCAAAACTATTTCTTTTTTTTGAACTAAAAAGCGGGCAGAGGTGCCCCGATAGTGGCTGGCTCCCTTGCATCTCTATCCAAATTTTCTATGCAAATAATTCGAAACAAAGAGGCCCTTGTGCGGCAAAACAACTGAAAAAAAGGTTTGCTCCAGCCTCCATGTCCATTTTTCTCCATCTGTGAGATATTTTCTTTCCATCTTGATTCATCCCAAGTGCCTCTTTCAAACTGTGCTGTAATCTCAACCAGGACCGGTCAAGGAGGAAGAGATGGATAGTTCCCCATCCATCACTAGAGTAGAGCCGCTCATGTGTCGTCTGCCTGTGCCATGGGGTGGTGAACGCTCTGGGTGTCTCGTGCTTGCCCAGAGCGAGCACGTACGTCTGTTCCAGACGCAGAGCTAGATCAGGAGCGGGAAAGAGAAGAGGCGCGAGGCGCGAGGCGCGAGGCGCGAGCGAAGCCAAGGGAGGAGGGGCAGCGCGAGACGCGGGGAGGGGAGGCGGCTATTGGCCGTGGCCTCTGCGCCGGCGTTTGTCCTCGCCTCCGTCTGGGACATTGACAGACGGGAGAGGAGGCGGCAGCGGGGGGTAGTCTTGATTGCCGCCATCAATACGCATTCATTTGCTCTGCCGCATCTCGCCACAACAGTTCCAGCAGCAGCGCATGCAGTGAACGACGAGGACCAGCAGGAGCTCCATGCCCATGGCCGCATCCATGCACGGCAGCGAGGGACCGCGCGCGCCTGCCTCCGTGAAGTACAACCTCGTCCAAACCTGTTTGACTGTTCCTCGATGCTGTAAATGTCGGGGGCCACCTGTCTGAGACTATGGGCAGTCCAATCTCGCCATAAGGTTGCCAAATTACCTCAGCTTATCGTGAGCTAGCATTGGATCGCCGTGCAACTAGCCTAGTGTCCCCTGTACAGTGTTAGCGTGCACATGGACGTGTTACGGTCGACACAGGCCGGCTACCTTTCCATGAGACCCAGACTGCATCATGGAGCTGGGTTCTAGAGCCATGCTAGCTAGCAAGCCTGACAAGACAACCTACTGTACCGATTCATTCAGCACTTCTCGAAAATGGCCAAAATGAGCAGAAAGGATTCATATCGGGACTCGGCCGGCCGTGATGAACAATCATGGCAGGTACCTACGAGATTCTCTTAACCAAGGCAAAGCAAAGTGAGCACATCGAAAGAGCAGAAGATGAAAATCGATCGATGGAGCAGCTCTCGCTCCCAGCTCCCTCCCTCGAAAGAACGAAACCACGATAAGGAAAAACTCGACACGCCATCATGCTCCCTGCACACGCCCGGCCGGGCTCTTCCTTTGTTGTCTCGGTCTCCCCTTTCTTTTGCCGCCACTCGCCATGCTGCAACTGCTCTTTTCATCATTTTCACGGCTACCTCCTCTGTTTTCTTGGGAGGAGCACGTGTGAAGTTTCTCACGGATGCCTAAGCTTGCAGAGCCCATGCTCCGTAGCCCTGCAACGCGTGGTAGTTTATGCCCATCCCGGAAAACAGCAGCACGCGCGGTAAACAGAGGTGGAAACACAACAAGGTTTATTCAGGCCCAAGCATGTTGTATACCACCTGACCTGTGAAGGCTCAAGATTTATTCAGGTATAGGGGGGGACGCTAAATTCTGTTGTCTGGAGAACAAGTATTTACAGGATGCTGGCCGAGAAATGACTGGAGCAGACAAAAGGGCCGGGGGGTAAACTGTGATGATAACGCATACTTATGTAGTATTTGTTCATGGTCTATCACAAAATGATGGAGTGTCCTAGAATCATTATATCAAATCTTCTCGCATAGTACAAACTGTATCTTTGCTTTGACCTCTCACTGTAAAGCCGACGCCACACCAATGCCAATGGTATCATCACCATGCGCGACATGCTGCTGCTGGTTTGCTCCTTCTTGGCCGTCCAAAGGCATGTACTGACCCATGATGGCGCGGATCTCCTTAACTACATATGGCCGCTTCAACAAAATTAAACGCACTGTTAGAGAAGATGAGCAGAGATGCCTTACCCTTAAGCCAGTATTTCTTGTACACTGCGTACGCTCCGACCATGGCAAAAACAAGTCGAAGAAAATAGCCCACACGAAGCTCCACCTAACTGAGGAGGCATCCTGTTTTGCCTGCACGGAGTTCATAAACAGTATTGGTGACAATTCAACCAATTCCCAAACATATCGGTGACATTCATTGGTGGAGGAATATTGAAAGTAAAGAAAATAATATGCCACACAAGTTGCGCAAAAGGAAAGGAAATAATAAATAAATGCTGAATGGTTTTCTCTAAATCACAAAAACCACATTTGGTACTTCCCATCTATTATCTTCTAGCAAGGTTATCTTTCGAAAATAATATTTTTCTATTAAGGAACCACATGAAAATATTATTTTTTAACGTATTGTAAGTTTCCATAGGTATTTTCAAGGGAAGACCTACTGAGCATTCATAATATCTGCATAGAAAGATTTAATCGAGAAAATGCCAGGGAGTCAGCTTCCAAAAAAACTATCAAGTTCATCAGAAAGATTTTAACCACCGGTCTTTGGCATAAATAAATCCATGGCATCCAATTATTACCAGATAAAGTTCTTTTGAGACTAATATTGAGTGGAACATGAGCTAAAACATCAGCAACCAAAACATTTTCTGATGCACAACTTAATATAAATATGGATATTGATGAGCTAAAGACAAGTCACGTAACCATACATCCTCCCAAAATCGGAGACATCTAGCATTACAAATATTAGAATGACATCTTTTAAAGAAAGAATTGTTAACCCGCATTAAGCCCTTCCAAAAAGGTGTGCCTATAGGTTTAGTTTCAACTCGAGCCAATGTTTTATTCTCGATGTATTTATTACTCCTGTCAACATTCCATCCTATGTTAACATTTTGAACATCTATTTACTGAGTAAACAAATATTTTAAAGTCTTAGTACCTCTATACCAAGCCCCCCTTTTATACGTTCTACAAAGAATATTCCACTTAGTGAGTATGTATTTCTTTTTATATTCATAGTTTTGCCAAAAAAAAAACTAGAACGATAAAAACCTAATCGTTTTCTTACTCCCTTGGGAATCTCTATAAACGATAGCATAAGACTAGTAAGAATAGAAATTAGCAAGACCAACACTACAACACGCATTGGCGTGCCCTGGCACTTATAAACGCCGTGATACATGTCTAGTTGTCGCGCTCTCGCTCGCGTGGCAAAAAAATCCGCAAGAGATAAGTGCGTCAGAAAAAGTTTTTAGGCGACGCATTTTTTTTGGCTCAGCACATCGTTATCTATCGAGCTAGTGTTTTCGCGGCTCCATAGATGACGTGCCACACTACATAAGGGGGAGACGGTGAAACTTTAGTGTTGTGTCACTTACATCAAATGTCGTGTATTGTATACCATCAAGTGATTCTGAGAATTAATAACAACAACAGTGATCAAATTAGATTTTCTAATTCCATTTAAAACGAAAAATTTCATGACATTGAGATACAATTACGTTTCAATTACAAGATTTGATCCTCTCTATTTATTACAAGATGCAACTCCAAAGAAAAATAAAACTAACCTAACCTACTCTAAGTACTAATGCATAATAGATTTTTGCATTAGTTCACTTCTCCACTTATTATTACATATGCCTATTCTTGAGTCTCACTCTATTCTACTCGCATGCTGCTGTGATGGTATTAATACGGCTGCATCCTCATGGCTGCCATCCCGTGTGAGCGCCCCACGATGACGATGCTAGTCAATTTGTAGATAAGATAAGTATAGAGAATGACGAACAAACCTGTAGATCAGATACTACAATGGATAATAAAGGCAGGGCTGGTGCGCGCAAGATCCCACATTACCAGGCCGCGCAAGATCATGCATGGCTGGATCTCTAGACCGTATACAGCTAGGGCCACCCAAGGTGTCACGCGTGGATATCTAGGGTTTATTCTATGTTGCTCTATTTGGAGGTGGGTCGGGGGGGGGGGGGGAGATAGTGGAGTCTAAAAACGGGATTAGAGTCTGTGCTATTTGGGCAAGTGTGGTGCAGGCTTCATCTTTTGACCCGCGTTTACTGAAAGGGCCCATAAGGAAATATTTTCTATCCGATGCGTAGCATCTAAGCATCCACACTTTGTGCTCCCTGCTCAAATTACAAAATTAGGCTTTAATTGCAAGAGAGGAAAAAACACCAGCGTCCAACGGTTGTATGGATGGTGGGACACATATGTCAGCGAGACATGCATGGCCATCAAGTGGAAGGTGTTTGGCAGTCTCCCACAATTAACAACCCATGCATTGTACGATGCAATGTCTAATGCTTGCATTGGCCAAACGCGACATTAAAAACCGCCGCACTTGTTTATCACCTATCATGACACAAATATATGTTAGTATTGTGTGTGCCATGGTGTATACGTGGCCGCCGCGACCAAATGGTGCCGCAGTTTCTCATCCACCGGCTAACCAACTTTTGCTGGTACTTTTTGCTTGTGCTGCCCCCAAAAAAGTGCCGGAGACGAAGGTATTTTTGTAGTGCAACCTATATCCATAAGAGAATAAATTTACCTGCCAGCATCCCACTTTTCTTTCAAATCGAGATTTCACTAGTTTTCGTTCTACATCTTTTGTTTTTCGTTGATGTATTAGTACCCCAAGGTATTTGATAGGAAGAGACCCCGATCCACATCAAAAGATCTCTTTATAAACTTTTTCTTCCTCTTTAGCCTTGCCAAAATAAATGATCTAACTCTTATAAAAATTAATCTTCAATCCAGAAAGTTGTTCGAATATACAAAGAGTTAATTCATGTTCATAGTCTTCTCAAGGTCATGTTCCACAAAAAGAGGTGTATCATCTGTGTATTGTAGAATGGAAATTCCCCATCAAAAAATGAGGGATTAGTCCACACCTGGCCATCCTATTTTCCCCTTACAATAAGGATATCCAGCAATCATGCCCATAATACTATCAAAAAGCATTGGATATAACAAATCCCTACGCCTAATACCCTTTTTAGTTTGGAAATAGTGAGGAGTACTTGATATAATAAAGAATAGGTGAAATGGAATAATGTGGTATTTTTACTTGTAGATGCCACATGAGTATATATGTTAACATAATATACTATATAATTATTTTAATGCATGTGCACCATTTATCTTTATCACCTGAGTTCAATTCAACCAACAAAGTGGTGTGCAAGGCCAGTTTGTGTATCGCTGTGAAAGGTCCTACATGCGTGAAAAAAAATTGACCATCACCGATACATTATTTGTGATCTCCTTCCAGAAACAACCATTGTATCCTTCCAGAAACCCTTTATCCCCTACTCCGGCTGGCCTAAGCATCAAAGAGGGATGGTGAACCTAATTTAAGGGGAGAGTTTTTCAATAAAATTAGTTTTCAGTAGATTAGTTTTGAGTTTTGTGGTCTTCTTCTTGGCCATCATATTGATGGAGACCCTTCAATAAGTGTTCCACATGCGCAAGTTACTTCTTGATGTTAATTATGTTTTTATTTTGCTAGTGTTAGTTGGAAACATGTTTATGTGCATATGTAAGGGCTTATCACACAATCTAAATGACCGTAATGTCGAAGTTCATTTTTCTGTAAGTACTTTCTTATTCAATGTAGTCATTTCTAAATCACCCAACTTTATTTGGGCAAACAACCTTCCTGAACCAACATACAAAAAATAGACCACGTGCTAATGGATTCCGACTAGGAATAATACCCCGTGGTCTCGGTACGGGCTCTAAAACGTATTGAGGATCTATGAGAGCATGCTCTCATATTATTGATCACCGGAGTGCCTAGACCGCCGTGTTCTCACCGTTTTAACTTTGAACTTGGATGGCTATCCGCCTATCCCGTGAGGGATTTCATGATATGATCAAAAAAGTATGGGAAGACTTGTTGGACATACTCCAATACAGAGGCAAAATAATAAAACATGCGTACCAGGCAAATACCTTGGTAAATGGGCACGTCACACAATGGGTATCCTTAAAAAAATAAAACTATGAATTTCATCTATTATTGACTACCTCAAATCTTTCGCAGAAATTCGTCCACTTTCCACGCATGAAATTGAGCTTAAGAGACAATAGAATGTACATCTAGCATGACTTCTTAGGGAAGAGGATCTTAAGTTATATCAACAATCTAAACCCCAATTCATTATTGAAGGAGATTCGAATAGAATGTACTTCCATAGTATTGCCGATGTCAGACATATGAGAAAAACTTATTCGTTCTCTGGTCTAGGATGATGGCACTATCGAGGGCCATGAATAGCTAAAGTCGTACATTTACTAATTACTATAAGGGTTTGTTTGGGGCTCCTAAGAAAACTAACTTCTCTATAGATGAGACCCGAACAGATGATATACCCCAGGTTTCCATAGAGGAAAACAACTTACTTATTGCACCTTATTCAGAGGAGGAGGTAAGGATGGGTTTCCAAATGAAACATAGCAAAGCTCTTGGTCCAGATGTTTCTCAACTGAGTTCTACTAGAACTTCTAGGATTTTATCAAATTGGACCTTCTGGAATAGTTCGGCTTTCTTCACGCCGACAACTAGAATGATTTTACCTAAACTTTGGAGAAATAATTTTATCACCTAAAGTTAATGAAGCAGAAATAATCCAACAATATAGGTCTATTTGTCTTCTTAACGTTAGTGCTGGATTTTTCACTAAGGTTATAACAATTAGTCTAAACACGGTAGCAGACCATGTGGTTCATATAATACAAATTGCTTTCATGCAAGGACGTAACATCCTCGATAGAGTGGTTATCCTATATGAAACAGTTCATGAACTGCGTAGAAAAAGAATGGGGTTGTTTTAAATTTTGATTTTGAGAAAATTTACGCTAAATCAAGTGGTCTTTCCTCCAATAGATTCTCAGAATGTAAGTTTTTTCTGTAGAGTGGCGTGCCCTAGTTCATAGCATTGTGTCAGGAGATAGTGTTGCTATTAAAGTCAATAATGACGTGGGCAGGTACTTCTAGAAAAAGGAAGGACCAAGACAAGTTGATCCATTATCACTTATGTTGTTTAATATAGTGGCATATATGTTAGTAGTTATGATTGAGTGCACAAAGTCTAAGTCAAACTGAAGGTGTGATTCCTCATCTTGGTGATGGTGGACTATCTATCCTACAATATGATGACAGTATAATTCTTTTTATGAAACATGTTAAAAAAAGCAAGAAATCTGGAGTTAATTTTATTA
The DNA here is from genome assembly GCA_916181665.1 of Avena sativa. NCBI lineage: Eukaryota > Viridiplantae > Streptophyta > Magnoliopsida > Poales > Poaceae > Avena > Avena sativa. The sequence continues at coordinate 58,680,563 of OV702283.1, read as the reverse complement.
GCTTTCGAGCAACTCTCGAGTGTGAAAATTAATTTTATAAGCGCTAATTGTTCTGTTTCGGTGAGGCTTAAGACAAGGCTAATTTGTATGCCGAGCTTTTTGGCTAACAACAAGGCCAATTTACAATTTTCTATTTGGGTATTCCAATACATTATCAGAGACTTAAAAAAGAGTCATGAAAACTTGCTGGGGAGAGACTTTAGAAAAAATTATGTAGTTGGAAAGGTAAATTTTAATCCTTGAAAGATTGGTTCTCATAAATTATCTTTCTTTCAACTTATAATAAATTAGTTAAAAATGAACTATAATTTCAAAATCACATTGCTTATTGTAAAACTAATTCATTATTTTGAAGTAAAGAGAGTATAGGTGCCCTATTAGTGACTCCCTTGCATCTTTATCTAAAGTTCCTGTGCAAATCATTTGGAATAAAGAGGCCTTTATGCTGCAAAACAACTGAAAAATATTTGCTCCATGTCCATTTTTCTCAAAATAGGCTTTCACCACATTATATAAATATAGCAACCACACGATACAAGGTTTGAGTTCATTGTTGGGCCAACAGCACAAAAGAAGCCAAAAAGAAAATACAAAAAAAAGAGAGAAACAAATGCACAAAAGCGTCGGATCAACAAACGACAATGACTCGCAACCGCTGCGCCATCCAGAGTAGTCCCACCACGATCATGTGCTCCGAATTGCCGTGTACTAAGCAACACCTTCAAGAATGAGTGCGACGATGGCGATGCTGCTGCCCGGACTACTCCTAGGATTTCTCTCGGTACACGTGGAGGAGTGAGTGGGGAGATGGTACACTCGACTGTTAGATAATCACGTGTCCTACATGTATTGGAATTGCAGTCCGAATATGTGTAGTGTCCAGGTAGTATACGTATATGTGTTAGACTAGGTTTTGGAGTAGTACACCGACTCCTAGTTGATTAGGTTCTAGTAGTGCATATATATATGCACACACCTGGCCTTGTATCTGGTACCGGACAACACCGTGAGTTGAGCAATACAAGAGAGAAAGCAAGGCTCGACAAGAGCCTTTGGCGATCAAAGTTGTTTTGCGTGTGCGTGCGTGAGTGTACTAGTTAGATCAAAAGAATCGATCGGCTAGCGGCACATGCATCTGCGCGGAAGTTATCGGGTACGTGTGTGTCGTCTCGTCGGAATTTCCTCGTCGGTGTCGTCGGAAAGTACTCGGCGGCAGGGGTTGTGCTAACAATTGGTATCAGAGCCAAGTTTGTCGTTCGTGATCTGCTGAAAGTACTAGGAGGTCATGGCAATGGTGAAGTTTGGCGAGAGCTCGGCACCAGCGTTTGAGACGGTGGGCGCGGAGTTGTATCCGCGTCTGGATCGCAAGCACTACGGCCTATGGGCATTTGTAATGCAGTGCGCCATGGAAGGTCAGCAGATTTGGGAAGCCATCGATCCCGGTGGCGATGAGTACGTCAAGGGAGGTGCGAAGTACCGAGAGGGTAGCCAAGCATTGATGGCTCTCTACTCGGTTATGCCGACGGACATGCTACGACACCTCGTCGGAAAGAAATCGGCGAAGGATGTGTGGGGAGCGATGTAACACCCTCAGAATCGGACCTATGCAAGTTTTAGCGAAAACCCGCCAAACCCGCATAGAAACGATTCAAAGGTGCCCACCAGGCACTTTCGTGCGGGTGGAAAACGAAGTAATAACATTACACAACAGTCCTCGATGGGACCCACAGAACAGATATATACAACAGCGACTCCATGAGTCAAGAATACAGTTATAATATACAAAGATCCAAATCACCTTGAAAACGATAGAGCGTCCGACTACGGACAAGATGCAAATGGGGCTAAGAGCCCTGAAGAATAACCAATGGCGTCCATAACCCGGCCCAGGCCAAGCCGTAAGGGTAACCCTGCTAACAACGTCGATCTCAGAACCTGCTTAAACAAAAGGGGTGCCGACGAAGGGCAAAGGAAAAAGAAAGGAGCGTCAGTACTGAGGCCAGTACACGGCGAGACTAGAATTCGGCGGTCCTCGCCTACGTAGGTATGGTGGACTGAAGCGGCAGCGTCAGCATGCACTAAACAACCTATAGAGACTCGATACAACTGTCGGCTATCAGAGAGGGGTAAGAAAGACCTATCCGGAACCAAACTGATACTAACACCAAACAATCCCATCCTGGTATTCCCCCTCGAGACCAAACGAGGAAGTCAACCGAGGAACTCACACAGTTGGCAGTTTTACTTATTCAGTTATAGTTGCGGCACTTTATGTTGGAGATATGCCCAAGAGGCAATAATAAAGTGGTTATTATCATATCTTCACACTTATGATAAATGTTTACATACATGCTATAATTGTATTAACCGGAAACATTAATACTTGTGTGATTTGTAAACTAAAATAAGAGTCCCTAGTATAGCCTCTTGTTAAACTAGCTTGTTGGTTAATATATGATCATGGTTTCCTGATCATGAACATAGAGATGTTATTAACAACAGGATCATATCGTTAGGAGAATGATATGGTGGACATACTCCTATAGATAAGCGTAGCATAAAGATCAAGTCATTTCAATAGTTCAATTGCTATATGCTTTCTGATACATAGTAACCTAATTCCTTCGACCATGAGATCATGCATATCACCTTTACCGGATGGATGTTTTGATGTCATCAAACACCACACCGTAACAGGGTGGCTATAAAGGTGGCATTGAGTGTTCGGAAAGTATTGGTTGAAACACATGGATCAAGAGTGGGATTTGTCCATCCATATGACGGATAGATATACTCTGGGCCCTCTCGGTGAAATGTCATCCAATTAGCTTGCAAGCATGTGACTGGCTCACAAGGGATCACATATCACGGGAACAAGAAAAGAGTACTTATCAGTAACGAGGTTGAACTGGGTATGCAGAGATACCGACGATCATAACCTCGGATAAGTAAACTATCGTGAGACAAAGGGAAATTGGTATCGTATGTAAGTGGTTCATTCGATCGCAAAGTAATCGTAGAAATATGTGGGAGCCATATGAATTTCCAGATTCCTCTATTGGTTATTGTTCGGAGAAGTGTCTCGATCATGTCCGCATAATTCACGAACCGTAGGGAGACACACTTAAGGATTCGACGTTGTTTGAGTAGTTATGGTATTATGAGAAAGAGACCGAATGTTGTTCGGAGTCTCGAATGGGATCCGGGATATCACGAGGTGATCCGGAATGGTCCGGAGAATAAGATTCATATAAAGGAAGTCCCGTTTCGGAGTTCGGGAATGATTCCGGTGTTTTCATCGGGAATGTTCTAGAAGGGTCCGGATTGTCCGGCACTCCGGGGGGGGGGGAGGGTACATGAGTGTGTCATTGAATGATTGCATCATGTACTAAGTGTTCTTGCTGTTCCAAAAACATGAAAGTCAAATTGCCAGTTTGAAAGTCAAACGGCTAAAACAGGAAATTGTGGGAAACAGGAAACTGTGGGAAACAAGCAAGAGGAGTTGGAACCAACTTGGAGGAGGAGTCCCACTCCTCCAAGCCGGCGCCCAGCCCAAGGCCGACTTGGGGAGGGACTCCCCTCCCCTGGCCGCGCCTCCCCACCCATAAAAGGAGGGGCAGGGCTCCCCTCCTAGAACACACAAGTTCCTATCTTCTACCTCCGGTTTAGAGCCGTTTTGGTTTAGAGCTTCTAATTGCTTTAGCCAGCGGTTTAGAGCCTTCTAATTGGTTTAGAGCCTTCTAATTGGTGTGTCTAATTACTAGACCACTAATAGCCTCTCTCATAAGCTCCACCATACTCGCACCGGCTTAAGGCGAAGCCCTGCGGGATTTCCCCTCTACTTCCGGTACCACGCCCTTGTGCTGCCGGAATCGCGAGGAGAGTGCTACAACCTCCGCTGCCTGCTGGAACAAGGGAGAGGAAGGTCTTCATCGAGTACCGAACGTGTGACCGACTGCGGGAGCGCCGCCGGAACGTGGCGCCGGAAGGATCGTCTACGCGATCTTGAGATCGGAAAGAGTACGACTACATCACCCACGAGAATCTGCTCTCGTTAACCGCTTTGGAATCTTCGAGGGTGAGTTCCTCTATCGACTCGTTGCTACAATCTAGTAGATAGATCTTGGCTTATTTGTTTGTATGCGATAGAAAATTTTTGTTTTCCATGCTACGAACCCCTACAGTGGTATCAGAGCCGTGTCTATATGTAGATCTGTTGCACGAGTAGAACACAATGGTCATTGTGGGCGTTGATGCTTTTATTGTCGATTGCTTCTTGTGTACTTTGCATCTTGCGGTATGTTGGGATGAAGCGGCCCGGGCTAACCTTACATGACATCGTTCATGAGACTTGCTCCACGCTTGACATGCAACTTGTATTGCATAAGTGGCTTTGCGGGTGCCTGTTTCTCCTAGCATAGTTAAGATCCAATTTACAACGGGTGATTAACAATACTAGTATCAATGTTGTGGTTCTTGTTCGTAAGTTAGAACGACACTTATTGAAAGCCCCAAACCACGTAAAATATGCAAAGAAAGTAGAGGCGTCTAACTTTGTTTTGCAGGGGTGTGCTGTGATGTGATATGGCCATGATTGTGATTATATATGATGTATGCAATGTTCCTTATTGTAAGTTGGCAACCGGCAGGAGCCATATGGTTGTCTTTAATTTATGTTAAGACCCGCGTGTCTATTCAAAGTAGTTGTAATAGTTGAAGCCGGTGGACGACAACCATGGAGAAGCGTCATTGACCTTGATGCAATGCCGGTGATGATGGAGATCATGTTCGTGCTAGAAGATGGAGATCGGAAGCACAAAGAAGAAAGGCCATATCATATCACATATTATGAATTGCATGTGATGTTAATCCTTTATGCATCTTGTATTGCTTAATAGACGACGGTAGCATTATAAGATGATCCCTCATGCACATGAATTTCAAGTCATAAAGTGTTCACCCTTAGTTAGCACCGTTGCTAAAGCTTGTTGTTTCGAAACACCACGTGATGATCGGGTGTGCTAGATTCTGCAAGTGTATACAACGTGAGCAAGCCAGATTTGCTCATGCAGAAACTAAGGTTTGATCTTGACGAGCCTAGCATGTACAGACATGGCCTCAGGAACACGGATTACCGAAAGGTAGATCATGAGTCATATAGTAGATATGATGAACATGTTGATTGTTCGCCATTGAAGCTATATCAACTCTCGTGATGATCGGTTTTGATATGGTGGATTTGGTTCGTGTGATCACTAAAACAATGTGAGGGATATTGTTTTGAGTGGGAGTTCACCTAGATTAATTTAATTATTAATTAGAACTCAATTTATCATAAACTAAATCAAAGTGAAATTGCATAGTTGTTGTAGTCATTGGCATCCGTTTACCACCTTGCGCTTAGTTATAATTGAGATAATAGAACTATAGAATTCTGGTTAGTTACTTTACGAACTGGTATCGTATTGTTTTGAAGTGTTAATCTAAAGTTTAAAAGTCCTATTGCAAACTTTCAGTAAGTTCCGGTTACTCCATAAAGTTTAATAATTAGTATTAAATCAAGAGTAACAATTCCAAGTGTTAGTATATAAGTATCATGTTTGTCTCCATGATTCTTGATATTCAAAGGATTCTCTTAATATCAAGGTTATCTAGGATCTGAAAGAGTTGTTTCAGAAACCATGATGTGTGGAAGATATTGTGATATCTGAAACGAAGTTTTGGTTACAACATGATAGAGTATAATATGGCAAAGTTCATGTTCTCATATTTTGATGAGAATTTTAAAAAAAAAGGTAGGAGACACTTGTTGTCCTAATCCTCCAAAAGGTTTTGGATAGCAACATTATACTCATAATTCATCGTTATAAGCTAACAGTAGCTTGATCATGGACGATTCCATGATAAGGGTGAATATTTGAAGTAGGTAAAATGTTTACTACACCAAGAGATTACTAAAGAAAGGAATTTGAAAGAACACCAAACATTTGATGATGGTGATCTACTTCAAAGTGCAAGTCCAAAGACATTGGTATTTAACTATACACGCTTTGGACTATGTGTCATATGTATGACTCCACTATTGATGTTGATAGATTCTTTCAAACAGAAAAGGAGATACTGAAAGAGAATCTCATAAATATATGGCAGAAAAGAAAAGACTAGAATTGTTCAGTTTAAGTATATAGATGATATACATGTTATGGCTATATTCTTTGCTTATTAAACAATGTGGTTCTCAAGTATTTGATACTGAATTTGTTGGTATGAATTGTCATACGAAACAACACAATTCATGAACTACAATGGCCTAAGTAACTAGCAAAAGAATATGTGATGATGTTCATCGAGAACAAATAAAGGATTATTGTGTTGCTCGTTAAACATCAAAGCTTGCCTTCAAAGATTTGTTTTATCAGGTATTATGAGAACAAAAGGGTTGTTCAAATAATTGCCGTAATCTATAAAAGATGGATGATTTGCAAATCTCGTTGGAGATATCACATCCATAAAACTAGTGCTAAAGATGTCGAAAGACAAATTGATTGAAATATCACTTAGGAAGTGATATCGCCATTTAAATTATAGTGGAAAGAAAACATGAAGAAACTCCATGTGGATGGAATTTTGGAGTCTTTTGATTTTGATCAAATAACGCTTGTGAAACTTTCCTAGAGATAATTAAAACTTCGTTCATAGGCCAAAAGGGAACGAATGACTAGCTTATTGGAACTTGTACATATTGTTGTACGAAATCCATTATGTGTAGTCAAGAGCGATGGATTTCAACTTCATATGCTTTCTCCGAAAATTTGAGTGAATATGTGAATATTTACTTAATAAGGATGAAGTGTGAAATATTTGAAGAGTTCGAAGACTTTCAAGATGAAGTGCAAAATCATTGTAACAAGAATATAAATAGTTTATGATAAGATCATAAAGGAAGATATTTGAGTTATAGAGTTTAGCATAATACCTAAGATTTAAGGAATCGTTCCGTGGATTTGCATTTCCAGAAACACCATAAGAGTATGGAGGATTCGAGATATGTAATTAAACCTTGTTTGACATGTAAGATCAAAAGGTATAATTCATAAAACTGCCATTATATTTTAAAGATTAAAAGCTTTAGAGATTACCGTTTTTCCACTGAAAAGAGCTCCATCATAATCCGTTGAAATGACACCATATGTTATGGTTTGGGATAAAACCCAAGTTGTCCTTTCTTAAAACATTGGTATGCTATGCATAAGAAAGATGTTTGCAACCAAAGTCGGATGAACCTGTCTTTGTATGTTATTTCGAATAACTGTTAAGTATTCCTCCATAACACCGGAGACAAAAGTGTTTGTTGCTTAGAACGTCAAGTTTCTTTGAGAAGGAATTTTTCGTGAAAAGTTAAATGGGAGGACAATAGAACTTTGATAAGGTTAAAAGAACCTTAGCTGTATGTGCAGAGTTGCGTAGCACCGAAAAGTGTTCCGGAGACAGCAACAATGCTCATGGCTCACGTGCCTCAAAGGTTGTGGTCACGGAGATCCAAGTTCCTATTGAAACAAGTAGGTCGGATGAACAATCAAATACCAAGATTTGAGGGTTGAATCATTATTTGAGAATAATGAACCGACTACATGCAAAGAAGCGATGATGGGCCCTGACTCCGTCAAATGGCTTGAAGCCATAAAATCCGTGATAGTTCCATACACGAGAAATCAAGTTTTGAACTTGAAGGACCCTCGAGAAAGGTGTAAGACTTTACAGTTGTGTTTGGATCTATAAATAAACAGACATGGATGTTGCACATCTATGAAATAGTCGACATGTTGGGAAAGAGTTCACAACAATGTTCAAAAGTTGACTATGACAAGATCTGATCTTTCATAGCGATATTTAGTCTAGAAGGATTAATGTAGCAACCACTACATATAATTTGTTATATGGTAGTTGAATAAACAAAACAAGTTCTTCTAATAGAATTGTTACCTAGGACATGTGCATAACACGGTCCATAGGGTTTTGTTAATTCAAAGGATGCTAAAAGCATATGCAAACTTCAATGGTTAAAGTGAGCATCGCGGAGTTGGAATCTTCACTATGATGAAACTGTTAAAGGAGTTTAAAAGTTCATCAGAGACAATGAAGATGCTTGCATTTGCAAGAAATTAAGTGGGAGCGCTAAGACATGTTTCTAATACATTATGTGGAAGACATATTGTTGATTGGAAATGATGTATCTTTTATTAACACATATTAAGAATTTCATCCCGATGAAAGACTTAGGCAAAACCCAAATATTTGGCATCTATAGACGCTAATATGGTTGTGCCAGAAGTACATAGACAAGAAATTGAATGAGTTCAATATAGAAACTACAAGAGAGGTTCTTGTCACACAGAAAGGATTGAATGAGTTCAATGTTGATGATATATTCAAGTGTATTGACATTTGGTAAAGTGAAACAAATAATCAAGTATAGATTGATACTTGATGTATGAAATCACAAAGAGTATTTATATCAATCATACTGTGATATGTACAAATCCAGATATATCCTATGCTCTAAATGTTGTGAGCATATACCAGAATGATTCGTAAGATGATCATTGGACAATAGTAAGGATATTCTTATGATCTTTTGGAAGAACTAAGAGTATAATATTTGTAGAAGTGACAAATAGATGGTTAGTTCATTGTAAAAGTACTACATTGATACTAGTTTTGTCACAAAGTACAAATTAAGTTTATCTCAATCTAAACTAAGGGTGGCACAATATAATGGAAGTGAGTTCCATAATGGATTTGGATGAGTTCCAAAGTTAAGACACTGTGACAGATACTACAACAAAAGGCTAAGTATATGACTGCTATTTTAGCAGCAAAAGAGGGCATTTGTGTCAAGTAGTTTGTTATCAAACTAGGTGTAGTTCACAGTGGGATAATACTATGAAGATATATTGTACGACAATATTATCAACATGTTTTAACCCCAAAGAGCTAAAGGTCACACCGAAAAACCAAATTTATACAAAGCCATCTCATTAGAGAATGAGTGATGCGTAGAGACGCAAAGACATGCAATTGCACACGGACCTGGAAGTGTCAGATCCGGAGATCAGTTGACCACTAGCAATAGTGTACATACAACACCAGAAAGCCATAGGTGTTGAATACACAAAGGTTTGAAACTAGATTATTGACTCTAGTGCAAGTGGGAGACTGTTGGAGATATGCCCAAGAGGCAATAATAAAGTGGTTATTATCATATCTTCACACTTATGATAAATGTTTACATACCATGCTATAATTGTATTAACCGGAAACATTAATACTTGTGTGATTTGTAAACTAAAATAAGAGTCCCTAGTATAGCCTCTTGTTAAACTAGCTTGTTGGTTAATATATGATCATGGTTTCCTGATCATGAACATAGAGATGTTATTAACAACAGGATCATATCGTTAGGAGAATGATATGGTGGACATACTCCTATAGATAAGCGTAGCATAAAGATCAAGTCATTTCAATAGTTCAATTGCTATATGCTTTCTGATACATAGTAACCTAATTCCTTCGACCATGAGATCATGCATATCACCTTTACCGGATGGATGTTTTGATGTCATCAAACACCACACCGTAACAGGGTGGCTATAAAGGTGGCATTGAGTGTTCGGAAAGTATTGGTTGAAACACATGGATCAAGAGTGGGATTTGTCCATCCATATGACGGATAGATATACTCTGGGCCCTCTCGGTGAAATGTCATCCAATTAGCTTGCAAGCATGTGACTGGCTCACAAGGGATCACATATCACGGGAACGAGAAAAGAGTACTTATCAGTAACGAGGTTGAACTGGGTATGCAGAGATACCGACGATCATAACCTCGGGTAAGTAAACTATCGTGAGACAAAGGGAAATTGGTATCGTATGTAAGTGGTTCATTCGATCGCAAAGTAATCATAGAAATATGTGGGAGCCATATGAATTTCCAGATTCCTCTATTGGTTATTGTTCGGAGAAGTGTCTCGATCATGTCCGCATAATTCACGAACCGTAGGGAGACACACTTAAGGATTCGACGTTGTTTGAGTAGTTATGGTATTATGAGAAAGAGACCGAATGTTGTTCGGAGTCTCGGATGGGATCCGGGATATCACGAGGTGATCCAGAATGGTCCGGAGAATAAGATTCATATAAAGGAAGTCCCGTTTCGGAGTTCGGGAATGATTCCGGTGTTTTCATCGGGAATGTTCTAGAAGGGTCCGGATTGTCCGGCACTCCGGGGGGGGGAGGGTACATGAGTGTGTCATTGAATGATTGCATCATGTACTAAGTGTTCTTGCTGTTCCAAAAACATGAAAGTCAAATTGCCAGTTTGAAAGTCAAACGGCTAAAACAGGAAACTGTGGGAAACAGGAAACTGTGGGAAACAAGCAAGAGGAGTTGGAACCAACTTGGAGGAGGAGTCCCACTCCTCCAAGCCGGCGCCCAGCCCAAGGCCGACTTGGGGAGGGACTCCCATCCCCTGGCAGCGCCTCCCCACCCATAAAAGGAGGGGCAGGGCTCCCCTCCTAGAACACACAAGTTCCTATCTTCTACCTCCGGTTTAGAGCCGTTTTGGTTTAGAGCTTCTAATTGCTTTAGACAGCGGTTTAGAGCCTTCTAATTGGTTTAGAGCCTTCTAATTGGTGTGTCTAATTACTAGACCACTAATAGCCTCTCTCATAAGCTCCACCATACTCGCATCGGCTTAAGGCGAAGCCCTGCGGGATTTCCCCTCTACTTCCGATACCACGCCCTTGTGCTGCCGGAATCGCGAGGAGAGTGCTACAACCTCCGCTGCCTGCTGGAACAAGGGAGAGGAAGGTCTTCGTCGAGTACCGAACGTGTGACCGACTGCGGGAGCGCTGCCGGAACGTGGCGCCGGAAGGATCGTCTACGCGATCTTGAGATCGGAAAGAGTACGACTACATCACCCACGAGAATCTGCTCTCGTTAACCGCTTTGGAATCTTCGAGGGTGAGTTCCTCTATCGACTCGTTGCTACAATCTAGTAGATAGATCTTGGCTTGTTTGTTTGTATGCGATAGAAAATTTTTGTTTTCCATGCTACGAACCCCTACACTTTACTATTCAGGTTTAGATAATCATCCTGATAAAGTAAGCAGTGGGTACTTTTAGTTAACCATTCCGTTATAGTGGCAACACTTACTAGTCAGATACAATTAGCATGAGATAACCCCAAAACCCAGCAGTTGTTGGTACTTTTACTTAGCCATTCCGTTGTAGTGAAGCTGATTACTAGTCATATCGGATACAAGTCAATTTATAACAATAAACTTTAGTTATAGTTGTCTATGATCAAGCACTGTGCTCCAAGTCGTCCATAACCGCGGACACGGCTTCTCGAAAAGATTTAACCCTGCAGGGGTGCACCAAAGTTTCCACAGGCACTTCGACCCTTTTTGCCAGATCAGTTAACATACACCCATCGGTATGTCGGCGGGGCCTAAGTTACGACGTTCCCAGACCCAAAGCAAGTACATGGGGGCCACCCCACCAAGTCGAACCCGCAACGAAGTCGTCCGGTCTCCGAGACGGACTTAGGGTTTGGGTAGACGGCTGTGAACGACAGCAAATCCCAAAACTGGGACTGTCGACACCGCGAAAACGTGTCCCGATCCTAAACAGTACCGTGTGCTCCTCGCACAAACGTAATAAAGCAGTAAAGCATGGCATAAGTACAGGATCGTAAATAAAACCTCAAACTAGTTTGTGGCCCCCAGTACAATACTTTGAAATCAGGTAATAATCAATGGGGGGCCCATATCTCCCCACCTGTGGTTAGCGCGCTCGATCTCGGAACAGGTGTCAAAAACTCGGGGTCCTACGGGACACAAGTGGGCGGCCGGAAACCAAATATTACCTATCACCCACCGATGCCTCTGCTTACTTACTTCAATTTTAGTTATTAAACAGTAATTAAAGTGAACAATAATTAAAGCCATGATCATCTCCAACATTGAACATGCGGCTCTTCTCCAACAACTGTGGTACTTGACGACACGCATCAACACTTGAGCAAGCGACTACGACGCGCAAGTCCAACTATCTACCAAACAACAGGTAATAGGGTGTGTCCGAGGCAATATAGGGCTGCAAGGGATATCACGGGTACGGAAACTAGAGCATCGCGACACAGATAGCAATAGATCAACAGGAGGGAATAAATACTAGAAAAGTAAGATAGGTAGAAAGAGGGAGATGCTCGCCTGAAAACATTGTCGAAGGTTCAACCGAAGATCGGGTCGACACTCGCATCAACTCAACGGCCTTATCCGCGAAGAAGCAAAACACTAGAAGAAACACCGGATGCAATATTTAATACTACGGAAAAAGATCGGGCATGATGCATGTATGAGGTATGACATGGCAAGGATGCGATGCAATTAGGCCAGATTAAGAGGAACCGGGGTCCCGACAATTAAATATACGGTTCAAGTTATTTAGATGCCCCGCAATTTAAATGTTGTATTAACATGGCAAGAGATAGCACCGGTTCGCTACATCAATTTAAATGAGGCCAATATAAGGCTAGATTTGCCCGCATATGGGCCCCATATTTAATTAGAGGTGAATCGGCATAAGGCCCCCAAACCACACAAAGATGCATGCATGAACCATTAATATGCGACAAGTTGTATTATATTATAAAATAGGGTTTCGAGAAGGGGTTCACACATGAGGGTTCGGCAGATCTTGGGGTTCCGGGGTTCGGGGTTGGTCTCAGGGTTCAGGGTTCGACGGATCTTTCTCGGACAACTGAGGTAGATCTTGGCGTTTCGGTAGACGAACTTGGCGTGGCGTCGGGCGCATCGGTCTCGCCCTGGACGGTGTCGAACTTGTCGGGGTCGCGCAGTAGATCTTGGCGTTTCTTTCGGTTCGGGTCTTGGCGTCCGAGGCAGTACTTGGCGTCCGTGAAGGAGAACTTGAGGGTCCAGCTTCTCGGTGTCCTCGGATCCGAGCGGAAGAACTTGTCGGGCCGGGTCCGGCCTTCGGGGTCCGGGAGGGAGAACTTGGCGTTCGGGTGGGCGACCTTGGCGTTCGGCCACCTACTAAGTAGACCTTGGAGTTCCGCGATGATCTTGTCGATTCCCTGTCGAAGGCCTTCGGTTACGGGGTCTCGGCGAACTTGGCGCGCCAGGGTTCGGGCTCGGCCTCCGGAGAGGAAGGCGACAGCACCGGGGTTTGATGTTTCACTCCGGGGACGGTCTTGAGCAGGAGGAAGCTCGGCCGAAGGAGGACGGTCTTGGGCGGCGGGCTCGCTGCCGGCACTGACGGCGCGAGGACGGGCCGACAGCAGCGACGGCCGGGCAGGCTCGCAGAGGCGCGGTTGAGGTCGGCAGGAGGATGGACGGAGGGAGCCACGGGAGAAGGAGCCGGCGGCCAGAGAAGCTCGGGGAGGCCGGGGTCGGAGGGAGGTCGCGGCGGCGCCGGTGGAGGAAGGGGAGACGGGGCCGCGCGGCCGGCGAGAGGAGGGGGGGACGGCCGCGGGTTGGCGAGCCTGGCGGCGGCCGGAGAGAGCGAGGCCGGCTCGGTCGGTGGCGAGCGCCGGGGTCGGGGAGGCGCGCCGGCGCGGGAAGCGGCCGGTGGCGGGACGGACGGGCGACTGCGGCGGCTCTGCGGTGAGGGAGAAGGGACCGGCGGTGGCGGCCTGCAGAGGGGGGGAACGCCGGCGGTGGGGAGGCGCTTGGCGAGGAGGGGCGGGCCGCGGTCTCGAGCGGGGCGGGGGCGGTTGAGGACGGCGGGGCGACGGGGACGCGGGCCGGAGCACGCGGGGACCGGCGAGGAGGGAGGTGGAAGCGAGCGGCGGCCGGAGAAGGAAGGGGGAGCGGTGGCCGGCGGAAGGAGGAGGCGCGCGTGGGGGAGGTGGGGTGCGCGGGGTTGTGCGGCTGAGGGAGGAAGGCGGGGCGGCTGGAGGAGGGGAGGCGACGGGGTCGGCCGGCGACGGAAGGGGAGGCAGAGGCAGCAGCCGGTGGGGAGGGAGAAGGGAGGGGGCGCGGTGCGGGCGTGAGGAAGAGGGTGGGGAGGGAGAACCGCGTGGGACGCGTCGGTCCCGGGGTGGGGTTGCGCGTGGGGCGCGCGGGTTGGCCGCGTGGGGAGCGTGGGTGGTGGGGTCGGTATGTGGGGCCGGGACGGGTCCCGCGTACAGGGGAGAGGTGGGAGTGTGTGGGTCGGTTTGGGAGGGAGTGGGGCTGTGGGGTGGGGTCCAGGTGTCGGTGGGGAAGAGAGAGAGAGGGTAGGTGGGACTGGGGTGAGAGAAAAAGAGGGAAAAAGTGGTGGATCGGTGAGGTGGCAGGTGGGTAGGAATTGGGTGAGAGGGTGAGGTGGCGGGCTGTGAGAGGTGGGTAGGATAGGATTTGGTGGGACTAGGATTTAGGGGGGGCTGTTTTAGAATGTGTGTTTGTTTTGGTGTTGTTTATTTTAAAACAAGGACACTTTGCAAATAGTTTTTAGGGAGAAAAATATCCGATACGATCGGGGTTTTGCCTTTGAAATAAAGAGGGGTGTTTGTACAAACAGAGCTAGGCTTTTCGAAATAATGCAGACAAACAATGCAAGATGATGGCGATGCAATGCACAAAACAACGCGATTTTCTAGTACTGGTTTTGCGGGATGCCACAATTCGACACCACTAACAAGGGATCTCGCCCTCGAGATCCGCCTCATGGTACCGGGAAGAAGGTCGGCGGTCTGATCCTTCGCGCTTCGTGTAGATCTTCGCGACACCACTAACAATGATTCTTCATCCGTCTTGAAATCGACGACACCACCAACAAGACGTCGTTGATCCCGTTCGTCAAGAGAACACACCGGGGACAAAAGGTCGAAGGTAGAGGTCTCCACAAATAAAGCCACCCCTAACTTCCGTGGACGGAGTAAAATTGCTGGATCCACTGATTCGATGTACAAGAGCGAATGATAAGAGTAGTGGTATGGTAGCTACTCCATCCCGCACTCAAACCATTACTCTGCACACGAATAGGCGGATTATGCAACCAACTCTCGGAATCAGACTGAAGATCTCGACAAACGAGGTTCAGAAACAAGGGGGTGATGCAGACTCTACATCGGATCTGGCGTAGATGATGTCGTCGCGTCGGAAACACCGGAAGGCTCAAACAAGGAATAAAGAATGGTAACACAGTAGACGGATTCCTCAGACAGCATGAACACCGGATGGTAGAACACCGTTACCAAAGGAGGAAGCGAAACCCTGAAGGTACGACGGAAACCCAACCGCGAGAAATCCTGGACTCGAAGAGAGAGAAGAGAGCGGATTCAAAACACGTAGAGGTAAGAGGAGAATAGCAGAGGGGTAAGGAGTAAAATCAGACCTAATCAGAACTATCCAACCGATTTTTCAAAATAGTTTTGACACTCTACTTCGGCCGTTAGCTAGGTTATCCTACAGGCTGGACTTGTGGGGTATCGCAACTGCTGAGCTCTGATACCACTCTGTAACACCCTCAGAATCGGACCTATGCAAGTTTTAGCGAAAACCCGCCAAACCCGCATAGAAACGATTCAAAGGTGCCCACCAGGCACTTTCGTGCGGGTGGAAAACGAAGTAATAACATTACACAACAGTCCTCGATGGGACCCACAGAACAGATATATACAACAGCGACTCCATGAGTCAAGAATACAGTTATAATATACAAAGATCCAAATCACCTTGAAAACGATAGAGCGTCCGACTACGGACAAGATGCAAATGGGGCTAAGAGCCCTGAAGAATAACCAATGGCGTCCATAACCCGGCCCAGGCCAAGCCGGAAGGGTAACCCTGCTAACAACGTCGATCTCAGAACCTGCTTAAACAAAAGGGGTGCCGACGAAGGGCAAAGGAAAAAGAAAGGAGCGTCAGTACTGAGGCCAGTACACGGCGAGACTAGAATTCGGCGGTCCTCGCCTACGTAGGTATGGTGGACTGAAGCGGCAGCGTCAGCATGCACTAAACAACCTATAGAGACTCGATACAACTGTCGGCTATCAGAGAGGGGTAAGAAAGACCTATCCGGAACCAAACTGATACTAACACCAAACAATCCCATCCTGGTATTCCCCCTCGAGACCAAACGAGGAAGTCAACCGAGGAACTCACACAGTTGGCAGTTTTACTTATTCAGTTATAGTTGCGGCACTTTACTATTCAGGTTTAGATAATCATCCTGATAAAGTAAGCAGTGGGTACTTTTAGTTAACCATTCCGTTATAGTGGCAACACTTACTAGTCAGATACAATTAGCATGAGATAACCCCAAAACCCAGCAGTTGTTGGTACTTTTACTTAGCCATTCCGTTGTAGTGAAGCTGATTACTAGTCATATCGGATACACGTCAATTTATAACAATAAACTTTAGTTATAGTTGTCTATGATCAAGCACTGTGCTCCAAGTCGTCCATAACCGCGGACACGGCTTCTCGAAAAGATTTAACCCTGCAGGGGTGCACCAAAGTTTCCACAGGCACTTCGACCCTTTTTGCCAGATCAGTTAACATACACCCATCGGTATGTCGGCGGGGCCTAAGTCACGACGTTTCCAGACCCAAAGCAAGTACATGGGGGCCACCCCACCAAGTCGAACCCGCAACGAAGTCGGCCGGTCTCCGAGACGGACTTAGGGTTTGGGTAGACGGCTGTGAACGACAGCAAATCCCAAAACTGGGACTGTCGACACCGCGAAAACGTGTCCCGATCCTAAACAGTACCGTGTGCTCCTCGCACAAACGTAATAAAGCAGTAAAGCATGGCATAAGTACAGGATCGTAACTAAAACCTCAAACTAGTTTGTGGCCCCCAGTACAATACTTTGAAATCAGGTAATAATCAATGGGGGGCCCATATCTCCCCACCTGTGGTTAGCGCGCTCGATCTCGGAACAGGTGTCAAGAACTCGGGGTCCTACGGGACACAAGTGGGCGGTCGGAAACCAAATATTACCTATCACCCACCGATGCCTCTGCTTACTTACTTCAATTTTAGTTATTAAACAGTAATTAAAGTGAACAATAATTAAAGCCATGATCATCTCCAACATTGAACATGCGGCTCTTCTCCAACAACTGTGGTACTTGACGACACGCATCAACACTTGAGCAAGCGACTACGACACGCAAGTCCAACTATCTACCAAACAACAGGTAATAGGGTGTGTCCGAGGCAATATAGGGCTGCAAGGGATATCACGGGTACGGAAACTAGAGCATCGCGACACAGATAGCAATAGATCAACAGGAGGGAATAAATACTAGAAAAGTAAGATAGGTAGAAAGAGGGAGATGCTCGCCTGAAAACATTGTCGAAGGTTCAACCGAAGATCGGGTCGACACTCGCATCAACTCAGCGGCCTTATCCGCGAAGAAGCAAAACACTAGAAGAAACACCGGATGCAATATTTAATACTACGGCAAAAGATCGGGCATGATGCATGTATGAGGTATGACATGGCAAGGATGCGATGCAATTAGGCCAGATTAAGCGGAACCGGGGTCCCGACAATTAAATATACGGTTCAAGTTATTTAGATGCCCCGCAATTTAAATGTTGTATTAACATGGCAAGAGATAGCACCGGTTCGCTACATCAATTTAAATGAGGCCAATATAAGGCTAGATTTGCCCGCATATGGGCCCCATATTTAATTAGAGGTGAATCGGCATAAGGCCCCCAAACCACACAAAGATGCATGCATGAACCATTAATATGCGACAAGTTGTATTATATTATAAAATAGGGTTTCGGGAAGGGGTTCACACATGAGGGTTCGGCAGATCTTGGGGTTCCGGGGTTCGGGGTTGGTCTCAGGGTTCAGGGTTCGACGGATCTTTCTCGGACAACTGAGGTAGATCTTGGCGTTTTGGTAGACGAACTTGGCGTGGCGTCGGGCGCATCGGTCTCGCCCTGGACGGTGTCGAACTTGTCGGGGTCACGTAGTAGATCTTGGCGTTTCTTTCGGTTCGGGTCTTGGCGTCCGAGGCAGTACTTGGCGTCCGTGAAGGAGAACTTGAGGGTCCAGCTTCTCGGTGTCCTCGGATCCGAGCGGAAGAACTTGTCGGGCCGGGTCCGGCCTTCGGGGTCCGGGAGGGAGAACTTGGCGTTCGGGTGGGCGACCTTGGCGTTCGGCCACCTACGAAGTAGACCTTGGAGTTCCGCGATGATCTTGTCGATTCCCTGTCGAAGGCCTTCGGTTACGGGGTCTCGGCGAACTTGGCGCGCCAGGGTTCGGGCTCGGCCTCCGGAGAGGAAGGCGACAGCACCGGGGTTTAATGTTTCGCTCCGGAGACGGGGCCGCGCGGGCGGCGAGAGGAGGGGGGGACGACCGCGGGTTGGCGAGCCTGGCGGCGGCCGGAGAGAGCGTGGCCGGCTCGGTCGGTGGCGAGCGCCAGGGTCGGGGAGGCGCGCCGGCGCGGGAAGCGGCCGGTGGCGGGACGGACGGGCGGCTGCGGCGGCTCTGCGGTGAGGGAGAAGGGACCGGCGGTGGCGGCCTGCAGAGGGGGGGAACACCGGCGGTGGGGAGGCGCTTGGCGAGGAGGGGCGGGCCGCAGTCTCGAGCGGGGCGGGGGCGGTTGAGGATGGCGGGGCGACGGGGACGCGGGCCGGAGCACGCGGGGACCGGCGAGGAGGGAGGTGGAAGCGAGCGGCGGCCGGAGAAGGAAGGGGAGCGATGGCCGGCGGAAGGAGGAGGCGCGCGTGGGGGAGGTGGGGCGCGCGGGGTTGTGCGGCTGAGGGAGGAAGGCGGGGCGGTTGGAGGAGGGGAGGCGACGGGGTCGGCCGGCGACGGAAGGGGAGGCAGAGGCAGCAGCCGGTGGGGAGGGAGAAGGGAGGGGGCGCGGTGCGGGTGTGAGGAAGAGGGTGGGGAGGGAGAACCGCGTGGGACGCGTCGGTCCCGGGGTGGGGTTGCGCGTGGGGCCCGCGGGTTGGCCGCGTGGGGAGCGTGGGTGGTGGGGTCGGTATGTGGGGCCGGGCGGGTCCCGCGTACAGGGGAGAGGTGGGAGTGTGTGGGTCGGTTTGGGAGGGAGTGGGGCTGTGGGGTGGGGTCCAGGTGTCGGTGGGGAAGAGAGAGAGAGGGTAGGTGGGACTGGGGTGAGAGAAAAAGAGGGAAAAAGTGGTGGATCGGTGAGGTGGCAGGTGGGTAGGAATTGGGTGAGAGGGTGAGGTGGCGGGCTGTGAGAGGTGGGTAGGATAGGATTTGGTGGGACTAGGATTTAGGGGGGGCTGTTTTAGAATGTGTGTTTGTTTTGGTGTTGTTTATTTTAAAACAAGGACACTTTGCAAATAGTTTTTAGGGAGAAAAATATCCGATACGATCGGGGTTTTGCCTTTGAAATAAAGAGGGGTGTTTGTACAAACAGAGCTAGGCTTTTCGAAATAATGCAGACAAACAATGCAAGATGATGGCGATGCAATGCACAAAACAACGCGATTTTCTAGTACTGGTTTTGCGGGATGCCACAAGCGATCAAGGTAGTATGCGCAGGTGTCGACGACACTAGTGTTCACGTGGGGCAGCAGGAGACTGTCTTGAACGACGAGATGACATTGGTAGAACCGGAAGTGACCCCGGTTGGTTCTTCAAGTGTGGCGACGCCAAGTACGGCGACCAAGGTGTCAAAAGAAGTCGGCGTGAACATGTCAAATTCTGAGAAGGAGTTAACCTCAAGCTCGGAAGCGCAACCGGAGAGTACACGGACTACCGACATCGCCGGACACGACGTCCAGGATCGAGAAGACGTGGCGTTGCATGATGAAGGCAATGACACGGCAGGATGGCCACCAGCAATAGTAGGCATACGTGGCACATGTATTCTGCTCGGCATCCCAGGAGGAGGAGCTTCACGTGTGAAGCCCGGGCCAAGGGAAGGTCCAGGGGCTGGCGGCCCAGAAACGCCAGAAAGAGGCGGTCCAAAAGTATGTGATCCGCCTATAGGGGCTTCATACGGAGACCCAGAAAATAGACCAGAGGACGGTCTAGGGGCTGGCGACCCAGAAACGCCAGAAGGAGGCGGGCTAAAAGGAAAATACCTGCCTCAAGGATCTCCGTGAGGAGGTCTAGGGACATCCATCCTAGAAGTTGGATCTGAAAAAACAAGTAGGCCAAACAACGTGCGCGCTGTAGCGCCAAAAGAAATTGACGGACCAAGAAAAGTAGGTCCAGTCAAGCCAGGGCTAGCCTGCCGAGAAAACAGGCAAGAAGCAAATTGGCCAGATGAAAGAATCACTGGTGTTGGTTCAATCAGGTCAGAAGAAAGGAGCATACTATTTCAGCTTACACCTCTACGTGGAAGTCTAGAAGATGCTTGGAGATTCAGCACAACAAATCCATGCATGATCTTCAAGTGTGTTGCATTGAAGTCTAGCAGTTTGGCGAGTGGAAGTTGGAAAGATAAAGATGTTGGAATTATGCCCTAGAGTCAATAATAAAGCTGTTATTATTAAAATTCTTGTTCATGATAATGTTTATATTCCATGCTAGAATTGTATTAAGCGAAAACTTTAATACTTGTGTGGTTTGTGAACAACACCGTGTCCCTAGTATGCCTCTATAGACTAGCTCATTGATTAATGATGGTTAAGGTTTCCTAACCATGGACATGAGTTGTCAATTAATAATGAGATCATATCATTGGGGAATGATATGGTGGACAGACCCAAACTAAGCGAAGCAATTAGATCGTGTCATCGTGTTCGTCTTTGCGAAGCTTTTCTTATGTCAAATATTGTATTCCTTAGACCATGAGATAGTACAACTCCCTGGTATCGGAAGAAAGCTTTGAGGTCATCAAACGTCATCCTATGAGAGGGTGATCATAAAGGTGTCTCTCAGGTGATCGGAAAGTATCTGTTGGGTTGTATGTATCGAGATGGGATTTGTCCCTCCCAAGTCGGAGAGATATACTTCGGGCCCACTCGGTAATCGATATCAACACCGCTTTCAAGCATGTGGTTAAGGAGTTAATCACAAAGTGATATCGGATTATGGAACGAGTAAAGTACTTGCTGTGAACGAGATTGAACTAGGTATGACGGTACCGACGATCGAATCTCGGGCAAGTAAAATATCGCGAGACGAAGGGAATATATATATGGGATTGATTGAATCCTGGCATCTTGGTTCATCCAATATGATCATCGATGAATGTGTGGGAGTCAATATGGGTTTCCAGACCCCGCTGTTGATTATTGATAGAAGATCATGTCTGCATATTCTCGAACCCGCAGGGTCACACACTTAACGTGTCTCGACGCTAGGATAGATTGGATAATTGGTTTATGAGTTTTTGTTCGGAGTCTCGGATTGGATCCGGGACATCACGAGAGGTTCCGGAGTGGTCCGGAGAATAAGATTCATATAAGGCAGTGCAGTTTTTAGAGTTCGGAATTGTTCCGGATTAATCGGTATTGTACCAGAAGCTTCTAGAACCTTCCGGAAGGGGACCAACGTGGCCCCACCTTCCGGGAGGGGGCATGGGCCTATGAGGGAGTGCCCTGGCCGCATTGGGCCAGGGGCACAAGGCCCCATAGGGCCCAGCCGGCCTAGAGAGGTTTAAACTCGAGATAGAGTTTCTAGAAGGGGGGGTTTCCTTGCCCCCCACTCCTTATCCTTTGGGGCCGCCGGTTTGGGCTTGGGGGAGGGGCTAGGGCTGCGCCCCCCTCTATATAAAGAGGGGTGGGGGCGCACCAACCCCCTACACCTTCCCCTCCAACCCTAGCCACCCTGCTGCCCTCCTCTCTCCCTCCCGACTGCTTGTAGGCGAAGCCCTGCTGCAGAAATTCTCCACCATGTACACCACGCCGTCGTGTTGTAGATCCAATCCGTCTCTCCACCATACTTGCTGGTCCAAGGAAGGAGGAGACGTCGAGGTGCTGCACGTGTGCATCTCACGGAGGCACCGCCACTTGTGGTGCTAGATCGGATCGGATCGCGAGGAGGAGAAGCGAGTACGACTACATCACCCACGTTCCGACGAACGTTCCGCTGTGCGAATCTTCAAGGGTATGAAGATCTAATCCAATCTCTCTCGTTGTTTGCATCTCCTAGATTAGATCTTGGCTTTCCCTCTGTTCGCATCCGTAGAAAATTTTGATTTACTATGCCGCGAAACCCTTCAGTGGTATCATAGCTAGATCTATGCGTAGATGTGTTTCACGAGTAGAACGCAACATGGTTATTGCGGGCGTTGATGTTTTCTGTTGCAAGCCTCTTGTTTGTGTTCTTCTTATGACGCGGGATAGTGAGATTGAAGCGGTCCAGGCCAACCTTACACGACGTCGTTCGCGAGACCGGCTCCGCACTTGACGTGTGGCTTGTTCCACACATGCGGCTGGTGGATGTCAGTTTCTCTCACTATAGTTGTCATGGGATTAACACCGGAGTTTGGCAACCATAATATCACCGTTGTGGCTTTCCGTAGGTAAGAATCGTTCTTAGCATCTACTCCCATAAGCCACGTAAAACATGCAACAACAAAGTAGAGGCGTCTAACTTGTTTTTGCAGGGAGTGTTTTCTGTGATATGGTATGGCCCAAGATGTGATGTGTATAATGTATGCGATGATCATGTTTTGTAATGTTTCACGACTTGCATGTCGATGAGTACACAACCGGCAGGAGCCATATGGTTGTCTTTATAATTGTGTATGACCCGCGAGTCAACTTCTTATACGCCATGTAGTAGCTTTACTTTATCGCTAAGTAGTTAGCAATAGTTGTAGTTGCTATTCGTGGTGGAGGCAATCATGGTGGAGTGATGGAGATCATGCCGGCACGCACAAGATGGAGATCATTGCGCGAAGATTGTCTATACCATGTCACATAAAGTTATATGCATGTGATGTTTATCCTTTTATGTATCTTATTATGCTTAGATCGCGATGGTAGCATTATAAGGTGATTCCTCACTTAAAGATCAAGATAAAACTGTGTTCTCCCCAAGTATGCACCGTTGCGAAAGTTCGTCGTGTCCAAGCATCACGTGATGATCGGGTGCTATAGACTCTACGCTCACATACAACGGGTGCAAGCCAGTTTTGCACACGCGGAAATACTTGGGTTTTACTTGACGAGCCTAGCATGTACAGACATGGCCTCGGAACACATGAACCGAAAGGTTAAGCATGATTCATATGAATGATATGATCGACACTTCGTTGTCCACCATTGAAACCACATCTCTTCTCGTGAAGATCGGATTAGGTGTGGTGAATTTGGATCATGTTCACTAAACAACTTGAGGGATGTTGAATTTAGTGGGAGTTCATCTAGTAATTTGATTAGGTTGAACTATTTATCATGAACATAGTCTAAATTGTACTTGCAAATACTGTAGATCACATGGCCAAGTCCAACTTTAACTTCAACGTTTTTGCTGAGAAAGAAAAGCTTAGAAATAATGGGTCTAACTTCACCAATTGGTTCCGCAATCTAAGAATCATTCTCTCTGGCGGTCAAAAGGACTATGTCCTTGGGAAAGCGTTAGGTGACCCCCCCTGCTGCAACTGCGCCGGCTGATAAGAAAGCTGTCTATCAGTCGCGCAAAGATGATTATGGTGTGATTAAGAGCAACATGTTGTTTGCTATGGAACCGGAACTTCAAAATCGTTTTGAAGACTATCCCGGGCCCTTTGAGATTCTCGAGGAGCTGAAAACCATGTTTCAGACTCAGGCCCGTTCTGAGAGATATGAGATCTCTGAGAAGTTCTTTAACTGCAAGATGGAGGAAGGGAGTTCCGTTAGTGAGAACGCCATTAAGATGACGGGCTACACTCAACGCCTTGAGCAACTGGAATGCACGATTCCAGAGGAGCTCAAGATTGACAGGGTTCTGCAATCACTCCCTCCCAGCTACAAAAGTTTTGTAGTGACTCATAATCAGATTGGTTCCACTGATACGATCACCGAGCTCTTCGCAAAGATGAAGGCCGCGGAAGTGGACATCAAAAAGGATAATCATGTGTTGATGGTCAACAAGCCCACCTTCAAGAAAGGTAAGGGAGCAAAGAAGCCCTTCAAGAAGGGCGGCGGCAAGCGCACTGCCCCTGCTGAGAAGAAGCTCAAGTCTGGTCCTAAGCCGGACACTGAGTGCTTCTATTGCAAGGACAAGGGTCACTGGAAGCGCAACTGTCCGAAGTACTTAGCGGACAAGAAGGCTGGCACCATCAAAGGTATATTTGATATACATGTTATTGATGTTTTCCTTACTAGCCCTTGTTGTAGTGCCTGGGTATTTGATACCGTTTCAGTTGCTAATACTTGTAACTCGAAACAGGAGCTACGGAATAGACGGCGGCTTGCGAGGGATGAGGTGACGATGCGCGTTGGCAACAGATCAAGAGTTGATGTGATGGCCGTCGGCACGCTCTCCTTAGTTTTACCTTCGGGATTAGTTTTAAACCTTAATAAATGTTATTATGTGCCTGCGTTGAGCATGAACATTATTTCTGGATCGTGTTTATTGCAAGACGGTTATTCATTTAAATCGGAGAATAATGGTTGTTCTATTTATATGAGTAACATCTTTTATGGTCATGCACCTCTTGTGAATGGTTTATTTCTTCTAAATCTCGAAAGGGATGAAACACACATCCATAACATTGAGGCTAAGAGATGCAAAGTAGATAGTGATAATACTACTTATTTGTGGCACTGTCGTCTAGGTCATATTGGTGTAAAGCGCATGAAGAAACTCCATTCTGATGGACTTTTGTAGTCTCTTGATTTTGAATCATTTGAAACATGCGAACCATGCCGCATGGGCAAGATGATCAAAACCCCGTTCTCCGGTATGATGGAGCGAGCAACGGACTTGTTGCAAATCATACATACCGATGTATGCGGACCGATGAGTGTTTCGACGCGCGGTGGATATCGCTATTTCCACACTTTTACCGATGACTTAAGTAGATATGGGTATATCTATTTAATGAAACATAAATCTGAAACGTTTGAAAAGTTCAAAGAATTTCAGAATGAAGTGGAGAACCATTGTAACAGAAAGATTAAGTTTCTACGATCCGATCGTGGAGGTGAATATTTGAGTTATGATTTTCTCACGCATCTTAAAGCAAGCGGAATCGTTTCGCAACTCACGCCACCCGGAACACCACAGCACAATGGTGTGTCTGAACGCCGGAATCGAACCCTATGAGATATGGTCCGATCAATGATGTCTCTTACTGATTTGCCGTTATCATTTTGGGGTTATGCATTAGAAACCGCTGCATTCACTTTAAATAGGGCTCCATCTAAATCTGTTGAGACGACACCGTATGAACTGTGGTTTGGTGCTAAACCTAAGTTGTCGTTTCTTAAAGTTTGGGGATGCGAAGCTTACGTCAAGAAGTTGATGCCGGAAGAGCTCGAACCCAAAGCGGAGAAATGCGTCTTCATAGGATACCCTAAGGAAACTATTGGGTATACCTTCTATCACAGAACCGAAGGCAAAGTGTTTGTCGCGAAGAACGGTTCCTTTCTTGAGAAGGAGTTTCTCTCGAAAGAAGTGAGTGGGAGGAAAGTAGAGCTAGACGAGGTTATTGAACCTTCTCTTGAATTGGAGAGTAGCGCAGCACCTGAAATTGTTCCAGTGCCGCCTGCACCAACAATAGAGGAAGCTAATGACAAGGATCATGAAGCTTCGGACGATGCTGCTACTGAACGTCGCAGGTCGACAAGGTCGCGTGCCCCTCCTGAGTGGTACGGCAATCCTGTCTTGACTATCTTGTTAGTAGAAGACAGTGAACCTACGAACTATGAGGAAGCGATGATGAGCCCAGACTCTGAGAAATGGCTAGAAGCCATGAAATCCGAATTGGGATCCATGAGCGAAAACCAAGTATGGACTTTGGTGGACCCTCCTAGCGACCGAAAGGCCGTTGAGTGCAAATGGATCTTCAAGAAGAAAACGGACGCGGATGGTAATGTTACCATCTATAAAGCACGACTTGTCGCGAAAGGTTTTCGACAAGTTCAAGGTGTTGACTACGATGAGACTTTCTCTCCCGTAGCGATGTTTAAGTCCATTCGGATTTTATTAGCAATTGCTGTGTTTCATGATTATGAAATATGGCAGATGGATGTCAAGACTGCGTTCCTCAATGGCAACATTGATGAAGAGTTGTATATGATGCAACCCGAAGGTTTTGTCGATCCTAAGGATGCTGATAAAGTATGCAAACTTCAGCGTTCCATTTATGGACTGAAGCAAGCATCTCGGAGTTGGAACCTTCGTTTTGATCAAGTGATCAAGAGCTTTGGATTTGTTCCAAATTGCTACGAAGCTTGTATCTACAAGAAAGTGAGTGGGAGCTCGGTGACGTTTCTGGTACTATATGTGGATGACATATTGATTATTGGAAATGACATCAACATGCTTAACGAAGTGAAGAGTTATTTGAACAAGTGTTTTTCAATGAAAGACCTAGGTGAAGCTGCTTATATATTGGGCATCAAAATCTATAGAGATAGACAAAGACGCATGATAGCTTTAAGCCAGAGTACATACCTAGACAAAGTTCTGAAAAGGTTCAGAATGGATAAGGCAAAGAAAGGTTCAATGCCTATGTTGTCAGGTAAGATATTGAGCAAGGCTCAGTGTCCAGCTACGGTAAATGATAGGGAAGCTATGAGCAAAGTGCCTTATGCCTCGGCCATAGGTTCTATCATGTATGTCATGCTGTGTACTAGACCGGATGTGTCCAATGCTCTTAGTTTGACGAGCAGATATCAAAGTGATCCAGGAGTGGAACACTGGACAGCCGTGAAGAACATCCTAAAGTACCTAAATAGGACTAAAGAAATGTTCTTAGTCTATGGGGGTGATGAACATCTCATCGTAAAAGGTTACGTCGATGCTAGTTTTGACACCGACAAGGATGATTCTAAATCTCAGACAAGATACGTTTATATTTTGAATGGAGGAGCTGTGAGCTGGAGAAGCTGCAAGCAAAGCGTGATCGCGAGATCTACAGTAGAAGCGGAATACATGGCTGCTGCAGAAGCATCAAGTGAAGGAGTTTGGATCAGGAACTTCATCACTGAGCTTGGCGTGGTTCCAAGTGCATTGGACCCACTGGAGATATTGTGTGACAACACTGGCGCCATAGCACTCGCTAAGGAACCAAGATATCATCCAAAGACCAAGCATATCAACCGCAAGTTTCATATAATCCGAGATTATATAGCAGATGGAGATCTGAAGATTAGCATAGTACATACAGATCTGAATGTCGCAGATCCATTGACTAAACCTCTTCCACGTGTAAAACATGATCAGCACCTCAGTGCCATGGGTGTGAGATTGTTGCCAGATGTAAACTAGATTATTGACTCTAGTGCAAGTGAGAGACTGTTGGAATTATGCCCTATAGGCAATAATAAAGCTGTTATTATTATAATTCTTGTTCATGATAATGTTAATATTCCATGCTAGAATTGTATTAAGCGGAAACTTTAATACTTGTGTGGTTTGTGAACAACACCGTGTCCCTAGTATGCCTCTATGGACTAGCTCATTGATTAATGATGGTTAAGGTTTCCTAACCATGGACATGAGTTGTCAATTAATAATGAGATCATATCATTGGGGAATGATATGGTGGTTAGACCCAAACTAAGCGAAGCAATTAGATCGTGTTCGTCTTTGCGAAGCTTTTCTTATGTCAAATATTGTATTCCTTAGACCATGAGATAGTACAACTCCCTGGTATCGGAAGAAAGCTTTGAGGTCATCAAACGTCATCCTATGAGAGGGTGATCATAAAGGTGTCTCTCAGGTGATCGGAAAGTATCTGTTGGGTTGTATGTATCGAGATGGGATTTGTCCCTCCCAAGTCGGAGAGATATACTTCGGGCCCACTCGGTAATCGATATCAACACCGCTTGCAAGCATGTGGTTAAGGAGTTAATCACAAAGTGATATCGGATTACAGAACGAGTAAAGTACTTGCTGTGAACGAGATTGAACTAGGTATGACGATACCGACGATCGAATCTCGGGCAAGTAAAATATCGCGAGACGAAGGGAATATATATATGGGATTGATTGAATCCTGGCATCGTGGTTCATCCGATATGATCATCGATGAATGTGTGGGAGTCAATATGGGTTTCCAGACCCCGCTGTTGATTATTGATAGAAGATCATGTCTGCATATTCTCGAACCCGCAGGGTCACACACTTAACGTGTCTCGACGCTAGGATAGATTGGATAATTGGTTTATGAGTTTTTGTTCGGAGTCTCGGATGGGATCCGGGACATCACGAGAGGTTCCGGAGTGGTCCGGAGAATAAGATTCATATAAGGCAGTGCAGTTTTTGGAGTTCGGAATTGTTCCGGATTAATCGGTATTGTACCGGAAGCTTCTAGAACCTTCCGGAAGGGGACCAACGTGGCCCCACCTTCCGGGAGGGGGCATGGGCCTATGAGGGAGTGCCCTGGCCGCATTGGGCCAGGGGCACAAGGCCCCATAGGGCCCAGCCGGCCTAGAGAGGTTTAAACTCGAGATAGAGTTTCTAGAAGGGGGGGTTTCCTTGCCCCCCACTCCTTATCCTTTGGGGCCGCCGGTTTGGGCTTGGGGGAGGGGCTAGGGCTGCCCCCCCCTCTATATAAAGAGGGGTGGGGGCGCACCAACCCCCTACACCTTCCCCTCCAACCCTAGCCGCCCTGCTGCCCTCCTCTCTTCCTCCCGACTGCTTGTAGGCGAAGCCCTGCTGCAGAAATTCTCCACCATATACACCACGCCGTCGTGTTGTAGATCCAATCCGTCTCTCCACCAAACTTCCTGGTCCAAGGAAGGAGGAGACGTCGAGGTGCTGCACGTGTGCATCTCACGGAGGCACCGCCACTTGTGGTGCTAGATCGGATCGGATCGCGAGGAGGAGAAGCGAGTACGACTACATCACCCACGTTCCGACGAACGTTCCGCTGTGCGAATCTTCAAGGGTATGAAGATCTAATCCAATCTCTCTCGTTGTTTGCATCTCCTAGATTAGATCTTGGCTTTCCCTCTGTTCGCATTCGTAGAAATTTTTGATTTACTATGCCGTGAAACCCTTCAAAAGAGACAATGGCAAGGTCAGACGTAGAAGAGTATGTCGTACAGCCTCTGACTGCACTAGAGCTGAGACGACTACGACCGACGCGAGCACGTATGAGACGCGTGTTGGACTACTATCCGAAGAAGGAATTTCGGATGATAAATAATTCGGTGACGATGAACCACAAAAAGGACCCATTGTTCATCAAGGAACCAACGAAGACCGAAGACGCGAACAAGAAGGGTCGACGTCAAGTCATGGAGAAGCCGACAAAGGTAAAGTCGGTGACATGGAGGATGACGCCTGGAGCGGCAAAAGAA
Source organism: Avena sativa (assembly GCA_916181665.1). Taxonomy (NCBI): domain Eukaryota; kingdom Viridiplantae; phylum Streptophyta; class Magnoliopsida; order Poales; family Poaceae; genus Avena; species Avena sativa. Next base: position 58,651,139 of record OV702283.1, on the reverse strand, counting down.
ATGTCAAGGATGACGCCTGTGAGAAGCAGCTGGCGTATTTGGGACCCAGGTCGATGTAAAGAAGCACATCGTGATTAGGGGGTGATTGTTAGATAATCACGTGTCCTACACGTATTGAAATTGCAGTCCGAATAGGTGTAGTGTCCAGGTAGTATACGTATATGTGTTAGACTAGGTTTTGGAGTAGTACACCGACTCCTAGTTGATTAGGTTCTAGTAGTGCATATATATATGCACACACTTGACCTTGTATCTGGTACCGGACAACACCATGAGTTGAGCAATACAAGAGAGAAAGCAAGGCTCGACAAGAGCCTTTGGCGATCAAAGTTGTTTTGCGTGTGCGTGCGTGAGTGTACTAGTTAGATCAAAAGAATCGATCGGCTAACAGCACGTGCATCTGGGCGGAAGTTATCGGGTACGTGTGTGTCGTATCGTCGGAATTTCCTCGTCGGTGTCGTCGGAAAGTACTCGGCGGCAGGGGCTGTGCTAATATCGACACCCTTCAAGAAGGAAGGCGGCACCACCCGCAGGTATCACCGCGTCGAAGCCGGTCTAGCTAGCAAGGATTTCTCCCAACCCTCAAAGAACCACAACCCCGTCCAATCCTTGCACTCGACCAAACATGCCGCCCACCAACATTGCGCCACCACGGTCTTGAATGCAACATCGTCGTCTTACCATGGCAAACGCTGCGATACCGGTTAGACCGCGAAACAACCGTGGATACGAGAAGCGGGAGGAAACAACCTCCACCGCCATAGACGGTAGCCGGCCGGACACAACTACAAGTGCACACCAGGCCAAATCGTAGCGTGGAGGCGGCAAGGACACAACAACCCGGAGGTTGTCCACCGGACGCGGTAGTAGGAACACACCAGGCCAAGCAGGCCCGGCCGTGCCCCGGACGAGCACGTAAAGTTCCAGCCGCTGCAGCACATAGGCCATGTCCATTTTTCTCCATCCGCGAGATAAATTGTTTTCCATCTTGGTGCATTTCAAGTGCCTCCTTTCAAACTCTGCTGTAGTCTCAACCAGGACCGGTTGAAGGAGGAAGAGATAGATAGTGCACCGTCGTAGCCCACGCCGTTCACACACACGCACGGTTCCCCATCACTAGACTCGGTCATGTGTCGTCTGCCATCCATGGGGCTGTGAACGCTCTAGGTGTCTCGTGCTTGGCCTACATTGCAGAGAGCAGACCACAGAGCGAGCGCACGTACGTCTGTTCCAGACGCATAGCCGCTTTCCGTCTAGCGCTCGGGGAAAGAGAAGAGAAGCGAGGCGCGAGAGCCAAGGGAGGGGCAGCGCGAGACGCGGGGATGGGAGGATGGTATTGCATTGGCCGTGAGCCTCTGCGCCGGCGTTTGTCTCCGTCCGCGATCAATGGGGGGGTCCTCGCCTCCCTCTGGGACATGACAGACGGGAGAGGAGGCGGCAGCGGGGGGTAGTCCTGATTGCCGCCATCAATACGCATTCATTTGCTCTGCCGCATCTCGCCACAACAGTTCCCGCGCAGTGCAGTGGCGAGGACCAGCAAGAGCTCCATGCCCATGGCCGCATCCATGCACCGACGCACGGCAGCCAGCCAGGGACCGCGAGCGCCTGCCTCCGTGAAGTACAACCTCGTCGAAATCTGTTTGACCTGTTCTTTCATGCTGTAATGTTTGGGGCCACCTGTCTGAGACTATGAACAGTCCAATCTCGCCAACAGACTGCCAAATTACCTCGGCTTTATAGTGAGCTGGGCGCTAGCATTTATACACTGTTTAGCGTGCACATGGACGTACACAGGCTACCTTTCCATGAGAGCCAGACTGCATCATGGAGCTGGGTTCTAGAGCGAGCCATGCTAGCTAGCAGCACTGCTTGAAAATGGCCAAAATGGGAAGAAAACATTCATATCGGGACTCGGCCGTGATGAACAATAATGGCAGGTGCGCAAGATTCTCTTAACCGAAGCAAAGCAAAGTGAGCACATCCAAAAAGCAGAAGAAAAAAATTTAAATTCATGGTTAGTCATTAAACTTGCTTAATAAAGTCAATATAATCATTGTACAACAGGAATATGAGTTTACGGTCACTAAAGACATATCGAAACGTCACTCGCGATCATTGCTCGATGTATTTGATGACGTGGCGAGCTGAGGACCCACTTGCAGCCCCCGCAAGTGATGCTCCGACGCATCTTCAACTCTTGTACAATAACCGTGTTAACTTCGCTAAGTAAGTTCAAAGACTACCATGGATTTAACTCAAGAAAAAATCGATCCATGGAGCAGCTCTCTCTCCCTCCCTCAAAAGAAGGAAATCACAGAGAGGAAAACTCGATAACATACACCATCATGCTGCCTATATGGTTTTGTATATTTGAAAAGGCTGCACCCGCCCTGGCCGGGCTCTTCCTTTGTTTTCTCGGTCTCCCTTTTCCAAGCCCCTCTATATGTTTTGCCGCAACCCTTCCCGGTGCGTGCACCATGCTGCAGTTGCTCTTTATCATTTTCACGGCTCCTACGAGTGTCTTCTTTTTTAAGAAGACGTATTTGTGGACGGCTTGCGAAAAAATCACCACTAAAAAATGTAAAGTGAAGTGGGACTTAGTTTGTAAGCCAAAAGAAAAAGCATGCCTCGGTTGAACCTCAAAAAGTTCGCCGGCACTCTTAGGCTACGATGGCTATGGCAAGAATGGAAAAATGAGGTCAAGCCATGTGTGGGACTTGTAAATCCTTGCACCCCCAAAGACCATGATCTTTTCGTGACGGCTACAAAGATTACTATTGGCGATGGGAAGAAGACCCTATTTTGGAAGGCAAGTTGGCTATATGGGGTGAGGTCTAAGGATGTGGCTACTTTATTTTTGACATCTCGAAAAAGAAGCGGTGTTCGGTCCATAAAGCTTTGCATTAGGACTTTTGGATTTCTCAAATCAATGCGCAACATGGTATCTTCGTCCAACATATTGAGAATTTCTATAGGTTGTGGGAAAAGCTCGCCAACATTCATCTAAACCCGCATGCAACGAACGACATCGCTTGAAAGTGTTGGAATTATGCCCTAGAGGCAATAATAAAGATGTTATTTGTAACACCCTCGGAATCGGCCCTATGCAAGTTTTAGCGATCCCCATCAAACCCGCATAGAAACGATTCAAAGGTGCCCACCAGGCACTTTCGTGCGGGTGGAAAACGAAGTAATATCATTACACAATAGTCCACGATGGAACCCACAGAACATATATATACAACAACGACTCCATGAGTCAAGAATACGGATACGCAATACAAAGATCCAAATCTGCTTGAAAATGATACAGCGTCCGACTACGGACAAGATGCAAATTGAGCTAAGAGCCCTGAAGAATAACCAATGGCGTCCATAACCCTGCCCAGGCCAAGCCGGAAGGGTAACCCTGCTAACGACGTTGATCTCAAAACCTGCTTAAACAAAAGGGGTGCCGACAAAGGGCAAAGGAAAAAGAGGAGCGGTCAGTACTGAGGCCAGTACACAGCGAGACTAGAATTCGGCGGCTCTCGCCTACATAGGTATGGTGGACTGAAGCGGCAGCGCAGCATGCACTAAACAACCTATAGAGACTCGATTCAACTGGCGGCTATCAGAGAGGGGCAAGAAGGGCCTATCCGGAACCAACCTGATACTACCACCAAACATACCCATCCTGGTATTTCCCCCTCGAGACCAAACGAGGAAGTCAACCAAGGAACTCACACCGTTGGCAGTTTTATTTATTCAGTTATCGTTGCAGCAATTACTAGTCAGGTATAGATAGTCATCCTGATATCATAAGCAGTGGGCACTTTTAGTTAACCATTCCGTTGTAGTTGCAACACTTACTAGTCAGATACAATTAGCATGAAATATCCCAAAACCCAGCAGTTGTTGGCACTTTTATTTAGCCATTCCGTTGTAGTGGAGCTGATTACTAGTCATATCGGATACAAGTCAAATCATAATAGTAAACTTTAGTTATAGTTGTCTATGATCGAGAACTGTGCTCCAAGTCGTCCATAACCGCGGACACGGCTTCTCGAAAAGATTTAACCCTGCAGGGGTGCACCAAAGTTCCCACACGCACCTACACCCTTGTTGTCAGATCAGGTAGGTACAAGATCACAAAACATACACCCAACGGTATGTCGACGGGGTTTCGGACACGGCGTTTCCCAGACCCAAAGCAAGCACAGGGGGCCACCCCACTAAGCTACCCGTAACGAAGTCGGCCGGTCTCCGAGACGGACCCAGGGTTTGCGTCAATGGCTGTAAACGACTGGGAACCCGAAAGTGTGACTGGGCTTGTCGATACCGCGAAAACACTCCGCTTACCTAAACAGTACAGGCGCTCCACGCGAAATCGTAAATAAAGCAGTAAAGCATGGCATAAGTACAGGATAGTAATAAAGCCCCAAACTACTTTGTGGCCCCCAGTACAGTACTTGAAATCAGGTACTAAATCGATGGGGGTGCCCACACACCCCACCTGTGGTTAGCGCGCTCAATCTCGGAACAGGTGTCAATAACTCGGGGTCCTACGGGACACCAGTGAGCGGTTAAAATCCAAATATTGTCTATTACCCACCGGTGCCTCTGCATTTACCTACTTCAATTTTAGTGATTAAACAGTAATTAAAGCCATGATCATCTCCAACATAAAGCATATGGCAGCCTTCCAACAGCTGTGGTACTGGACGACACGCAACAACACTTGAGCAAGCGACTACGACGCGCAAGTCCAACTATCTACCAAACAACAGGTAATAGGATGTGTCCAAGGCAATATAAGGCTGCAAGGGATATCGCGGGCACGAAAACTAGAGCATCGCAACACAGATAGCAATAGATCAACAGGAGGGAATAAATACTATAAAAGTAAGATAGGTAGAAAGGGGAGATTGCTCGCCTAAAAAACATTGCCGAAGGTTCATCCGAAGATTAGATCGACACTCGTATCAACTCATCGGCCTAATCCATGAAGAAGCAAAGCACTAGAAGAAACACCGGATGCACTATTTAATACTACGGCAAAAGATCGGGCATGATGCATGTATGATGTATGACATGGCAAAGATGCGATGCAATTAGACCATATTAAGCGGAACCGGGGTCTCGACATTTACTTAGATGGTTCAAGTTGTTTATATACCCCGCAATTTAAATGTTGTCTTAACAAGGCAAAAGATAGCACCGGTTCGCTACACAAGTTTAAATGAGGCCAATATAAGACTAGATTTGCCCGCATATGGTCTGCATATTTAGTTTAGGTGAATCATCAAAATAGCCTCATACACCCACAATATGCATGCAAGTATGAACAATTTAATATGCAACAAGTGAATATTATATATTATATTTCATTTCATAAAATAGGGCTTGGAAAAGAGAATCACACACGGTGGTCCGAAGATCTTGGGGTTCGCCGAGGGTTCGTGTTCGGGTTTCGAAGAGGAGGGGGAAGAACGTCGAGGTTCGGTCTTTAGATCTCCGAGGTGTCGCCATCAGACCTGGGAAGGTGAGCTTCATTGTCTCAACCATCAAAACCGTGGAGAAGATCATGTGAAGCTAATTGCATCGTCAGGGCATATCTTACGGAGCCATGGGCCCTCTCTGCTACAACGGCCCAGCAACAATACGGGCACGAGGCAAAGGCACTGAAGACAAAACAACAAATGAGGCATGTCCCATGTGTACACCGGCTCGAACACCTTGCGGCCAGGGTGCGCGCGGGGTTTGACGGACCAGAGCAAAGCATCACCGAGGCAAGACAGGGGTCATCGAGGCCGGTAGGGTGCTGGTGACACGTGGACAAGACGCAGGCGACGGCATGAGCCCGACGAGATGGGCGTGGCGAGCTTGCAGGGTGCTCGGCCGCAGCACAACAGAGGCGGAGGAGCCTGTCGCCGGAGGCGGACACGGTGATGGCGGGGCTCGCCGGAAGGAGCTCTATCGACGGGGAGACCGTGGACGGGTCAGCATCCTGGTGGCGGGGCTGAGGACGGCCGGTAGGACGATGATGGCAGGCGGGCCTGGCAGGTAGAAGATGCGGGAAGGGACCCCTGTCAGCGGACAAAGGAGGCCCCGACGACGGATGTGTGGCCGAGCCGAAGGCGGCGCTCTGCAGAGGCAACGGCGGCAGACCCGCCGGAATCAGGAGGCGCAGGCGGAGGTTGTCGGCGGGGCGACCGAAGAGGAGAGCGTGAGAGAGGCTCCGCGAGGAAGGGAGACCGCAGGGAGGCCGAGGTAGAGGAGAGGTGGCGTCCGGTGGCGCGCGCGGCTGCGGGGTCGGGCGAACAAGCGTGGCGGTGGGGCGAGGGGAACTTGGCGGTGGCAAATGCGGGAGGAAGGAGGCGAGAGGAGCATCGAGGGGAGGAAGGTGGGCCGCGTGCGTGTGTGACAACATGATTACCGGGGTGGGGGTGTAACGTGTTGGCGTTCGGGTCAGGTGTGGGTGTGGGTTCGATCGGCAGGAGGGTGGGGCTAGCAGTACTTGTCGTGGGGTGGTTCCTGGGCATGTCGATTAGGTGAGAGAGGGAGTGGATTGCGGGCGTGAGGCTGGGCGCTTGCTTGCATGCGGCGGCGACAGGGAGGGTCTGTGTGGGGTGGGTTTGGTGGTAGCTAGGGTTAGGGTTTGGGGTAGATAGAAGGATTAGGGTTTGGTCTAGTGGGGTAGTAGGTGGCCTGTTGGCCGGGCCTTTGGGCCTTGCCGACTGGGCTGCCTTCCCCACTAACAAAATAGTTTTATATTTATTGTTTTTTTTATTTAAAAACAAAACATTTTGCAAAAGGGTTTTAGACAAATAAAAGATTTGGACAGATCTAGGGTTTGGATTTGAACAAAAAGGGGAACATCTAGAAACAAAATAGGCTTTTAGAAAATAGTTTTAGGCAAATAGATGCATGCTGATGTCATGATGATACAAGAAATAAAATAACAAGCAATTTCTAGTTCGAGTTTTCCCGGGGTGCTACATTATTATTATAATTCTTGTTCATGATAAAGTTTATATTCCATGCTAGAATTGTATTAAGCGGAAACTTTGATACTTGTGTGGTTTATGAACAACACCGTGTCCCTAGTACGCCTCTATGGACTAGCTCATTGATTAATGATGGTTAAGGTTTCCTAACCATAGACATGAGTTGTCGATTAATAATGAGATCATATCATTGGGAGAATGATATGATGGACAGACCCAAATCAAGCAGAGCAATTAGATCGTGTCATCGTGTTCATCTTTGCGAAGCTTTTTCTTATGTCAAATATTGTAGTCCTTAGACCATGAGATAATGCAACTCCCTGGTATCGGAAGAAAGCTTTGAGGTCATCAAACGTCATCCTATGAGAGGGTGATCATAAAGGTGTCTCTCAGGTGATCGGAAAGTACTTGTTGGGTTGTATGTATCGAGATGGGATTTGTCCCTCCCAAGTCGGAGAGATATACTTCGGGCCCACTCGGTAATCGATATCAACACCGCTTGCAAGCACGTGGTTAAGGAGTTAATCAAAAAGTGATAGCGGATTACGGAACGAGTAAAGTACTTGCTGTGAACGAGATTGAACTAGGTATGCCGATACCGACGATCGAATCTCGGGCAAGTAAAATATCGCGTGACGAAGGGAATATATATATGGGATTAATTGAATCCTGGCATCGTGGTTCATCCGATATGATCATCGATGAATATGTGGGATTCAATATGGGTTTCCAAACCCCGCTATTGATTATTGATAGAAGATCATGTCTACATATTCTCGAACCCGTAGGGTCACACACTTAACGTGTCTCGACGCTAGGATAGAATGGATAATTGGTTTATGAGTTTTTGTTCGGAGTCTCGGATGAGATCCAGGACGTCACGAGAGGTTCCGGAATGGTCCGGAGAATAAGATTCATATAAGGGAAAGCAGTTTTTGGATTTCGGAATTGTTTCGGACTGTTCGGTATTGTACCGGAAGCTTCTAGAACCTTCCGGAGTGGGACCAACGTGGCCCCACTTGTAGGGAGGGGGCGTGGGCCTACGAGGGAGTACCCTTACCGCATTGGGCCAGGGGCACAAGGCCCCATAGGCCCAGCTGGGCAAGCCCTAGGGGAAACCCTAGGGAGAGATTCTAGAAGGGGGGGAAACTTGCCCCCCACTCCTCCCATGTGGTCGCCGGCCCTAGGCTTGGAGGAGGTGTAAGGGGGCAGCCAGCCAGCCCTCTATATAAAGAGGGCAGGGGCGCACCCTCCCCCCACACCTCCTCAAACCCTAGCCGCCTAGTTGCTGCCCTCCTCTCTCTCTCTCTCTCTCTCTCTCTCTCTCTCTCTCTCTCTCTCTCTCTCTCTCTCCCGACTGCGCGTAGGCGAAGCCCTGCCGCAGAAACTCTCCACCTTTGCACCATGCCATCGTGTTGTAGATCCAATCTATCTCTCCACCCCACTTGCTGGACCGAGGAAGGAGGAGATGTCGAGGTGCCGCACGTGTGCATCTCTCGGAGGCATCGCCACTTGCGGTGTTGGATCAGATCGGATCGCGAGGAGGAGAAGGCTAGTGCGACTACATCAACCACGTTCCGTCGAACGTTCCGCTGTGCGATTGCTTCAAGGGTATGAAGATCTCATCTATCCCCCCTCGTTGTTTGCATCTCCTAGATTAGATCTTGGCTTTCCCGTTCGCATCTGTAGAAAATTTTTATTTACTATGCTGCGAAACCCTTCAGTGGTATCAGAGCTAGATCTATGCGTAGATGTGTTTCACGAGTAGAACACAACATGCTTGTTGCGGGCATTGATGTTTTCTGTTGCAAGCCTCTTGTTTGTGTACTTCTTATGACGCGGGATAGTGAGATCGAAGCGGTCCAGGCCAACTTTACACGACCTCGTTCGCGAGACCGGCTCCGCACTTGATGTGTGGCTTGTTCCACACATGCGGCTGGTGGATGCCAGTTTCTCTCACTATAGTTGTCATGGGATTTACACCGGATGTTGGCAACCATAATATCACCGTTGTGGCTTTCCGTAGGTAAGAATCGTTCTTAGCTTGTTACTCCCATAAGCCACGTAAAACATGCAACAACAAAGTAGAGGCGTCTAACTTGTTTTTGCAGGGAGTGTTTCTGTGATATGGTATGACCCAAGATGTGATGTGTATGTTGTATGCAATGATCATGTTTTGTAGTATTTCACGACTTGCATGTCGATGAGTACACAACCGGCAGGAGCCATATGGTTGTCTTTATAATTGTGTATGACATGTGTGTCAACTTCTGATACGCCATGTAATAGCTTTGCTTTATCGCTAAGTAGTTAGCAATAGTTGTAGTTGCTATTCGTGGTGGAGGCAATCATGGTGGAGTGATGGAGATCATGCTGGCACGTACAAGATGGAGATCATTGCGTGGAGATTGGCTATACCATGTCACATAAAATTATATGCATGCGATGTTTATCCTTTTATGTATCTTATTATGCTTAGATCGCGACGGTAGCATTATAAGATGATTCCTCACTTAAATATCAAGATAAAACTGTGTTCTCCCCATGTATGCACCGTTGCGAAAGTTCGTCGTGTTCAAGCATCACGTGATGATCGGGTGCTATAAACTCTACGTTCACATACAACGGGTGCAAGCCAGTTTTGCACACGCGGAAATACTTGGGTTTGACTTGACGAGCCTAGCATGTACAGACATGGCCTCGGAACACACGAACCGAAAGGTTAAGCATGATTCGTATGAATGATATGATCGACACTTTGTTGTCCACCGTTGAAACCACATCTCTTCTCGTGAAGATCGGATTAGGTGTGGTGAATTTGGATCATGTTCACTAAACAACTTGAGGGATGTTGAATTTAGTGGGAGTTCATCTAGTAATTTGATTAAGTTGAACTAGTTATCATGAACATAGTCTAAATTGTACTTGCAAATTTTTTAGATCAAATGGCTAAGTCCAACTTCAACTTCAACGTTTTTGCTGAGAAAGAAAAGCTTAAGAACAATGGGTCTAACTTCACCAACTGGTTCCGCAATCTGAGAATCATTCTCTCTGGCGGACAAAAGGACTATGTCCTTGAGAAAGCGCTAGGTGACGCCCCTGCTGTAGATGCGCCGGCTGATGAGAAAGCTGTTTATCAGTCGCGCAAGGATGATTATGGTGTGATTAAGAGCACAATGTTGTTTGCTATGGAATCGGACCTTCAAAATCGTTTTGAGGAGTTCCCCGGGCCCTTTGAGATTCTTGAGGAACTGAAAACTATGTTTCAGACTCAGGCCCGTTCTGAGAGATATGAGATCTCTGAGAAATTCTTTAACTCCAAGATGGAGGAAGGGAGTTATGTTAGTGAGCACGTCATTAAGATGTCGGGCTACACTCAACGCCTTGAGCAACTGGACTGCAAGATTCCAGAGGAGCTCAAGATTGACAGAGTTCTGCAATCACTCCCTCCTAGCTACAAAGGTTTTGTAGTTACTCATAATCAGATTGGTTCCACTGATATGATCACTGAGCTCTTCGCTAAGCTGAAAGCTATGGAGGTGGACATCAAGAAAGATAATCATGTGTTGATGGTCAACAAGCCCCCCAGCTTTAAGAAAGTTAAGGGTGCAAAGAAGTCCTTCAAGAAAGGCAGCGGCAAGCGCGTTGCCCCTGCTGAGAAGAATCTCAAGTCTGGATCTAAGCCGAACACTGAGTGCTTCTATTGCAAGGACAAGGGTCACTGGAAGCGCAACTGCCTGAAGTACTTAGCGGACAAGAAGGCTGGCACCATCAAAGGTATATTTGATATACATGTTATTGATGTTTTCCTTACTAGCCCTCGTTGTAGTGCCTGGGTATTTGATATTGGTTCAGTTGCTAATATTTGTAACTCGAAACAGGAGCTACGGAATAGACGGCGGCTAGCAAGGGATGAGGTGACGTTGCGCGTTGGAAACAGATCAAGAGTTGATGTGATGGCCATCAGCACGCTCTCCTTAGTTTTACCTTCGGGATTAGTTTTAAACCTCAATAAATGTTATTATGTGCCTGCGTTGAGCATGGACATCATATCTGGATCATGTTTATTGCAAGACGGTTATTCATTTAAATCGGAGAATAATGGTTGTTCTATTTATATGAGTAACATATTTTATGGTCATGCACCTGCTATGAATGGTTTATTTCTTCTGAATCTCGAAAGCAATGAAACACACATCCATAACATTGAGGCTAAGATATGCAAGGTAGATAGTGATAATACGACTTATTTGTGGCACTGCCGTCTAGGTCATATTGGTGTAAAACGCATGAAGAAACTCCATTCTGATGGAATTTTGGAGTCTCTTGATTTTGAATCATTTGACACGTGTGAACCATGCCTCATGGGCAGGATGATCAAAACCCCGTTCTCCAGAATAATGGAGCGAGTAACGGACTTGTTGGAAATCATACATACCGATGTATGCGGACCAATGAGTGTTTCGACGCGCGGTGGTTATCACTATTTTATCACTTTTATTGATGACTTAAGTAGATATGGGTATATCTATTTAATAAAACATAAATCTGAAACATTTGAAAAGTTCAAAGAATTTCAGAATGAAGTGGAAAACCATCGTAACCGAAAAATTAAATTTCTGCGATCCGATCGTGGAGGTGAATATTTGAGTTATGATTTTCTCACGCATCTTAAAGCAAGCGGAATCGTTTCGCAACTCACGCCACCCGGAACACCACAGCGCAATGGTGTGTCTGAACGCCGGAATCGAACTCTATTATATATGGTGCGATCAATGATGTCTCTTACAGATTTGTCGTTATCATTTTGGGGTTATGCATTAGAAACCGCTGCATTCACTTTAAATAGGGCACCATCTAAATCCGTTGAGACGACACCGTATGAACTGTGTTTTGGTGCTAAACCTAAGTTGTCGTTTCTTAAAGTTTGGGGATGCGAAGCTTACGTCAAGAAGTTGATGCCAGACAAGCTCGAACCCAAAGCGGAGAAATGCGTCTTCATAGTATACCCTAAGGAAACTATTGGGTATACCTTCTATCACAGATCTGAAGGCAAAGTGTTTGTCGCAAAGAACAGATCCTTTCTTGAGAAGGAGTCTCGCAAAAGAAGTGAGTGGGAGGAAAGTAGAGCTAGACGAGGTTATTGAACCTTCTCTTGAGTTGGAGAGTAGCGCAGCACCTGAAATTGTTCCAGTGCCGTCTGCACCAACAATAGAGGAAGCTAATGACAAGGATCATGAAGCTTCGAACGATGCTACTACTGAACGTCGCAGGTCGACAAGGTTGCGTGCCCCTCCTGAGTGGTACGGCAACCCTGTCTTAACTGTCTTGTTAGTAGACAATAGTGAACCTGCAAACTATGAGGAAGCAATGATGAGCCCAGACTCTGAGAAATGGCTAGAGGCCATGAAATCCGAATTAGGATCCATGAGCGAAAACCAAGTATGGACTTTGGTGGACCCTCCTAGCGACCGAAAGGCCGTTGAGTGCAAATGGATTTTCAAGAAGAAAACAGACGCGGATGGTAATGTTATTGTCTATAAAGCACGACTTGTCGCAAAAGGTTTTCGACAAGTTCAAGGTGTTGACTACGATGAGACTTTTTCTCCCGTAGCGATGTTTAAGTCCATTCGGATTTTATTAGCAATTGCTGCGTTTCATGATTATGAAATATGGAAGATGGATGTCAAGACTGCGTTCCTCAATGGCAACATTGATGAAGAGTTGTATATGATGCAACCCGAAGGTTTTGTCGATCCTAAGGATGCTGATAAGGTGTGCAAACTTCAGCGTTCCATTTATGGACTAAAGCAAGCATCTCGGAGTTGGAACCTTCGTTTTGATCAAGTAATCAAGAGCTTTGGATTTGTTCCAAATTGCTACGAAGCTTGTATCTACAAGAAAGTGAGTGGGAGCTCAGTGACATTTTTGGTACTATATGTGGATGACATATTGATTATTGGAAATGACATTGACATGCTTAACGATGTGAAGAGTTATTTGAACAAATGTTTTTCAATGAAAGACCTCGGGGAAGCTGCTTATATATTGGGCATCAAAATCTATAGATATAGACAAAGACGCCTGATAGCTTTAAGCCAAAGTACATACCTAGACAAAGTTCTGAAAATGTTCAGAATGGATAAGGCAAAGAAAGGTTTAGTACCTATGTTGTCAGGTAAGATATTGAGCAAGGCTCAGTGTCCAGCTACGGTAAACGATAGAGAAGCTATGAGCAAAGTGCCTTATGCCTCGGCCATATGTTCTATCATGTATGCCATGCTGTGTACTAGACCGGATGTGTCCAATGCTCTTAGTTTGACAAGCAGATACCAAAGTGATCCAGAAGTGGATCATTGGACAGCCGTGAAGAACATCCTAAAGTATTTAAATAGAACTAAAGAAATGTTCTTAGTCTATGGAGGTGATGAACAGCTCGTCGTAAAAGGTTACGTCGATGCTAGTTTCGACACCGACAAGGATGATTCTAAATCTTAGACAGGATACGTTTATATTTTGAATGGAGGAGATGTGAGCTGGAGAAGCTGCAAGCAAAGCGTGATCGCGGGATCTACAATAGAAGCGGAATACATGGCTGCTGCAGAAGCGTCAAGTGAAGGAGTTTGGATCAGGAACTTCATCACTGAGTTTGGTGTAGTTCCAAGTGCCTTGGACCCACTGGAGATATTGTGTGACAACACTGGCGCCATAGCACTGGCTAAGGAACCAAGATATCATCCAAAGACCAAGCATATCAACCGCAAGTTTCATATAATTCGAGATTATATAACAAATGGAGATCTGAAGATTAGCAAAGTACATATGGATCTGAATGTCGCAGATCCGTTGACTAAACCTCTTCCACGAGCAAAACATGATCATCACCTTAGTGCCATGGATGTTAGATTGTTGCCAGATGTAAACTAGATTATTGACTCTAGTGCAAGTGGGAGACTGTTGGAATTATGCCCTAGAGGCAATAATAAAGATGTTATTATTATAATTCTTGTTCATGATAAAGTTTATATTCCATGCTAGAATTGTATTAAGCGGAAACTTTGATACTTGTGTGGTTTATGAACAACACCGTGTCCCTAGTATGCCTCTATGGACTTGTCGTGGGAATGGTCACGGCAGATGCTGCAATCGGCAGCGAGTAGTAGAACGAGGGGCAAGGGCGGCCAGCCATATGCAGTGCGAGATGAGGGCAAAGACACAGGGTTTTACCCAGGTTCGGCCCCCCGCAGGGTAAAGACCTACTCCTGCTAGATCGTATTATGAAGGTGGTACAATGGGCGAGCTCGGCGGCTAGGCGGCGAGTCGCTTTGGTGTATGATGGAACGTATCTCTACTCGCCCTTCGGGGAGGTTTATATAGGCACACCTCCCCTAGGGTTTACATATCTCAACCGACTCAGTTAAAGCTTCGGTACTCGTTTAACCTAATCCGACTGGGCCTATCTACTCGCCTGGGCCTTCAACTTCCAGTCGCTTGGATCCTCGCTAGGCTTCAATCCAGTCGCCGTCTTGCAGGCCCACTCGCCAGTTCTTGGGCCAGTCGGAAACGTCCTGCTGGGTATACCCCGGTAGGCACATCCCCATCAGTAGTCCCCGAGGCCGTCGTCGATTAGGCGTAGGTGGCTGCTGGCAGTCGGAGTATACGACTTCAGAGTAGACATCCAGTCGAATCGTCGGCGGGCTCCTGTATAAAGGAGAAAACCAGTCATCCAGGTCGCAGCTTTGGCGAGTCGAGTCGGGGAAACACTGTCATAGTGATTGGGTCAGCGAGCCGAGTGGCTGAAGTTGGACCGTCAAACGTGGTCAAACTAGCCGTTGGGGTAATCTAACGGTAACTTTTGGCGTAATCATCGCGCGGTAACGGTTCCCTGATTTGGCGGGTAACATCCGCTATATAAGGGAAATGGCAGGCGATCGGAGGACCACCTTCTCACCATTTCCTCCGACTGCGCGCATTTTCGCCTCCCTTCGCATCGCGACCCAGCCGACCAGAAATCCCCCGACCCCCAACAAATCTCTCCGCCATGGCCCTCTCCACCGAGCCTTGGGGTAGATCTAAGTGCACGAGGGCACAACTGGCTTCCTTCGAGGAGGCCGGGATCTTGCGAGCCGGCTGCTGGCGCATCCCCGCAGCCGGAGAGACGACCCCGAATCCGCGAGAGAGGGAATTCATCTGCTTCACCAGCCATCTTGAACGGGGGTTAGGGTTCCCCACGTCCCTGTTCTTCCGGCGCTTCTGCGACTACTACGGGATCCAGCCATCGGATCTGGGTCCCCACAGCATCGAGCAGCTCGCCATCTTTGTGGCGTTCTGTGAGTGCTACTTGGGCTGCCGGCCCTACTTCCCTCTATGGCAAGATCTGTTCCACGGACGGATCAGCCGCGAGGAGGCGGGCGGCCCAATGCTTGCCGCGGGCGGCCTAACCTTCCAGCTGAAGTCGAAGGCTTCATTTTTCGACTTGATGCTTCCCGCCAAGGCGGCAAGCAACTGGAAGAAGTCGTGGTTCTATGTTGACGAGGCGACCCCGGAGGGCGAGACGGCGATTCCGCGGTACTCCGCCAACCGGTCCGAGCCGCGCCGTCTCCAAGTCGGCAAGCTCCCCAACGACCAGCGGATGGTCATTGACGAGATGCTCCAGACCATCCGCAGCCTGAAGAAGAAGGGCCTCCAGACGATCAACCTATACAACTGCTGGCTCGGGCGACGGCTCGTCCCTCTGGCTCGACGCGACCATTATATGTACCAGTACACGGGCCGGGAAGACTCGACGAAGGCCTGCCTCGCCGAGTGGAAGCTGGAGGACTACATCCCAGCACTGAAGAAGATCACCCAGGCAGTGTACTTGGACGCACAAGCCGGGGTCGCACCTTACACCGCAAAGCGTCCATCTCCAACGGTAATCACCTCGCTTCATTCGCAGTCGCAGTTTTTTGCAGTCGCGGTAATTCTATTTCATCTTGCATTCCTTGCAGCTGTTCCAAGTGGTGGAAGGATGGCTCCCGCCTTCGGACGACGAGAATTCAAGCTCGTCCGTCTAGGATATGGGCGAGTCGCCTCCCGCCAAAGGCGATTCCGGGAGTGACGAGATTGATGACGACGACGAGTCCGAGGAGGAGGTCGCCCCGCTGGTTCGCAAGACCCGCGGGCAGCGACGACGTGAGCTTGAGGCGAGTAAAAGCCTCGACCATCACTATGACGACGAAGAACTTCCGGAGACCACCTCACGCCGACAAGCTACTCCAGCGAAGAAGAAGAAGAAGAAGGAGAAGGAGGCGAAGGCTCCTCCGAAGAGGAAGCCGAAGCCGACGAGGCCGGCCTCGCCGTCGCACTCGGCGAGCAGTTCTGACGCCCCCAACCCGGCCAAGGACGAGGCGCCACCGATGACAGCCGTGCTGGACACGGCCACCGTCGAGGTGCCGCTGGCTTCAATGCCTCCGCCATTCGCCCCAGTCTCTAGGCTGGGGGATGCTCCGGCTGCAGCGGCTTCGCCTCGCAGGGAAGCCCCTGCCGAAGATATCCTAGAGACTCCGGCTGCGGCCTCAACGACGAAGAAGCCGTCCGTGTCTTGGGCACGGGACGTCCTGGAGATGGGGCTCAGTCGCCAACTGGGCCCTGAACTGGAGAAACCAGCCGGCCTCCGCACGGGGCTATGCTTTATTCCAGTCGCCAAGTGAGTACCCTCACTCTCCTTTGTCTTCCATAACCACTTGAATTATCTTTGATTACACGATTGATGTACAGGACCGGAGTGAAGAGAATGGGCCACCCGACCGTGGCTAAGGTGCCACCCGTCACCAGCGAGGAAGATCCTTCCCGTAAGAGGAAGGCGGATGAGGTCGTCGACCCTACAGATGGCAGCAAGAAGGCCAAGGGCGACGACGTCGTCACGATCTCTGACGATACGGCGGTCGCGCCGACTGAGCCCGCAACAGAGGCGGCCGTGTCCACGAAGGAGGGCGCTCCCTCGCCTGGAATGGCTGAGCCGACCTCCTTCGGGGCGGGTGCCTCCATCGCGACATTCCCACACTTTATGGCCAAAGCGGCCACGGCGAGTGGAACTTCGCCATCGAGCCATGCACATGGGGTCGCCGATGCGGAAATCGACTAGCGTTGTGGGTATACGCCAGCTCTCCTCGTGTCCGTGGATGCGATACAACTCCATGGCATGCTTGGCGCAGCCATCCAGGTATGTCCAGTCCCCGAGGATCAGGTTGGTGTTTTGCAGCGGTCTGATCCTTTAAGCACCTTGTTATTTATTTTTCGCGTCCAGTCCCCGAGTGCGCACTCGCTGAATTTCAGCGGGTGGGCACTTAGAATTCCTTGAGTGCCAGTCCCCGAGTGCACACTCGCTGAATTTCAGCGGGTGGGCACTTAGGATTTTTTGATTGCCAGTCCCCGAGTGCACACTCGCTGAATTTCAGCGGGTGGGCACTTAGGATTTTTCGCATCGTCTAACTGTTTGAATGATGTGCAGGTTCTGCAACGTGAATCAGCTGACCGATTGGCAGCGAAACACCGCGCGGAGAAGGAACTGGCCACCGTCCAGGAAGCGAATAAAGGGCTTCAGGCGGTTGCCGCGAAGGCGGAGGAAGCTCGCTAGGTACTTGTCCCCGCGGGTGAATTGGCAGCGGCGCACTTGGCTCTGAGCTCGGCAGAAAAGCGGATCGCCGATCTCGAGCGCGAGCTGCGAGAGGCGAAGGAAGAAGCGAGCTCGGCTCATGGGCGAGCCAAGGCCGCCATTGCGGCCGCCGAAGAGGATCGTAAAGTGTCGGACGCCCTTGTTGCTGGGCTTCAGGACGATCACACTGCGCTTCAACGCTTCATCACAGATCTCGCCCGCCCGCTGATTGGTAAGTGTGCTTGCCTCTGCCAGTAGCTTGTGCTGTTTGTGATGTCCAGCGTACTCACTGTTGTCCTCTACTCGCAGGTCGCATTATTGATAGCGCGGAAGAGGCGAGCTTGCTCGACGCACGGCAGTGTGTGGGCATGCTCGTTGACTCGGCGACATTGTCGGCGACGTGCATCCGAGCATACCTCCAGGAGATATCACCCACAGAGGTGATTCCCAGCGACCTCGTCGAGGTGTGGAAGTACTTGGAGAAGGCGCCCTCGGTAGTTGAATTCATGACGCAGTCGGCGTTTCAACGCGGAGCATCAACGGCGCTGAGCCTTGGACTTGCTCACTTCCCAGAGGACTTCGACCTCGACGACGTGACGAGCGGCTACCCTTCGTGGACTGGCGCGGTGGAACTTTCCGAGGTGCTCAAGTTGACGGACCGCGCCGCGGTGTACTCGGAACGTGTCTGGGCAATGGGCGACCTCCTTCCCTACCAGGAGACGGTTGTCGCGCCCCACGACCCTGAGCCGCCGCACCGGGATTTCAAGGTCGAGCATCCTTTCCGCGCGGCGATGGCGGGTGAGCTGACGACGTACCCGTCAAACCCATACACGCCGTTCATTCGCGGTCGTCGGTGTGCTGGCGAGTCGTCGTCGAAGCCTGCAGAATAGGGTAGTTTGCCCTGAGGCGTTAGTAGCAGGTCTGCCGTATGGCATATTTTGTAATGTGAAACAATGCGACATGCTTTTGAATGAGACATCGTGTCTGTGTTAGAATTTGTCATGTGTTTTGTGGTTTGAACGAGTCCCCGAGCGCGTCCGCCCTTTTGTGGGGTTTACCTCGTGTATGATGTGTTTGTTGTTTTTGAATGTTTTTGTTATTGTTGTCTACTCGCCCGGACTCGAAGAGCCAGTCGCAGGGCGATTCCCTTGAACGCTCTATACTTCACCGTTTTCCCTTGCGCGAATGGGGTCGGGTGGCCGAGTCCCCGAGCGTGGTACTTGGTTGTTCTAGGTGCGACTCGAGGGTGGTTGAGGACTTGGCGCGTTGGTTTGGGCGCATCACTCCTGCCTGGCCCATTGGGCCAGTCGCGTGGCGAGTCCTGGGCATGCTCTCTTACTTGGCGTTTTCCCGAGCCGCTCGCGATGAACTGTTAGTCAGTCCCCGAGCGTGGTACTTATCCGTTCGAGTCGCTATGCCAAGGATGCGGAGGACCATGGTCGCTGTACGAAGCGGAGGCAGTTGTCTTGGCTCGTAAAGCCAGTCGGGCGAGGCGAATCCAATGGGGCTCCTGGTAGGCGTTTTTCATGGACGATGCAAGACCTGAGGTTACTCAGTGCTCTTGCATCGCACTACTTAGCCGTGCCGATCGCTGTACCAAAGGTTGACTTCTGCGGTTAACTGGACGCTGTTATTACGAGTGCGAGTGGCACAAGACATGGAGAGTAAGCGCAATTTGCGGTAACCGATTCTTTTTATTTCACAACAACTGGAGAGTACATATATGAGGTTCTAGGGGTAGAACTTCCGTAGGAGGTTTACATTCCATGGTCGCTTGACGTCGAGTTCGCCGTCCCCGCGGACGTCGATGAGGTAGTAGGCGTCGTTGCCAAGCACTCGCCCGATGGCGAATGGTCCCTCCCACGGAGGGGAGCTTGTGCATGCCCTTCTTGTCCTGGATGAGGCGCAACACCAGGTCGCCTTCCTGGAAGGTGCGAGTTCTCACCCGCCGGCTGTGGTAGCGGCGGAGTCCCTGCTGGTAGATGGCGGTGCGAGACCGAGCGAGGTCACGCGCCTCGTCGAGCTGATCGACTCCGTCTTGGCGGGCGAGTTCGTTTGCAGCCTCCGTGTAGTGGACGACCCGTGGCGAGTCGTGCTCGAGATCGGTGGGCATGACTGCCTCGGCGCCGTACACCATGAAGAAGGGGGTGAATCCTGTCGACCTGTTGACCGAGGTGCGGATGCCCCAGATGACTGAGGGTAACTCCTCGACCCAGCACCCGGCGGTGCGCTCGAGTGGTACTTGGAGTCGCGGCTTCAGGCCGTGGAGGATGCTTTGGTTGGCCCGTTCTGCCTGGCCGTTGGATTCCGGGTGGGCGACCGACGCGAGGTCGAGCCGGATGTGGTGCTCTTCGCAGAATTCAGCCATGGCTCCTTTAGCGAAGTTGGTGCCGTTGTCCGTGATGATGCTGTTTGGGAACCCGTAGCGATATATGAGCTCGCGTAGGAATTTGGTGGCGGTCTTCCCGTCTCATTTCCGAACTGGCTTGGCCTCCACCCACTTTGTGAATTTGTCGACCGCGACCAGCAGGTGGGTGTAGCCGGAGGGAGCCTTCTTGAAGGGGCCTACCATGTCCATGCCCCACACAGCGAATGGCCAGGTGATGGGGATTGTTTTGAGCGCTGAGCTCGGCACGTGCGTCTGGTTGGCATACTTCTGGCACCCGGCGCACCGCTGGACAATGTCTACAGCATCGGCGTGTGCGGTGGGCCAGTAGAAGCCATGTCACATAGCCTTGGCGACCAGAGAACGGGCGCCGGCGTGGTGGCCGCAGTCACCGGAGTGGATATCGTGGAGGATCTTGCGTCCTTCGGCGGGTTGGACGCAGCGTTGGAACACGCCGGTGACGCTGCGCTTGTGGAGCTCGCCGTCGATGATGGTGCAGGACTTGCATCGGCGGGCGATCATCCGAGCGTCCGTCTCGTCAGCCGGCAAGGTGCCGGCCTCCAGGTAAGCGATGTAGGGCTTGGTCCAGTCGTCTGGCTCGGTGACGAGTGCGACCAGGGCTGCCTCCGGCTGTAGCGGGACTCCGATGTCGATCTCCCTCGGGGGAGATACTGATGGCTTGGTTATTGTGTCGAGGAAGACGCCGGCGGGTGGTGCGAGTCGAGCCGACCCAATGCGAGAGAGGGCGTCGGCCTCCTCGTTCTTCCGCCTGTCGATCCATTCGACGGAGTAGCCTATGAAGTGTCCGCCCAGCTTGTCCACTGCCTGGCGGTATGCCGCCATGGTGGGGGAGACGGCGTCGCAGGTACCAACAACTTGCCCCGCGACGAGGTCGGAATCTCCGTAGCAGCGTAGACGGTTGACATTCATCTCCTTGGCAGCTCGCATGCCGTGGAGTAAGGCCTCGTACTCGGCCATGTTGTTGGTGCAGGGTGTGAAGTCGAGGCAAAGGACGTAGCGGAGCTTATCGCCCTTCGGTGAAGTTAGCACGATCCCTACGCCTGCGCCGTCCGCGTTCTTGGAGCCGTCGAAGTGCAGGCTCCAGTAATGGAGGTATGGGAGCTTCTCTGGCTGCTGGGCCTCTTCCCAGTCGGCGATAAAGTCTGCTAGGGCCTGTGACTTGATCGCTTTTCGTGGCTCGTATTTGATGTTATGGACGCCGATCTCGACGGCCTACTTGGCGACCCGCCCGGTCGCCTCGCGGTTGCGGATGATGTCTTGCAGTGGTGCTGAGGAGACGACCGTGATCGGGTGCTCCTCGAAGTAGTGCGGCAGGCGCCGCTGAGCTCTGAAGACCGCGGATACCAGCTTTTGGTACTGGGGGTACCGCTGGCGCGACTCGGTGAGGACCTCGCTGATGTAGTAAACCGGTCGCTGTACTGGGCGCTCCTTTCCTTCCTCCGGTAGCTCGACGACCATCACGGCGCTGACGACGCGCTCGGAAGCCGCGACGTAAACCAGCATGGGTTCTTTGTTGGCGGGGGCGGCGAGTAGCGGTGCGGCGAGTAGCACCTTTTTGAGATCGCGGAGCGCGTCATCTGCCTCCTTGTCCCACTAGAAGGTGGGGTTCTTGCGCATCAGGCGGTATAGGGGCATCGCCTTTTCGTCCAGGCGGGGGATGAAGCGACTGAGAGCCGCTACTCGCCCGGCCAATTTCTGGACGTCGCGCAGGCACTCGGGTTTGCCGAGCCGGGCGATCGTGTCGATCTTCGTGGGGTTCGCCTTGATCCCTCGTTTGGAGACGACGTACCCCAGTAGTTGTCCTGCTGGTACGCCGAAGGTGCATTTGCCTGGGTTGAGCTTTATCTTATATTTTCGCAAGTTGGCGAATGTTTCTGCCAGGTCGGCGAGTAGGTCACCCTGGTGAGCGGACTTTACGACCACGTCGTCGATGTAGACGTGGATATTGCGGCCAATTTGGCTCGCGAGGCATTCTTGCATGCACCGCTGGTAGGTCGCCCCGGTGTTCTTGAGGCCGAATGTCATGGCGGTGTAGCAGAAGGCTCCGAATGGCGTGATGAATGCCGTCTTCTCCTCGTCCTCGATGGCCATTTTGATCTGGTTGTACCCGGAGTAGGTGTCGAGGAAACAGAGCGACTCCGAGCCCGCGGTTGAATCGATTATCTGGTCGATCCGCGGGAGGACGAAATGCTCCTTTGGGCAGGCGCTGTTCAAGTTTGTGTAGTCGATACACATCCTCCAGGTCCCGTTCTTCTTATCGACCAGGACTGGGTTTGCCAGCCACTTGGAGTATTTGATTGGTCGGATGAAGCCTGCAGCGAGTAGATGCTGCACCTCCTCGGCGATTGCTCGGCGGCGCTCTTCATTGAAGGGCCGCAGCGACTGTTTGACGGGTCGCACTTTGGGGTCGGCGTTTAGCTTGTGCTCAGCGAGCTCCCTAGGGACACCGGGCATGTCAGAGGGCTTCCATGCGAAGATGTCCCTGTTCTCACGGAGGAACTCGATGAGCGCGCCTTCCTACGCTGGGCTCATGCCCGTTCCGATCGTCACCGTCTGGCTGGAGTCGCCTGGGACCAGCTCGACGGTGCGGGTGTGCGTTGTTGCCTCGAAGGTTGAGGTGTTTGCACCCTCCGAGTTGGGCTTCTTGAGTATGGTGGGGTCGTCGTTGTTGACCCCCTCGCGTACTTGGCGAGCTCATCGGCGTGGTTGGTCTCCGCCGCGATGACGGCGTCAGCGAGCTCGGCTCCTTTGGCCTCGCACTCGGCGGCCATGTCGGGATCGCCATTGATGGTGATGACGCCGCACGGCCCGGGGAGCTTCATCGCGTTGTACGCGTAGTGGGGCGCTGCCATGAACTTGGCGAACGCCTGGTGCCCCAGGACGCAATGGTAGGGGCTGTCGAAGGGCACGAGCTCGAAGACGATCCGCTCGGTTCGGAAGTTTGTTGGTGTGCCGAAGGTGACTGGAAGCGTGACCTTACCGATCGGGTACGCCTTCCGACCGGGGACGATGCCGTGGAACGTGGTGTGGGTCGTCTCGATCATCGACTGCGGGAGCCGCAGCCGCCGGAAGGTGTACAGGTACAGGATGTTGACGGAGCTGCCGCCGTCCATCAATGTCTTGGGGAGCCAGTAGTCGCCGACCTTAGGCTTGACCACCAGGGCGACTCGACCTGGGTACTCGATGCGTGGCGAGTGGTCTTGTCGACTCCAGGTGATGGGCTGCTCCGACCAGTTGAGGAACTGGGGAACGTCCACCTGGGCCACCGCGTTGACGGCGACGGCGCGGGCGATGACCTTCTTCTCACGCTTTGTGTTGAAGCCCGTGAAGGTATGGAGCGAGCCGGCCACTTTGCCGAATTTTCCGCCGTTTGGCGGGTCGTTGTCGGGGTCCTCCCGTGCTCGCCGTGCCTTCTCGATCTCCCTGAGAGTGTGGCAGTCGGCGGTGGTGTGCGTTGCGGGCTTCCCTTCCCTGCTATGAAACGCACATGGTTGGTTAAGGAGGGCCGCGGGGTCGAACCTTGGCTTGGCCTTGTAGTTGCCGCCGTCGCGGCGTTGTCCTCCGTCGCGGCGGAAGCTCTTGGGCTCGCGTTGCGCGTGCCCGGCGTTGGCGACGAAGTCGACTCGCCCGTCACTGCGGCGCTTGCCGGTGAGGCGAGTGTTGCTGTAGCGTAGGTCGGACCGTCGTCCGCTGTCGTTGCCGCTCGTGCGGCATTGACCTCCTGACTCGTCGTCAGTTTCCTGGTTTGGATCTTCCTCCGTGTACCGTTTGGCGATCTCGAGGAGGTCCGGTATGTTGTCGAGTGTGCGGGAGTGTCGCTTGAGCTTGGTGACCAGAGGCTCGTAGCGGCACGAGGTCTTGAAGCAATGGATCGCGGTGTCCGGGTGGATGCCGACCGCGTTGTACCAGAGTTCTTGCCACCGTTGGACCCAGTTGCGGGTCGACTCGCGGGGTCCCTGGACGCATCGCTCTAGGTCCTCGATGGTGGTGGCACGGGTGTAGGAGCACTCGAAGTGCCTGACGAAGGCGTCGCGCATCTCCTCCCAGGAGTCGATACTGTCCCGAGGGAGGGTGTTGATCCACTGCCTGCACGTCCCCTCCATCATCAGGGGGAGGTAACGGGCGGCTAGCAGGTCGGTGTGGCCTGTGATCCCCATTGCCATGAGGTATGTGTCGAGCCAGACGGCGGGGTCGTACGAGGGGTCATACTTTTCTATCTCCTTCGGCGCCTTGAAGTTTGGCGGGTACTTCTCGCCTCGGATCATTGGTCTGAAGCACTTGGGGCCGAGTCGACTTAGCGACCCCATGGGCTCGCCGTCGTGGCGATTGGTTAGGGTGTGTCGCAGGTCGTCGGGCTGACGTGCGCGCCAGCTTTGGTTGTTGATGATGTGGGTGCGGGCGTCGATGGGTTGCCCGTTGGCGGCGACGAAGTTGGTCGCTGGCCTGGGGTCGTTGGTGGAGAGTGCCGCGTTCGCGGGTCGGTGTTGGAGCTGCAGTGGCTCCGGTGGCGGGCAGTTGAGGGTGTTTGCCGCCGCTGGGCGGCCGCTTGAGGCTGCCTTGCTTCCCGACGAACGCGAGTATACTGGTCCCTGGGAGGTGTGCGGTTGGGTGGAGGTGGGGCGCCCATCGCTGTTGATCCTGGCGGGGGCCGGGCGCTTCCTCCTGGTGGCGCATTCTCGCAGATCGCGCGCTAGGCCACGCGGGCCGGGTCATTTTCGTCGTCGAAGTTCAGGGCGCGCCCCTGAACGGTGGGGTTCAGGTGCGACCTGATCCGCTGCTGGTGGTAGGGCGATAGTTCCTGCGCCGTCACCTGCTCGAGGCGAAATTTTTCGCGCTCGGCTTGTTCCTTGCGCACCGCCTCCGCCAGTTTCGAACTCGAAGATCCCGAGGATGGAGGGGTCCTCGAAGTCTCCCACGTTGGAGACCTGGGTGATGGAGCCCGCGGGTGAAGCCGCGGTGATGGACCCGGCGAGTGACGCCGGGGTCGCCGAGTCGGCGTCGTCGTTGAGGGCCGCGTCTTCTGCGGCCGCTGAGTTTTTGGCCACGTCGCTGCGGGCCGAATTGTACTCGGAGGCGAGGCGATGGATCGTGCGGATCTGGCTCTTGGAGAGCCGATCGCGTGGCGGCGACTCGCGGATGCGAGCCGAATCCTCCGAGACGATGACGTCGGTGAGGTCGACGAAGAGGCTGATCGTGCCGACCGGCAGGATCACGTTGTGCGTGACGGGTCGCGCCGCCGGGACGTAGCTGCTTGGCAAGATTTGGAGCATCTCGCCGATCGCTATCATGCGGCCGGTGGCGACCGTCTCGTTGATGGGCAGATTGGATCTCGCCGCAGAACACCGGCCAGGCCGGCCAGGCCCCACGGTGGGCGCCACTGTCGTGGGAATGGTCACGGCAGATGCTGCAATCGGCAGCGAGTAGTAGAACGAGGGGCAAGGGCGGCCAGCCATCTACGGTGCGAGATGAGGGCAGAGACACAGGGTTTTACCCAGGTTCGGCCCCCCGGAGGGTAAAGACCTACTCCTGCTAGATCGTATTATGAAGGTGGTACAATGGGCGAGCTCGGCGGCTAGGCGGCGAGTCGCTTTGGTGTATGATGGAACGTATCTCTACTCGCCCTTAGGGAGGTTTATATAAGCACACCTCCCCTAGGGTTTACATATCTCAACCGACTCAGTTAAAGCTTCGGTACTTGTTTAACCTAATCCGACTGGGCCTATCTACTCGCCTGGGCCTTCAGCTTCTAGTCGCTTGGATCCTCGCTGGGCTTCAATCCAGTCGCCGTCTTGCAGGCCCACTCGCCAGTTCTTGGGCCAGTCGGAAACGTCCTGCTGGGTATACCCCGGTAGGCACATCCCCATCAGGACTAGCTCATTGATTAATGATGGTTAAGGTTTCCTAACCATAGACATGAGTTGTCGATTAATAATGATATCATATCATTGGGAGAATGATATGATGGATAGACCCAAATCAAGCAGAGCAATTAGATCGTGCCATCGTGTTCATCTTTGCGAAGCTTTTTCTTATGTCAAATATTGTATTCCTTAGACCATGAGATAATGCAACTCCCTGGTATCGGAAGAAAGCTGAGGTCATCAAACGTCATCCTATGAGAGGGTGATCATAAAGGTGTCTCTCAGGTGATCGGAAAGTATCTGTTGGGTTGTATGTATCGAGATGGGATTTGTCCCTCCCAAGTCGGAGAGATATCAACACCTCTTGTAAGCACGTGGTTAAGGAGTTAATCACAAAGTGATATCGGATTACGGAATGAGTAAAGTACTTGCTGTGAACGAGATTGAACTAGGTATGCCGATACCGACGATCGAATCTCGGGCAAGTAAAATATCGCGTGACGAAGGGAATATATATATGGGATTAATTGAATCCTGGCATCGTGGTTCATCCGATATGATCATCGATGAATATGTGGGAGTCAATATGGGTTTTCAGACCCCGTTGTTGATTATTGATAGAAGATCATGTCTGCATATTCTCGAACCCGTAGGGTCACACACTTAACGTGTCTCGACGCTAGGATAGAATGGATAATTGGTTTATGAGTTTTTGTTCGGAGTCTCGGATGAGATCCAGGACGCCACGAGAGGTTCTAGAATGGTCCTAAGAATAAGATTCATATAAGGGAAAGCAGTTTTTGGATTTCGGAATTGTTTCGGATTGTTCGGTATTGTACCGGAAGCTTCTAGAACCTTCCGGAGTGGGACCAACGTGGCCCCACTTGTCGGGATGGGGCATGGGCCTACGAGGGAGTGCCCTAGCCGCATTGGGCCAGGGGCACAAGGCCCCATAGGCCCAGCCGGCCAAGCTCTAGGGGAAACCCAAGGGAGAGCTTCTAGAAGGGGGGGGGAAACTTGCCCCCCACTTCTCCCATGTGGCCGCTAGCCCTAGGCTTGGAGGAGGGGCAAGGGGGAAGACGGCCAGCCCTCTATATAAAGAGGTCAGGGGCGCAGCCTCCCCCCACACCTCCTCAAGCCCTAGCCGCCTAGTTGCTGCCCTCCTCTCTCTCCCGACTGCGCGTAGGCGAAGCCCTGCCGCAGAAATTCTCCACCTTTGCACCACGCCGTCGTGTTGTAGATCTAATCTATCTCTCCACCCCACTTGCTGGACCGAGGAAGGAGCAAACGTCGAGGTGCCGTACGTGTGCATCTCTCGGAGGCATCGCCACTTGCGGTGTTGGATCGGATCGGATCGCGAGGAGCAGAAGGCTAGTACGACTACATCAACCACGTTTCGTCGAACGTTCCGTTGTGCGATTTCTTCAAGGGTATGAAGATCTCATCTATCCCCCCTCGTTGTTTGCATCTCCTAGATTAGATCTTGGCTTTTCCCATTCGCATCCAAAGAAAATTTTGATTTACTATGCTGCGAAACCCTTCAGAAAGCTCACAAAAAATGAAGCATATTCGGCTAAATCGGCATAGAAGATGCAATTTTTGGGGCAAACCAAGTCCTTAATGCCTTCTTTTGTCTGGGCAACCCCAAAAAACAAGTTCTTTACATGGTTAATCCTCCAAAACCGAGTTTGGACGGCGGATAGGCTTGCCCGTAGAGGTTGTCCCAATTGTGACCGTTGCAAACTTTGCAATCAAACACAAGAATCAGCATCACACCTTCTACTCAAATGTTGCTTCTCCATGCATGTTTGGAACAAGCTCAAGGATTGGATTGGCCTTCAAGACATCGACACTGCAAATTTGCACTGGTATCAATCCGTCAAGGAGTGGTGGAAGGACGTGATTCACAAAACGGTACTGCAATGGAAGGCATTGGCATCAATGGCTATGTTGGTATCTTGGAAAATTTAGAAAAAAAAGAAATGTGAGGGTCTTCTAAAATCAATCCATAACCGTTGAAATGTTAGTGAAGAAAATTAAAGAGGAGGCCTCGATGTGGTGCCTTGCTGGTGATAAGGAGCTTAGTAGTATCATGCCGTGGGAGTTTTTTTTTTGCCTTGACTCCCCAAGGCTTGGTATGTAAAACTCTCTATAAAGTTTCTTCTTATAATTAATAAAAATGGTAAATATTTTGACTTGTTTTAGAAAAAAAATACTGAGTGTCCTCTTGAGAACAATTAAGCCCCCTCCTATCTGACGTCCAACGCCCATCCAACGCCCAACAACAACCCGAGGCAAAGATCCCAGGCATCCAGCCACTCCGGCATGCGAGCCGGCCGTTAACGCACGCGTTAGGAACGGTTTTAACCATTGCGCCGCCGCATCCTCAGCTCATTCGCCTTCCTTTGTTCTGCCCACGTCCGCCATTGTCGCGCCATCGCCGCCCCGACGCTGGTGAAGAAGCAGGACGCGCCGCCATTTCCGCCATGGTGTCGTGGTCCGATGGAGAAGAATCACTGCTTGATCTGAGCTCGGACGGTGAGAGTGTAAGTTCTTGCCCCTGAATTTGGGGATTTTCGGGCTCATATTGGTGATTTCTAGGGTTTGTGATGAAATTGTGATTTAGGTCAAACCCACTCTAATTTGCGATTCCATTTGCACTTGTTAGAGCATGCATGTCATATATGATTCGGATTGGTGCGGTTTAGCCGACGATGGGCTGAGCCCATTCTCTGTAAATGTGGCTTTGTGGCAGCCAAATTTGTTGGATTTGAGGGCTACAACACTGGTAGGAGGTTTCTAAGCTGTGAAGGGCAGGTGTGTGATCGAGATCTCTGTGTATCAAATGTTTGTGCCATTTGCTGCATATTCTTAGTTAGTTGTTCTTTTAACTAAAATGTCACTGAATTTTAGGAGGAATTGAAGTGTGACTTTCTGCAATGGGTTGATCCAGTTCCTACTGATGCTATGATGAAAGCAATAGGAAAGCTATGGGATATATATGGAGAAGTTAAGCAAGCCAAGACCACTAATGCCCTAAATTTCATGGAGCAGAAGTATGAGTATCAAGACCAAATAAACAAGCTCCACATAGATATGAGGAATTCACAAGATGATCTAGCTAAACAAGTGTAAGAAAAGCAGGTGACTTTAGCCCACAAGGCTATAGCTGAACAAGGATTGATGGATGCTAGGGCTACATTAGAGGAGAAAAGAATCACTGATGAAACAACCTGTAAGATGCACAAATGCTTGCTGAAAAAAGCACGGAATGACAGGGACAAGTACAAAGAAGAGAAGAGGAAGTTGGAGTCCATCATTTCTGACTTGTTGAAGCAGAAAGAAGCCTACAAGAGCAGGTTCAAGAAGATAAAAGATCTTTGTGATGTGTAATTTTATCTTCATGAAGTAATGTTCAATTATGATGTGTTGTTGAACTGTGATGTGTGCTCTGTGTAGCTGAATTCTTAAGTATTTGTGAGTTGTAGTAAGTACAATTATTGTCTGAATGATGTTTTTTTGTTGAACTATGAGATGAGATTTGGTTTCAATTCTTAAGTATCTATTGTTAACACCCAGATTTTTAATCCTAGATGCCTGTTATGCCGTACATCGCAATTCCAGGATTACCATTTTTGCTAGACATAACAGAATTGGTAGCACAATACATCGTCCATTACAAACCATAATAGTCTTACAAATAGTTGATATCATGATCAGGTCTGATTACAACTCAAAGCAGCGGAATAATAGTAGTGTAGTAGTGGCTCCATGTTTAGGGTCACATGCAATGCTAAAGATGGGAGATGATCCTAGTTATCATAGGCGTCCTGCTGTCCATCCTCTTTGTACTCTCCTTCGTAGTCTGGCCATGGGAATAGCCAGGGACAAAGCCATGAGTACTTTTAAGTACTCGCAAACTATCACTAAAAGTAAGACTATTCTAGTAGGAATCCAAAGATCTAGGTTAGTTTGCAATAAGCCAATTTTATTTTAGAGGTACTTAGTAGTAAAGACCTAACTTTAGTAGTCTAGATTACTTAAGTGGGAACCTACTTTTATGTCCACATCCTTGTGGAGTCAAATCAAAGTCATACTTAAAGTCACAAGTCATTTTGAAAACATTTGACAACGGGATAGTATGGCCATCCAACTGTCCATAACCACGGACGCGACTATTCGAATAGTTTGACACTCTGCAGAGGTGGTACACTTTCACCACAACATTCGGTACATCCGTCGGGGATAACCCTGAAACATCATACGTGGTATGCGGATAATCAATCCTAACCTTTCAATTACACACCCTAGTATAGGCACCTCCCCTATGAGTTTGGCCTCCCAGCCATGACCATATGTCATCCTGGGAACTGCACAGGTGGGCATTCATTCACAAGGTAGTCTCAGCTCACCTCGTTCTACGAGGGAACCCATACTAAGACACATAAACTTCCAGTCAAGCCCTACCCAAACTCGAGTATTGTGGTTGTACGGTAAAATTGGAATAGTATCGCATCTGAACCCAACCATCGGTTTTTATCAAAGTCAGGTCACATACTTCATTCAACATCATCTTCAACTCATTGTGTCCATAACACATGTTAAAACATTTCAATAGAATGACTCATCGTTCCAAGGTTTTCGTAATCATCTGTTCCCATCTATAGTGATCAAGATTGTCTTAGCACTAGCATCTATCAATGAGGGTGTCACTATTGAGGGGTGCTAATCAAGTGTTTGATGACACCTTTCCTAATCTTCCACTAATCACCAATTAATTACTACTTGAACAACTTCTCAAGAAGGGTAAAAGGTAAAGCTTGCAGGTAAAACTTGGGATTGGTATAATCAAAGTGGTATCACAATTGCTTGCAAGTGAATCTTGCATAGAATAGCTTGCCTTGGTTGGTAAGGTGGTCGAAGTTCTCTTCCTCGTCTTCATAGAATTATTCCTCCTCGTAGCCCGGATTGATACTAGCGTCTATAAATCAATATGAGGTACACAATCACCAAACAATACTTAGCTACCTATATTTAACACACAAGGAGTCACACTAGATGATCTAGCATCATCTCTATCATTATAAGGAATGGGTGACAAGATTTTATTTATCTTAATTTAGAAAAGTAATTTCTACTCATTAAAAAGTTACTTAAGATTTAATTTTCTCCAACTCAAATATGGGATCATATTGACACATGTCATCACCACATATTCCAATACTTGGGAAAGTGATTTAAAGTGGTTGGCCTAAATTGCAAAGTTTAATAATGCATTTTAATAATGTTTGAGTGAATATAAATCACTATAAATCCTGATGATGCCCAGCACTGTCGTGGGACGCTTCGTTGGAAACCCCAAGAGCAAGGTGTGATGAGCACAGCAACAAGTTTTCCCTTAGTAAGAAACCGAGGTTATCGAACCAGTAGGAGTAAGGAAACATCACACAGGTGTTGCTAGCAACATGGAGACCTGCACAACACAAACTCAAGACTTTGCCCCAACGAATCAGTGAGGTTGTCAAGCTCACCGGTTTGTTGTAACAAAGGATTAAACGTATGGTATGGAAGGTAATGGTTTGCAGCAAGTAAACAAGTAACAGTGGAAGATGTATCAATGGTAAAGATTGGACCGGGGTCCATAGTTCACTAGAGGTGCTCTCATTAGATAAACAACATGGCATGAAGGGTAAACAAATTACAGCAGGGCAATTGACATGAACTGAGCAAGGCATAACAGTGCAATTACTAGTCAGAAAGATCCTATGAGATTCGATTGGGCAATACAACAAGATACATAGACCGCCATCCAAATGCATCTATGACTAGAAGTCCACCTTCAGGTTATCATCCGACCCTCCTCCAGTATTAAGTTACAAGCAACAGACAACTGCTTTAAGCAAAGTGTGTAAGGTAAACAGTCCACATGTTCCATGAACAAGAGACTGTTGTTTTCTCCCTAGTGGCAACATCACATCTACAACCGAAGAGATTTCTGTCACTTCCCTTGGAAACTAGAGGCATGAACCCACTATCGAGCATAAATACCCCCTCTTGGAGTCACTAGCAACTACTTGGCCAAGATAGCTACTAACAACGGAGAGCATGCAAGATCACAAACAACACAGACATGATAGAATTATAAAGACAAAACCATTAATCAAACCAACATAATAATCTCAATATCCATCGGATCCCCGCAAACACAACATGCATGATTACAAATAGATTAGATCTTGATCATGAACGGAGCTCACAAGATCTATACATGAAAGCACAAAGGAGGAGATACAACCATCTAGCTACTACATGGACCCATAGTCCAAGGTGGAACTACTCACGCATAATACCGGAGAGAAGGCCTCCGGGATGATCTCCCCTCCGGTAGGGTGCTGAGAAGAACTTCAGATCCCCCTGATCTAGGGACGACGGTGGTGGCGGATACAGAAGGTTTCGTGGAATATTGATCGGGTACTTAGGGTTTCTGCATCGGGGGATTTTTATAGGCGAAGGGGGAGGCTGAGGCGGTGGCCAGGGGAACCACACCATGCCTAGGCACGGGGCAGGGCCCACCTGCACCTAGGGGGGTCTGGGCTCCTTGGCACGCCTCTCCGTCTCCCCTCTGGACTTCTTGTTCCCCATGGAAAGTTATTGACTTTGACGTTTGTCCCGTCCAATTCCGAGAATATTTCTTCACTAGCTTTTCTGGAACCAAAAACAGCAGAAAACAGGCAACTGGCACTGTGTCAACTTGTTAATAGGTTATTACCAGAAAACATGTAAAAATCACCTCAAAGTGTAGACAAAGCAGAGCAAAGTAGATACTAAACAAGCACGGAACATCAAAAATTATAGATACGTTTCTGACGTATCAACATCCCCAAGCTTAACTCCTGCTCGTCCTTGAGTAGGTAAGTGATAAAAGAATAATTTTTGAGGTGGCATGCACCCTCGCAATAAAGATCAAACCATTTGCAAGCATTGAAAGCTGGGATCAAGTAACTCTAAACATGTGCATGAAAGATGGAGTTCTAACAATAGGACATAGTAACTATGCATGCAACATGAAAGGATACAAACAAAGATCATGAATAACATGCATTGAAAAACGTTTGTTTGTTTCACTTACAAAAAATAGCGTAGTGGCAATCAGCTTGTCCCTCATAGAGTAGCGATATAGATGCATAGGACACCTTCAAAGTTCACAAGGGTGACTAGAAACAAATAGCACAAGAACAAGTAATATCACAATATGCATAAATCAATAAGCTTTGGAACACTGCACACAGAATGACAACTATACTCTCTTAATGGTGCCTAAAGGTAGAAGGTGGAGACTCAATAATGGTGTAAGAAAGGCCTTTTGTAAAGGAAGCAGGGATTTCAAGTTTCAAAAAGATCTTCCAAAAATTACGGTACTTGTTAGCTTTCAGCCTCATTGCCCCTATCATAAGCATCTTTAAGTGATTAAGGTTAAAGTGAACAAAGATGGAGTATATGCTTGACAAAGTATAAGTTGGCAATCTCAAGTCCCTTGAATACGAGGGCCACACCTCATGCTACTCAACTTCAGTCACCTGTAAGTTCTTGTCATTGTAAGTATTTGCATATCATAGAGAACCACCAACGGGGTACCCCTTGCACATGGTACAAGAGCTTTCCCATAACCAAAATGACAAGGCAAGCAGACAATGAGCATCTCAGCGATCTTTTTATTTACTATATGCATAGCTTTTTATTGAGGATTCTTCATAGATAGCTCACTATGGTGATGCTGCAAGTTTCCACCATGATTAGGCATGGCTTAGGCTAGTGGCCCAGGCGTTTCTCTAACATAGAATACAAACTCCATGGACTTACAAGCTTCCTCTTTATTTCACACCGGTGACATCCATAGACAAAAGAACATGATATCAACTAAGTACAAAGTTGAAAACGTTCCCCGTGACAGCACGGTTCTGCTAATTCCAACGTATAAGTGCAGACATATACAACATAAACGTCACAATGGTTCAAGTTTATTAGGGGCAAAGAATATAAAGTGTGCCATCAAGTTCGTGAGGGCTTTAATCACTAAGTTTTCACATAACAAAATAGTTTTTAATTGGAAGATAGCTGAAAACAAGAATATACTTGGAATGGTGTAACACACCATGCATAGGAGTTTATAGTGGACACTTTGGAGTAACTTGGTTTCTTGGGAGTTGGAAGCATGAGTAGAGCTTACTCATACAAGTGGAGGCTAGCAAAAGACTGGGAGCAACCAACTAAGAGAGCATAGTGGCCATAATCATGCAGAGCAACAAAGCATTACTAATCAAAGCATAGAGTGGTACTACAAGCCAAGAACTAAATGATCAGAGAGGCAAATGGTGACTTTTCATAGTCATAACATGGTGTGAGCATGTGCCAAGTTAACCCAAACAAAGCATCAAAGGAGAATACCACAATACTATGCTTTTGCATGCTAAAACAACGCATAATTTCTTCAAGGCACACTAAGCAATCCCAATTGTTTGGAATAAGACATGCTACAGCAATAATCACTAAGCATAAAGTTAAAACAACACCTAGCATGTCATGCTAAAGTCTAAGTTATAGTCAATGCAAGCTCCTCTTGCATTTACAAGCAAGAACTTATTACTCGTTTCCAACACCAAGCAACTTATTTGCAAAACAACACAGCGAGAACGGGGGTCCAAACTACTTTATTCAAGCAAACGAAACAACCTAAGCAAAGAAAACAAAAACTAAGACGCTCCAAGAACTACACAACTGTGCATGAAACAATAAAAACAAAGTGTCTAGACAGACCTAAGCTTTTTATTAATGAAGAAGGGGATGCCTTGGGCATCCCCAAGCTTTGACGCTTGTACTTTTTGGATATTTCTTGGGGTGACACCATGGTGGCATCCCCAAGATTGAGATTTTTTCCATTCTTCATCTCATTGCATCATTCTCTCTCTACACCTGGAATTTTTCCTTCATACAAAACTTCACACAATCTTCATTAGCAACATTAGTTTATTCAAAAGATATTAGACCTCTGGCAAAGCTTGGAACAACAAGGCTTTTCATTAAAAACACAAGCTACTGTAGTAAATCCTTCAAAAAGCTCAATTCCCCAAAAGAGAACTCAAAAAGGAATCAATAAGAAGGAAATGCAAATAATGGCAGAAATCTATCAAAACAAACCAGCAGGTAGAAACCGATTTTTTCGAACATCTTCTGTTGCTCAAATAAAAAAGTGTTGAACTAACGAATGTTATCTAACATACTGGGGGATTTATTCGTAAATTTTGAGCTCAATCCTAGTTACAGAGACTCCTCACGAATTTTTATGGTGGAGGACAGAAATCTGTTTCGGGACAGCAACTCCCCAAATCTTACTTCCCTCTCATTAGAGGTCATTCTTGGCACAAAAAGCAAACAAAAAGGATAAGGAGAGGTCATTAATGAAGTAATAACTTCCAAGACTTAAGGAAACTATTGGGTTATCTCCCAACAAGTACTTTTCTTTAACGCTTTTAAGTTAGGCACAAGAAGCAAGAAGTATCAAGTATTTTCAAATGATGAAGCATTAACATCAAACCTTGCTTTCAAAGGAGGAGCAAAAAGCAACTTCTCTCTCCTCATAGGGAAGTGTTCAATACCTTTCTTAATGTAAAATGATATTTGATGGTGCCTTCTTTCATATCAATGATGGCACCAGCTGTTCTAAGAAAAGGTCTTCCCAAAGTAATAGGACAAGAAGCATTGTATTCAATATCCAAAACATAGAAATCCACAGGGACATAAGCATTGTTAACCATAATGAGAACATCATTAATACTCCCCATGAGTTACTTCTTAGCATTATCATTGAGTGGGACATCCAAATAACAATCTTCCAAGGGTGGCAAATCAAGCATTTCATAAATCTTCCTAGGCATAATAGAGACACTAGCACCAAGATCACATGAAGCTTTGAGATCAAAGTCATTCACTTGCTGATGAACCACAAGTATAGGGGATCGCAACAGTCTTCGCGGGTTGTATTACCCAATTTATTGATTCGACCGAAGGGGAGCCAAAGAATACTTGCAAGCCTTAACAACTAAGTTGTCAGTTCAGCTGCACCTGGAAATAATTCTTGCTCACAGAAGTTTATCAGTAGCAACAGTTTGGTAGTAGCAATAGCAAAGCAACAACAATAGTGAAATAGGAGCAATAGTAACAGTAACGGTAACAGTAGGATTCGAGTGCGGTAGGCATAGGGATGGATGGACGGGCGTTGCATGGATGAGTTTAAACATGTAACTTCAATATCTAGGGCATTGCAGATAAATAATAACAAGCATCCAAGTACTAAACAATCCTAGGCATGTGCTCCAAATATAGTCATACATGCTCGCAATGAGAACTTGCACAACATCTTCTGTCCAGCCAACCCGTGGCAGCGGGGCCTCTAGGGAACTACTGGCAATTAAGGTGATCCTTTTAATAGAGCACCAGAGCAAAGCATTAACACTCCGTGAACGCATGTGATCCTCACACCACAGCCATCCCCTCCGGTTATCCCAATTATTGTCACTTTGGGGCCATTGGATCCGTACAATGATATGTGTACACAACTTGCAGGTAAGATCACAAACAATACTATCATAATGATTCAATAATAAGTTCAGATCTGAGATCATGGCACTCGGGCCCTAGTGACAAGCATTAAGCACAACAAGTTGCAACAAAGTCAAATAGCACTAATAGAGATACTAGGCACTATGCCCTAACAGATCTTATTCGATTACATGATAGAAATCATCCAATCCCTACCATCCCCAAGCCTACAGCGGGGGATTACTCACTCATGGATGAGGGAAGCATCGGTGGTTGATGGAGATGCGTTGGTGATAACGATGGCGATGATCCTCTCCAAATTCCCCATCCCGGCAGGGTGCCAGAACGGAGTTTCTGGATCCGAATCTTGGTTTCTGGTGGCGGCGGCGGGGCGGAACTATTTCTGGAAAACTATCGAACCCCCCTTGGTTTTTAGGTCGAAAGGCTACTTATAGGCGCAGAGGGAGGCCGAGGGGGTGCCTGGGGTGGCTGCACCCCCTCCAGGCACGGCCAGTGGTGGGCCCGCGCCTGGGGTGGGTGTGGCCCTCCCAGGCCTCCTCTCTGTCTCGTCTTCTGGATCCGTGGATCTTCTGGTGAATATATTTTTTGGCATATTTTCCGGGATTTTTCCTGATAGTTGATTTTCTGCACAAAAACAAGACACCAAGGTAATTCTGCTGAAAACAGCGTCAGTCCGTGTTAGTTGTATCCAAATCACACAAGTTTAGAGAAGAAACAATAGCAAAGTGTTCGAGAAAGTAGATACGTTTTGGACGTATCAACTCCCCCAAGCTTAGCTTATTGCTTGTCCTCAAGAAATTCAGCTGAAAACTGAGTGCGATAAAAGAACTTTCACGAACACTTTGCTTCATATGATATAAATATTCTCAGCACAAGATTAGATGCTTAGACAATTCATAATAAGGAGTATGCAACTAAGTCTACTCAATAGTCATTGCAAGCTATGAAGAGAAACCAACTCAATAACAGTAAGTAGCATGAAACATAAACATAAGCAACATTGCAATGCTCATAATAAGGTATGATAGAGTGGTATCTCGCTTGCCTTTATTTGAAGAGCGCAATATAAATGCCAAGTCACCTCTAAAGTTCACATGAAGACTAGAAGTAAAGATATCAGAGATACAAGCATCAAAGTCATGACATAATTAATCAAGTTTGGGAACAAACACAAGAATGACAACCATGATCTCAATAAGGTGCTCATAGAATAAGTGGTGACTCAACAAAGTTGTGAAAATGGTTTTGTGAAGGTTTGAAAGGCTTCCAAATGCTGAAAGGAAGGTACTCATTAGCTTTGAGCTCTCATTGCCCCTATCATAGGCATCTTCATGTGGTTAAGGTGAAAGTGAGGTCCACTCTGAATCATATGCTTGACAGACCATAGACTGGAAATCCCAAGTCCCTTGTGTACGAGGGTCACTCCGCATGCTACTCAACTTTGGTCACCTGAAAGTTCTTGTCATTGTAAATACATGCATATCATCGAGAACCGCCAACGGAGTATCCCTTGCACATGGTACATGAGCTTTCCCATAACCAAAATGACAAGGCATGCAGACAATGAGCATCTCAGCAATCTTTTTATTTACCATATGCATATATTTTTATTGAGGATGCTTCATAGATGCTCATTATGGTGATGCTGCAAGTTTCCACCATGATTAGGCATGACTTAGGCTAGCGACCCAGGCGTTTCTCTAACACAATGTATAGACTCCATGAACACACAACCTCCCCTTTTATTTCAAATTATCGACATCTGTAAACAAAATAGCAAGGTATCAACTGGATAGGATATCCAACAAGTGTTGAAAGCATTCCCGTGACAGCACGGTTCTGCTGATTCCAAGCATATAATTTGCAAGCATATAACTTTCATGGAAAAGTCACAATGGTTCAGAATTATTAAGCGCAAAGAATAAAGTGTGCAATCAAGTTCGTGAGAGCTTTACTAACTAACTTTCTCAAAACAGACAAACATTTTATTTTGGAAGAAAACACGACATATATAAAATATGCTCTGAAGTAGCAAATGATGCTAATAGGTAGGTATGGTGGACACAGCTGGCAATATTGGTTTTGGGGAGTTGGAAGCACAGGTAGAGCACATACTCAGTGCAAGTGAAGGCTAGCAATAGAGAGGGAGCGACAAATGAGAGAGTAGTAACTATCATAATCATGCCTGCAACAAAACATGACTAATTATGGAATGAAAGTGATACAAGAACTCTGAGGCAAAATAAATCATCGAGGCTTACTGACTATTGATTAGTCATATGCATGCGTGAGAATGTTCCAAGTCGATTCACATGAACAGTCAGAGGAGGATACCACAATATCATACCAAAGTATGATTAAAACAATGCAAGCAAGCATTCATATGACATGCTAGAAACTATTAGCAAGCTGGAGCTAATCATACACAAGCAAGAACTACTAAGCATCCATAATGACATACACCTTACACAAACAGGCTAAGAATGCTCACAATGAAGAGTACATGTACAAAAATGAAATAAATAGAGTTTGTTACCAGCCTCTTACCACACCTCAAGTTGTCTTAATCTTCATTATTTCCCTTCACTTGTGTGACTTGAATAATTAACATGAAACCAAAATCCACTGAGGATGGCTAAACCCTGCAAAGAACTCACAAAACCAAAGAAGAACAACAAATATTTTTGGTGTTTTCGAATTTTTTTAGAAACAAGAAAACATAGAAAACCAAACAAAAACAAAGCAAACCAAACAAAGCAAAAAATCTTTTTGGATTTTTCTTTTAAGGCAAACCAAAGAAAAGAAACAAACCAAAAGAAACATCATTTTTTTTTGGTATTTTTGGGTTTTTAGAAAGAAGCAACAAAAACCAAAAAGAAAGCAAAAACAATGGATGTACAAAGAACCGACCAAACATGATATATATATATGAGTGTGTGAGGTCGGCATACCTCCCCCCAAGCTTATGATTTTGACCTAAGTGGGGCTCAATAGCGTGGGTAGTAACCCCATGCTGGTGGGTCATCATAGGAATGATCATAATCAGGCGCTTGTGATGAAGAAGAAGACGCGCCCCAATCAAATGAGGGCTGCTGGTATGAAGACTCTCCCAAGTTGGAGGGCTGAACTGAATTGTCTTCGGCATCCTCTTC
Source organism: Avena sativa (assembly GCA_916181665.1). Classification (NCBI taxonomy): domain Eukaryota; kingdom Viridiplantae; phylum Streptophyta; class Magnoliopsida; order Poales; family Poaceae; genus Avena; species Avena sativa. The sequence continues at coordinate 58,611,477 of OV702283.1, read as the reverse complement.
AACATTCTCCTCTTGCTGGGAGAGTTCCGCCACATATGTGTCAACCTCCTCCTCCGTAAGCGACCATCCTTGCCTGTTATCAAAATTAAACAAAGCAGGTGCAGGCAAATAAACTATTTTCTCAGTCCTACCCTTTCTCCGACCTTGTTGGGCAAAAGATAATTCATACGGTAAACTTCTCACATTATCCCCCAGGGAAACAAAACCATGCTGAATCATGGATTCAATATCAAGCCTCTCTATGGGGAACTGAAAATCTGAATAGTGAGGCTCTAAACCATGGAAAGCTAGCAACCTAGAAGCAATGAGACCTCCACAAATTCCACCCTTCTCACAGTTTGTGGTGAGACGGTGATCTATCAGAGTACCCAAGCTATAAGATCTATTCCTATTCAAAGCAGCTGCGATAAAAGCTAGATCAAAAGAAGACAACTTTCTAGCAATCTTTCTAGCAAGAACACATTTGGTAATGAAATAGGCAAAGTATCTAATAGCTGGGAGATGAATGTTCCAAATTTTACCACTTTCCTTTGAGAAGTCTAAACCTTGGCAAATCTCAGCATATAAATCCATAAGTGACTTGGGCCACTCCTTGATCTTCTCACAAGATCTCCACTGAGGTACTCTAATTGCTGCACAGAAATCAGCAAACGGCAGGTCGACAGATATATTATATATTTTGTAATGGACCATGGGATTAGATGTAGACCAAGTGAACCAGAAGTCCTGCACAAAAGCCATGGTTAGCTTAACATATTGGAATGGTTCACCTTCAACAAAGTGTTCCAACCCTGCATTTGTAACCATATTTTGGAAGTCTTGGAGGATCCTCGTGGTTCTCATAAATTCATGGCATGGATATATGGAAGGAAAAACTGCCTCCTCACGATGAACCTTCATTGTCTCATGCACCATCAAGTCATATTGATTCAGTGGATAAGCACTCATCTTCCTTGCTGAAATTTTTAGACAACCATCAAACCAAGTGATTTCTAAGTTGATAAATGATGAGCAACTACTATAGGAACTTGCTAGGGGACTACACATGCATCAAAACAAAGTTTCTAAGCATAGAACAAGCAAGCAAGCTTAAACAACCTGTCACCTATAGCAGCAAAATACTCAAGATACAATCTACCAATCACAAATCTAATTGGACAAGTGGAGGAGGCACATACCAAGGAGCAAACCCTCCAAAAATCAGCACTTGAGATGGGCTGAACAAGGAGATCGAAAATCGCGAGCAAGAACATCAAGAACTCAAGCTTGAGCAAGTTTTCCGGTGTTTTTGGGAGAGAGAAATAAGATGGCTTTGAGGAGGCAGCCTAGAGGGGCCCAGGTGGGCCAGACCCCACCCCCAGGCGCCGCCACCTGGTAGGCCACGCCTACCATGGGTGTGGTGTACTAGGGTGGCCCCCTGGGTCACTTTAGGTGCCTCTCTGCCCCTTTTTTCGAGGAAAAAATTATTTTGAATTTTTTGGGATTTTTCGGGAAACTATTTTTGGCCAATTTTTAGGGTATGAAAATTGATTTTCTCGTGGAAACAAATTTTCAGAAGAAGCAAAAGCAAACCAAAAGCCAAACTACAGGAGCTCTAAGAAACTCAAACAAGCAAACAACTAGCAAAACTAAAGCTAAATCAAAGACTAGGAAGGAGAAAAGTAAAAGAAAGCAAGTATAACCATCGTGGAAACATTATTTTGTTTATTAAAACCCTTTTGTTAACAAGGTTGATCAAGTATTGTTACCAAAACAATCTTATATGAAGCAAAACTTTGCATTCCACAAGGTGATTATGTTACCTCATACTTGATAGCAATGGTCCCAATCATAATAGTTTCAAAATTTTCTTGTGGAATGGGACAATATATTTCTCCAACCTTGATGCTCTCAATATTTTCAATGGAATTCAGGCAATAGCTCTTAACAACCTTCTTGGGGAAATAGACAGTGTGTTCTTTGTCATTAATATTGAATATTACTTTTCCTTGATTGCAATTGATGACAGCACCTGCAGTATTAAGAAAAGGTCTCCCAAGAATAATAGACATATTATCATCTTCAGGCATTTCAAGCACAGCAAAATCAGTTAAAACCATGCAATTATGAGCAACTTGAACAGGAACATCCTCACATATACCAACATGAATAGTAGTTGACTTATCAGCCATTTGCAAAGATATATCGGTTGGTATCAACTTTTCTAGCTGGAGTCTCTTGTAGAGAGAAAAATGCATAACACTAACTCCAGCTCCCAAATCACATAAAGCAGTTCTAACATAATTATTCTTAATGGAGCAACGAATAGTTGGTATACCTTGATCACCAAGTTTCTTTGGAACCTTACCATTGAAGGAGTAATTAGCAAGCAAAGTAGAAATCTCCTCATTAGGAATCTTCCTTTTATTAGAGACAATATCCTTCATATACTTTGAATAAGGAGGCAACTTAATAGCATCAGTCAAATGAATTTGCAAGAATAAAGGTTTCATCCACTCACAAAACTTGTTGTAGTGCTCCTCCTACTTTGACTTGTGTTTCTTACCTGGAAAAAGGCATAGGTTTCTGCACCCAAGGTTCTCTCTCTTTACCATGTTTATTAGCAATAAAATCTTCCTTTGTGTACCTAGTGTTCTTAGAGTGTTTATCAGGTTCTTCCTCACCTTCCTCCTTATCAGGAGACTCATTTTTATCATTACAACTCTCAGTTTCAGCATCAGAGACAAATATACTATTAGGATCTACAGCAGGTTCAAGTGGTTCCTCAACTCTCTTATGTTTCTTTTTCTTCCTCTTACGAGGACTACCACTATCTTCACCATGTTGGGAATCCTCCTCTATTCTTTTAGGGTGTCCTTCGGGATATAAAGGATCTTAAGTAGCTATACCACTCCTAGTTCTAATTCCATAAGCATGTTTATCTCCTGAAGCATTAACTAGCATATCCTTTTGCACCTTAGCAAGTTGATCAAGTTGAGTTTGAATCATTTGAAAGTGTTTACAAAGCATTTTAATATCATTAGAATTTCTTTCCACAATATCTTTCAACTCATGGATAGCTCTAGAGTTTTCCAATAAATGATTCTGAACTTGTTTATTAAAATACCCTTGCTTAATAATAAATATGTCAAGTTCCTCTAAACATTGATCAGGAGGCTTACCATAAGGAATATCACCTTCATCAAAGTGTTGGAGAGAGTGTACCTCAATAGTAGATGAATGGGGAATTGTCTTACATAATTCATCTATAGGAGGTAGATTCTTCACATCTTCAGCTCTAATACCTTTCTCCTTTAGACACTTCTTAGCTTCCTTCATCACTTCATCATTTAATGCAATAACTCCCCTCTTCTTTGTTGTTGGTGCTGGAATTGGTTCAGGAACAACTGGTTCAGGAGTAATAGGCTCAGGTCTATTTAGCTCAGTTGAAGTCCAATCATCATAATTCTTGCTTATCTTAGCCATTAATTCTTCAGCATCTGTAGGACTTCTTTTCCTGAAAACACAATTAGCAAAGCTATCCAGGTAGGTCCTAGAATCATCAGTTAGTCCATTATAATAAATATCAAGAAGCTCATTCTTAGGTAATGGACATCCAGGATGTGCATGAATCAAGGCACAGAACCTTGTCCATGACTCAGGCAATTTCTCTTCTTATCCCTGTTTAAAATCAAAAAGTCTCTACAAAGCAGCATGTCTAGCACTGGGAGGAAAATATTTCTAGAAGAAAGAAGCAATCAAGCAATCAGGGCTATCAACGGAACCAGGAGGTAATCTATTAAACCAAGCCCTAGCTTCTCCTTTTAGTGAAAAAGGGAAGATCTTAGTAACAAAATACTTGCGCATCTTAAAATCATCAGAGAATAAAGCACTCATAGTAGAAAGCTCATTCATATGAGCCACAACACTCTTATTTTCAGTACCACAAAAAAGTTCTTTCTCAACGATATCTAAATAAGATAAATCAAGAGACAAATCATAGTCTTGATCTTTAATATCTATGGGAGAAGTGACAAACTTAGGATCAGAGCACAACTTAGGCATGATAGTACGTCTAGCAAGGAGACTCTTAATAGCACTAGTACCATGTGTGCTTCGGCACTCTTCAACAAAATCATCAGTGAACTCAATGTAACCATCATTAATATCATAACTCTCACTAGACTCAGGTGAGCTAACAGGTGTAACAGTGTCTTCACTAAGAGTTTCGGTATTTCCTAGACTAGCCATAGTAGCATCTAGAAAATGACCTAATGAACCACTCGCATCAAGCACAGTATAAGTAACATCATGAGTATGAAAAGTAGTTTCAGACTCAGCAGTAGTAGCAGTGTGTGTAGCATGTGTATGTGGTGGTGGTGTAACAAACTTACTTATAACAGACGGTGAACCAAGAGCAGCAAAGGTGTTTAGGATTGTACCTCTTCTTGTAGTGGATGGTAAAATAGGGAACTTTACATCACGAGACTTCCCCATGATGAAAGGAGTAGCAGTGAACAATAATAGATCCAAGTGAACTTACAAATAAAGCTATGCTCCCCAGCAACTGCGCCAGAAAATAGTCTTGATGACCCACAAGTATGGGGGATCGCAACAGTCTTCGCGGGTAGTATTACCCAATTTATTGATTCGACACAAGGGGAGCCAAAGAATACTTGTAAGCCTTAACAACTGAGTTGTCAGTTCATCTGCACCTGGAAATAGTTCTTGCTCACAGAAGTTTATCAGTAGCAACAGTTTGGTAGTAGAAATAGCAAAGCAACAGCAATAGCAACAGCAACCGTGAAACATGAGCAATAGTAACAGTAACGGTAACAGTAGGATTCGAGTGCGGTAGACATAGGGATGGATGGACGGGCGTTGCATGGACGAGTCTAAACATGTAACTTCAAGATTTAGGGCATTGCAGATAAATAATAACAAGCATCCAAGTACTAAACAATCCTAGGCATGTGCTCCAAATATAGTCATACGTGCTCGCAATGAGAACTTGCACAACATCTTCTGTCCAGACAGCCCGTGGCAGTGGGGCCTCTAGGGAACTACTGGCAATTAAGGTGATCCTTTTAATAGAGCACCGGAGCAAAGCATTAACACTCCGTGAACGCATGTGATCCTCACACCACAGCCATCCCCTCCGGTTATCCCAATTATTGTCACTTTGGGGCCTTTGGATCCGGACAATGATATGTGTACACAACTTGTAGGTAAGATCATAAACAATACTATCATAATGATTCAATAATAAGTTCAGATCTGAGATCATAGTACTCGGGCCCTAGTGACAAGCATTACGCACAACAAGTTGCAACAAAGTCAAATAACACTAATAGAGATACTAGGCACTATGCCCTAACAGATCTTATTCAATTACATGATAGAAATCATCCAATCCCTACCATCCCCAAGCCTACAGCGGGGGATTACTCACTCATGGATGAGGGAAAAATCGGTGGTTAATGGAGATGCGTTGGTGATGACGATGGCGATGATCCTCTCCAAATTCCCCTTCCCAGCAGGGTGCCAGAACGGAGTTTCTGGATCCAAATCTTGGTTTCTAGTGGCGGCGGTGGAGCAGAACTCTTTCTGGAAAACTATCGAACCCCCATCGTTTTTAGGTCGAAAGGCAACTTATAGGCGCAGAGGGAAGCCGAGGGGGTGCCTGGGGTGGCTGCACCCCCCTAGGCGTGGCCAGTGGTGGGCCCGCGCCTGGGGTGGGTGTGGGCCCCCAGGCCTCCTCTCCTTCTCGTCTTCTGGCTCCGTGGATCTTCTGGTGAAATATAATTTTTGGCACATTTTCCGGGATTTTTTCTGATAGTTGATTTTCTGCACAAAAACAAGACACCAAGGTAATTCTGCTGAAAACAACGTCGGTCTGTGTTAGTTGTATCCAAATCACACAAGTTTAGAGAAGAAACAATAGCAAATTTTTGAGAAAGTAGATACGTTTTGGACGTATCACTTGCATATTAATAATGGGTTCCCAACTATCTTATACTTTCCTAGGAATAGAAGCTTTGTGTTTTAGCTTCTCTTCCTTAATTTTCACAAGAGCATATGTAATGTGTTTGGTGAAAGCAACATGCATATCACTAGCATAAGGCCTTCTAGCAAGCTTTTGTAGGAACATAATCACCTCAGAAATATTGCAACCATCAATATCAAAATCAAACTTAGCATCACTAGTAGTAGGCTCAATAGGCTTAGGCATAGTAGGAGGAGGAATAGGGACTACTTGTGGTTTAGTGGTGATAGTGCACACACTATTGTTTCTATCAATTTCAGCTTCGCTTTCCCACCTAGCATGAAGTTGAGCTAACAGCCTAACATTTTCATTAATAGTAACTTGTATGGCATGAGCAGTAGCAAAGGTATTTTCCATAGTTTCAAGTTTAGCAGCCATTTTATTACTCAAGGAATACTGAGCTTCAGACAAAGAGGATATGTTTTTCTCAGCATTTAAAATCTTTTTCTCTATATCCTTATTGAAAGTGGTTTGTTTACTAATAAAGTCTTTCAGCATGACTTCAAGTTCAGAGGGGGCACTTCTAGCATTATTGTAGGAGTTTCCATAGGAATTGCCATTATTAGGATGATAAGGCCTATAATTGTTGTTGCTACCAAAATTATTTATATAAGCATTGTTGTTAAAATTGTTGTTTCTAATGAAGTTCACATCAACTTGCTCTTCTTGAGCAACCAAAGAGGCTAAAGGAATACTATTAGGATCTAGAGGAGCTTTCCCATTAACAAGCATAGCCATAATAACATCAATATTATCACTCAAAGTGGAAGTTTCCTCAAGATAATTTACCTTCTTACCATGTGGAGCTCTCTCAACATGCCATTCAGAGTAGTTAACCATCATATTATCAAGGAGCCTTGTTGCAGCACCCAAAGTGAGGCCCATGAAGGTACCTCCAGCAGCTGAATCCAACAGGTTCGTGAGGAGAAGTTCAAACCTGCATAAAAAGTCTAGATAATTATCCAAGGAGTGAGTCCATGAGTGGGGCAATTCTTAACCAAATATTTCATTCTTTCCCAAGCTGTAGCAACATGTTCACTATCAAGTTGTTTAAATTTCATAATGTCACTTCTCATAGATATAATCTTAGCAGGAGGATAGTACTTTCCAATAAAAGCATCTTTGCACTTAGTCCAAGAATCAATACTATTTTTAGGCAAAGATAACAACCATTCTTTAGCTTTTTCTCTCAAGGAGAAAGGGAAAAGCTTGAGCTTAATAATATCTCCATCTACATCCTTATATTTTTGCATCTCACAAAGTTCAACAAAGATATTGAGATGGGCAGCAGGATCATCAGAACTAGTACCAGAAAATTGCTCTCTCATCACAAGATTTAACAAAGCAGGCTTAATTTCATAAAAAGTAGCATCAGGAGCAGGTGGAGCAATAGGAGTGCTTAGGAAATCATTGTTATTGGTGGTAGTGAAGTCACACAACTTGGTGTTCTCAGCAGAGTTCATTTTGGCAAAGGTGGGCAAGCCAAAAACAGCAGCAGCAGCTAGAGCAAGAACTAAGTTTTGTGTGTTTTTTAATAAAGCAAACAAACCAAACTAGACTAATTTTTGGATTTTTTTGAAAAGAGGCAAACAAAACCAAGCAAAAGAAACAAAGCAAACTAAAAACAAAGTAAAGAGAAAGGAAGTGGAGGATTCCCCTAGTGAAGACGTCCTTAGCCTCCCCGGCAACAGCGCCAGAAAAAGCTTGATGACGCCCAACACTGTCGTGGGACGCTTCGTTGGAAACCCCAAGAGCAAGGTGTGATGAGCACAGCAGCAAGTTTTCCCTCAGTAAGAAACCGAGGTTATCGAACCAGTAGTAGGAAGGAAGCATCACACAGGTGTTGCTAGCAACGTGGAGACCTACACAACACAAACTCAAGACTTTGCCCCAACGAATCAGTGAGGTTGTCAAGCTCACCGGTTTGCTGTAACAAAGGATTAAACGTATGGTGTGGAAGGTAATGGTTTACAGCAAGTAAACAAGTAACAGTGGAAGGTATATCAATGGTAAATATTGGACCGGGGTCCATAGTTCACTAGATGTGCTCTCCTTAGATAAAAAAACATGGCATGAAGGGTAAACAAATTACAGCAGGGTAATTGACAGGAACTGAGCAAGGCATAACAATGCAATTACAAGTCAGAAAGATCTTATGAGATTCGATTGGGTAATACAACAAGATACATAGACCGCCATCCAACTTCATCTATGACTAGAAGTCCACCTTTAGGTTATCATCCGAACCCCCTCCGGTATTAAGTTGCAAGCAACAGACAACTGCTTTAAGAAAAGTGTGTAAGGTAAATAGTCCACATGTTCCATGAACAAGAGACCATTGTTTTCTCCCTAGTGGCAACAACACATCTACAACCGAAGAGATTTCTGTCACTTCCCTTGGAAACTAGAGGCATGAACCCACTATCGAGCATAAATACCCTCTATTGGAGTCACTAGCAACTACTTGGCCAAGATAGCTACTAACAACGGAGAGCATGCAAGATCACAAACAACACAGACATGATAGAATCATAAAGATAAAATCATTAATCAAGCCAACATAATAATCTCAATATCCATCGGATCCCCACAAACACAACATGCATTATTACAAATAGATTAGATCTTGATCATGAACGGAGCTCACAAGATCTATACATGAAAGCACAAAGGAGGAGATACAACCATCTAGCTACTACATGGACCCATGGTCCAAGGTGGAACTACTCACGCATCATACCGGAGAGATGGCCTCCGGGATGATCTCCCCTCTGGCAGGGTGCCGAGAAGAACTTCAGATCCCCCTCGATCTAGGGACGATGGTGGCGGCGGCTACAGAAGGTTTCGTGGAATATTGATCGGGTACTTAGGGTTTCTACATCGAGGGCTTCTTATAGGAGAAGGGGGAGGCCAAGGAGGTCGCTAGGGGCCCCACACCCTGCCTAGGTGCGGGGAAGGGCCCACCCTTGCCTAAGGGGGGTCTGTGCGCCCTGGCATGCCTCTCAGTATCCTCTCTGGACTTCTTGTTCCTCACGGAAAGTTATTGACTTTGACGTTTGTCTCGTCCAATTCCGAGAATATTTCTTTTCTAGCTTTTCTGGAACCAAAAATAGCAGAAAACAGGCAACTGTCATTGTGGCAACTTGTTAATAGGTTAGTACCAGAAAACATGTAAAAAGCACCTCAAAGTGTAGACAAAGCAAAGCAAAATAGATACTAAACAAGCATGGAACATCAAAAATTATAGATACGAGTCTAGCGTATCAAAGCCATTCTTTAATTTTGGTCCAGGACTACTATATGCAAAATTATATATTTTTACATATTAAGATAGGTCATGGCCAAGATGATTTTTGATAGTTGGAATCAACTCAAAATCACTTGTGGTTATTTTAGAAAAATGTTTGGAGTGACAAAAGCTATTGTCTTGTTATTTTTACTGTGGCTGATCTATAGTTTCAAACTGTTTGAATCCAACGGGAGTGATTAGGGATTTTCATCTACTTTCAAACAAAATTGGTTTTAGTCAATTTGGTTCAGTGAATCTTTCTGAATTGATTTTTAAAGTTACCTATAGTATAGGATTTTCAAATAAAATAAAAACCTAAGTTTGAATCGGTGGGCTACGCGCGGGAATGCTAATGGGCTGGCCCAACTACGCGATGCGCGCGCGGCGAGATGCAACGGGGTTGGTCCCACTCGTCAGCAGCTAACCAAACGTGAAGCGGTATCTTACGATCTAGTCGTGCGATTAGGGCGTGATCGACGACTGGGCGTCGTCGTCTCCGTCGCATGGTGCGCGCAAGACAGAACCCTAGCGCTATGACGGGGGTCGTTGGGGGCTTACCAGGGCTCCAGCTAGGTCCGACGAGGTGGGCGAACGAGCGAGTCGACAACGGGGGTTCGACTGGTGCTCGCGGCAGCTCCTGGGGTGGCTCCTAGCATCGGCTCCTTTCCTCCTCTGCAGCGGTGGACTCCGGTGAAATTCCGGCGATGTGGTGCTCGCCTTGCTCCAGGGATGGGTCAGAGAGGTTGCTGGGTGAGAGGGGAGTGGGATGTTGTGCGTTTTGTGGACAGGGGAGGGCTCTATTTATACTGCGGCTAAGGGGGCACGATGGCATGGCTCGGGCTCGTCGGCGACGTAGTTATAGTGGGCTATCAACATGGCCAAGGGTGTAGGTCGACGTGGTGCTTCAGGGCGGTCGTCATGCGCACAATGGCATGGCGAGGCGTGGTCTCCATCATTCTAGAACATCCGTGCTCTACAGCGGTACTGTCGGCCTTTGACACGGCGTTACGGTGGTCACGACGAGCGCGGGGTCAAATGATCATGTCTGGGCGGTTGCTGGAGTCACGACAAACTTATTGGCGCCAGGAGGGAGCGAGGTGCGGCGTGTGCGAGCGGGAATGCTCGACGCTCTGGCACGACGACCGGCATGGTCTGGTGTTAAATGGGTGCGGCTGCGCTGACGTCTCCGCGAGCGGTCATTGGTCGAGATGTGCACAGGCAGAGGCGGTGAGGTCAGGGCTACCTCCTAGACATCGTGGGAGAGGGTTGTGCGGTCTGTGGCAGTGTGTCCGTGTTGAGGTGGCAAGGTGAGCTGGGTACCATTTTGCATTGGTCATTTGATCGAGTGAGATGAGCTCCAATGCACGGGCTGGTACTGATTGAGTTAAGGGCACGTCGTGGGAGCTCTGTGAGGTCACAAAGATGATCAAAGGATTGATCAAAATAGTAGATAGTTGATGAGGTTGTACTATGATCACCAAGTGTTTGATCAAATGGCCGCAAGAACTCAACCTTCATATTCTCAAGTGATTTTTGGTGGGTGTGCTGATCATAATCTTGGTAGTCTCTGGGTGCAAGGATTTGCTAAGTGGTGAAGGTTTTAGTGGTTTTCCAAAAAAGACTATCTTGATGCATAAGATAGATTCAGTTTTGAATTGCCTCTCAAATGGATTTGGATTTGTTTCTGCAAGGTTGGAAAGCTCCATTGCGTTTAGTGTCACTAGTTCTAGCATGGGGAGAAAAGAAATATAGTTGTTTCTGTTTGAGATCACTTGCTAGAGATGCTCAAAGTGAGCTGGGTGTTAACTTTTGCAAAAATGACCATTAGGTCATATGCTTCATATTTTATTTTTCTCTTGTTTTGATCTGGTTTGGAAATGACCTAGATGATATGGTTTTGATCTTTAAACCATTTCTCATCATTTAAAACAATCAAACATGTCATGGCAAACATTCACACACATTCATAACACACATGCATTAAGTTAGGGTTTAATTAATAAAAGCTTTTGTTAACCCTAATTTTGGTTGATTAGAAATTGATATCCTCATTAATATTTTTGAGATATTACATCTATGAGCTGCCAGAATTTATATGTGAATAATTATTGTCTGAATGATGTGTTTTGGTCTGAAATTTATATGTGGCCTGGATCACCTGCTAGAATTATGGTGAAATTACACACATCATGTAAGAAAATAAATGATAACAAAAGCATTTGAATTAACCGGTGGAACAATACTGACATAGGTAGCTATATAATGGTTTAACAAGACTGACATAGGTAGCTAAATACTGGTTCAACAATACTGACATAGGTAGCTAAATAATATGTTCAACAGGTAACATTACATAGACAAATTTGCCACAGCAAAATAACAGTTTTACATCAGAATCTTTGCTCCAAGCAATTCAACCATCTAAAGGACCACTATTTGAGTCCCTACCAGCAGATGCATTTGCCCCAGCTGTGAAGTAGGACATGAATCCTCTCCCTTTCCTTGGAGCTGAACCAGTAGGAGCTTGTGCATCATTAGTTGATCTTGGAGGAACAAAAGAGGATCTTGGTGGCCTGGGAGCTTGTTTTGGCATAGAAGATGAGGATGGTGCCCTGGAAGATGAGCCTGCTCCATCACTCTAGGGCCTGCCCCAGCAGGAATGGTCATGTTTGACTGCAAATAACAGAGTTATTAACTAAAATTTAAATAAAATGCAGAAATCCTTTGTGCAATAATTTAGTTACCTTGTGCTGGCTTTTCCTAAGTGCAAGATCAGGTCTAAGTGGTTGTGCACAGCTTGTGTACTTGTGTCCTTGTAATTTGCAGTTGCTACATGTGATAGTGGCCATCCTAGATGATTCCTTGGTTTAGGGACCTCAAATTTCCCTTTTCTCCTCTCTTCCTGCCTCCTTCCCTTTTGGTGATCTTTAAAAGCAGGTGGCATTATGTCAGTATCTGTTCTTGTCTAGCCATGCTGCTGTGGCATTGGATAGAACACAGGCCTATAGGATTTGAGGTAGTAGGGTTTCTTATAGAAATCTGAGACATAATCTTCTGGATATTTTCCTGCTTTATAGATGGCTGAGATTGCATGATTGCATGGCAACTCAGTAAATCCCACTTTCTGCAAGAACATGTTCTACTATCTATATTTAACTCATATGTGTGATCACCACTTGCTACCTGCCATAGTCCTTCATCTGCTCTTTGTGGGATACAATGTCTAGCATATTTTTTCATCATTTCAAGCTTCTCAACATAATGTGGTGTGATTTCCCACCTAGATTTTCTACCACCATCTCTCTTGTCACCAAACCTGACCATTTGCTTGTCATGGATCCCTACCAGCATTGTCACTATTGGTTTGTTTCTTTCATCCAGGATATATCTATTGAACACTTCACTAAGATTATTGTTCACCAAATCTGTCTTGCGGTTTGAGTCAAAATCCCACCTTTCACATGTGTGCACTGGAATTTTTCAAAGCCACTGCCAAGCTTGCTCACACTATTTTTTCATTTCATCCATTGCCTTATCAAAACCATGCTTAGTGTAAGAATATGCTGCCCTGTCCATGCACTTCTTCGGGTCCTCTCCTCTGAATCCTGCAGTCTGAAAGTTGGCATAAATGTGCCTAAGACAGAATCTCTAGGATGAGTTTGGGAAGACAGTGGTCACAGCTTTTATCAGCCCTTTCTGCCTGTTAGACATAATGGCGTACTGTCCAAACTGGCCTTCCTCTCCACCAAGTGTTTCCTTCAACTGCTCTAGAAACCACTGCCAATTCTCAGTATCTTCTTTTGCAACAATGGCCCAAGCTATTGGATAAATATTGTTATTTCCATCTCTGCCTGTAGCTGCAAGGATTTGATCTCTAGTGGTCAGCTTTATGAAACAACCATCCAACCCTATGAAGGGCCTACATCCCTCAAGGAATCCAAGCCTAGCAGCATTGACACAAAAGAAAAGCTCATGGAATCTTGGCTTGTCACTGATGAAAACTGATATCCCACAAGTATAGGGGATCGTGTGTAGCCTTTTTGATAAGTAAGAGTGTCGAACCCAATAAGGAGCTAAAGGTAGGATAAATATTGTCTCAAGTTCTATCAACCACTGATACAACTCTACGCACACTAAACGTTTGCATTATCTAGAAAATAAAACTAGAGCAACAACACAAGCACTAGAGATAGCTTTGCAAGAAAATAAACGATAAGAAAGTAAAGCTAGTTGCTGCAGCAATAAAATACACTAAATTAACAGAACTATGAGTATGGAATAGTGGTGGTAATTGTGGTGGATTTGTCCAAGTTTAATTAGCGAATAAATCGGGTTCATTTTCTTCGATGCAGTTTTCTATGTGGGAGAGGCTAAATATACATGTACTTCACTACTTGGAATTACATATACTATATGATTGGATTGTTAGCAAACATCTGTAACTACTAACAATGCATTAAGGTTTTCCCAACCATAGCCTTAAGTTAATGGTCCTCTTACTCCCCATACGTGCAACGTTTTGGTTCGCGTCCTTAGGTTTCTGTCACTCCGACAGAACTTCCCCCTTCCTCTTACATATACTACAAACCCTATGATGTTTAATCCATACACGCACAAATATAATGGACATCAAAGGACTGTACCATATCAACATACAACTCTAATGAACTAAAGACGTTCAACCATTGAATCTAAGAACAAAGGAACTACACAAACATGACATAGATCATAGGATTATAACTTATAGCATCAAACACCATGTTTACATAGGACGATACAGAGGTGTGTGGGAGGATGAACCATACTAGGAGGATTAGGTGATGGAGATGGCGGTGAAGATGGTGAAGAGGGCGGCGACGATGCCGGCAGCGGCGCGGGGGACTCCTTCCCCCCTGTCGGTATCGTGGGGGAGCACGGCCCCTTAGCCCCATTCCTTCATGGCTTCTTGGGAGCCCTCTCCCATGGAGATGGGATCCGTGGGAGAGGCAAAAACGTGGCTTTGGGGGCTGCAAATTCGTGGGTGGAGGTGTCTCCCACTAATTAGGTTTCCTCCCTTTATATAGCTTCTCGGATTCGCGTCACCCCATCTTGGGCTGCAGTAAATCGGGCTTAGCGGGCCCGTTCGGACTCAGAATCAGCTAAATTTTATGTCCAGAACGATTGTCGCGAAATTTCCTACAACTTTGTAGTTCAAGAGTTTTCTGCTTGACGCTGTCTTCGACCCGAAACGTGACCATCTTCAAAAAAAAGTTCTGAGACAGATTTCTGGAAAATCCCAATTTGACTCCAACAAGGGTTCCACTTGTATTCTTGATAATTCCTACACATCAAAGTGTAAAACAAAAATATTGTGCACTTTTGCAACTATTAGTAGGTTAGTCCAAATAACTCATGAACTTTATATAAAAAGAAATGCGGGTGGAATGAGCTATTTGACCAAGATAAATTTATAGAGTATTTTCTAAATAAGTGCTACAGAGGAAAGTCCTAGATGAATTCAGAGATGCGCCAGTTAAAATGTGTCTTGAACAAGTATTCGCTGGATCGTGGAGTATGTTGAGCTAATATGGAGCTATCAACGACAAGTATTGCTGGCCTCGAACGCCAGAAAATTTTGCAAATACTATGAAGACACGTGAGGAGGTGCATGTAATAGTAGATTTCACGTAGACGATCGGAGGTGACAGCCGGTTGATTAATTAGCTAGTGGGATTAGCATTGTTGCCGAATATTTTATTCCTTTTCAGCCAAATATATTTGGCATCTGTACGTGGGCATATCTTAGGCATCTGAAAATGCTACATATTAACGGGCCTGTTTAGTTATGGATTACCGATGGAAAAGGCTTGAGTCTTGGTCGGTTTAGTCTTAGAGATTTAGTCCTGTACGGAACGCTGCATTCTACGCGAAGTCCTGCACCTTATTTAAAGGTTCTGGCCGATTGAGAACAAACACAATCGATCTATACACAAAACTTTACTCTACGTTTTTGTCTCTGTCGCTCTTGGCTGAGCCCTAGGGTTTAGCTAATCTTTACCGTTTTGTCTTGAAAAATGGTCGGATCTTCTTCATGAAAGCGAGGTACCTTTGTTGATTTGCTCGGAAATCATTCGTTCGTCGTCGCGAAAGTATGACAGCTATCTTGGTGTTGCGCGGCGTTTTCGCGTGCCAACACAATTGGCGACTCCGCTGGGGAAGAAGATCAAGAAGTACACGAGGACTGATCCCAAGGACACGAGCGATCTCAACCCGGACAACATCATCCCCGTCACGCTCGACGATCTGCCCGAAGACGTACGGCGGGAACTCGAGCGGGGGCTTGAAGAGCAGAAGGCTGAGGTGCTGAAATTAAAGTTGAGTGGGTACTTTAAGACAAGGGGCGTTGCCGTAAAAAAGGTAACGCCACCAAACCCTCCTCCGGCACTCGACGTGAAGGTAATTAACTCAACCGAAGATATTGCTCATTTGATTGGCGTATCTGTAGCTAGCAAGTATGGATCTGATATGGTAGATGCGTCACGCACAGTTACTCAATTAGCTAGTAAATTTGGCGAGTTTAAAGAGCAGTTTAGTAAGGAAATTGAAACTAGTTTATCTCGCCAGAGGTTCGCTCGTTAGTGCTATAAATCAATGATAAACATCATGACAAACGACTGATGTCCCCGGAAAATTATGAATTCATAAATTTATCTAGTCATACTTATATACCCGGTGCATCGGTTAATATAGCGCAACCTCATATTAATTTAAACAATAATAAAAATGGCCAAAATTATGCTAGCCGTTCGGCCCATAATGTTGCACCTAGTGTTACTCCTGCAATAGTATCAACTTCGATTCCACAAGCTTATAACAGCTATAACCGATGCACATGTTTTAACTCTAATTTGCAACAGCCTAGTTATCAAACAGTAGCTTATAGTACACCACCTTTGCCACCGGTTGGTACCGGGATTCCTTATGGTCCGGTACATGATTCATATTTTAGTATCTCTGCAGCAAACCATATATGCTCAAACTGCTTTGCCTGAAATGCCACCATGTACTTTTATTCCATCTGTTCCACAAAATGGTTCTCCACAACCCACTGATAGTTTTAAAGATCAACTTGCTAATATACTTAGGGAATTTGGTTTAGAACCTAAGGGTAGAGCACATGCATAGCAAAAACCATAACCTGATTATTTTGATCCTATGTCGTATCCTCGCGGTTTTAGAATTCCAAATTTTGTTAAGTTTACGGGAGAAGATGGTAGAGCAACTTTTGAACACATAGGGCAATTTTTAGCACAATGAAGTGATGTCGGCACGTCTGATGTTTATAGGGTAAAATTATTTCCTTTGTCTTTGTCCGATACTGCATTTACTTGGTTTACATCGCTTGCTCCTAATTCTATTTCGGCATGGGCACCATTGGAGCAGAAATTTCATGAGTACTTTTATAGCGGTGAAACTGAACTTCGACTTTCAGATTTAACTATAGTTAGGTAAAAATATAATAAAAGTGTTCATGAGTATATTAGGAGGTTTAGAGATGTCAAAAACCGTTGTTTCAGTCTTAACATAGCCGAAAAGGATTTAGCCTATCTTGCTTTTTCGGGTTTGCTTACTCATATTGAGGATAAGTTAGAAGGTCAAGAATTCTCAGATGTTAATCTGGTTTTGTAAAAGGCTTTGGCACAAGAAAACCGGGCTAAAGATGTTAAACAATATAGCCGGTTTAAAGATAATAGAAATAAAGAGAAGGAAAACCACACAGTTAATGCTTTAGATTATGAAGAAGATTCGGCTAGTGAAGATGATGTTGATATATGTGTAGCCGAGTGGGTTCAAACATTTAAATCAAAACCTTTTACATGTCCCGCTTTGAAACCTATACCTACTAGGAGAGAGGACATTAAATATACTTTTGATGTTAGCAAGTGTGATAAAATATTTGATATGTTGCTGCAAGGAAATTTAGTTAGATTAAGAGAAGGTCATGTAATACCATCTGCAGAAAAATTGGGTAGGAAAGCTTACTGCAAGTGGCATAATTCTTTTTTACATGCTACTAATGATTGTAACGTGTTTTGTCGACAGGTGCAATCGGCCATTGATGATGGACGATTGACATTTACCGAAGGTTCTAAGATGAAGCTCGATAGTGATCCTTTTTCTATCAATATAATTGAAGTTGAGACAAAGAAGATGCTTGTTCGGTCGGATCAGGCTGAGTCCGCGAAAGATAAAAATCTTGTTGATAATAATGCTTCTCCGAGGATGATCAAGCCAAAAAATCCAGAAGTCGGAGTGTGGAAATTCAATGAAACCAAGAGAAAAACTCCAAGGCCAAAGCCCACAGTTAACATGTTGCTGGAGAAATACACTTCACGCAAGGTTGATAGTGTGTTTAATCGGCTTAGAGGTAATAAGCGTCCTAGGTCTTCTACTCGACCCAGGGGCCATGAGCGATGGCAAGAAAATCCATATAATCATCAGCCTTATTTTCCAATGGAGCCAACATACTGGGTTGTCCGTCACCAATGTATCCTCAATATCCTCCATGGGGCTTCAATCCATGGATTCCATATCCTACAGGGCCAGCAGGTTATTTTCAGCAGGGATGGTTCCCGCCGAGGCCTACTTTCAGACCATATATGCATGATAAAAAAGGCTCGTTTCGATCATAAAACTCGGTCGTGTGATGCAATTATTGTGCAAAGGAAACGTTCGCCGAGTCGTGGTGCCGGTGGCAAGAATTATAGTGATGAAAGCCAGCGCACGTGGGTGCCGAAGTGAGTGAAGATTTCAGATGGTCTCAAAGTTGATCCGTGTACAAAAGTTGGAGAATACCAACTGGCTAAGGGTATCGTTGATGATCCAAAAACACACCGTTGTTGGACCGGGGTCTATTCAGAAAGTAACTATCGGTGAAGAAAATGATGGTGAGCTACGGATGGGATCTGATCAATATTCGAAGGAAGCTAGTCTAGAGCCTTGCATGCAAAATGACAAAGAGAGAGCACCCAACGTGTCTAGTAGTCCAGGCCAAAATATATATTCATTTGGCACACGTACAAATTCAGTGAGCAACAGAGTACGGTCAGTTGCATAGGAACTAAACCAGGGCCTAGTGGTACCCGAGGGGTCTCACACATACACAGAAACGATATTTCCAGCGGCTACGAGCGTCGGAGATCAGAGAGGAGATAGTTGATCGGAGCCGCGATGAGTGGCTCAATCGAGCTAGACCAATGGTGGCACCTATGAAAACTTGGAAGGAGAAACGCATCGCTGCCGAGGAAAATAAAAATTCTGATGACGCGTTTGCTGATGAGAATTCAGAGAGTAAAGACGAAGTACCTACTGATATGGATGTTAATATGGTGTTTGTCTTGCCTGCTGATTTCCATGCACCTGAAGCCGAAGTTGCAGAGCTTGTTCTTGGTCAAAAATATGCTACATTCGAGAAGCCAAAAAAGCCGGAACAACACTTGAAGCCACTATTTATCCGGGGACACATTGATGGTAAGTCTATTGGTCGCATGCTTGTTGACGGTGGTGCTGGTGTCAATATTATGCCTCTTTCGGTGTTTTCTAAATTGAACTGAAAGGAGAGCTGAGTTAATGAAGACCAACATGGGACTTAGCGGATTCTCAGGAGAGTTATTTGAAGCGAAGGGCGTTATATCTATGGAGCTCATAGTCGGAAGCAAGACATTGCCGACTGCGTTTTTTGTTGTTGATGTCAAAGGCCGCAACAATATTCTTTTGGGGCGCGACTGGATCCATGCAAATTGTTGCATTCCTTCTACTCTACATCAGTGCTTAATTCAGTGGGTTGATAATGATGTGGAGATAGTTGAGGCGGACAATTCATCTTGCATTGCTTTGACAGAGGCACCGGTTGATTGGCAACACGGTGAGATGCGGTGTTTGACCGGTAGAGATTTATCTGATTATGATTATATCAATATTGGTAGAGATGGTTTTGTACCTATAAACGCACAGCCGGCTAGCATAGCTCGGCTTAACAATTTATCTATGTAATGATGAGTAAATATGATAGTATTAAGTGGCTGCAAAGACGCACCGAAGAGTATCGTTCCGGAAAAAACGATATGCATGAAACTATTGAAGATTTTGGTGATATGGAGAAGCTCGGACAGGGATTCTCATCGGCTGATCCACTTGAGGAGGTAGATATTGGTGATGGAAGTATTCCAAGACCTACATTTATCAATGGTAACATGGGAGCCGATCAGACAAGCGAGGTATGTGCATTACTTAAAGAATTTGTTGATTGCTTTGCTTGAAATTATAGCGAGATGCCCGGTTTAAGTAGAGAAATAGTTGAGCATAGATTACCTATTAAAACTGGTTTTGGGCCACATAAGCAACCCCGTAGAAGTTTTAATTCTAATTTGTATGACCGCATCAAAGAAGAAATTGATCGGTTGATGAAAGCTGGGTTTATTCATCCATGTAGATATGCAGAATGGGTTTCTAATATTGTGCCTGTTGAAAAAAAACACTACTAATATAAGGATCTGCGTTGATTTTAGAGATTTGAATAAAGCTACTCATAAAGATGAATATCCTATGCCTATAGCCGACATGCTTATTAATGATGCTTCGGGACATAAAGTAATTAGTTTTTTAGATGGTAATGCTGGTTATAATCAGATATTTATGGCCGAAAAAGATATGTCCAAGACTGCTTTTCGTTGCCTAGGTTTTGTTGGTTTATTCGAGTGGGTCGTTATGACGTTTGAATTAAAAAATGTCGGCGCTACATACCAACGTGCTATGAATTTGATATTTCATGATCTTTTAGGCATAATACTAGAAGTATATATTGACGATATAGTTGTTAAATAGGATGAGTTTGGTAATTATTTAGCCGATTTACGTTTAGCTTTTGAAAGGATGCGCCGGTATGGTTTGAAAATAAATCCACTCAAATGTGTTTTTGGTGTGTCGGCTGGAAAGTTTTTGGGGTTTATTATGTAGGGGTTCGTAGCATGGAAAACAAAAATTTTCTATCGCATACAAACAAACAAGCCAAGATCTATCTACTAGATTGTAGCAACGAGTTGATAGGGGAACTTACCCTCGAAGATTCCAAAGCGGTTAACGAGAGCAGATTCTCGTGGGTGATGTAGTCGTACTCTTTCCGATCTCAAGATCGCGTAGACGATCCTTCCGGCGCTGCGTTCCGGCAGCGCTCCCGCAGTCGGTCACACGTTCGGTACTCGACGAAGACCTTCCTCTCCCTTGTTCCAGCAGGCAGCGGAGGTTGTAGCACTCTCCTCGTGATTCCGGCAGCACAACGGCGTGGTACCGGAAGTAGAGGGGAAATCCCGCAGGGCTTCGCCTTAAGCCGGAGCGAGTATGGTGGATTATGAGAGAGGGCTATTAGTGGTCTAGAGATTAGACACACCAATTAGAAGGCTCTAAACCGCAGGCTAAAGCAATTAGAAGCTCTAAACCAGAACGGCTCTAAACCGGAGATTAGAGGTAGAAACTTGTGTGTCTTAAGGAGGAGCCCTGCCCCTCCTTTTATGGGTGGAGAGGCTAGGCGCGCCAGGGAGGGAGGGAGTCCCTCCCCAACTCGGCCTAGGGCTGGGCGCCGGCCAAGGAGGAGAGGAACTCCTCCTCCAAGTTGGTTTCAACCTCCTCTTGCTTGTTTCCCACAGTTTCCTGTTTCCCACAGTTTCCTGTTTTCCACAGTTTCCTGTTTTAGCCGTTTGACTTTCAAACTGGCAATTTGACTTTCATGTTTTTGGAACAGCAAGAACACTTAGTACATGATGCAATCATTCAATGACACACTCATGTACCCTCCCCCCCGGAGTGCCGGACAATCCGGACCCTTCTAGAACATTCCCGATGAAAACACCGGAATCATTCCCGAACTCCGAAACGGGACTTTCCTTATATGAATCTTATTCTCCGGACCATTCCGGATCACCTCGTGATATCCCGGATCCCATCCGAGACTCCGAACAACATTCGGTCTCTTTCTCATAATACCATAACTACTCAAACAACGTCGAATCCTTAAGTGTGTCTCCCTACGGTTCGTGAATTATGCGGACATGATCGAGACACTTTTCCGAACAATAACCAATAGAGGAATCTGGAAATTCATATGGCTCCCACATATTTCTACGATTACTTTGCGATCGAATGAACCACTTACATACGATACCAATTTCCCTTTGTCTCACGATAGTTTACTTATCCGAGGTTATGATCGTCGGTATCTCTGCATACCTAGTTCAACCTCGTTACTGATAAGTACTCTTTTCTCGTTCCCGTGATATGTGATCCCTTGTGAGCCAGTCACATGCTTGCAAGCTAATTGGATGACATTTCACCGAGAGGGCCCAGAGTATATCTATCCGTCATATGGATGGACAAATCCCACTCTTGATCCATGTGTTTCAACCAATACTTTCCGAACACTCAATGCCACCTTTATAGCCACCCAGTTACGGTGTGGTGTTTGATGTCATCAAAGCATCCATCCGGTAAAGGTGATATGCATGATCTCATGGTCGAAGGAATTAGGTTACTATGTATCAGAAAGCATATAGCAATTGAACTATTTAAATGACTTGATCTTTATGCTACGCTTATCTATAGGAGTATGTCCATCACATCATTCTCCTAATGATATGATCCTGTTGTTAATAACATCTCTATGTTCATGATCAGGAAACCATGATCATATATTAACCAACAAGCTAGTTTAACAAGAGGCTTTACTAGGGACTCTTATTTTAGTTTACAAATCACACAAGTATTAATGTTTCCGGTTAATACAATTATAGCATGGTATGTAAACATTTATCATAAGTGTGAAGATACGATAATAACCACTTTATTATTGCCTCTTGGGCATATCTCCAACAGTCTCCCACTTGCACTAGAGTCAATAATCTAGTTTCAAACCTTTGTGTATTCAACACCTATGGCTTTCCGGTGTTGTATGTACACGATTGCTAGTGGTCAACTGATCTCCGGATCTGACACTTCTAGGTCCGTGTGTAATTGCATGTTTTTGCGTCTCTACGCATCACTCATTCTCTAATGAGATGGCTTTGTATAAATTTGGTCTTTCGGTGTGACCTTTAGCTCTTTGGGGTTAAAACATGTTGATAATATTGTCGCACAATATATCTTCATAGTATTATCCCACTGTGAACTACACCTAGTTTGATAACAAACTACTTGACACAAATGCCCTCTTTAGCTGCTATTATAGCAGTCATATACTTAGCATTTTGTTGTAGTATCTGTCACAATGTCTTAACTTTGGAACTCATCCAAATCCATTATGGAACTCACTTTTTATTATATTGTGCCACCCTTAGTTTAGATTGAGATAAACTTAATTTGTACTTTGTGACAAAGCTAGTATCAATGTAGTACTTTTACAATGAACTAACCATCTATTTGTCACTTCTACAAATATTATACTCTTAGTTCTTCCAAAAGATCATAAGAATATCCTTACTATTGTCCAATGATTATCTTACGAATCATTCTGGTATTTGCTCACAACATTTAGAGCATAGGACATATCTGGATTTGTACATATCACAGTATGATTGATATAAATACTCTTTGTGATTTCATACATCAAGTATCAATCTATACTTGATTATTTGTTTCACTTTACCAAATGTCAATACACTTGAATATATCATCAACATTGAACTCATTCAATCCTTTCTGTGCGACAAGAACCTCTCTTGTAGTTTCTATATTGAACTCATTCAATATCTTGTCTATGTACTTCTGGCACAACCATATTAGCGTCTATTGATGCCAAATATTTGGGTTTTGCCTAAGTCTTTCATCGGGATGAAATTCTTAATATGTGTTAATAAAAGATACATTATTTCCAATCAACAATATGTCTTCCACATAATGTATTAGAAACATGTCTTAGCGCTCCCACTTAATTTCTTGCAAATGCAAGCATCTTCATCGTCTCTAATGAACTTTTAAACTCCTTTAACAGTTTCATCACAGTGAAGATTCCAACTCCGCGATGCTCACTTTAACCATTGAAGTTTGCATATGCTTTTAGCATCCTTTTGAATTAACAAAACCCTATGGACCGTGTTATGCACATGTCCTAGGTAACGATTCTATTAGAAGAACTTGTTTTGTTTATTCAACTACCATATAACAAATTATATGTAGTGGCTGCTACATTAATCCGTCTAGACTAAATATCACTATGAAAGATCAAATCTTGTCATATACAACTTTTGAACATTGTTGTGAACTCTTTCCCAACATGTCTATAATTTCATAGATGTAAAACATCCATGTCTATTTCTTTATAGATCCAGACACAACTGTAAGGTCTTACACCTTTCTCGAGGGTCCTTCAAGTTCAAAACTTGATTTCTCGTGTATGGAACTATCACGGATTTTATGGCTTCAAGCCATTTGACGGAGTCAGGGCCCATCATCGCTTCTTTGCATGTAATCGGTTCATTATTCTCAAATAATGATTCAACCCTCAAATCTTGGTATTTGATTGTTCATCCGACCTACTTGTTTCAATAGGAACTTGGATCTCCGTGACCACAACCTTTGAGGTACGTGAGCCATGAGCTTTGTTGCTGCCTCCGGAACACTTTTCGGCGCTGCGCAACTTTGCACATATAGCTAAGGTTCTTTTAACCTTATCAAAGTTCTATTGTCCTCCCACTTAACTTTTCACGAAAAATTCCTTCTCAAAGAAACTTGACGTTTTAAGTGACAAACACTTTTGTCTCCGATGTTATGGAGAATTACTTAATAGTTATTCGAAATAACATACAAAGACAGGTTCATCCGACTTTGGTTGCAAACATCTTTCTTATGCATAGCATACCAATGTTTAAGAAAGGACAACTTGGGTTTTATCCCAAACCATAACTTTATATGGTGTCATTTCAACGGATTATGATGGAGCTCTTTTCAGTGGAAAAACGGTAATCTCTAAAGCTTTTAATCTTTAAAATACAATGGCAGTTTTTATGAATTATACCTTTGATCTCACCATGTCAAACAAGGTTTAATTACATATCTCGAATGCTCCATACTCTTATGGTGTTTCGGGAAATGCAAATCCACGGAACGATTCCTTAAATCTTAGGTATTATGCTAAACTTGTAACTCAAATTCTTCTTTTATGATCTTATCATAAACTATTATATTCTTGTTACAATGATTTTGCACTTCATCTTGAAATTCTTTGAACTTTTCAAATATTTCACACTTCATCCTTATTAAGTAAATATTCATATATTCACTCAAATTTTCGGAGAAAGCATATGAAGTTGAAATCCATCGCTCTTGACTATACATAATGGACTTCATACAACAATATGTACAAAATCCAATAAGCTAGTCTATCGTTCCCTTTTTGGCCTATGAACGAAGTTTTAATTATCTCTTAGGAAAGTTTCACAAGCGTCATGTGATCAAAATCAAAAGACTCCAAAATTCCATCCACATGGAGTTTCTTCATGTTTTCTTTCCAATATAATTTAAACTGCGATGTCACTTCCTAAGTGATCTTTCAATCAATTTGTCTTTCGACATTTTTAGCACTAGTTTTATGGATGTGATTTCTCCAACGAGATTTGTGAATCATCCATCTTTTATGGATTACGGCAATTATTTGAACAACCCTTTTGTTCTCATAATACCTGATAAAACAAATCTTTGAAGGCAAGCTTTGATGTTTAACGAGCAACACAATAACCCTTTATTTTGTTCTTGATGAACATCATCACATATTCTTTTGCTAGTTACTTAGGCCACTGTAGTCCATGAATTCTGTTGTTTCGTATGACGATTCACACCAACAAATTCAGTATCAAATACTTGAGAACCACATTGTTTAATAAGCAAAGAATATAGCCATAACATGTATATCATCTATATACTCAAGCTGAACAATTCTAGTCTTTTCTTTTCTGCCATATATTTATGAGATTCTCTTTCAGTATTTCCTTTTCTGTTTGAAAGAATCTATCAACACCAATAATGGAGTCATACATATGACATATAGTCCAAAGCGTGTATAGTTAAATACCAATGTCTTTGGACTTGCACTTTGAAGTAGATCACCATCATCAAATGTTTGGTGTTCTTCCAAATTCCTTTCTTTAGTAATCTCTTGGTGTAGTAAATATTTTACCTACATCAAATATTCACCCTTATCATGGAATCGTCCATGATCAAGCTACTTTTAGCTTATAAAGATGAATCGTGAGTATAATGTTGCTATCCAAAACCTTTTGGTGGATTAGGACAACAAGTGTCTCCAACCTTTTGCAAATTCTCATCAAAATATGAGAACATGAACTTTGCCATATTATACTCTATCATGTTGTAACCAAAACTTCGTTTCAGATATCACAATATCTTCCACACATCATGGTTTCTGAAACAACTCTTTCAGATCCTAGATAACCTTGATATTAAGACAATCCTTTGAATATCAAGAATCATGGAAACAAACACGATACTCATACACTAACATTTGGAATTGTCACTCTTGATTTAATACCAATTATTAAACTTCATGGAGTAACCGGAACTTACTGAAAGTTTGCAATAGGACTTTTAAACTTTAGATTAACACTTCAAAACAATACGATACCAGTTCGTAAAGTAACTAACCAGAATTCTATAGTTCTATCATCTCAATTATAACTAAGCACAAGGTGGTAAACGGATGCCAATGACTACAACAACTATGCAAATTCACTTTGATTTAGTTTATGATAAATTGAGTTCTAATTAATAATTAAATTAATCTAGGTGAACTCCCACTCAAAACAATATCCCTCACATTGTTTTAGTGATCACACGAACCAAATCCACCACATCAAAACCGATCATCACGAGAGTTGATATAGCTTCAATGGCGAACAATCAACATGTTCATCATATCTACTATATGACTCATGCTCTACCTTTCGGTAATCCGTGTTCCTGAGGCCATGTCTGTACATGCTAGGCTCGTCAAGATCAAACCTTAGCTTCCGCATAAGCAAATCTGGCTTGCTTACGTTGCATACACTTGCGGAATCTAACACACCCGATCATCACGTGGTGCTTCGAAACAACAAGCTTTAGCAACGGTGCATACTAAGGGTGAACACTTAAGAACTTGAAATTGTGTGCTTGAGGGATCATCTTATAATGCTACCGTCGTCTACTAAGCAATACAAGATGCATAAAGGATTAACATCACATGCAATTCATAATATGTGATATGATATGGCCTTTCTTCTTTGTGCTTCCGATCTCCATCTTCTAGCACGAACATGATCTCCATCATCACCGGCATTGCATCAAGGTCAATGACACTTCTCCATGGTTGTCGTCCACCAGCTTCAACTATTACAACTACTTTGAATAGACACGCGGGTCTTAACAGAAATTAAAGACAACCATATGGCTCCTGCCGGTTGCCGACTTACAATAAGGAACATTGCATACATCATATATAATCACAATCATGGCCATATCACATCACTGCACACCCCTGCAAAACAAAGTTAGACGCCTCTACTTTCTTTGCATGTTTTACGTGGTTTGGGGCTTTCAATAAGTGTCGTTCTAACTTACGAACAAGAACCACAACATTGATACTAGCATTGTTGATTACCCGTTGTAAATTGGATCTTAACTATGCTAGGAGAAACAGGCACCCGCAAAGCCACTTATGCAATACAAGTTGCATGTCAAGCGTGGAGCAAGTCTCATGAACGATGTCATGTAAGGTTAGCCCGGGCCGCTTCATCCCAACATACCGCAAGATGCAAAGTACACAAGAAGCAATCAACAATAAAAGCATCAACGCCCACAATGACCATTGTGTTCTACTCGTGCAACAGATCTACATATAGACACGGCTCTGATACCACTGTAGGGGTTCGTAGCATGGAAAACAAAAATTTTCTATCGCATACAAACAAACAAGCCAAGATCTATCTACTAGATTGTAGCAACGAGTTGATAGGGGAACTTACCCTCGAAGATTCCAAAGCGGTTAACGAGAGCAGATTCTCGTGGGTGATGTAGTCGTACTCTTTCCGATCTCAAGATCGCGTAGACGATCCTTCCGGCGCTGCGTTCCGGCAGCGCTCCCGCAGTCGGTCACACGTTCGGTACTCGACGAAGACCTTCCTCTCCCTTGTTCCAGCAGGCAGCGGAGGTTGTAGCACTCTCCTCGTGATTCCGGCAGCACAACGGCGTGGTACCGGAAGTAGAGGGGAAATCCCGCAGGGCTTCGCCTTAAGCCGGAGCGAGTATGGTGGATTATGAGAGAGGGATATTAGTGGTCTAGAGATTAGACACACCAATTAGAAGGCTCTAAACCGCAGGCTAAAGCAATTAGAAGCTCTAAACCAGAACGGCTCTAAACCGGAGATTAGAGGTAGAAACTTGTGTGTCTCAAGGAGGAGCCCTGCCCCTCCTTTTATGGGTGGAGGGGCTAGGCGCGCCAGGGAGGGAGGGAGTCCCTCCCCAACTCGGCCTAGGGCTGGGCGCCGGCCAAGGAGGAGAGGAACTCCTCCTCCAAGTTGGTTTCAACCTCCTCTTGCTTGTTTCCCACAGTTTCCTGTTTCCCACAGTTTCCTGTTTTCCACAGTTTCCTGTTTTAGCCGTTTGACTTTCAAACTGGCAATTTGACTTTCATGTTTTTGGAACAGCAAGAACACTTAGTACATGATGCAATCATTCAATGACACACTCATGTACCCTCCCCCCGGAGTGCCGGACAATCCGGACCCTTCTAGAACATTCCCGATGAAAACACCGGAATCATTCCCGAACTCCGAAACGGGACTTTCCTTATATGAATCTTATTCTCCGGACCATTCCGGATCACCTCGTGATATCCCGGATCCCATCCGAGACTCCGAACAACATTCGGTCTCTTTCTCATAATACCATAACTACTCAAACAACGTCGAATCCTTAAGTGTGTCTCCCTACGGTTCGTGAATTATGCGGACATGATCGAGACACTTCTCCGAACAATAACCAATAGAGGAATCTGGAAATTCATATGGCTCCCACATATTTCTACGATTACTTTGCGATCGAATGAACCACTTACATACGATACCAATTTCCCTTTGTCTCACGGTAGTTTACTTATCCGAGGTTATGATCGTCGGTATCTCTGCATACCTAGTTCAACCTCGTTACTGATAAGTACTCTTTTCTCGTTCCCGTGATATGTGATCCCTTGTGAGCCAGTCACATGCTTGCAAGCTAATTGGATGACATTTCACCGAGAGGGCCCAGAGTATATCTATCCGTCATATGGATGGACAAATCCCACTCTTGATCCATGTGTTTCAACCAATACTTTCCGAACACTCAATGCCACATTTATAGCCACCCAGTTACGGTGTGGTGTTTGATGTCATCAAAGCATCCATCCGGTAAAGGTGATATGCATGATCTCATGGTCGAAGGAATTAGGTTACTATGTATCAGAAAGCATATAGCAATTGAACTATTTAAATGACTTGATCTTTATGCTACGCTTATCTATAGGAGTATGTCCATCACATCATTCTCCTAATGATATGATCCTGTTGTTAATAACATCTCTATGTTCATGATCAGGAAACCATGATCATATATTAACCAACAAGCTAGTTTAACAAGAGGCTTTACTAGGGACTCTTATTTTAGTTTACAAATCACACAAGTATTAATGTTTCCGGTTAATACAATTATAGCATGGTATGTAAACATTTATCATAAGTGTGAAGATATGATAATAACCACTTTATTATTGCCTCTTGGGCATATCTCCAACATATTATTCATGAACAAGGCATAGAGATTGATCCGACAAAAGTAGATTCAATTAGAAAGTTGGAGGAGCCCAAGTGTAAAAAGAATGTGCAAAAGTTGTTGGAAAAAATTAATTACTTGAGACGATTCATATCTAACCTTGTAGGAAAAATTGAATCGTTTGTTTCCTTACTTCGGCTAAAGCATGAAGCCGAATTTACTTGGGGGGCAAAACAGCGGGATGCCTTTAATAATATAAAGAGATACTTGTTCCGGTATTGCGAGCGCCTAAGTCTGGTGTGCCGTTCAGGTTATATATTGCTGCACAAGATACAGTGATCGGCACGGTGTTGGTACATGAAAACGACAGGAAGGAGTACATTATTGCATATCTAAGTCGGCGTCTGCTCGACACCGAGACTCGTACATGTTTATTGAAAAGTTATGCTTGTCTTTATATTATGCATGTACCAAGTTTCGAAATTATCTACTTTCTAATACATGTGTGGTGGCTTGCCAAGCCGACGTAATTAAGTATATGTTGCAACAACCGATTTTTAGTGGTAGGATTGGAAAGTGGGCTTATGCGCTAATAGAATATGATTTAGTGTATGAATCGTTGCGTGCTATGAGAGGTCAAGTTATCGTCGATTTTATTGTTGATCATAGAATTAAGGACGAGGAAGATATTAGTTATGTTAGCTTTTACCCATGGAAACTTTATTTTGATGGATTAGTTTGTAGAGATGGACAGGACGTCGGCAATGTTTTAATTTCACCTAATAATGTTGTCTATGAAATATTGGTCCGTTTAGAATATGATTGTACCAATAACCAAGCTGAATATGAAGCTTTATTGCTTGGTTTACAAAGTTTAGTAGATATGGGTGTAAAAGATATCGATGCTTTTGGGGATTCGCTTCTAGTAGTACAACAAATTAAGGGCGAATTTTATTGTTTTGGCGAATTACTAATAGCTACTTGGACCATTGTTTGGACATAATTAAATATCTAGATACGCTTTACTATTCATTATATACCTAGGGAATAAAATTCTAGAGCTAATGGTTTGGCGCAGCAGGCATCCAGTTATCAAATTAGTAAAGGGAAGTTTTTTATATTAGAATAATCGATGCTAGCT
Source organism: Avena sativa (assembly GCA_916181665.1). NCBI lineage: Eukaryota > Viridiplantae > Streptophyta > Magnoliopsida > Poales > Poaceae > Avena > Avena sativa. Next base: position 58,581,198 of record OV702283.1, on the reverse strand, counting down.
CGCTCATTGGAGGTTAATTTGATGCATGGCACAACTGGTACGTTTTCATTTCAGCAATTAGTAGTGCATGGCAAGAATGATTCGGTTCATGGATCTCTTACAGCCGAATTAGAAAATATTTCAGAATCAGATGACTGAAGAATGCCCATACTTAATTATTTAAAGGATCCAAGTAAAACAAGATAGGAAAATTCGGTGACAAGCTTTGAAATATATGTTGTTAAATGATGAATTATATCGCCGAACTATAGACGGAGTACTTTTAAAATGCTTGGATTCTGATCAGTCTAAAATAGCTATGGATGAAGTGCATGAAGGTATATGCGGGACACATCAGTCGACGCATAAAATGCGATGGTTATTAAAACGAGCAGGGTTTTATTGGCCGACTTTGTTAGAAGATTGTTTTAGGTACTATAGAGGGTGTGAAGCGTGTCAAAAATTTGGGAATATATAGTTAGCGCATGTGGCTATGTTGAATCCTATAATTAAGCCTTGGCCGTTTAGAGAATGGGGTTTAGATTTTACGGTGAAATACATCCTTCATTTTCTAAGAAACATCGCTTCATCCTAGTAGCTACAGATTATTTCACCAAGTGGACTGAAGCGATTCCCTTGAAAAATATGACTCATGTAAAACTGATTAGTTTTGTCTTGGAACATATTATTCATAGATTCGGTATTTTCCAAACTCTAACTACTGTTCAAGGTTCTTCTTTTGTGTCCCATCAATTCCGTGAGTTTGCCTAATCTTTTAAAATTGAGTTGTTAAATTCGTCGCCTTATTATGCACAAGCTAATGGACATACCGAATCTAGCAATAAAACTCTAATTAAGCGTGTAAAGAAGAAAATTGAGGAGCATCCGAAAAGATGGCATGAGGTGCTTTCGGAAGCTTTATGAGCTCATCCGAAAAGATGGCATGGAGCGACTCAAGTGACACCGTATGAGCTAGTGTATGGACAGAAGGCAGTGTTGCCTGTAGAGGTTAATTTACAAGCTCTTTGAGTAGCCAGACAAAATGATTTGTCGGCTGTAGATTATAATAATTTGATGATGGATAGATAGACGATGTTCCAGAATCGAGATTAAGGGCCTTGCGAGAGGTTGAAAAAGAAAAAATTAAGAGTAGCTAAGGCTTATAATAAAAAGGTAAAAAAAATCGTTTCAAATAGGAGATTTAGTGTGGAAAACGATTTTACCTATTGGAACTAGAGATAGAAAATTTGGCAAATGGTCGTCGAGTTGGGAAGGACCATAAACTATTGTAGAGATTGTTCCTGAAAATTCATATTTTGTACAATCTTTGCAGGGAGTGAAGTTTCCAAAAGCCCTCAATGGAAAATGCTTGAAAAAATATTATCCTAGTACGTGGCAAGAAGCTTAACAATGTTATAGCCGATACATTATTTGGAGTATCGCCCTAAGAAGATCTTGGCCGATATATTAATTGAAAGAAGGTCCTAAGAAAATTTGGCCGATGTGTTCTTTGGACACCACCCTAAGCAATGATTGTGGCCGGTGAATTGGTCAGTATCGTCCTAAGGTAATGGTATGGTGTTTTTGATAAATATAATTGTACCAAAAACAGAGGGCTTGTGTTCAGTATAGAATTTGGCTGCAAAAAATACATGGGCCAAATTAATATGGGTGGTTATAGTTAAATTATTAGCTGACATATATATATTTGAACTTGTTGTTAGTTAAAGTGCAGCCTTGGTCAAAGTCGGGTGGAATGAGCTATTTGACCAAGATAATTTATGGAGTATTTTCTAAATAAGTGCTACAGAGGAAAGTCCTAAATGAATTCAGAGATGCGCCAGTTAAAATGTGTCTCGGACAAGTATTCGCTGGATCATGGAGTATGTTGAGCTAATATGGAGCTACCAATGGCCTCGAACGCCAGAAAATTTTGCAAATACTATGAAGACATGTGAGGAGGTGCATACAATAGCAGATTTCACGTAGACGATTGAAGGTAACGGCCGGTTGATTAATTAGCTAGTGGGATTAGCATTGTTGCCGAATATTTTATTCCTTTTCGGCCAAATAGTATCTCTACATGGACATATCTTACGTTTTTGTCTTTGTCGTTCTTGGTTAAGCCCTAGGGTTTAGCTAATCTTTGCCGTTTTGTCTTAAAAAACGGTCGGATCTCCTCCACGAAAGCGAGGTATCTTTGTTGATTTGCTCGGAAATCATCCGTTCGTCGTCATGAAAGTACACAGCTATCTTGGTGTTGCGCGGGTTGCGTGCCAACACTAAGACAGTAAAAACCAAAAAGAATTGGACTACAGTTTTTCAAAAACTTATTTTAGCTCAAGCCAGAGTGACTTATGCATAAACCCAAGTCAAAAAAACTGGGCCTCAAAGCCTCCTATAAGCCAGTTCCTAACATAGCAAAGGATCACAAGAAAAACGGCTCATAATGTTGGTTTGCTTTTTTACATGCATGCGTGGGCCTTTGGCAAAGCTGTGAGGGAGAAAAGCTGGGAAGAATAAAAAATACTCGGTTGTTTATTTAAAAGTAAGATCCGCATACGATTTAATACATAGTAAAAAAAATCAATCGGCTCCTAATTATGACACAATTTTCTTTGAACCGATAACACATAGTGTATGGCCTAAAACTGCCAATACGTCTTTTCCCCTTGATTTCTTTCCGCCATGATGCCGTATAAGGATGGATTTTCTAAAAGCAACTCCAACGATTTATCCATATGTAGGTAATAGAGATAATAAATGTTTTTTTATAAATAGGAGAAAAAACTTGCCCCAACAGTTTATCCATGAGTGGTCCCACCACAAGTTTTTGTGATCACCCATTTTTTATCGCTTTTCTACCTATATATAGGTAGATGGACTCAATTTTCGAATAAAAGGCACCTTCTACCCATTTGTTCCCATGTCAGCAAAAGGGAGGCGGGAGCGGCCCAAATACTAGCGCGCAGAATCCGCTGTCTACAACGCCGACCCGGTCGCTGGAGACCCTCCGCCGTGCTGGCCAACGCCCTCCTCCCAGTCCGTGCGACGCCTCTCATGGCCAGAATTGAGCCGGAGCGGCCGCACACATCACCGCACCGTCGGGGTAGAATTCTTCGCCGCCACCCCAATCTAGCCTCCGCGTCGAAACCATGGCGAGGCCTGCCGCCAGTGCCCGACCAAGCTGAGGTCGCGACCGCCGAGCTCGACCTTGCCCACACCCCTAGTCATTCTCCACTCTTCCTGACCTTATTGTCCCCTTGCCTCGTCTCCGGCGATTCAGCCGTCAAGAGGCCACACTCGGTGCCGACAGGATGCACCTGGCCGCCACTAACAGTAACCAAATTGGCAAGAACTTGATTGCTTTTTTCCTTATCTATCCAAGGTTCTTAGTGTAAGAAAGATGTACCTTGTTGTAATTTATTTATTTTTGTGGTCCCTGTTGTGGTTTGCCTAGCCAAAAATTGGATAAGCCGTTGGAGCAAACAATATTTTCCTTACCCATACCCTCTCTCATCTTATACAAACGCTTTTTCTTTAAGTTAAATACACTAACAATCCCTGTACTTATCGGATTGGATCGATTTACTCCTTGTATTCGGAATTAGCTGAATTTTGCATGTGTATTTATGGATTGAGCTCGATTTAGTCCTAATCCACATTTGACATTAAAATTGCACCGACTCAGATGCCATGTGGAGGTCGTGTCCCACTTGAAGGAGTGAAGATGGACTAAAAATTTGCAGTTAGCCCCTCTCATGTTACTCTGTTACCTTCCATTATAAATATGTCGCTCCATCTTTTGGTCCAGCGATCACCACCTCCGTTGCCTACCTTTGCCTCCATCGCGTTCTTCCTTTTTCCTTCCTCGAACAAAACTCTCTAGGCTGAAAGAATCTGTAACATCGTGAGGTGCTCTACATAATGGACCTGATGGTGAGGGGATACGTCCAAATATTTGGCAGTGGGAAAAATGTTCTAGATGTGGGAGGATATTCCTGCAAGATTTTAGTCCACGTGACGTTCGAATCAGCGCAATTTCGATGCTAAACATGAATTAGAACTAAATTAAACCTAATTCATAAGTATATAGATAAAATTCAATAAATTCCGAGTACGAGAACTAAATCAGTCGGCCCGACAAGTATAGAGACCGTTAGTATATTTAACTCTTTTTCTTCTGTTAAATTCCTTAGGTCGATGGTGTCCTTTGGATGGCGCTTGGACGGCGGGTGCAGGGCCGCATGTTGAAGCGTGACACCTGAATACCTGATCCCAGTCCCTCTTCCTAGTTGAAGTTGAAGGGGTTAGGAAACGGCGGCGGCGCGGTTCCGCTTTCAGAAGGCGGTGATGAGTTCGTCCTCCGAGAAATCCAAGAACAAAAGGCCCATGGAGGCCGATCCGACCAGCGGAGAGGAGCAGGTCCAGGCGAAGAAGAGGGATCCGGGGAGGGAGGAGGTGCCTGCACCGCTCCCCGTGCCCGCGGGCAGGCCAGCTTTCTTCATTCATCCCAAGTACCTCAGGGCCAAGATTGAAAGAGACAGACTTGCTGCGGAATTAGTAGGTCTGATTTCTCCTCTTCCCCATCCTCCACAAGCGTCCCCCAATTTAGCTAACTGGTATCTCGCAAGTTTGTCTCAAATTGTTCTTCGTTTGATGCATATTCCAAACGTTTTAGTTACCGTTGCTGGTTTTGTACTTTCAGTCAGCTATTGCATTCATGACCAAGTATATAATTAAATCACGCTTCAGTTATATTTTCTAATGGTATAAGTGTGTTATTGATGTGTATTTATCTCCTTGTAGCCACCCCGAAAATTCCTACGCTCAAGGGCTTTAAACCTCCAACGTATTTTCACACTCAAGAGCTTCTCCATGTCCGCGAAGCTGGAACCAAGGCGGCGCTCACTGCCGCTAAGTCTCTTGTTGGGATTTCATCCACCGTGGGTATGTAGCACATATGTTTTGCACCAATCCTCTCAGTTTTAAGATGATCAAATGCATGGCTGGATTCAAAGTGCTATACTAACTCTGTCAGCAAATACATATGTTCAAACAAATCATCACATGTACTTTAGATGAGTATTTTATTCTTGCCTACCCCTTGAGCAATTTTTATCTACTTAATTTACCGCTGAATTATAAGTCCTTTCGATTTCCATCAATATCCTTTTGAGAAACAATTTGTCAATAATTATATCTAAACATTTATGGATCTTACATAAACCATGTGTTTTCAACTTTTCTTCCTTGACCTTATCATGGTCGTATTGCAATTCAGTTTTTCCGTTAGTGCCATATCATTGCTCTAGATGCTCTTAACACATGCTCGTCTAAGTATAGTTTTATTGTTCGAAAAATGCTAAAACATCACGTGACCATATGCTCACAGATTATGCATGTATATACCCATGTTGTGAGTAAATTTCTCTTCTTCCTGTCCCATCCCATATATTACTGTTGTATTTTCTTTGGAACTCTATTTGTTTACTTGTACAACTTCATCTCCATTTGTATTTGACTAGCAATTGTATAGAAGGTGCATGTCGAATCATCTTAAATATATTGCTTGTACATCTTTTTTCTTACTATATTTCTCCTATAAGCCTATTTCTATTGTGTATGTCTAGTTAATCCTAGCCATTTCTTTTACCAGTTTAGCAGTAGAAAAAATTGATCGACCGTCACGCAACTTGATGTATATTGTGCATGAATCATGGTGGATGCAGGTGGCAAACCTCTAAAACGATGCTCTGGTTTTTGGATTGATTGGAACGAGGAGAGCAAAACCGGTATTGTTTTGACAACTGCGCATCTGATTCGCACAAAGAATTCTCCTGTCAACATCTGGTTAGGCGGAGAAGAGTATGCTTCCCATGCTAATGTAAGTCAATGTTTTGTCTATTAACATGTATGCATGTACTTTCACTTTACTTGGTTCCATCTTAGATTAATAATAACTAGGCATAAGATAGCTAGTTGCCTAGTTGTAAATTGCATGTCTTGTGCTATTTGACTTCTCTAGTACTCCCTCTGTTCATTAATATAAGGTATTCTAGCAAACGAACTTAGTTTGCTAAAACCGTCTTATGTTAGTGAATGGGGGAAGTAATAAAATATAATGTACACCTAGCCTGTTTGGTCGTCAGTGCTCAAAACTGTGATATAATCCTTTCTCCCATGCTCTTAGGTTACTGTTCATTTGCTAGACGGCACCAGTGCAGAGGGCGAGTTGCTCTACTACCAGCCACATCACGATCTTGCTTTTGTGAGGGTTATAGTGGGTCAACCCGTTCAGTTACCATCTTTCCAGGAAGAAGTGAAACTTGCTCAAGAAGTCTTTCGGCTAGGAAGAGACAATATGTTAGATCTAAGGATAACATATGGCAGGGCTGAATATCAGAATCCAACCATGTATGAGCGGTATCACAACATGTACTTTGATTGTGCAGGTGGTGCAAAAGATGATAAGGAGGTAATATTTCTTATCACGTGATTGTATTGAATGATTGCTTCCTATTCTGAGTTTGTTTGATATAATTTTGATGTTTTATATTTCAGTATGGTACTACTGCTATATTTTTTTTGTTATTATGGACTCTCATATTTTGTGAATGTGAATTGTTGTAGTATGACATCGGAGGGCCAGTCATTGACTTGGAAGGAAATGTTGTGGGAATGTCCAACAATAGTAAGAGGGAGAGTTTCATACCTTCGTCTATTTTTCTCAAGTGTGTGGATTTATGGAAGAAATATGAGTGCGTTTTCTCTCTCTCGTATGCAATTTAATAACTAGAAATTATGTTTTAACAAATAGCTGCAATAAATAATTTATGTAATGTTATATTTGAAAAAATAGCTGCAATAGATAATTTAGCAACAATAGTTTATAAGCAAAGCATGAGTGGATCTTTGATGGGTCAAGCTAGGTACGCTGAGACTGCAAAATGATCCATGAGTCTAATTATTATTTTTAAGAAAGAAATGATGATTGCTTTACTATTATGCTCCATGTGATTGTTTATAGCATAGCATGGAGTAAGATTTAATGGAAATCTACGTTCTGTTTTGTCTCTCAATTTCGATGGCCAAGTTTCCCGAACCCATCCTTTATTGAGGGATTAAACTTAACCTAGTTCGGGTATTGTCTGTACCATGTTTTTGTGATACTCATCCTGTTTATATTGAAATATGCTTTTTTATTTTAAGATCAAATCACGAAAGACTTTTTTTAATATTTCTCAAATATTATGCATGTCTCATCTCCTTTGGACCCTTTTGAACTCTATACAAATTTGAATTATTGGTTACTATTATAATTTTTTCAGCATTCTAGAAAGATGTTACATTTCCAGTAAAGACGGCTCTTTTGAAAAGTTTTACTTGCTATGTCTACCTTATTTGAAATATTTAAATGGTTAGGTATAAGTACATCCCCCGGCCCCACCTTGGGATGACGTTTGAGGCCATCAAGCTTCTTGAGCCTGCTCATGTTGAGAAGATATGGCGTATGTATAACGTTGATGATGGTCTTGTTGTTCGAAAGGTATATAATGCCTTCCTAAAAATGCTCAATTTCTCATACAGATAATGGTTAATGATTGTGAACTGAAACTTAGGTGTCAAAAGGATCTCATGCCGAAAAATTTGGAATCCAAATAGGTGATATTATTGAATGTATCAATGGAAAAAGAATTTCTACTACAGTTGAGGTTCGTGTATTAGAGATTTGTTAGGTTTCAAATGAAGTGAAAATAAATTACATTTGTGTGATATTTGGTAGCTTCATGCTCTTGACCTTTATGTTTTTGTTCTGCTATTATATAGTTGGAAAATATGTTGATGAGCATATGCAAGGGCTCCTCAGACATTCTAAATGATGCTAATGTTGCAATTCATGTTTCTGTAAGTTCAACTACTTGACCCTGCCATCTATTATTGTATGGAACTATTATTTGCAAAATGCTAGAGTACTAAAACATGTCTTATGCTGACTCCATAGGTTGGGTTGTTTCACACGCTAAAAAGGCACCGAACGACGGGAGAGTTGGCTGCAAATGTATCAGATCTTGGAGATGTTATTATGGCCTGAGGTACACATCAAAAGTTGTCTAGCTCTAAACTACCGGTAGTATGTAGACTTGATAGCTTGTCCATATCCACACGGTAATAAGCATTCACTATTTGATGAAAGAGGTTGCTTGCATGGGCTTGCTTACAGAACACATGAATGCATGATCCCAGAAATAAATAAAAAACAGTGATGCAGTCCCATATTATGGAGCGTCTAGATGCCCTGAAACTCACCCTTTTCCTTTGGTGATTCCAACCTCCTTGCAGAATTCTGTTGCACTTTTTTATTTCTTTCCCTTGAGACCATGATTGAGCACAAAGTAAACAAACCATGATTAACATGATTTTTACAAGGCACCAAAAAAAGAGTCGGGTGAAACCGATAATCCTAGAAATATCTTTAGGTTAACGTTCTGACATCACAATACATTTGTAGTTAATTTGGTGAACTGGTGATCCTGAGAACTCCAATGTTTCCAACTTACAACCCGTATTCGCAGTTTCCAACAACTTTGATGTGTGAACTAGTATGGGTTATGAGTTAGTAGTGATGATCCAAACTGTACTTGTACTATTTCCTTGCATTTTTCCAGCTTCAAATGGCGGCTCGGCTAACCACTCTGCTGATTGGACTGGGATCTTTGATAGGGTCAAAGAATCAGAGTTCTTTGCCCAACTGGAACCGAAGGAAGACAACTTTAGTGACCTGCAGGAAGTGGCGGACAGAGTAGCAACTGTGATGCCTATGCCAGGGCGTAGAGCGAGGGTCCAAGATGGTTACTCTTCCACCGGGTTCGTCCTCATGTCCGGACCCAGCACACTGTATATAGTGACCACTGCAACACAGTTTGGATCACCTTTTTCAAGGCATTGGATCCTCTTGAGGAAAGTACATTGGACATGTTCGAGGTCTCCGCTCTGTGTGACCACTTTGAGCAGGACTACCAACAGCATGGGCTGCCTGGGGAGAGGGAGTATTAGTCTGACAGTCCAAACACTGTTTTCCTTAAACTCAGGGAGAAATTGGTTTTGGTTAAACTAGATCTCTAAAAACGTGGTAACCAAACAGCCACTTAGTGACTTGACTTGTTTTCCCTAATGTTGCTTTTGGTCCGCAGACAGTTTGACGTTATGTTCTGGAAAACCTGATGCACATTGTTCAGTTTTCTATCAAAACTACCTTGCTGAGATCAACTGATGTGTACAAGGCCATCACCTAATTTTCTTTGTCGCGTGGAAATGATTTAGCCTGATCTCCTTTTTCTTCCCGCTGCTGGTGCTATAACAGAGAGATGGAGTAGTTTAAATAGGTGAACTCATGAACGTTGTTGTCCATCCCTCGATTTTTCTTTCTGCTCTTTCGACGTGCTCACTTTGCTTTGCTTATTAAGAGAATCTCGCACATGCCATGATTTTTCTCGGCAGAATTCCTAGATAAGATGAATCAATTTTGGCCATTTTCCGTAGCCCTGCAATGCGTGGTAACTTATGTCGGGATTGCCCACTCCAGAAAGCAGCACTCTCGGTAGGTAATCACAGGGACATATAGATAACTAGATTTAGGGGTGCGCCTTGGCGCACGACCCCGTTGATTTATGCATTTAGGATCTACACGAACTCTATTCTTTTTCATAATCTTCTGACGGAGCCACATTACAAACTAATTGGAGTTATAATACCATAAAATTCATAGGCACACTTGCGATATATTACATAATGAGAACATGAGCGACAGAAGCAAAATACACATAACAGTATGCTGTTTGCGATATATTACACAGTGAAAACAGGAGTGACAAAAGAAAAATACACATAGTGCACCTATAGGCACTGTGCAGCACCGTCTCAGCAGATACTGCATCAAGGAATAGATATTTGATAAGCAGCAATAACGATTGTCATTACCAAAGCTGTCTCTCTATTCCCTGCAAGAACACACACAAACCAAATAACTGAGTGTAGTATGAAACAATTCAAAGAGCTGACAAAGAGTAGAAGTTCAGTCGATACTTAGTATAATGAGGGGCAACAGCATACCTCGTTTGCACATCTAGGAGAAGCTAGCCCTTCTCATTTTTTCTAAATGTTTTTCCAATACAACCCTTGCATGTTTAAGCCTAGAGCCGGTCTCGTAAAAGTTAGAAAGCAGATTATCCCAGGGCGCATCAATCTGACCCTCTTCACCAGAGTAAAAGAGAGCTGTGATATTGAGGATTTGTTCTGAAAAAGAAGACATATGCCTAACAGCAAGAAACCAGCTTTTTGCAAGTTTTCATTTGTATTCTGCCGCCTTTTTTAGTTTAAGTAGCAAATCTTGATACATCTCTTTCATGCATACAAGCCAAGCATAGATTAAATCTCTGACAATTGAATTGGCTGCTTCCTCAATGTATTTGATAGCTTTGAGGAAGCAACCAATTCAATTGTCAAAGGGCTAGACCTGGAGCCAATGGGCTTACAGTCTTGCCATCCACTTGGGATGTGCACTGAGATGATAGGACCACCTTGTAACCCGTATCCTAGGAGGATGTAACCAAAACTCTACCTGTTCAATGCAATGAAACGCAAAGGTCCTTTGCGTTTTCTCGGAAAAAATGTATTTGATAGCTTTCTGACATGTGGAATCTTCAGTTATTTCATAGCTTCTTGATTTTATCCTATTGATTGAGAGGTACACAGGAGAAGCTTGCCCACACAACACAGAGGTGTTGAACGGGATAGTCATATGTACTTCGTTATTCTCACATAAATCATGATACTCGGCCTTTGAAACACCGATCTGCTGAAGCGCAATATCTAGTAATATCCTAAAAGGAATATTGATGATCCTGAGAGTATCCTATGGAAGGAATAATGCACGTGGGTTAGTAAATTAACCTTGCCGTGGCTTTCGTAAAGTAAGAAGTGCAGTAATATGGAATAGGCTGAAAGCATGTTCTGGTTTAATTGCGAACGATAGGTTATGTTCAGCAGAAGTACTTAAATACTATAAGACCAAGTAGCAGCTAAAGGTACGTGTCTAAACAATATCTGAACACAGGTGAGCTCCTGAAGCATAATACATAGTAATGCCCTAAAAGTAATATTGACTGTCCTAGGAGTATCCTATGGAAGGAGTATTGCGTGTGCGTTAGTAAATTAACTTTTCTAAACAATATTTAAACACAACCTGAGTTTTTTCTGTATATTTATTGACACGGTACGTGGAATATTCTGAAATCATTAGGTAGTTCTCAGGCTTTCAATACCTGGCATTTGATTGTTCATTTGTTCAGGAGTGTTCTGGATACACTACATACTCATCATGCGTGGAAATGAATTAAGAAACACTGGCCATTCTAAAAGAATTGTGATTCATGCTTTGCCTAGTACCAAAAAGTTAAGATATAAACAGAGAACAATTATAGTTCTCGGGAACAAGAAAACACAAAAATGCAAGGTTAAAATAATAATGAAAGAGAACACACCAAAGAAGAGATTAATCCTTTCCAAGGAAGAAAAAATGTGGGAGCCATCTAATCTTAGAATAGAGAATAGAGACCCTTCAAATCCACGCAAAGACAAAAGGAATGTCTGTAACTACCATGATACCATAGCATTCAATTTTAATTATAGATGATGAACGAAAACCATGGATGGAACACTAACCTTGTATGACCCATCACCCTACTATTCATGTCTCATTTTCAACAATAGGCGAGTGCTCACACCAGTAGGAAACCATTCAGTATATTCTTATAAAGAACATTTAAGACTGCATAAAAATAGGAGTTGAAGGACCTATCAATAAAAACACAGTTGTCACTCAGTGAACACATTCGTTGTCATTCTAATTTCATGAAATAACATGGTGCTTCCTAAACACCAATCTGAAACCTAAAGTTCTAATATCAGTATTAGGACAATATATATTTCCTATTGGCTGAGGTTTTCTGGACCAGTTCTTAGAAATTATGGAGGAGAATATGGGAAACCAAATATAAAAAAACAACAGCTATTCCTACCAGATACCATAATATAAGAAAACAACAGTTAGTCCTACCAGAACTAATTCAGAGTTCTCATATCCTTTCCCTCAAACAGAAGTGCATACAAAGTAGGAGTACAGGATACCTTGGCTATAGTGAACAACCAATAACATGTGCCACCATACAATTTTGAGTAACTGTTTATATCCACGTATAGGAACACAAGGGGCTTCTTCATGCCTTGCAGAGCTAGGCTTCTCTGTCAATTTCAGATCTAGGGAGGCTTTGTATCCCCTGGTGCTGACCATCTTATTAGGTCACGCCACAAGATTATCCTGAAACACGCCCATTCCATACCATAGAAAAAGAGAAGAAAACATAGCATGATTTCTCTTCGCCCAGTCCATATCATAGCTCTCACATTCATCCGATGTGGATAGGTACACTGTATCATCTTCTAAAAAGTATATGCTAGCAAATTATTTTCATCCCCTTCTGATTTCCTAACAAAAAGTTGCAATAACAGTAGGAATGGTATAAATTAATTATATAACTGGATTACATGAATAACAAATAGTATAAATTTAAAATACGGATATTAGCTGAAAGCATCTCATTTAGAAATCACAGAATTTTTACCTGTTCGGAGCGTCATCAAAGGCTTCTGCATGTGAACCTTTAGGTGCAACTGCAGCCAGAATCTGATTCAAGAAAATCAAAAACTTATTAGTCATGGATGATACTTCGAAGTAAGAAACTATAAACCAATATGACTCCAAGATATCTCAGATAGAAACAAATTAGATCTTTAGGTCACTCCTCATTTACTAAACAGGACAATAAGTAAAGTGCAAATGGGCAGAGGGCACTAGTGTAGAATCCTAACAGGCGTATAAATTAACCAAATATTGGTTATTTATAAAAATAGAAGAGGAAAATTAACCACACTTAAATGATCAAAAGTAGTTCATTAAGTAGAGAAAACTGAGATCTCTATGACAAAGCATATAACAATGGACATTTGCAATTATGAAGCACCATAGTATACCTAGCCTTCATCATTTCTAGCAAATTTGGCATATACCAGTGTATATTTGACTCTTGCAAATCGGATTGTGGTTAACATGTCTACTACAGATTTGTGATTTAATTCAACATGCATGATTTAGTCACCATGGATATGTAATTTCAAAGGCTCAGAATTGACAAAAGAAAAAAAGAGTTTCGTCAGTTAACAATATTCATACAGATTCCTTTTCAAAAAAAGAGCGGTCTTCAGTATAATATTTGGTACATTGACACAATGCAAAATAAAGTATAGAGAATAAATTATTGATTATAGTATAACATGGATTGTCTGGTAGGAAAGCGTGCATATAACACAAGCGTGGTGTGATCTAAGCTTTGCTAGTTGCGCCTTGAAGTGCAGTGGTTTGTGTAGGTTGTCTGAAAACTTAGCAACGTATGCAGGAAGTTTTAGGACTAAACAGCTGCAGCTGGCATTTGCACGAAGATTAATTCTTTAGCTCAAGGATGGTCTTGTTCCTATAATTGATTTCAAATAGTTAGTTCTTATTCTGTACAGATCAAGGAAAGCTGTTGTTTTAATTTGTAGTACATAAAAACCTACCACATTACCATTTAAGCTATCCGTTGGTGTAAATATCCACACATCTACATATATAAAGCTGAGCCTACAACCTAGATTTTTGTAACCTTTTGGAGTTGTGGGTATAACATCTATGATATACTGCAGCCACTTCAGTTTTCATAGAAACTCATGGTACTTTAGCCCTGAGGTCATTCAGTCTCAAAGAATTAACACTAGAGAAAATTTAATATTCCAAGAAAAGAAAAAGCTACATGTCTATAATTTTCTTATTGCTTTCTGAAAAGTTGGCTTCTTCAATTTGGGAAATTGACCAAAATATATATACATCAAATCTAGATATACAGTATTGGTAATTGGACTTATTTATAGATTTATAGAAGTATGTAATTTGAAGATTTAGTAAAAGATATGCTAAATGCTTACATGCGCTTCTCAACTAACTACAATGCTTCCATCCTAAACCAGCACAGAGGTATGGATTCCGGCAATTTTTTTCCTTTGAAGTGCTAGCAAATCAGTGCCGAGACATTTTAGAAACTGGTATTTATTAAACATTCAGACATCAGTATGTCTGAGAAAGAAAGAAATAACTCACTCTGAATATTTTGACATGCTTATTTGTTCAGTTGCCATTTCCCTCTTGCTTTTTTCTAAACATCCACAAAATTGAAAGAAACATGGACTTTAAACCTGAAAATTATTACCTGATCTTCCCATGCAGCATGCTTGCTTTTTCATCGACACTGGTAGGTTCGGACAAATACAAATGAGAGATTATATGGGGACTAAATCAAAAAGATTAGTGGAAGATAGGGGCAGACAGTTGCTCACTATGGATTATTTTGTTGTCGTTTGTTTTTAAGATGATGGACAAGGCGTTCTCCTCTGAGCGGGATGTGCTCCTCTTTTTGTGAGCATTACAACAAACATGTAGTGTGCAAATATTCATTCGGTGACGTGACTTCATGGCGTTCTCCTCTGAGCGGGATGTGCTAGGTGATGTGACTTCATGCTTAATCGCCCTTGCCAAAATAAATCACATCAAGATGAATACATCTAGCAATCTAGAATAGAGAGAAAAGAAAAAAAATTGATATGTCCAATTTCTAGGAAGGGGAAGAAAATCACTGAGGCCGCAACACACAAATATTCAGAGATCAAAATAAGAGTCCATTACAGCGAAGTAATCTGCTGAACAAAAGAAAAAGGGGAAGATTAATAAGCAACTGCCAGACAAGAATACGTGATGCTAATCAAAACTGCTAGCAGAACTTATTCAAAGAAACGGTAATTAGTTTTCAGCTGAAGCACGAGAGATCCATTGGAGAGTACTTTTCAAGCTTGGAGGCTGAGCGGGATTGGGAGAAGTTCACCTTGGGGTCCACGTGCTCGTCATCTCTACAGGCGCCGCCGCCCAAATCAGTTGATCCCGCAGCCCATAATCTGGCGAGCAAGGGCCTCCTTCCTGCGTGGGCGCCGCGGCCTGCACGACGAGGGCATGGACAACGGCGACGGCATGAACAGATTCGCCTCCTCGTTCATCCATGCGGCCAGGGCGACGAGCGGCAGCGGCTGCATGACAAGGGCATGGAGGACGGTGGCGGCCTGAACTGGTCTGCCTTCTTGTTCATCTATGTGGCAAGGTCGCCGGGCAGGGATGACGACCGTGCGTGCGGGGGCGGTGAGTCGGTGGCGCGATGGGGAGGAGAAAAGGTGGGAAGCGGGCGGCGGCTAGGGTTTCACCATTGCGGCTTCTATCGGGGCAAAAGATTGGGGACAAGCGTGGCCGCGTGGGTGGGGATTCGGTCGTGGTGGAAGGGTAGGGTTGGCTCCTCACATCCTCACGCACACAGCAAATATCTCACAAAATTAATACCAGCGAGGCTGACGGATGAGACCGAGAGAATCTGGGTTCTAAAATAATGCAACCTCGCCTGAGAGGTGCGCATGTGGGGAAGCCAGATGGAGTGCACACAGCAGAATACAAACTAACTATTGACAGGGGTAAAAAAGACTTATCACAAGGGAACGGTCTGGATTTCCTCTTAGAGCTCGATCCAACAGTCCACATTTGCTAGCGCTTGCGGATGCCCTATGGGGGAGCATCAATAACACCTTTAGATAGCAAGGAAAAAGACGCGAGCATGTTGTATACCACCTGACTCGGCTCGAGATTTATTCAGGTATAAGGGGACACGAAATTCTGTAGTCTGGACAACAAGTATTTACAGTAAGAACTGCGAGACTATAGAACGACAAGAGCCGACAAAGGTGGTAAACTGTGATGATAACGCCTATGCTGTTCATCGTCAATCACAAAATAAGGGGGGTTTCACAACACACAACAATCCTAGAATCATTACATCAAATCTTCTCCCGTGGTATGAACCGTATCTTTGCTTTGACCTCTGTAAATGACACCCACCACGCCTCCTAGTATGTTGCTCCGGAAAAGCAGCGCCGTTGTCAGATATCATCACCATGCGCGACATGCTGCTGCTGGTTTGCTCCTTCTTGGCTGTCCAAAGGCATGTACTGGGCCATGATGGCGCGGATCTCCGAATCCATGTAACTCTGGTGAAAGCAAAGCATAAATCGGTGTCATTGGTATCACCACTTCAAAATAAACCAGCAGTTAAGAGAGGATGTGTAGAGATTGCCTTACCCTTAGCCTGTATTTGTACACTGCGTATGCTCCGACCCCAGCAAAAACAAGGCCAAAGAAAATGACCCACATGAAGCTCCAACCAACTGAGGAGGCAGCCTGTTTGCCTGCGAGGAGTTTATAAAGAGCATTAGACTTACTAGTATGATACAGTAAAAATGTAAAATGAAACCTGGTCTATAGTTTTTTTTTAATGCACGTGCATCGTTGTTTATCGTTGTCACTCGAGTTCAGGAAACAAAGAGGAGTGCAAGACAACTGTGTTCCTACAGAAAAAAAGAGATGGCAGTGTCTAAAAGGATCTGATAATAATATCGAGGCATGTAGTGATGTAAACATTTCCACTTAACGAAACTGTGATTATTACGTGCTAGTTAACTTAAAGCAACCTTCATCGCTAAACAAAAAAACTAAAGCAATCTAGGTGAGGTAACAACGCAGATCATGGTAAACACAGTCTTGTGCAGGCTGCTTCACTTTTCAAAACTTAAAACTGCAACTGAAGCTTCAACCATTACAGTGACCAGGAATATAAAGCCTGAGTAATCTGAATTACCCTTGGCTGGAGTCTGGAGTACATTCATAAGGCTAGATTGTGTAATAATTCAACATGTACAAACATCAAGGAAAAATTCTTTTGGATGTAACCACTGTATATTAAGCAACTAGCACATCCCCGATTTCTTTCATAAAAGCACAGATCACTAAGTGACTAAGAAACAGCCTGTCCAGCATTTGAACTGAAGTATAGTATCAAGCATCTCAAACAGCATGTATATGATCAACCATTTCAAACAAAAGAAAGTAGTCTCAACCTAGGAAGAGTATTTGCTTCTCATCACCAATAATATATTGCAAGATAAATATGAAGAAATTGAACTAGATAGTCGTGGAGGAGTTCTGGTTAGGCTACTCACTGATACAAGTGTCTTGCTCTCTCATGTATAACATATTGTTATCACCACAGCTGCATTCATAGCTCCCCCATGTATTTTTGCAGCTGCAGCCATCACACTTGCAGGCGGTTTTTGTTTTGCATTCATCAATATCTGCACATAGTGGATATTAAGTATAGTTTACAAGGATAGTGCGAACTTTTTGTGACTGTACTGCCTTGGTGCAGCATTTCGAGTCAATGAGAACTCCCTTTTATCAAAAACAAGTTTACAAGAAAATAATTCTGTTACCCCATCAGTGAAAGTTCTCAAAATTTACAAATCATAACTATGCTAGGTAGGTGAATATATATAATAGAACCCCAATGCCCGTTTATATGCTCAAGCACAATCAATATAGCCCGTGTTCTCTGAAATATACTTAGTATATTCAAGTCAAATAAGTGTCGCCTAAATTGTTCGCGGTCCAACCTTTCCAATTTATCTCCATGAATATATAACTACTAAATGTGAAAATGGTGAGTACATTCTAGACGGAGTATTGAATAAACATATAGTAAATTTATGCTCGTTCAGAATAGTGTTGCGTCCCAGTAGTACAAAATATGTTTCTAGATAATGGTAAAGTACCTTCACAACTTTTTACACCATCGCCCGTGAAACCTACTGGGCATTTGCAACCTTTAGATTCTTCATGCTGCAAATTTTCTGAATTTAGTTCTCAAGGAAATACAAAGGAAAATTACTAGGTCTCAGGATAACTCTGATCATCTACTTACTAAGCAGGCAGATATTGTCTTTCCATCTTTAGTATCCTCCCAGCACCCTCCATTGTTGATCTGACACCTCCCAATACCAGAAGCTGATAATGGTAAATGTTAGTACCAAGCTGTACAGACAGTTTTCGAAGAAAATAATAAGATGCGTGCAAAAGTAAATTACCACCCAGTATGGCAACCACATTGTTTCAGTAATGTATACTCCATAATAGTTTCAGCAAGAAACACCCATTCAAGAAATAGTTTCAGCAAACTAATCCAAGGATTATGAGTCCAACGACTAGTCTAGACTAGTCCAACAACTAGTCTACAAGTCCTAAACTGACTGTCGACTCGGTTGGTCGACTCGTATTTCCTCGACTCGATTGAGTCGAATGACTAGTCCTAGACTAGTCTAGACTAGTCCTGCTGTTTGAGTCGATCGACTCAATTTTAGCCGGATAAGTGAGGCGCTCGGGAAGAAAATTGAGAGCCCTAGCTATTCTAGACTCGCTACATGAAGTTCTAGATTCTAGCATTATTATGTTATATGTAACTTGTGTTGAACTTATCTCAGTTTTAGTTATTAAATCTCCCATCTGGTTGCCATACATGATAGTATTTTGTACTAGCTACTGCCGAAGTACATGTCGACTAGTCGAGCAGTAGTCTAGACTAGTCTACGAGTCAGTACCCCAACGACTAGGCTCGACTTATGGACTCGTAATCCTTGAACTAATCACATAACTAAATTCACATATTACCTTCACAATTGGTATATCCATCACCAGCAAACTTGACACCTTTGACAATAGGGCACTCACAAACACGCCCACGGAAGGTATCCTGCATTTGCAGATACCAAATTAGATATGTTACAAGACAATAATAGAGGAAGAATTCTTCAAAAAAAATAGAGGAAGAAGATAATGTGAAGTGTCAGAGAATCTGTAGCTGACTGTACCTTGCATGCGGTGACGTTATTAGCCTTGTCAAGCCAGCAACCTCCATTGTTGTCCAAGCACTCATTTGTTTGAACGTCTACAGGGAACAAAAGAAAGAGAAGAAATAGTAATGTACCATAAGACAAGATCTAGGAGACATTTCTGCATTAAAATGAGAAGGTATACAGACCTTCACTCAAACAAATAGCAGGCTCAGTTGTCTCCTCAAATCCTGAACAGATAGCTTTGAGCACAGCACCTTTGTCCAACTTACCTGAAGAAAAAACTAAACTGTAACCAAATAGTGTCAGGAGTGGAAGAGCTAGTGCTACAAAACAGTAGACAACCTCGGTATTGCCTATTGTTGACAACAAGCGTTGGCAGTATCGTGACATCTCCACGTTTACCATGACCAATCTACATAGTAGAAACATATAGCTGAATATACCATAATTTGATGGACATAAGCACAAATAAGGCAATATTTAGCAGAAAAAAGGTCATTCTTCAGCAGCAAGGTCATACTTGGGCATCTTGTTCTGCCTTTAGAATTGGGTTTTCCTCATCAGCTTCAGGATCTCCAACACACTTGTCTACCTTATCAAGGTCCAACCCTGAACATTTGAAAATACAGGAAAATGTAATAGCAAGTACCAACTTGGCAAGCTTAATCAATTAGTTAAACAGATAATAAAATAAAGAATTCCGGGATACATGAATCAGTGCCAATTAGACCTACCAAGTGACTTAATAACATCAGTTGCACATTCATGTGTGTACTTCTTTTCCTTCATAGGGCATCTAATGGCGAAGTCATGTACATAGTCCCACCATAACCATGGCTTGCCAGTGTCATTAGCAACCTTGAATACACAAACTTGATGTAGATTTTGAACCACGACATCTTTTCCATCATATCCTTTGCTGAAATCCTGTTCTGGGTCCGGTGCACAATATCTGCCATGGTTGATGCACTGGGATTTGCATTGCTTGCTCACAACAAAAGCTTCTGGGCAATACCATGTAATATAGTGTGGAGTGAACTGGGTGTAACCCTTCTGCTCAAGAACTTGTGCAGTTCCTCTAAAGCTCTTCACAAAGTCCATTTGCATATCACATTTAGGACCGCATTCATCATTACTGTTTGTCCAGAATTCATACTCTACACGCTCATCGGGATGGGGAAGTGACTCCCTCCAGTCCAAAAGGACACTAAGCATTTCACCTTTTTCAGCAGCTTTCTTGAGGTCCTCGCCCAATTTCTTTGTTATAAGCACTGAGGGAATAGTGATGTTTTCCATGTGTTTTGTGCCTGTATCTTCTGGGTTGTCCATTGTGATCAAAGGCTCATCCTTGCTATCCACAACAAGAATTGCTGCAGCTCCAGCAAGTTGTGCATTCCATGCCTTTATTGTGAAAAAGCACTCTGTTTGTCAGAGAGGAAACAGAATTAGAATAACCATGAAGACTGGGAAATAGGTACTCAAAATTAAGCAGACATATGTTACATTAATAACATGCTTTAAGACCACGAGCAATAACAATAATCTTATCTAACAAGCAGAGAGCAGCGGTATTGTTTTGCCCTGATTCATTTGTACCTTAGATGTCAGATGGATTCCTTGTGAAACAGCAAACTGTACTTATACCTACTATATATGACTTTATATTCCAACTTTAACGTTGAAATTATATTTTGCTGAAGCTAGACATCTGATATGGATCTTTGTTTGCTAGTATTTAAGTACTGGACTGCATTAAGTAGAAGGTATTTAATAAAACATGTATGTCTGTCTACACAATAGGCATGATAGTTAAATCAAGGTTACAGAACCATAGTATTTATCAATCACGCTAGGTGGGCCAATAAATGGTGTATAAGACGTCTTGTATTAGTAGGAAATTATAATAGGAAACAAATGAAGTAGGTTGTAATAACATCTTATAGTATGGGACGGAGGGAGTACATAAATTAGCACAAAAACCCTAATGAATTGCTACCCCCAATTGTTTTTCTTCCAAAATGGGGGATTACCCCAATTACAACTCCAAATCAAACTAGTAATCCTCATCCGTAGAGCATGAAATGGATACTAGTAGTAGTAATCGAGAGCCATAAGACTGCATGGAAGAGAACAAGAGTGTGCCGGAAGCTCACTAGCCAATAATTGATGTTACTAACTACTACCTAATAGTAAGTAATAACGAACCAAATCAAAAGATTACAGTCATTAACTCCCCTCCTAACTGACCAAGCTACTAAAATCAGCTCGACAACTGCTCCTACTAGCAGCAGTAGTCAACATACTAGATAGAGTGAGCAGCAACAACGAACTGAAGGCAGCAAAGCAAGATCCAAAAAAAGAAGAAGAAGAGAGAAACACCTCCGCGGTCTATGAGTACGAAGTTTGGCCGCTCTCCTGATTTGTGGGACTTGAAGGATGTCTCGAACTCCTTGCAGGCGTCGTTGTTGTCCTTGGGGTAGACGACCCACCCCTGCAGCGTTCCCCCGTACTGCGGCACCCCGAAGTTTCCGATGGCGCACTCGTACTTGCCCTTGAGCGCCTCCGGCGAGGTGACGCTGACGCTGTTCTTCTCGACGACGAACCTCCCCGCCGCCGACCCCGCCGTGGCCAGCAGCAGCACCGCCAGCAGAGCCCACCACGCCGGACCCGTCATCCTGGCGGGGAAGGTCTCAGCAGCAGCAGGGAAGAAGCAAGGGAGCCGGCAAGAAAGGAATCGGGTTGTTTGGACGGGATAAAACGGAGGTTTCCAGGAGGCGCAGATCTGCCTGCCTGCCGACCTGAGAAAACAATTCGAGGCGGGCGGCGAGATCTAGCTAGCTAGAGCGGAGCGGAAGCTTGGTGTGGATGGAGGGGAGGAGGTAGGGGGTTGGACTTGGACTTGGAGAAGCGCGCGTCCACGGCGCTGCCGTGCGTGCCGTGCGTGGAGTGAGTCGTCTCGTCGGTTGTTGGTTGGCTGTTCCGCTTCCGTCCAAGCAAAAAACGGGAACCTAGAGGTGCTGCTTGCTAGTAGTATACCGTTGCTGTCTCTGTCGATCGAGCAGGAAGGAAAGCCAGCGGATGGGTTCCCTCGTGCCGTGCAGCGGCATGGACAACGTGACCTTGCTCTGCTCTGCCCTCTGCTGCAGACTGCAGCCCAGTCCCAGAGGGGCGCGTGCGTGGGATGCTCTGGTTTACTATTATTTGCGGGCTTTGAGATTCGCGCGCGGGTCAACGGCTCGTGGTTTCCGAGCCGTCCGGAGCGTCGGGAGCGGGTGGTGTCCCACGGGGTAGCTCCGGTCCTTTATGGCGCCTTCTCGTCAATGAATGCATTATCTGAATGCTAGATATTTCTTTTTTTTTAGGTTTTGATTTGAGAAGTCGAGAACGGATCACGGTGATGAACATGATCGATGTCGATGCCTCAACTGTCGGCGTAGCCCCGTTTTATTGAGTCATCATATTTATTGGCGTTGCTTTCAGCCGGTGAAGGTGATGAAAAGAGCGCAAATTTGTACTACTAAGCTCGTCATCTCGTTTGTTTAGCTTCATATAATCCGTATATAGGATAGTATTTTTTTTTTCAAGAACCAGCCGCAGGAGATATGCGTGTTTTTATTTTAAGCTTGCGAGAGGTTAATTTATAGAAGACGAAGAAAAAAACCACCGGAAAGAAATACCAACCGCTTTGGGTTGGCACCACCTACTCTCTGCTCTACCTCTCTTGTCTTCCCACTTCTACGAGCTCAACAGGCAAGCCACTCACTGTCTAGTCTACGAGCTCAAGCAGCGCGCGGGAAGGGACTTGCTCGCTGTTAAAGACCCGGCCATTCCTTTGCAGCCACATCGATCGAGATACAAGTAAGATGCACGAGTTGAAGTTCTTCCTATCCGCGCGTGGGAGGCTGTTAGACGCCACTGGCCAGTGGCCACCAAACCTTAAAGATGTTGTTCGTTGTGGGCATCGCAAATAGGATATGGTGCATTTACAACCGGCCCCCACTCAAAATTTGAATTCCCTTTGTATTTGTGCATGTTTTGAATGAAAAAATTCTGAAAGTCTGCAATTTTATAGAAGGTGTGCCCCCAGTCAAATAATATGCCCATAGTCAGAATTTTTTCTGGGTCCGCCCATGCATTCTACGGTTGGGCCGTTGTTCACATGGAACAAAGGGAGTAGTATTGCCCTTTCAGTGATGAACAAAGCCTAGACAGTATTAGTATTGTGTGTATGAAGCTAGTCTATATTAGCACGTGTATAGTGCAAAATAGCATAGTACTATCTATATGCAATAAGCTTAGAATCACTAACTCACGTTAGTAGAAAACATGACACTAGTTCCGGTTTATAAGAGGCTTTAGTATCCGGGACTGAAGGTTAGGCCTGTAGTCCCGGTTCTATTACAAACCGGGACTAGATTGTCTCCACGTGGCCCGCTGCGCGCGCGGCAGCGTTTTGCACCAAACTGCTGCCGCGGCAGGAGGTGGGGTTTTAGGGTTTTCTTTTTTTGTGTTGATTATTTTTCATTTTGTGTTTTCATATACATATTATTCTACGCTACTACATGTTGTATACATTGATGCATATATATATAATTTTACTCACGATAACATAAATACATATAAATATATACACAACCGAGACTAGAGCTGTCTAATTGAATTACACCAAGATCATTACAACGAATACTGTCATTTCGTGTCTATCCACGATTACATGAAGGTCTATCCACATTATACTCTCCTTTTGTGTTTATGATGTTCCTGTGCAAAAATCCCGACAACTCCTCTTAAATTGCTAGTAGGCGTTCATGTGGTAGGAGCTTATCCCGCATCGCATCCAACTATATATAAATAAGTAGATCATTATGAATGGAACTTATCAAAAACTATGGTATAGAATAAATTGCGAATATATTGTTTACGTACTTGAAAAAAGTCTGTGCCCTGCTCTATACACCACGAATGAACTCGCATACGTAATATCCACATAAATTAGTCATCTGTGGCTGCGTCGCACACTTTTCGATCAAGAATATAATTCAATCAGATAATAATCAAGCATGATAATTGTATGAATGATAATTGTAATATCCACATAAATTAGTCCCCTAGCTCTCGTACTACTTACCGGGACCGTACGAAAAGTGAGCTCCTCACGCCATTCACCACGAACCTCCTTTGTGAACCTTTTCCAAATCCTGTCCGGCAAAAAAAAATGAATGAGTTATTAATTAGTTTACATCTCAGAGAATGAACGAAAGAGACAGATATAGTGCGATAATGATTGAAATTACTTTTGGAGGCAATCAATTATGTTGCGGTAGTCTTTCATCGGCTTCTTTAACGAGTCCGATATTTCTACTTTTGCACGGCCAATGTCAATGTTTAGAAGAATCCAGTGATAGTTGCGCATGTTTATATACACTTAACATCCAGTAAACAAAAATTGAATGTGTACAAGACAGTAAGACTCTTACCCATGGTTGTAAGGAAATAGAATTTGTGTCTTGTAATGTTGCTCCATTAAAAACATTAGCAAGTTATCCTCCGTTTCCTCAAGGTTATTTATTATCGTATGTCCATTAACTCTGTTTGGGTTAACGAATAAATGATGTAGATTGACTTTCTTCTACATTCTTGAATCTTCATTCTGCATATATAATATCATACAGAATGAGATATATAGTGAGGATAATGACGGGAAATGAATTGAACGAGCTGAGTTAGTGACTTAATTACTTACGGACAATAGTAGCTGAGGAGGGACTTGTTGAGGGAGTCTAGGTTGAATAACTGAAATAGTTCACAAAGTTCAATGGAGATCTCGTCTGGACGAAAGTACTCCTCTCCAACTTTACATACGAGAAATTTTCTCCCTTCCTTTGTGACTTTCAAGTATCAGATATACAACAGTCGCATATGTGTTGGCAGATCATCGAATACCTCATCGCTGACCAGAGGCTCCCCGTAGACAAATTTTCGTGCTATTGATCCCTTGGCGACATTATCTCCGCCGGCTAGAAGTGCTTCGAGGGGCACGTTACACTCCTTGACTAATTTAATAGCTAATTTCATATCTATTCCACCTTTGGGTGGGTTAGGATAACGCCTTAAACGGGGTGATGGATTGTTTTGCCTGTTTGCTGAGCTGAGCAACTTCTTTTGATTTTCTCCCGCTTGCAGTACTGCTTGATGACTTTTCTTTTAGTGTCTTCGTATGACAGCGTGTATAGTCATCTTTCCTATTTAACACATGTTATGTGTGTGTGTGAGAGAGTGTGTATGTTTTAATCTTTTTAAAATATCTTATATTTTGAACACCAGAATAATCGAATGACATTATCATGAAAGATATATCTATTGATCAAAGCTGCATTTCGAAGATCGCGCTATTGTAAAAAAAAAATCTCCAGCTCGTTTCTTTTATTAAAAGCCAAGATCTGGGACCACAGATGAAGATAACAACCTTTTTTATCCAATTCTTTAATTATCTCAGCAGCAAGTCGCTCTCATCAAATACGTGTGGCAACCACCCATGCATCCATCGATGGTCAGATGCGGACGGATTCACCTCAGACACATGGAACATGCATCAATCTTTTATTGTGAGAATACTCTCGGTATACGTAACACCACTATCTACAGTGCCTCTAGTATTGGAGTATAATAAATATACTTCTAACCTTGTACTCCTTCCGTTTCGGTTTACAAGTCCTACGCGTATATCTAGGTTATTAATTTGATCTATATAATTTGAATTATATAATATAAAAATTATATCAGTGGAAAATAAAAAGTCTAAAGTTTCCGGTGATATATTTTTTATAATATATACATTATGCTAAGTTGCTCAATTTGACGACATAGAACTACGTGCAGGACTTATAAACTGAAACGGAGTAGTAAAGTTTGACTAACTTTATAGAAAAACGAAGCAATATTTATGAACTAAATTGATACCATTAGATATGTTTTCATAATATGTCAATTTGATGTAATATATATTATTATATTTATCTATAAAGTTGGTCAAATTTAATAAAGTTTGACTAAGGTAAAAGCTAGAAGTATACTTATTTGCGGACAAAGGGAGTACGATTGTCTGTGCATACCTCGCATGGTTCGAAGACACTCGCATGGTTCAAAGACACAAACCGACGCGTCGTCCGTTTTTTCTTTAAACAATAAAAGGGTCTAAAAGACCTGAGAAGATGCAAAACGATACATGTGGCGATACATGTGGCGGGTACAAATTGCAAAAAGGTCCTTAGCGCTAAGCATCCTAGCAAAACTAGAAAAGACAGAAAGGAGCCTCCAGAAGACAAAAACACCTCGGGACTAAAGATAAAATTACAATTGAGTCCCTGGACGTCGCCGCCACCATTCTCTGGGGACCTCAAGCCGAGAGAATCGACGAGATCTAGGGGGTCTCTTGCTCATGACGCCCCGTGAACCGGAAATGAAGCGAAGCCGTCAGTCATCTCGCACTCGACGGGGACGAACCACTTGCCTAATACGGGATGTCGAGCTCTAGCGCCACGCTTCAGAGAAGGGCCTCCGATGGAGGTTTGAAACCATGGCCGTCTTTCGACCAGAACAGACAGTAGCCCCACTACCCATGGACCGCTACGAAGAAGAACAAGCAGGCGCAGCTTCGATTGGCCTCCGAAGCATCTTCCGCTATGAGCAATCCCCCTTCCATCCCTCGCCACCACGGCAGGCCGAGAGAAGGGGGGAAGCAGGTCGCCGTCGACACTGAAGACAGAGGCCAACGACGCTTGATGGAGATGCATGTCTCGCTCTCCTTCCTTTCCTCGACCCACCATGGGCCCCAAGAAGCGAAGAAGGACGAGAACCGCCTAGCGCCGCGTCGGAGCACAAGCACGTACGAGCCGCCAGACCCGCTCTCCGAAGCACAGATCTCGCCAACAGCACGCATCCCCTTCTCGCGAACACCGACGGCCAGGGGATATGACACCACCGCTTCACCATGCAGGAAGAGGAGGTCTGAAGCCTTGCTTTTATTCACGGAGGTGGAGCCGCCCTCCATCGCACCGAATTCCGATCAGGGGAGCCACCGGGCGAGCAGGACAAACCCTAGAACACGCAAGATCAGGCGCCCAAGATCTCATGTAATACCTCAACTTCTGGCCAAAAAGAGCCCAACCCTACGGGCAGAACGCCCAGAGACCTACATCTACAACTACTAGGAGGGAGCCGAGCCACTCTCTTCCCCATGCCCGACGGCACCGCCGCTAGAGAAGGGTTGAGAGAGGGCTCGGGGAAAGGGGGCGACTCTCAAGGGGACTGCCTCTAGATTCGTGCGGGGTCAAGGGATGGAAGGGGGGTCGTAGAACTTTCCCCTCGTCGTACGTTTAGGTTGTGGCATGCACTCAACAGTCTGAGACGTATTTTTTGGGTCCTTTGTCTTCCTTGTGAGGAGGCTCTGCCATGGTAGGCCATTGCGTCAAGCTTTTTCGTACGTCCCGCGCGCGACTTCCCATCGAGAACATCGACGGGGTTACAAAATAGACGTTGTGCGCAGCGATGGAAATGCCACACCACCACAATGCCTCGCCACCTCCTCACCACCTGGGTCATGCTTTTCACGGCTGCTCGTGCACACTACCCAACCAAGGATGAGGTTCTATCGACACAAGAAGAGGCTGTAGCCGCTAGAACTGCCCCCGCCGGAGGAGGAGAAGGAGGATATGGACGAGTTTTCCTTAGACTTCAATAACGACTCGAGCGCATTGGGGCCGGTGAACCAGGTGGCCTCTATGCGTCGTTCCATACTACGCAGGACGAGCGGGCCACCATCAGCATCTGCCTCATGGGCGCGGCCATTGAAGGCCATGTCATCCTGACCCGGATGTAGGAGGAGAAATGCGGTGACCCAGCATACCAATGCATGATGTAGTACACTATAGTCGTTGAGATAACACTAATGAAACACCGTTCACTAGTGTTACATCCCTCAGAGTGGTACAACAAAAACACAGCAGGTCCAAGACATGACTGTAGGTTACAACCCGACTCTTTACATAAGATCCAGAGAACATCTAGGTTAAAGAGAGAGAAATAAACTTCTTACAAAGAAGAATTAGAAATAATCAACTCAAAACTATTATGCTAATAAGATTAGCATCTAACTATTTGACTTGTATTGCTGCTATTGCAATATTCTACAGAAATAGGTTCTATGGCTAGAGATTATATTCCTATCTAATCAGCAACTTCGTCTTTATTTTAGTTGATGTATATGTTGACTTCCTGGACTTTATTGAAGAGCTTGAGCTGTTGATGAAGATTCACTTGAGCAGAAGTTGATGTACACGTCGTCTGTATTGACTTCAGAATCTAGCAAGGGTTAAGAAGATACGTTGAGTACGAGCGTACTCAACAAGTTCACTAGAAAAGGAGTGTTTGATGCACTATATCTACAGCCACAGACCATAGGTCATAGGCAATGCAGGTTTTCGTAAACATTTCTTCAAAGGTTGCCTTTATTCTGAAAATCTATGTCCGTCAGCCTTCACGGGTTTACCAGAACTTTCATGGATTTCCTTTCCCGCCGCGTTCGCAGCTCCTTCCCGGAACAGAGAGTAACAAGTTACAGTTCTTACACTCTGCAGAGGTGCGTTACTTTACCCATGAGAGACCTTAGCCTTGTTGCATAACCAAGTCATGACCTTGTCCATACTTCCTTGGTATGGGGCCCAGTCTAAGATCCAAGCCAATCACTGTCCTTCTCCGCGACCCCGCATACACCGCAATTGTTGTATGCCCAAACTTAAGGTAGACTTTTCCCCGTATAAAATGGCTATACCTTAGTTGGATACACACAACAACCATTAACACTATAAATCTGTCTTTTGTAAGCCTAGATCCATGGTAGACTTTTCCCCGTATAAAACGGCTATACCCACGATCTGCAACTTACAAATGCCCAGAATAGTGTCCAATGCATGCGAAAGGGAGCCGATCCAGCTGACTTCTCTGTACCATTCCAAATCTCTGTAGGGGTTCGTAGCATGGAAAACAAAAAAATTCTACCGCATGCACACGAACAAGCCAAGATCTATCTACTAGATTGTAGCAACGAGTCGATAGAAGCACTCACCCTCGAAGATTCCAAAGCGGTTAACGAGAGCAGATTCTCGTGGGTGATGTAGTCGTACACTTGCCGATCTCAAGATCGCGTAGATGGTCCTTCCGGC
Source organism: Avena sativa (assembly GCA_916181665.1). NCBI lineage: Eukaryota > Viridiplantae > Streptophyta > Magnoliopsida > Poales > Poaceae > Avena > Avena sativa. Next base: position 58,552,075 of record OV702283.1, on the reverse strand, counting down.
GCTGCGTTCCGGCAGCGCTTCCGCAGTCGGTCACACGTTCGGTACTCGATGAAGACCTTCCTCTCCCTTGTTTCAGCAGGCAGCGAGGTTGTAGTTCTCCCTCGCGATTCCAACAGCATGACGGCGTGGTGTCGGAAGTAGAGGGAAGATCCCGCAGGGCTTCGCCTAAGCCGGATGCGAGTTATGGTGGATTAGGGTTTCCCGGAAATCTAGGGTTTAGAAATCCGAGAGGAGGAGGAGGAGGTGTCGGCGGCGGCACGGTGAGGCGGCGCTGGCGGCGGCGCGACGGCGGCACGGTGAGGCGGCGCTGGCGGCGGCGCGACGGCGGGCTCGGTTGGAGAGGGCTTGGAACTTGTGTGTTGTGTTGGGGCAGCCCTCCCCCTCTATTTATGAGAGGGGCAGCCTTGGGAGGGGTGGGTTTGAATCCAAACCCAACCCCAAGTTGGATTGAGAGAAGGACTTGTTTCTTCTCCCACTAGGAAACCATTGTTCCAGTTTGACTTTTCAAACTTCCCATTTGACTTCCAATTTAGAGCTTTATTTCTCTCTTGTATATGCCAACACCAAGTGACCTTGGATATGATCCAATCATTCCACATACCCATGACACATTCATTGACCATTCTGCTTCCGGACCGGTGAACCTTCTAGACCCTTTTAGAACCTCTCCGATGAAAACATCAGAAACTTTCCCGAACTCTGAAATAGGACTTTCCTTATATGAATCTTATTCTCCGGAACATTCCAGATCTCCTCGTGATATCCCAGATCCCATCCGAGACTCCGAATAACATTCGGTATCCCTACTAACATTCCATATCTACTAAACAACATCGAATCCTTAAGTGTGTCTCCCTATTGTTCGTGAATTATGCGGACATGACCGAGACACTTCTACGATCAATAACCAATAGAGGAATCTGGAAATTCATGTGGCTCCGACATATTTCTACGATTACTTTGTGATCGAATGAACCACTTACATACGATACCAATTTCCCTTTGTCTCAAGATAGTTTACTTATCCGAGGTTTTGATCGTCGGTATCTCTGCATACCTAGTTCAACCTCGTTACTGATAAGTACTATTTTCTCGTTCCCGTGATATGTGATCCCTTGTGTGCCAGTCACATGCTTGCAAGCTAATTGGATGACATTCCACCGAGAGGGCCTAGAGTATATCTATCCGTCATATGGATGGACAAATCCCACTCTTGATTTATGTGCCTCAACCCATAATTTCCGAACACTTAATGCCACCTTTATAGCCACCCAGTTACGGTGTGGTGTTTGATGTCATCAAAGCATCCTTCCGGTGATGGTGATTAGCATGATCTCATGGTCGAAGGAATTAGGTTACTATGTATCAGAAAGCTTATAGCAAATGAACTATTAAAATGACTTGATCTTTATGCTACGCTTATCTATAGGAGTATGTCCATCATACCATTCTCCTAATGATATGATCTTGTTATTAACAACATCTCAATGTTCATGATCGAGAAATCACGATCATCTATTAATCAACAAGCTAGTATTATATAGAGGCTTTACCAGGGACTCTAATTTAGTTTACAAATCACACAAGTATTAATGTTTCCGGTTAATACTATTATAGCATGAATGTAAACATTTATCATAAACACAAAGATATAATAATAACTGCTTTTATTATTGCCTCTAGGGCATATCTCCAACAATCTCATGGTTAACGCGTAATATACGGCGCACGAATCACTAGCGACATTGGTTGTTAAGTCCTAGATGATATACTCCTGAGTAGTGGTATTCCAACTACCAGGTTTAATAGATTAGTTGATCACCCTGGATCAGTAACCAATAGTTCACATTATTATCAAAAATATTATTTTCTGAACTTTTTGAAATGCAGGTGATGACAACACTGGATTTTCAAAATACTTTACAGAAAATAATCAAAGGACATGAGAAAGTTTGAACTTGCCTTTTGTGATTGCAAGATTATGCACTCACAGTCTTCAAGACAATATAAGTTCCAATATCTGAAATCAGCATCATTGGTCCGGTAAGGACTAATGTTTAAAGAAGCAATATGCAATTATGCATAAGTAATGCTATGCATTTTATAAAACTCCCAAAGTGAATTCCCAATACTTTGGTTGAATTAAATTTAGGTGATTCTTTTAAGAGTCGGTTTATCTTTAAATTTTACTCTATAAGTAATGACCTGTATAAGGAGCTTAAGGGTTAACAACCAAAATATACAAGTAAGATATAAAATAATGTGGTTATAATTAATTGCCATTTGGTGACTATGATAAAAGTCTTTGGGTGGAGTTATTAAGAGTTGAAGAACTTATTATGATATTATTGTTTGAAGTGGCAAAAAGAATAACATTTGAAGAAAATATTTCCTTTCTAAGGTTTAAACAATATTTATTTTAAATAGAACGTGATTAATGCCTATTGGTGTTTGATTGGTTAGTCTGGACTTGAGACGCTTTATGTCTTAATTGAAATAGACCAAAGTTAACTATAAAAAAACATAAGTAGTTTATTAGACATGATGTTTATAAGCTTTGAGACTAAAGTTAACTTTAAAAGGGTAAGTAAACTTAATGTGTAATATGTTTTAATTATTCCCAAGTTTTAAATTTATAGTAGGCATAACTAAGGTGTGGAATTATTTACTTTATATTTAAGTGAAGGTTTGGATTTAAATTGGTTTTGCTATTATGAACATGATATGTAACTATTCAATGGAAGTATAATTTGGATGATCTTAATAAGGTGTTAGATTTATATATTATTTAAATATTAATATCACTCCCTCTTAGTATTAGTGAGGGATGTATAAAATTTTATTTAAGGTTATGGTTTTGAATTTTTATTTTAAGTTTCTAAAAGAGTATTATTAAGTTAATAATTTACATTCAAGTTTTATTATAAATCTTAGTTATGGTTTAGAATTTTTGGTAATTAGATTGTTTTAAAAGTTTTAATATGTCTAAAAATTATAATTATTATTTTACTTAAAAGAATGTATCTAAAGAATTTTTAAAATAGGTTATAGATAAGGATTTATTATTAAAAACTTTTCTAATAATATATTTAATATTTTTTAGTGTAATATATTTACTTAGGGCTTTAAAAATGTTTTTTATTTATTTTTAAGTATTATTTTTATGTTTATAAAATTTCATAAAGGATTAAATGTATTTTAAATACTTCCTTTAAATTTTATTTAAAAAAAATTAAGTTAGTATTTTTATAAAATAGTAGACTCATTTTTATACATAAAACTATTTTTATTAATTTTTTTGGACTTTTCCTTTATTTTATGAAATTTCACTAAGGCTTTAGTGGTGTTATTATTTATTTGCCTTCTATTTAACTTGAATAAGTAAGATTATATTTTTCTTTCGTGGATATTGTTTTTGTGATGATTTTTTTATATCATATGTATTTTTTAGGATTTTTCTATATTTTTTAGAGATGAAACAAGTTTAGGGTAATATAATCATTTATTTATTCTTTTCCTTTTTATGTTAAATTTTATTTACTTATTTTGGAACTGGGATCAGCCCGTGAGCCCGCCCAGTATAACAGCCGAGTCGGCCCATTAGACATGGGTCAACCCAAACCCAGACATACCTCTCTCACGCCCTCATCACGCACGCGACGCTCACCTCTCCTCTCTCGTTCTTCTCTGGCCGACGTCGCCGTCGTTACCCAACGATTCCGGCGGTATGGGCAGTTCTGGTTACCATCACCGATCGCCGGAGCTCCGCCTCCTGCTAGCCGACCTGGTCCTGTGTATAGATTTGATTCTCACGCTTTACCAGCTTGCCCCCTTCCATTTTGTTGGTGCTAGGTTTCTGGTGATGTGCCTCCGCCGCTCGCTGGGTTCACTCTGGTGCCTGCTTGTTCGGTGTGGTTGTCATTCTAGGGCAGGCGCAGGATGTTGTGCCCTTCGTGGGTGCTCCCTGTGCCGCCCCGGTGACGTAAGGCGCCCCTGAGGAACGTGCGGTTGCAAGTACCGTTGCTGCCACGTCGGCGCCGCCCCTTTGAGGTCACCGTCGACTCCCTGGTACACCTTCCTCTACCTCTCTTCCTTCTCTCTTCTTCTGACAATCATTCTTACTAGTGGCACATTATCTATACTCTAAGTGTGTTGTTATCCTCCGTTGTTCTATCAAAATGAGCTTTGCTTAGTGGTAGTGTTATTTGATTCTGTATGCTGTAAGTAAGGTGGATATAAATTCAGTTTTTAAATTTTTTGGGATAATGGCTTCCTGTGGTACTACCCATGTATTGGCAATTTAAGATTGCAAAAAGGTTCTTTATACTGAAGATATTTGCTAAAGTAACTTAGGTTATCTTGATGTAATATTGTCACTAAATGTTACTGTCCATTTGACAGTTCATTGATCTTACTAGATGATCCTTATATTGGTGGCTAGGCCATATTCCTATATGAGATATATTTGATGCCCTGAATCTAATTCATTTATGATCTTGGATCCCCTTGAATATAGTTTCATCATTTCTTTAAATGATTCATAGCAAAAGATAGCTAGGAAAATGATTTAGATTCTTGTTTGGGTTGCTTGCAGATGGTTTTGAATGAGTTGGTGTGGATCAGATCATGTATATGCATGATCTTGGGGTCAGACAAGAATTGGAATATGCAAAGTAGATCCTCTTTGGCTACTTAATGTCTTGATATTTGGACAAATGATTCCTAGAAAGGATAATTTTGGGAAAATGATTTGAAACCATTTGAGATACATAGGTGGGTTTTATAAAATGTAAGGATGTTTGTATATGATGGTAATTGAACATCCAGTCTACTAGAAACTTGATTTGAAATGATTCCTAGCTAGAGTAGCTAGGAAAATGATTTGAGTATCTTGGTAAAGCTGGCTAGTGCATATAGCAGAAACAATATGCTTCTCTACTTCTGAGTTGGCATCAAACTAGAGTAGCTTTAGTTGTTGGAAACCTGCTACTGTGATGCCTCTTTGGAGTGTACACAGTAGTAGGTCACAGTAATGGTGATATGCTACTGGATACACTGTTTTAGTGGCTTATCTTGCTTTGATTATTTTTGTGGTGCCTCCATACATGAGTGTGCACAATATAACCTCAAGTGGGATAATCTGCTGCTTATAAAGCTAAACAAAATTGCTTAAACCTGAATGCTTGTGATGCTGGTCTGAAGCATAGGTTAACACAAACATTTCCCTTCATTACTTAGCTCTGCCTAGGATGCAAAGGCTGAGGCTTTGATGATGTTTGTATACAAAAGCTACTGCTTGCTTATGAAACTATCCAATGATGATCTAGTACTCCATTTGAGTACATAACTGAGGTTTTTACATTGCCCCATCTATTTCTTTAAGATGCAATAGTAAGAACAGATGCAAGGACATGATCTTGGATGGATAACCTGTTGTGTTGGAGTTGTGGTTGCTTTTGTGTCTATTATTGATCACTGCTGTGCCAACCCCCTCCTCTCATCTCCTGACTTGATCTCTTGGATTTGCTATTGCTCCATTTCTGGTAAACCTGCTCCTCCTAGCTCTTGGCCTTCTTCTAGTGCCCCTGGATGGCTTTCCCAATCAACCAGGGTGCTGGTGGGAGTTTTAGTGCTGAACCATGCACTCTGGAGTTGTGGATGTGGACTGGTTGGATGTGGAATGGTATGGTATTGCTAGCTGCGACTGTGCTCTTTGTCTATTTGGTACCCTCATGTGGTGTTGACAACACATATGCCTGCATGCATGTGTAAGCTGCCTGCATGTGTGCTGCTGGTCCAGGGAACCCCTGTCCAGGTTTCATTTGTGGGATATTTTTGCTAAGGATGTGCTCGGCTGGTTTGGTATTATCTTCTCTTGACCTTTATTTTGAGTTGCCAAGTGGAATATTGACTCTATGCTAATGATGCTCAAATCTGAAGCTCAAATTTGATAAGAACAGATCCTATTTGGCCCCTTTTAACCATACTCAATGATGATCCTAACATAGCAACTCTATGTCAGTCTGAGAGTAATATTAGCCTAACAATTTCCTTTATTTTATTTTTTTGTTTTGTTATCTTTTGTGTGGTTTTGCAGGAAATGAGAAGAATAAAGGAAATGTTAGATGATGGAGGGAACAAAAGAATAGTAGCTTAGGAATTTTCTCTGTATTAAGTATTGTAATTTATTTTCTGTTTAAATATTGTAAAAACATTGTATTATTGTATTTTATTCAATAAAGTTTACTAGTTTTCTTTTCCTTTTATAATGCATTTGCAAAGACAATGTAATATTTATATCTCCTTGTAATCAAGAATCCTTTTAGTTATTAATTTATGTAATTCATTTTTATATTATTTGTTTTATAGTAGTTTCCTTTTATTGTAACAACAATAAAACATTGTATTCTATAATAAAGGGTTCCACTATCCTTGGAACTAATTAAATATGTATATCTTACTTATAAATAAGAATTCCATTATTATTTATTATTATAAATCATTTCATTCAATTTTGTTTATTAATTGAGACTTATAATTATGGTATCTTTTCATAAATAAGAGTTCACCTCTTATTTCTTATTACAATTTAATTTCCAATTAATAATCTATCAATTAAATATTCAAATTTGAATGGTCTTCCCTTCAAACACAAAAATACAGTAGAGATCATGTCGAAATCCATCGCACATGTCCTGATGTTTCTATCAGAATAAGAGAGATCTCGATCCCTCTATAGCTCTTTTAGTTTTGCACGAAAATTTCCCAGATTTTCTTATGCATGAATGCAATGCACAACCCTGTGTCCTCTTTATTTCTAGGTGTTAATCATGGGATGTTACAAGAAAGGCCGGTGGTTCATAGCCACTGAGGCGGCATGACGCGACGTCACATGGAGAAGGAGGCCGAGGAGGAGCATTACGACTCCCTTTTGCTATAGTCTGCCCATGACATTGAGGTTGTGGTCTTCTGGAAGTGTTGGAGGAGCACCCGTGGGTTTGGAGGTGCACAGTAACGGCGGAGGCGCATCGCACGGCCTTCGAAATCAGTGTTGGGCCACGGGCAGATAAATAAAACTTTTATCCTACGCGGTACTCCCAAGATCCAGCTCAGGTGATAGGCCACGAGATTTACCACTAGACACGCATGTGCGAATTATTGATGAAGCGCGCTAGTTGATGCAATGCCGATTGATCCGTCGAAAACGTATCTATAATTTTTGATGTTTCATGCTTGTTTAGTATCTACTTTGCTTTGCTTTGTCCACACTTTGAGGTGCTTTTTATATGTTTTCTGGTACTAACCTATTAACAAGTTGCCATAGTGTTAGTTGCTTGTTTTCTGCTGTTTTTGGTTCCAGAAAAGCTAGTAAGGAAATATTCTCAGAATTGGACGAGACAAAAACCAAAGTCAATATTTCACCCAGGAGAACCCAGAGTCCAGAGGAGAGACGGAGGGGAGCCACAGGGCGGCCGCACCCCCTAGGCACGGGCCCACCCTAGGTCGCGCCTGGGCAGGGTGTGAGCCCCCTGGCTGCCTCCTGTCTCGCCTCTTCGCCTATAAGAAGCCCCCGATGCCTAAACCCTAAGTAGCCACTGCCACCATCGTCCATAGATCGGGGGGATCTGAAGCTCTTTCCGGCACCCTGCCAGAGGGGAGATCATCTTGGAGGCCTTCTTCTTCATCATGCGAGCCTCCGGTATGAACCGTGAGTAGTTCCACCTTGGACTACCGGTCCATGTAGTAGCTATATGGTTGTATATCCTCCTTTGTGCTTTCATGTCTAGATCTTGTGAGCTCCGTTCATGATGAAATATCTCATCTATTTGTAATCATGCATGTTGTGTTTGCGGGGATCCGATGGATATTGAGATTACTATGTCAGATTGATTAATGGTTTTGTCTTATTGATTCTATCATGTATGTGTTGTTTATGATCTTGCATCCTCTCCGTTGTTAGTAGCTATCTTGGCCAAGTAGTTGCTAGTGACTCCAAGAGGGGGTATTTATGCTCGATAGTGGGTTCATGCCTCTATTTCATCTAAGGGAAGTGACAGAAATCTCTAAGGTTGTATATGTGTTGTTGCTACTAGGGAGAAAACAACGATCTCTTGTAAATGGAGAAAGTGGATTGTTTACCTTACACACTTTGCTTAAAGCAGTTGTTTGTTGCTTGCAACTTAATACTGGAGGGGGTTTGGATGATAATCCGAAGGTGGACTTCTAGTCATAGATGCAGTTGGATGGCGGTCTATGTATCTTGTTGTATTTCCCAATCAAATCCCATAGGATCTTGATGTCTAGTATTGCATTGTTATGCCTTGCTCAGTCCTGTCAATTGCCCTGCTGTAATTTGTTTACCCTACATGCCATGTTTGTTTATCTAAGGAGAACACCTCTAGTGAACTATGGACCTCGGTCCAATCTTTACCATTGATACATGTTCCACTGTTATTGTTTACTTGCTGCAAACCACTTTCACCTTCCACACCATACAGTTAATCCTTTGTTACAGCAACCGGTGAGATTGACAACCTCACTGTTCGTTGGGGCAAAATCTTGAGTTTGTGTTATGCAGGTTTCCAAGTTTCTTGCAACACCTTTGAGATGTTTCAATCCTCCTACTGATTCGATAACCTCAGTTTCTTACTAAGGGAAGACTTGTTGTTGTGCTGCATCACACCTTGCTCTTGAGGTTTCCCGACGAAGTGCTCCCACGATGACGCAACGCCATTAAGATTTTCTGGCGCCGTTGCCGGGGAGGCTAAGGACGTCTTCACAAGGGAAGTCCTCATCAACCTTTCTCTTTACTTTGTTTTGTTTTGCTTAGTTTCTTTTGCTTGGTTTTGTTTGCCTCTTTTTATCAAAAACTCCAAAAAAAATTAGTTTAGTTTGGTTTGCTTTCTCTTATCAAAAACACAAAAAATTTAGTCCATGCTCTAGTTGTTGTTGGCTTGCTCCACTTTTGCCAAAATGAATTCTGCTCAGAGCACCAAGTTTTGTGACTTCACTAGCACAAACAACAATGATTTCCTAAGCACTCCTATTGCTCCGCCTGCTTCTGATGACACCTTTTATTAAATTAAGCCTGCTTTGTTGAATCTTGTGATGAGAGAGCAATTTTCTGGTGCTAGTTATGATGATGTTGTTGCCCATCTCAATAACTTTGTTGAACTTTGTGAGATGAAAAAGTATAAGGATGTAGATGGAGATATTATTAAACTCAAGTTGTCTCCTTTCTCCTTGAGAGGAAAAGCTAAAGAATGGTTGCTATCCTTGCCTAGAAATAGTATTGATTCTTGGATTAAGTGCAAAGATGCTTTTATTGGAAAGTACTACCCTCCTGCTAAGATTATATCTATGAGAAGTGATATTATGAAATTTAAAAAACTTGATAATGAACATGTTGCTCAAGCTTGGGAAAGAATGAAATCTTTGGTTAAGAATTGTCCCACTCATGGACTTACTGCTTGGATGATTATCCAAACTTTTTATGCAGGTTTGAACTTCTCTTCAAGAAACCTATTGGATTCAGCTGCTGGAGGTACCTTTTTGACCGTCACCTTGGGTGCTGCAACAAAACTCCTTGATAATATGATGGTTAATTATTCTGAATGGCACACTGAGAGAGCTCCACATGGTAAGAAGGTAAATTCTATTGAAGAAACCTCCTCTTTGAGTGATAAGATTGATGTTATTATGGCTATGCTTGTTAATGGGAAAGCTCCTTTAGATCCAAATAATGTTTCCTTAGCCTCGTTGGTTGCTCAAGAAGAGCAAGTTGATGTGAACTTCATTAGAAACAACAATTTCACCCATAATGCCTATAGGAATAATTTTGGTAGTAACAACAATTATAGGCCTTATCCTCCTAATAATGGCAACACCTATGGAAACTCCTCCAACAATGCTAGACGTGCCCCCTCTGAACTTGAAGTCATGCTCAAAGACTTTATTAGTAAGAAAACCACTTTCAACAAGACTGTGGAGGAAAAGCTTTTAAATGCTGAGAATAATATTTTCTCTTTGTTTGAAGCACAGTCCTCTTTGATTAATAAAATGGCTGCTAAACCTGAAACCATGGAAAGTACCTTTGCTGCTACTCATGCCATACAAGTTACTATTGATGAAAATGTTATACTGTTAGCCCAACTTCATGATAAGTTGGAAAGGGAAGCTGAAATTGCTAGAAACAATAGTGTGTGCACCATCACCACCAATATGGATGCTATTAAACCACAAGAAGTCCCTATTCCTAATCCTACAATGCCTAAGCCTAATGAGTCTACTACTATTGATGCTAAGTTCGATTTTGATCTTGATGGTTGCAATATTTCTAAAGTGATTATGTTCCTGCAAAAGCTTGCTAGAAGTCCTGATGCTAGTGTTATGCATGTTGCTTTCACCAAACACATTACAAATGCTCTTGTTAAAATTAAGGAAGAGAAGTTAAAATACAAAGCTTCTATTCATAGGAAAGTAGAAGATAGTTGGGAACCCATTATTAATATGCAAGTGAATGACTTTGATCTCAAAGCTTCATGTGACCTTGGTTCTAGTGTCTCTATTATGCCTAGGAAGATTTATAAAATGCTTGATTTGCCACCTTTGGAAGATTGTTATTTGGATGTCCCACTTAATGATAATGATAATAAGAAACTCATGGGGAGTGTTAATGATGTTCTCATTATGGTTAACAATGCTTATGTTCCTGTTGATTTCTATGTTTTGGATGTTGAATACAATGCTTCTTGTCTTATTAGTTTGGGAAGACCTTTTCTTAGAACTGTTGGTGTCATCATTGATATGAAAGAAGGAAACATTAAATATCAATTTCCATTCAAGAAAGGTATTGAACACTTCCCTATGAGGAGAGATAAGTTGCTTTTTGCTCCTCCTTTGAAAGCAAGGTTTGATGTTAATGCTTCTTCATTTGAAAATACTTGATTTCTTGCTCCTTGTGCCTAACTTAAAGGCGTTAAAGAAAAGTACTTGTTGGGAGATAACCCAAGAGTTTTCTTGAGTCTTGTAAGTTACTACTTCAGTAATGACCTCTCCTTATCCTTTTTGTTTGCTTTTTTGTGCCAAGAATGACCTCTAATGAGAGGGAAGTAAGATTTGTGGAGTTGATGTCCCGAAACAGATTTCTGAGCTCCACCATAAAAAAATTTGAGGAGTCTCTGTGAGTCAGATTGAGCTGAAAATTTATAAACAAATCCCCCAGTATGTTAGCTATCTTTCATTAGTTCAACACTTTTTTATTTGAGCAACAAAATATCTTCGAAAAAATCGGTTTCTACCCGCTGGTCTATTTTGACAGATTTCTGCCATTATCTGCATTTGCTTGTTATTGATTCCTTTTTGGGTTGTTTTTCGGAAATTGAGCCTTTTGAATGAATTGCGACAGTAGCTTGTATTTTTGTGAAAGTTTTGCTATTCTAAAGCTAAACCCAAAGGTCTATCATCTTTTGAATACACTAATGTTGCTAATGAAGATTGTGTGAAGTTTTGTATGAAGGAAAATTTCAGGTGTAGAGAGAGAATGATGTAATGAGATGAAGAATGGACAAAAGCTCAAGCTTGGGATGCCAACCCGGTGTCACCCCAAGAAATATCCAAGAGGTACAAGCATTAAAGCTTGGGGATGCCCCAGGCATCCCCTTCTTCATCAATAAAAATCTTAGGTCTTTCTAGACACTTTGTTTTTATTGTTTCATGCATTGTTGTGTTGTTCTTGGAGCGTCTTAGTTTTCGTTTGCTTTGCTTAGTTTGTTTAGTTTGCTTTAATAAAGTATTTTGGACCCCCATTCTTGCTGTGTTGTTTCAAATAAGTTGATTGGTGTTGGAAAGGAGTAGAAAGTTCTTGCTTGAATAGTGCAAGAGGAGCTTGCTTTTACCGTGACTTAGACTTTAGCATGTCATGCTAGGTATTTTTTTTGACCTTATACAGTTATGCTTAGTGATTATTACTGTAGCATGACTTGTTTCAAACAATTGGGATTGCTTAGTGTGCCTTGAAGGAATCATGCGTTGTTTTAGCATACAAAAGCATAGTATTGTGGTATTCTCCTTTGATGCTTTGTTTGGGTTGACTTGGCACATGCTCACACCATGTTATGACTATGAACAAGTGACCATAGCCTCTATGATCATTTATTCCTTGACTTGTAGTACCACTCTATGCTTTGATTAGTAATGTTTTGTCGCTCTACATGATTATGGCCATTATTGCTCTTTTAGTTGCTCACTCCCAGTCTTTTGCTAGCCTCCACTTGTATGAGTAAGATCTACTCATGCTTCCAACTCCCAAGAAACCAAGTTATTCTAAAGTGTCCACTATAAATTTCCTATGCATGATGTGTTACACCATTCCAAGTATATTCTTGTTTTCAGCTATCTTCCAATTAAAAAGTATTTTGTTATGTGAAAACTTAGTGATTAAAGCTCTCATGAACTTGATGGCACACTTTATTTTTCTTGCCCCTAATAAACTTGAACCATTGTGTCATCTATGTTGTATATGCTTGCACTTATACGTTGGAATTAGCAGAACCGCGTTGTCACGGGGAACACTTTCAACACTTGTAAATATCTACCAGTTGATATCATGCTCTTTTGTTTATGGATGTCGTCGGTGTTAAATGAAAGGGGAGCTTGTAAGTCCATGGAGTTATGTATGTGTGTTAGAGAAATGCCTGGGCCGCTAGCCTAAGCCATGCCTAATTATGGTGGAAACTTGCAGCATCACCATAGTAACATCTATGAAGCATTCTTCTTATAAAAAAAGAGATTGGGAAAAAGAGACATATGAGAAAAGAGGAAAGAGAGAAAAAAGCACCATATTCCCATGGTAAATAAGAAGAATGCTGAGATGATTATTGTCTACTTGCCTTGTTATTTTGGTTATGGGAAAGCTCCTGTACCATGTGCAAGGGGTACCCCGTTGGCGGTTCTCTATGATACACATGTACTTACTATGACAAGAACTTGCAAGTAACTAAACTTGAGTAGCATGAGTAGCGGCCCTCTTATTCAAGGGACATGAGATTGCCAACTTATAATTTGTCAAGCCTATACTCCATAGTTTGTTCACTTTAACCTTAATCACTTCAAGATGCTTATGATAGGGGCAATGAGGGCTGAAAGCTAACAAGTACCATAATTTTTGGAAGCTCTTTTTGAAACTTGAAATCCCTGCTTCCCTTTATGAAGGGACTTTCTTCCACTATTATATTGAGTCTCCACCTTCTACCTTTATGCACAAGTTAAGAGAGCATAATTGCCATTCTTAGTTCTATGTGCATTGTCCCAAAACTTATTGACCGATGCATATTGTTGATATTACTTGTTCTTGTGCTATTTGTATCTAGTCACTCTTATGAACTTTGAAGGTGTCCTATGCATCTATTTGCTACTCCATGAGGGACAAGATGAATGCCACTATGCCATGTATTCTGTATGTGAAACAAACAAACGTTTTTCAATGCATGTTATTCATGATATTTGTTTGTAGCCTTTCATGTTGCATGCATAGTTACTTTGTCTTAATTTTAGAACTCCATCTTTCATGCTCATGTTTAGAGTTCTTTGATCCCAGCTTTCAATGCTTGCAAATGGTTTGATCTTGGTTTTTTATGGTGCATGTCACCTCAAAAATTATTCTTTTTATCACTTACCTACTCGAGGACGAGCAGGAGTTAAGCGTGGGGATGCTTGATACGTCGGAAACGCATCTATAATTTTTTATGTTCCATGCTTGTTCAGTATCTACTTTGGTTTTCTTTGTCCACACTTTGAGGTGCTTTTTTGTAGAGGTCCCAACCTGATAAGGTAGAGATCCCTATGTTTACAATGCTAGTCGCTGGATCAATAACTAGCATCCATAGTTTAAGATGTAATATCAAGAAACAAAGGTCATAATACAAATTTATAACCAGGAATAAAATAATTCATTACATCTTACGTAGCTCATTTGGCTATCTCATTACAATGCAGCAGAAATAACTATAACATGAAGTCCTTCATCTTCAAAGTGCCACAGGCAATCATGTTGGTTGTAGACTTGTAATCCTATTCAACACACTTCACTAACATCAAACAAACCTGCAACATAATAAGTTACAGACACAAGGGTCAATACATTTGAATTGTATTGGCAAGTGATACTATGGTAGAGTAGTGGTATCTGAAGGGTTTCGCGACATAGTAAATCAAAATTTTCTACGGATGCGAACAGAGGGAAGCCAAGATCTAATCTCGGAGATGCAAACAACGAGAGAGATTGGATTAGGTCTTCATACCCTTGAAGATTTGCACAGCGGAACGTTCGTCGGAACGTGGGTGATGTAGTCGTACTCGCTTCTCCTCCTCGCGATCCGATCTGATCTAGCACCGCAAGTGGCGATGCCTCCGTGAGATGCACACGTGCAGCACCTCTACGTCTCCTCCTTCCTTGGTCCATCAAGTATGGTGGAGAGATGGATTGGATCTACAACACGACGGCGCGGTGCAAGTGGTGGAGAGTTTCTGCAGCAGGGCTTCGCCTACACGCAGTCGGGAGGGAGAGAGAGAGGAGGGCAGCAGGGCGACTAGGCTTGAGGGGAAGGTGTGTGTGGGGGGGTGGTGCACCCCAGCCCTCTATATATAGAGGGGTGGGCGCCAGCCCTAGAACCTCCCCCAAGCCTAGGCCGGGGCCAAAGGAGGGAGGAGTGGGGGGCAAGGAAACCCCCCTTCTAGAAGCTCCAAACTAGGGTTTCCCCTTGTTTGGCCGGCTGGGCCCTATGGGGCCTTGTGCCCCTGGACCAATGCGGCCAGGGCACTCCCTCATAGGCCCATGCCCCCTCCCGACAGGTGGGACCACGTTGTCCCCCTTCCGGAAGGTTCTAGAAGCTTCCGGTACAATACCGATTAACTCGGAACAATTCCGAACTCCAAAAACTGCACTGCCTTATATGAATCTTATTCTCCGGACCATTCCGGAACCTCTCGTGATGTCCCGGATCCCATCCGAGACTCCGAACAAAAACTCATAAACCAATTATCCAATCTATCCTAGCGTCGAGACACGTTAAGTGTGTGACCCTTCGGGTTCGAGAATATGCGGACATGATCTTCTATCAATAATCAACAGCGGGGTCTGGAAACCCATATTGACTCCCACACATTCATCGATGATCATATCGGATGAACCACGATGCCAGGATTTAATCAATCCCATATATATATTCCCTTCGTCTCGCGATATTTTACTTGCCCGAGATTTGATCGTCGGTACCGTCATACCTAGTTCAATCTCGTTCACAGCAAGTACTTTACTCGTTCCCTAATTTGATATCACTTTGTGATTAACTCCTTAACCACATGCTTGCAAGCGTTGTTGATATCGATTACCGAGTGGGCCCGAAGTATATCTCTCTGACTTGGGAGGGACAAATCCCATCTCGATACATACAACTCAACAGATACTTTCCGATCACCTGAGAGACACCTTTATGATCACCCTCTCATAGGATGACGTTTGATGACCTCAAGGCTTTCTTCCGATACCAGGGAGTTGTATTATCTCATGGTCTAAGGAATACAATATTTGACATAAGAAAAGCTTCGCAAAGATGAACACGATGACACGATCTAATTGCTTCGCTTAGTTTGGGTCTGTCCATCATATCATTCTCCCAATGATATGATCTCATTATTAATCGACAACTCATGTCCATGGTTAGGAAACCTTAACCATCATTAATCAATGAGCTAGTCCATAGATGCGTACTAGGGACACGGTGTTGTTGACAAACCACACAAGTATTAAAGTTTCCGCTTAATACAATTCTAGCATGGAATATAAACATTATCATGAACAAGAATTATAATAATAACATCTTTATTATTGCCTCTAGGGCATAATTCCAACAGTCTCCCACTTGCACTAGAGTCAATAATCTAGTTTACATTTGGCAACAATCTCACACCCATGGCACTGAGGTGCTTATCATGTTTTACACGTGGAAGAGGTTTAGTCAATGGATCTGCGACATTTAGATCTGTATGTACTTTGCTAATCTTCAGATCTCCATCTACTATATAATCTCGGATTATATGAAACTTGCGGTTGATATGCTTGGTCTTTGGATGATATCTTGGTTCCTTAGCGAGTGCTATGGCGCCAGTGTTGTCACACAATATCTCCAGTGGGTCCAATGCACTTGGAACCACGCCAAGCTCAGTGATGAAGTTCCTGATCCAAACTCCTTCACTTGACGCTTCTGCAGCAGCCATGTATTCCGATTCTACTGTAGATCCCGCGATCACGCTTTGCTTGCAGCTTCTCCAGCTCACAGCTCCTCCATTCAAAATATACACGTATCCTATCTGAGATTTAGAATCATCCTTGTCGGTGTCGAAACTAGCGTCGACGTAACCTTTTACGACGAGATGTTCATCACCCCCATAGACTAAGAACATTTCTTTAGTCCTATTTAGGTACTTTAGGATGTTCTTCACGGCTGTCCAGTGTTCCACTCCTGGATCACTTTGATATCTGCTCGTCAAACTAAGAGCATTGGACACATCCGGTCTAGTACACAGCATGGCATACATGATAGAACCTATGGCCGAGGCATAAGGCACTTTGCTCATAGCTTCCCTATCATTTACCGTAGCTGGACACTGAGCCTTGCTCAATATCTTACCTGACAACATAGGCACTGAACCTTTCTTTGCCTTATCCATTCTGAACCTTTTCAGAACTTTGTCTAGGTATGTACTCTGGCTTAAAGCTATCAGGCGTCTTTGTCTATCTCTATAGATTTTGATGCCCAATATATAAGCTGCTTCACCTAGGTCTTTCATTGAAAAACACTTGTTCAAATAACTCCTCACATCGTTAAGCATGTTAATGTCATTTCCAATAATCAATATGTCATCCACATATAGTACCAAAAATGTCACCGAGATCCCACTCACTTTCTTGTAGATACAAGCTTCGTAGCAATTTGGAACAAATCCAAAGCTCTTGATCACTTGATCAAAACGAAGGTTCCAACTCCGAGATGCTTGCTTCAGTCCATAAATAGAACGCTGAAGTTTGCATACTTTATCAGCATCCTTAGGATCGACAAAACCTTCGGGTTGCATCATATACAACTCTTCATCAATGTTGCCATTGAGGAACGCAGTCTTGACATCCATCTGCCATATTTCATAATCATGAAACGCAGCAATTGGTAATAAAATCCGAATGGACTTAAACATCGCTACGGGAGAGAAAGTCTCATCGTAGTCAACACCTTGAACTTGTCGAAAACCTTTTGCGACAAGCCGTGCTTTATAGACGGTAACATTACCATCTGCATCCGTTTTCTTCTTGAAGATCCATTTGCACTCAACGGCCTTTCGGTCGCTAGGAGGGTCCACCAAAGTCCATACTTGGTTTTCGCTCATGGATCCCAATTCGGATTTCATGGCTTCTAGCCATTTCTCAGAGTCTGGGATCATCATCGCTTCCTCATAGTTCGTAGGTTCACTGTCTTCTACTAACAAGACAGTCAAGACAGGATTGCCGTACCACTCAGGAGGGGCACGTGACCTTGTCGACCTGCGACGTTCAGTAGCAGCATCGTCCGAAGCTTCATGATCCTTGTCATTAGCTTCCTCTATTATTGGTGCAGGCGGCACTGGAACAATTTCAGGTGCTGCGCTACTCTCCAATTCAAGAGAAGGTTCAGTAACCTCGTCTAGCTCTACTTTCCTCCCACTCACTTCTTTCGAGAGAAACTCCTTCTCAAGAAAGGAACCGTTCTTTGCGACAAACACTTTGCCTTCGGTTCTGTGATAGAAGGTATACCCAATAGTTTCCTTAGGGTATCCTATGAAGACGCATTTCTCCGCTTTGGGTTCGAGCTTGTCCGGCATCAACTTCTTGACGTAAGCTTCGCATCCCCAAACTTTAAGAAACGACAACTTAGGTTTAGCACCAAACCACAGTTCATACGGTGTCGTCTCAACGGATTTAGATGGTGCCCTATTTAAAGTGAATGCAGCGGTTTCTAATGCATAACCCCAAAATGATAACGCCAAATCAGTAAGAGACATCATCGATCGGACCATATCTAATAGGGTTCGATTCCGGCGTTCAGACACACCATTGCGCTGTGGTGTTCCGGGTGGCGTGAGTTGCGAAACGATTCCGCTTGCTTTAAGATGCGTGAGAAAATCATAACTCAAATATTCACCTCCACGATCGGATCGTAGAAACTTAATCTTTCTGTTACGATGGTTCTCCACTTCATTCTGAAATTCTTTGAACTTTTCAAATGTTTCAGATTTATGTTTCATTAAATAGATATACCCATATCTACTTAAGTCATCGGTAAAAGTGAGAAAATAGCGATATCTACCGCGCGTCGAAACACTCATCGGTCTGCATACATCGGTATGTATGATTTTCAACAAGTCTGTTGCTCGCTCCATCATACAGGAGAACGGGGTTTTGATCATCTTGCCCATGAGGCATGGTTCGCATGTTTCAAATGATTCAAAATCAAGAGACTCCAAAAGTCCATCAGAATGGAGTTTCTTCATGCGTTTTACACCAATATGACCTAGACGACAGTGCCACAAATAAGTAGTATTATCACTATCTACTTTGCATCTCTTAGCCTCAATGTTATGGATGTGTGTTTCATCCTTTTCGAGATTTAGAAGAAATAAACCATTCACAATATGTGCATGACCATAAAAGATGTTACTCATATAAATAGAACAACCATTATTCTCCGATTTAAATGAATAACCGTCTTGCAATAAACAAGATCCAGAAATAATGTTCATGCTCAACGCAGGCACATAATAACATTTATTGAGGTTTAAAACTAATCCCGAAGGTAAAACTAAGGAGAGCGTGCCGACGGCATCACATTAACTCTTGATCCGTTGCCAACGCGCATCGTCACCTCATCCCTCGCAAGCCGCCGTCTATTCCGTAGCTCCTGTTTCGAGTTACAAATATTAGCAACTGAACTAGTATCAAATACCCAGGCACTACAACGAGGGCTAGTAAGGAAAACATCAATAACATGTATATCAAATATACCTTTGATGGTGCCAGCCTTCTTGTCTGCTAAGTACTTCGGACAGTTGCGCTTCTAGTGACCCTTGTCCTTGCAATAGAAGCACTCAGTGTCCGGCTTAGGACCAGACCTGAGCTTCTTCTCAGCAGGGGCAACGCGCTTGCCGCCACCTTTCTTGAAGGGCTTGTTTGCACCCTTACCTTTCTTGAAGGTGGGGGGCTTGTTGACCATCAACACATGATTATCCTTTTTGATGTCCACCTCCACAGCCTTCAGCTTTGCGAAGAGCTCGGTGATCATATCAGTGGAACCAATCTGATTGTGAGTCACTACAAAACTTTTGTAGCTGGGAGGGAGTGATTGCAGAACCCTGTCAATCTTGAGCTCCTCTGGAATCTTGCAATCCAGTTGCTCAAGGCGTTGAGTGTAGCCCGACATCTTAATGGCGTGCTCACTAACAGAACTCCCTTCCTCCATCTTGCAGTTAAAGAACTTCTCAGAGATCTCATATCTCTCAGAACGGGCCTGAGTCTGAAACATGGTTTTCAGCTCCTCGAGAATCTCAAAGGGCCCGGGATAGTCTTCAAAACGATTTTGAAGGTCCGATTCCATAGCAAACAACATGGTGCTCTTAATCACACCATAATCATCTTTGCGTGACTGATAGACAACTTTCTCATCAGCCGGCGCAATAGCAGCAGGGGCGTCACCTAATGCATTCTCAAGGACATAGTCCTTTTGACCGCCAGAGAGAATGATTCTCAGATTGCGGAACCAGTTGGTTAAGTTAGACCCATTGTTTTTAAGCTTTTCCTTCTCAGCAAAAACGTTGAAGCTGAAGTTGGACTTAGCCATTTGATCTACAATATTTGCAAGTACAAATTAGACTATGTTGATGATAACTAGTTCAACTTTTAATCAAATTACTAGATGAACTCCCACTAAATTCAACATCCCTCAAGTTGTTTAGTGAACACGATCCAAATTCACCACACCTAATCCGATCTTCACGAGAAGAGATGTGGTTTCAATGGTGGACAACAAAGTGTCGATCATATCATTCATATGACTCATGCTTAACCTTTCGGTTCATGTGTTCCGAGGCCATGTCTGTACATGCTAGGCTCGTCAAGTTAGACCCAAGTATTTCCGCGTGTGCAAAACTGGCTTGCACCCGTTGTATGTGAACGTAGAGTCTATATTACCCGATCATCACGTGATGCTTGGACACGACGAACTTTCGCAACGGTGCATACTTGGGGAGAACACAGTTTTTATCTTGATCTTTAAGTGAGGAATCATCTTATAATGCTACCGTCGCGATCTAAGCATAATAAGATACATAAAAGGATAAACATCACATGCATATAACTTTATGTGACATGGTATAGCCAATCTTCACGCAATGATATCCATCTTGTGCGTGCCGGCATGATCTCCATCACTCCACCATGATTTCCTCCACCACGAATATCAACTACAACTATTGCTAACTACTTAGCGATAAAGTGAAACTATTACATGGCGTATAAGAAGTTGACACACAGGTCATACACAATTATAAAGACAACCATATGGCTCCTGCCGGTTGTGTACTCATCGACATGCAAGTCGCGAAACATTACAAAACATGATCATCGCATACATTATACACATCACATCTTGGGCCATACCATATCACAGAAAACACTCCCTGCAAAAACAAGTTAGACGCCTCTACTTTGTTGTTGCATGTTTTACGTGGCTTATGGGAGTAGCATGCTAAGAACGATTCTTACCTACGGAAAGCCACAACGGTGATATTATGGTTGCCAAACTCTGGTGTAAATCCCATGACAACTATAGTGAGAGAAACTGGCATCCACCAGCCGCATGTGTGGAACAAGCCACACGTCAAGTGCGGAGCCGGTCTCGCGAACGACGTCGCGTAAGGTTGTCCTGGACCGCTTCAATCTCACTATCCCGCGTCATAAGAAGAACACAAACAAGAGGCTTGCAACAGAAAACATCAACGCCTGCAACAACCATGTTGCGTTCTACTCGTGAAACACATCTACGCATAGATCTAGCTCTGATACCACTGAAGGGTTTCACGGCATAGTAAATCAAAATTTTCTACGGATGCGAACAGAGGGAATCCAAGATCTAATCTAGGAGATGCAAACAACGAGAGAGATTGGATTAGATCTTCATACCCTTCAAGATTCGCACAGCGGAACGTTCGTCGGAACGTGGGTGATGTAGTCGTACTCGCTTCTCCTCCTCGCGATCTGATCCGATCTAGCACCGCAAGTGGCGATGCCTCCGTGAGATGCACACGTGCAGCACCTCGACGTCTCCTCCTTCCTTGGTCCATCAAGTATGGTGGAGAGATGGATTGGATCTACAACGCGACGGCGCGGTGCAAGTGGTGGAGAGTTTCTGCAGCAGGGCTTCGCCTACACGCAGTCGGGAGGGAGAGAGAGAGAGGAGGGCAGCAGGGCGACTAGGCTTGAGGGGAAGGTGTGTGTGTGGGGGGGTGGTGCGCCCCAGCCCTCTATATATAGAGGGGTGGGCGCCAGCCCTAGACCCTCCCCCAAGCCTAGGCCGGCGGCCAAAGGAGGGAGGAGTGGGGGGCAAGGAAACCCCCCTTCTAGAAGCTCCAAACTAGGGTTTCCCCTTGTTTGGCCGGCTGGGCCCTATGGGGCCTTGTGCCCCTGGCCCAATGCGGCCAGGGCACTCCCTCATAGGCCCATGCCCCCTCCCGACAGGTGGGACCACGTTGGCCCCCTTCCGGAAGGTTCTAGAAGCTTCCGGTACAATACCGATTAACTCAGAACAATTCGGAACTCCAAAAACTGCACTGCCTTATATGAATCTTATTCTCCGGACCATTCCGGAACCTCTCGTGATGTCCCGGATCCCATCCGAGACTCCGAACAAAAACTCATAAACCAATTATCCAATCTATCCTAGCGTCGAGACACGTTAAGTGTGTGACCCTTCGGGTTCGAGAATATGCGGACATGATCTTCTATCAATAATCAACAGCGGGGTCTGGAAACCCATATTGACTCCCACACATTCATCGATGATCATATCGGATGAACCACGATGCCAGGATTCAATCAATCCCATATATATATTCCCTTCGTCTCGCGATATTTTACTTGCCCGAGATTTGATCGTCGGTACCGTCATACCTAGTTCAATCTCGTTCACAGCAAGTACTTTACTCGTTCCCTAATTTGATATCACTTTGTGATTAACTCCTTAACCACATGCTTGCAAGCGTTGTTGATATCGATTACCGAGTGGGCCCGAAGTATATCTCTCCGACTTGGGAGGGACAAATCCCATCTCGATACATACAACCCAACAGATACTTTCCGATCACCTGAGAGACACCTTTATGATCACCCTCTCATAGGATGACGTTTGATGACCTCAAGGCTTTCTTCCGATACCAGGGAGTTGTATTATCTCATGGTCTAAGGAATACAATATTTGACATAAGAAAATCTTCGCAAAGATGAACACGATGACACGATCTAATTGCTTCGCTTAGTTTGGGTCTGTCCATCATATCATTCTCCCAATGATATGATCTCATTATTAATCGACAACTCATGTCCATGGTTAGGAAACCTTAACCATCATTAATCAATGAGCTAGTCCATAGAGGCGTACTAGGGACATGGTGTTGTTCACAAACCACACAAGTATTAAAGTTTCTGCTTAATACAATTCTAGCATGGAATATAAACATTATCATGAACAAGAATTATAATAATAACATCTTTATTATTGCCTCTAGGGCATAATTCCAACAGTATCTATCTTCTATATGCATTTGGCTAAGCGGAGCTCAGGCTTGCTTTGCTCAAAATAAGATTTTCCTTATAAGTTGAAAACACTAAGTTTTTGTTTGTCAAAATCACCCAAGGCATCTACCAATGAATATTGGTGATCCATTAACCTTTGTTCAACCACAAGCTTTTAACTTAGAAATTGAGATGAGGAGATTCTTGATAGCTTCCATGTCTTGATGCTCAAATTGTCCATTGCCGGGGACACGGCTAAGTACTTAGATTTTACTCTCTCGAGAGGTGGTGCACTTTCCCCACAAGACTCGACATGCATCGAGACAAGATCTTTCAGAAGCCATCCCTTAGACCAAAATGGACGCATTCCAAACCAATCACCCCTACCACCAACTGTCCATCTGGCTAAGTTGTTGCAACCTCTATGATCCAGGCAGAGCCCATAATGCCATATGGATGCACTTGAAGCTTCTCAACATTTGACATCTCAAATCTCTTTGTTCCTGGGTGGCATTCCATAAGTGAGATACACAGGGTAGGCCATGAAAATGGGGCCCTGGTAACCACTCAACGAAAATCCATCCAAGCAATTACCATTCCACCCAGGTGATTCATTCACATAGTTGTTTTATTAAACAAAACACAAGTCATAGACTTAGAAATATTTCATAGCATGAATTTAATCCACCCTTGTTTTCTACTAGCTAGGCTAAGCATAATAGTAGCAAGAATTTTAACTTAGGGAAAATTCTACTAAGGCATCATCTATTAGGATTTCCCATGGCATAGCATACTTAGTAAAAATTCCATGCAAGTCCTACTCAAAACATCACTAATGCATAGTGAAAATAATAAGAGAAAATGTATGAAGCACCACTTGCCTTTTTAGTAAAGAATATAGATTCACTCCTTGATCTTGCAATTTCACACTCTTCAAAGTTCACTACAATTCAATCAAGGCACAAATTCAATATAGCATTCAAACAATTCATCACATAGAATAAAGAAAACAAACAATGCATGCAAGCATGCAAAAGATTGTTTTATTGGAAAAGTGGTTAGAAACACCTATTGGTCATTGATAAAAGTGGCAAAACCATTTAAAGACAAGTTAGTGAAAATAGGCCATTTAAATCATTTTTGTTTTGTTAGAAATGATTTAAATCATAGTAATATTTTGTAGAGTTAGCCAAATATGTTTTTAAACACAATGTTGATGTTTTAAGATCAAAGTGTTTAAAGAAAATAAATTTACAAGGGGTTTCACCCAAAAACCATTTTTAAATCAAGCAAAATTTTATTTTACTAGAAATGCCTTTATTCAAAGGAATAATTTTCTATGGTTAATAAAATACATTTTTGAATCCAAAACTTAGTGTTTAGGGTCAGAGAGTTTAAATCAAACCATTTGCGAAAGGTTTTACTCTAAAATTATTTTTAAAACATGATCAACAATTTTTGTTTTACTAGAAATGCTTTTATTCAAGGAATAATTCCTTAGTGTCACAAAATATAATTTTAAATCCAAAAGTTGGGTTTTATGGTTAGTAGGTTCAAAACAAACCATTTGCAAAAGATTTTACCCTAAAATCATTTTTAGAATAATTTTTATAACCAAAATAGGCCTAAACATGTTTTTGCAATTTCAACTAATTTTACAGAATCAAAACACTAAACTAAGGGCATGGTTGCAAATTTTGCATTTTTGTGAATCAAGTGATATAAAATTTGTAAATTTTGGACGTGTAGATTAAAAGTTTTGATTTTTGCAAAATCTAACAACTAATAGGAATGTTTCTGTTTTTAAAACAAAGCCTGTGGCACGCGTCATGTTTTTACTGGTGTGTACCGATTCTTTTGGATCGAGCGATGTGGAGCGTTGGATCTAATTAGAATCGTGCGGCATAGATCAAGCGATAATGGTTCTTTAATTCATCTATTCCTCACCGCTGGATCTAGATCTAACGGGCTACAGCGCAACGACCAGGAACTGGCGGTGCTCGACGACGGTGCTCTGTTAGCGACGTCCCGGCGACTACAGGAAGCGAGGAAGGTAGGGAAGGTCATTACCAGACTCGCCGTGATGAGGATATGCTCGAGGTGGTCGCCGTTAGTCAAGGGGCGCATGGTGTAGTCGTTAATTGCTCGTTGGAGTTAGTCCAGGCGATGGGCGAGCTCGGCGTCGTCGTT
Source organism: Avena sativa (assembly GCA_916181665.1). Taxonomy (NCBI): domain Eukaryota; kingdom Viridiplantae; phylum Streptophyta; class Magnoliopsida; order Poales; family Poaceae; genus Avena; species Avena sativa. The sequence goes on along the minus strand of OV702283.1, from coordinate 58,527,015 downwards.
GGTGAGGCTGCACGACACGGGAAAGCAAAACAACTAGTGCGTCAGACGCGCGCGAGAGAGGAGAACATGCGTGCGTCAAAGAGAGGGGAAGGCGCGGTCAAAAACTACTAGTGGGGCTCGCCGGAGTTGTAGCAGACCGCGGAGACGCTCTATCATTGTCGTTGGCGATGCTCTGCGGCGTGCGCTGGCAAACGGGGCACGACAGTAGATGTGCCAGACGCTGGCAAGCAAGATCATGGAAGCTAGGGGCAGTGGGGGTGGTCGTGCTTGCAGGAATTACGGTTGAGGCCCGTCGGAGACAGTGGTGGTGCGTGGAACAATTTGTGCAGCCTAGGGGCAGAGAGAGTGTGGTGTCTGGGGGGAAAGACGGAGGGGAGCAAGGCGATTAAGAGTGCACGGTCGCGGGCGAGATTTACTCGTGCATTGAAGCGAATTTACACGAGGCAATTACGACACAGAACGGCAGCGAGGTGAGGGGAGAACTGGTCGCGGGTGGGAGAGACAATGCTTGTGTGGTGCTGATGTGGCATTGGTCCACGGGTCAGTGAGTGTGGGGGTGGGGTTTTGAGTGAGAAAGGGGAGCTCGCGGGGAGAGAGGGGTTTTCCCGGATGGGCTTCTGCTGGGCCTGCTGGGCTGGTTGGGCTAGGTAGGTTAGATGGGTCGAGTATGTTTCTTTTTTTATTCTGTTTCTTTTTTTCCTTTTCCTTTTATATTTTTCTGTTTTGAATTTATTCAAATGTTTTTACCATTTGTTTGTATTCAAATTTCTAGAACCTTTTCAGTAAGTTTTGCACTTATTTATTAGTGTATTTTGAAAGTCCATTTTTAAATAATTCAAAATATTTTAATGTGATTCAATATTTATTTGAAAGCGCTTTTGTCTTTATTTTCAAGTAATATTTAATATGATTCAAAAGCTTACTTTTAATTCAGATTTTTATCAAACCTTTTTAGTATATTTAATCTTAATTAATAATGTATTTAACTAATCCATTTTAGAATATTTCTTATATTCTCTTAGGGTTTATTTATTTAAAATAAACATTTTGTCCTTATTTAAATAAGATTTAAATATGGTTCCAATCCATATTATTCTTTTTAAGTAAATTAGATAACTTCTAATTCACTTTGGTAATTTCATTTATTTTTTCCATGATTTATTTAATCATTTATATTAGGGATTTTTGTCTTGATTTCAAATATAACTGAATTTGGTTAATGTCATATACTTTTATTTGGATATTCCTTATCCCTTTATTTTATTTAGATTATATTTATTCCATTTATTTTATATGGAGATTTAGGATGGTGTAGAGATAGGCCTTGGAGTAGGAAACAAGTATAAACAAACGGAAGTCGATTCGGAGTTGTAGATAAAAAGTTATAGCAGTTTGAGTAGAGATAGGTTTAACAAAACAGATTTTGCACGCTTTTTGGAGCAACCCGATCGATCCCTGTACGCGCGCGTGGCCTGGTCCGGTCGGTCCCCTTGTTGGGCCGCCGGCTGGCTCGGCCGGCCCTTTTTTTTTAACTTGTTTCCCTCATATCTTTTGCATACGAACTCTAAATGATATGATTCTTGTTTCTAAATTTTTGTAAAATTGAATAGATCATTGTAGGATCAAATTTGTAATCTTTTTACTAGTTTGGAAGTAGTGTATTTGTAAATCCTTGTATATTTCATTTTATTTATATCTTTATGTGTTTGTATTTGATACATAACTTTTTCATACTAGCTCCAAATGAGCTCAATTTTGTTTCTAAAATTTTGTAATATTAATTGGATCTTTTTAGGCTATAATTTAGCAATAATCGCTGTCTTAACAATAGTGGGTTTTATAAAGTCAATTTAATTTCCTTTAGGAACATCTGGGCAAATCAACTATAGGATTTTAGATACCAGGATTTGGATTTAGTTTGTGAGAACTTTGCATGGATGAAATGCTTATGAATGCTTCATGAGTTTCATTTTGAAATCTTGCACACCAATTCCACAATCCATAATCAATCCATGCCCTTTTGCCTATATGGCTACTTAGGTCTTAACAAAAGAGTATAATATTTTGAATTCAAGGTCGAGAGGATTTTCTATTCAAAAAGTTTCTTATCTTTGAGAATTTTGAACATAAACAAACAATCAATCAAAGTTATTTATTTATTTATTTCACATTCCAAAATTAGGAGAATTTTGGGATATGACAGACTACCACCCTTAAAAGAAATCTCGTCCCGAGATTTGGGAAGGCTAGAAAGAAAGAAAGGTTTTCGGGATCCATTAGGATGCTACCACCCTTAAAAGAAAAATTGACTAGGTCACTTCTCGAGGATTCACTTAGCTCAGATTGGTTCTCCTTTAGACTTTTATTGGCACAATGTCTCTAGCACATTCTAAACATCATGATTGATAGTTTCCGAGATAGCACTTCTTAAACTAGCAAAACTCTCATGGTGGGCAAATAGGGAACGTTTACTTCACGGTTCCCATAATTCACGGTTGGGATTCATCCTTACCGTATATTCCTACGCTTAGCAATGAATGCTTTTGTAGAGGTGGAACAATCTACCAATCTAAGGTTTAGGCTCAACGCCGGCTCTCTGCTAAGGCTGAAAGGCACTCAGGATTCGCAAAGCCAAAGGTACAAGAGCGAATAATAAGAGTAGTAGGAATGGTGATCAATCCATCCTGCACCCAAATCATTACCCTGTATGAGGATAGGTGAATCACGTTTTTCTATCACTCGGGCATTCTTACTTGCCTTGAAGAATGTTTCCATGGGCACGAACTAATGCTCTATGTATACTCCCATGTATTCAATCAACAAAGTTACTACTAAAACTAAGCTATCGATACTTCAACTTTCAGGTTGGGTAATCTACTACATAACATCATGTGCAACACTTCATACTTCCACATCTTTGTTTTCTATTAGGTGGAGCATTCCCTTCCTAAATGCATCGTGTTGTGAAACCTTCCACTTAACACATCATTATATCTCCAAGGGTTCAAGATAGGAAAGGATAGATTCTATAGGAAAGAAACGACTAAGAAAATAATCCTACCCATAACTATATGAAGCAATCAATGTCACAAACAAGGAAACAATCATAAGAAATCAACACACAAGCAAGCACCTATATAATAACATTACATGTGTATAAACTTAGTAGTATATAACCACAAAATAGTTTGAAAGCATTGGGAACAATACTAGAGTAAAATAGAGCAACATATAAGCAATAAACAAAATCTGTCAAAACGGTACAACAGACTTCACGAATTTTTCTGACCGACTTAAACTCGTCACGAATTTTAGCCAATTTTTGTGAATGTACTACAGGTAATTACGCTCCAGATCCCATTTTTTTAGATTTTTCTGAGTTACCAATAAAATATGTAAAATCGCGCGGTACAACAGGTCAGGCAGAAAACTGCAGCAGTAATCCACGAATTTCAATCAATTCACACCATTAAAATAATTTTAAAACCACATGAAGGTTCCAGCAACTTTAGAGTTTCAAAACAACAGATCCTAAACAAGGCATCACACGATATGATTCAGTACAAACAAGCAAGCAACCTATATTGTCATACCACATAAGTTGGTAAAAACAATATGCTAACACGATAGCGATGATCTCCTAAAGAGATAAAATATGATGGTCCAGACCTAACCAAACTTGATGAGATGTTTATTTATGTCATACTATTTGTTCTTTTACTTAGCTAACTCTTATATAGGTATCATAAGAATGGACAACTACAAATTTGAACAAGAAGAGGTTATAGAAAAGATAGACAAGAAATATAAGAACATCTAATAAGTATAAAATATGATAGTTCTCCTAATAGAGGTCTTCTATTGCTATTACCATCGTCGTTTTTATCCTTTCCTGCTACATTCACATGTTTTGGACAATTATCAGCATAATGCCCAGGATTGCGACACTGGAAGCATAGGACTTTTCCTTAGATCCTTCCTCCTTTTTGGCAAGGACATCCCGTCTTGTGGTTCTTCATGCTCTACCTCAACATTTGGAAGCCTTGATCGTTTCCTTGAGCCAGTTTGGGGAAAATGGGCATTCCTTTCATATGTCGAGTATTGCGAAGTGATGACTTTGGGTGCGGTGTCTAGAGTCTTGAATCCATCCCTTGTATTTGTCGTGTCCTCGCGGAGCTTCATGAGGTCTTGGCGCATTCCGTCTCTGGCTTGTTGATTCAGTTGATGTACCACCGGGTAGAGGTGCATTGAGCGGGGTTGTGATTGGTCCCTTCGCACAGGAAGAATGTAACTTGAGAGGTGGGACATTCTTCTGATGGGTGCCTTCCTTCACAGTAGGGGCGCTGATCATGATGCTCCTTGGTGATATGTCCTATTTCTCCATAGATCGTGCAAGCTAAATGTTTCGGGACTTCAACTTCTTGGATTTTTTTGGTATACGAGACGAGATTGAAGTAGAACCACTTTAAATTCTTCCTGAGATATCACCCCTTGATGATCATCAATGGTGTGTTGCATCTCCCACCAAGTTGGAGCGTCGTCCTTTAGGAATTGGGTGGCATAATGAAGCATTATGTTGACTTCAATGTTGGCATCCTTCATTCTTTCTTCAACCTGGAGCATCCACTTCTTTGCATCGGCGTGGCTCTTACGCTTGGTGGAATTGAGTTCCTTGTCCTCCTTATTGATATGGTCCATCCATCGAGTTGACCAAGGTTTAGAGTAGGAACGAATGGAGTATGGAAAGAAGAAGAATAACCCATACAAGAAATCTTTTTTAGAAAATAGGTTTTCATTAGCTATGGTAATAAATCATACAAGATAGCAAACAATTTGTCGTATCTATATTTAGCGAAATCTTATTCAGGTTTGGTTCCTAATAGGTCACTTGGAATCTTTGAGGCTTCGAGTCTCCAAAAGTCTTCGTGCTCTTGATAGTCTTCATGTTCTTCATAATCTTCAATCTTTCGAGTTCTTTAGTTAATAACATTGACTTAAGGCCTTTGAAGTCTTTAATCTCGTAGCTTCAGTCTTGGAACATCTTTCATGGAGGTCTTCAAGTACCAACTTAATCGAAACATTGAGATGATCTTCTTTGAAGAGGTAATCTTGAGAAAAGTTTCTTCTTGAAGTGTGTAGTGGTCATTTTCTAATGTTGAAAAGAAGAGACTTAAGAAATTTTAAAACCCCAAGGTAGATGATGAGAAGTATGAGAGTTTTCTGAAATAACTTAGAAAATATTTGTCCTAAGGTTTTTCCATGTCTAGGGTCACGATCTACAGTCAACTTATGCTCTGATACCATCTGTAGTGACCTCGGATCAAGTAAGATCCTAAGTCCCTGTGAATAACATGCTAGTCCCTGGATCAATAGCTAGCACTCACAGTCGATGAAATATCATGTAAAACACAAGTCTTTATTACATGAATCGAGTAATCCAGAGTTTACATTATTACAACAAAAGCGATATAAATACAACTTGGAGTCCCATCAATGCCACAGGCAGGTTGAGTGAAGACCCGCGATCCTAGCGCACCTTTCAACGATCTCCGAAATTCTGCACATGAAACGTGCAGCCAACAAGTTGGGTCAATACTTTGAATGTATTGGCAAATTACACCAAGGAAGGAAAGACTAACTCTACATGCAAGGCTAGGTTAGGCTTTGGAGTTCTTTTGCATAAAGCTAATTTTCTCTAAGTATGGAGAAAAGAGAGAGAGAGTTTTACCCTACTTTGTAAACATTTGCTTAGATAAAATAGGGTCGAATGGCACACGAGGATATTACTCACCAAGTGTCCAAACAACCAAACACTTGGATATTACGCACCAAGCGTCACTTGGATATTACACACCAAGTTCCCAAATTCCCACCCATTAGCGATATGACGCACGCCATGGGGTTTCAAAACTTTGTTTTAGAAAAGAGAGAGGAAGATCCTTCAGAGGCTCCATCCTTCAGATGCTCAATGTTGTTCTGTTTCCGTGAACACGGCTGATCGATCAGATTGCAATACTCTCGAGAGTTTGTGCACTTTACCCACAATCCATGATCAAGTCCTTTTACAGACAAGACCATGGCGAGGCTTTCCCTTAGTAGCCCCTCTACCTTCTGGATCCAACCGTGCCAATAACCTCCAAATGTTGGTACCCAGGTGAGGTTTCCCACTAAGTACTAGGCCAAGACAGAGCCCATAATGTATTGTGGTTGCACTAGAAGCTTCTGAATTCTGAAACATGGCAGACTTCTTTGATTCCTGGGCGGCCGTCCTCCACCAAAATCTCACTCGTTGACCTGACAACCATTCCGCCCAGAAGAAAACTTAGTTTTATTTTGAAGTGGATTTGAGAAGAAAAGTTTGCTCTAGAGAGCCTTTATACTTAGAAAAATTCTTTGTCTTTCGAACCCCCCAACGGTACTTTGTATATATAGCATAGCAAGCAATACTTAGCAAAAACAGGGGTAACCTATTAGGATGGGAAATCCTAAGTATAGAGCTACTCATGGCATACTACAAAATCATCGCACTTGCAAAACAATACTAAGGGGAAAATCTACTAGAACATCCTACACATGCATACTACAGAATTTTGAAGATCACATGCATAGAATCAAAACTGGGACAAAATTATGAACAAGTGGTGTAACTTGCCTTATGTTAATAATATGGGTGTTGATTGTATTTCTCCGCAGCAATCGCACTCTCTGAACAATCTAATACAAGGACAAGGTAGTCCCAATCAAAATAATTGCAAACATAGCAAACACAACAAGGATGATCGAAAACATGCATGATGATTTAACATTACACAATGGGTATAATTAGTTTTATGAACATTAATATATCATGTGATGCATGTATGAGTTCATTTAATGCAATAGGGTACTTGTTATTAATAATTACTTGCCAATATAAGGGTTTTGATAGTTCTGTTGTAACGCCTGTTCTAACTGTAGAATTAAATTTGTTTCTTGGGTTTACTGGATAGAGGACGTTAATACGAACCAGTAGGCGTTGGATTCACCCTAATCGGAGTTATAGATCTTTTTATATGATTTAAATAGTGTTTAATGGGTTTTAAATGATTCATACAGTTTCTTTTGCCTAAAAATCAAACAAAAATTATATCTGTAATCTCCACGGAATTGTGATTTTAGGGACATATTATTTGTAATTTTCTGAATAGTATTTATTTTCTTATGAATTTATTACTCTAAATAGGCCATTAAACCATTTAAACCTTCACAGCAAATCCTTACAGTAAAATGCTGAACTAATTGCATATTGATGATCTACATGGAACCAGCTTTCCATCGGTATATCATTTGTATTTTTGTGACAAGCAATTAATTTACTATGAATTTAATGATTTATAAAGCCATTAAAACTAATTAAATTGCTACGGGTTAAATATTCTGCAAAGGATAGATCCAACCAGATATTATTAAAGTACATTACAGTAGCTTCAATTTGATATATTATTCATATTTTTCGGAGTTACAGATAATATCCTATGAATTTATTAACCTAAAAGACCATTAAAACTAATTAAATTACTGCAGTAACCACGTACAGTAAAAGTTGGATCTATTCTGTTAAGATGATTCTACGTGAAATTATCTTCAATTTGATATATTATACGCAATTTTTGGACGTGGTATGAATTTCTAATGAATTTTACAAGTTAGATCTATAATGTGCAATTTTAAATTCGAACGGAATATTCCAGGGAATATTCCGCTGACTGTACAGGTTGACTTTGCATGCTGACTGGGACTAGATGTTGACCTTACGTTGACATGGCGTTGATGAGGAAGATGACCGGGATGACGACATGGCACGCACCGGTTTGATTGGATCTCGACCGTCTGGATAGGATCCGGTGGCTAGAAGAAGAGATTGACCCGATTTTGGCTCAGAATAGACAAGAAACAGATCTGTGTTAGAGAGACAAATCCGTAGGTCAAATCGAAAAACTCAGAACATTAAAGTTGTGGGGAATCATTATTCCTACCTTCTCACCAAAGGAATTTGGATTTGAAGAAACGAGCGCGACTAGATCTTGGATTTACACCGTAAGATCTGAAATATTGCGATGCGAAATTCTCCGGATGTGGTGGATGAAAAGAGGTGAGGTTTGTCGGGATTGAAAGATTTTGACGATTCCTACAACTTTCGTTTTTTAACCGAAGGCAAACGACGAAGTCTAGATGGGTTAAAAAGCGAAATAAGATTCGGGCATATGTAGATTCGGGATTTCGAGAATAGAAACTCGTATAGCCGTGGCTCCACGAGTTTATATGGAGATTTAGGATGGTGTAGAGATAGGCCTTGGAGTAGGAAACAAGTATAAACAAACGGAAGCAGATTCAGAGTTGTAGATAAAAAGTTCAGTTTGAGTAGAGATAGGTTTAACAAAACAGATCTTGCACGCTTTTTGGAGCAACCCGATCGATCCCTGTACGCGCGCGTGGCCTGGTCCGGTCGGTCCCCTTGCTGGGCCGCCGGGTGGCTCGGCCGGCCCGTTTTTTTTTAACTTGTTTCCCTCATATCTTTTGCATACGAACTCCAAATGATATGATTCTTGTTTCTAAATTTTTATAAAATTGAATAGATCATTGTAGGATCAAATTTATAATATTTTTACTAGTTTGGAAGTAGTGGATTTATAAATCCTTGTATATTTCATTTTATTTATATCTTTATGTGTTTGTATTTGATACATAACTTTTTCATACTAGCTCCAAATGAGCTCAATTTTGTTTCTAAAATTTTGTAATATTAATTGGATCTTTTTAGGCTATAATTTAGCAATAATCGCTGTCTTAACAATAGTGGGTTTTATAAAGTCAATTTAATTTCCTTTAGGAACATCTGGGCAAATCAACTATAGGATTTTAGATACCAGGATTTGGATTCAGTTTGTGAGAACTTTGCATGGATGAAATGCTTATGAATGCTTCATGAGTTTCATTTTGAAATCTTGCACACCAATTCCACAATCCATAATCAATCCATGCCGTTTTGCCTATATGGCTACTTAGGTCTTAACAAAAGAGTATAAGATTTTGAATTCAAGGTCGAGAGGATTTTCTATTCAAAAAGTTTCTTATCTTTGAGAATTTTGAACATAAACAAACAATCAATCAAACTTATTTATTTATTTCACATTCCAAAATTAGGAGAATTTTGGGATGTGACACTTATGGATTTAATTCAAGTTTTAAATTGTCTTCTAAATAATTTTCTTGGGTTTTATTATTTAGTGTAGGCAAATTGTCTTTATTTAAATAAAATTGGATGTTGTTAAATCCTTATGATTTTATTTAAATAATCTTTTACTCCTATTTATTATTCATAAACTTTCATCTGTTTATTGATTTGGCCAAGATTTAATTTGGCTTTTAAATATTCCCTATTTATTTCTTTTCTTTCTTTGCCTTATAAAATCCATATCTTTTTATGTATAGATCCAAAATTGGTGATTCCAAATTGTATATATTATTTAATATTTGTTTATCTTTTTTAATACTTTTAGGATTACTTTATTCATAATTTTGGCATGGATTTAGTTAGGAGCTTTATTAGCCTTGGAAATTAATTCTTTTTATCTTATTAAATTCATAAGTTTTTATCCATGGCTCCAAATTAAATGCAACCAATTTCTATGGTTTTATAATATTTTTATTTATCATTCTTGATCATTTACAAATGTTTGTTGCTGAATTTTATATGGACCAAATTCATAGTCTTTGAGAGATCCTGGAAATGATTTTATTCCATTAGGGTTTTAGGGTTTTGGTTTAACTTTTCTAAGTGTTTAAATTTCAAGATACATTCATTGATGAATGCATTTCACTTACTTGAATTTTTGTTGGATTCCTTTTTCATTCAAATTTTGTTCAAGAAGGGTTTTGATATTTCTAGGTAGAAGCAAAAAGTTTCTTTTCACCCTAAATTTCAACGATTATTTATTTTGTTTATTTCTTTTTCACATTTCAAAATTTGGAAAATTTTGGGATGTGACATTTTTATATGTTTTCTGGTACTAACCAATTAACAAGTTTCCACAGTGTCAGTTGCCTGTTTTCTGCTGTGTTTGGTTCTGGAAAAGCTATTAAGAAAATATTCTCGGAATTGGACGGGACAAAAGCCAAAGTCAATATTTCACCGAGGAGAACACGAAGTCCAAAGGAGAGACGAAGGGGAGCCACAAGGCGGCCGCAGCCCCTAGGCACGGGCCCACCCTAGGCCTCGCCTGGGCAGGGTGTGGGCCCCCTGGCCGCCTCCCAGCCTCGCCTCTTCGCCTATAAGAAGGCCCCGATGCCTAAACCCTAAGTACCCGATCAATATTGCACGAAATCGTCTGTAGCCGCCGCCACCGTCGTACCTAGACCAGGGGAGATATAAAGCTCTTCCCGGCACCCTTCCGGAGGGGAGAGATCATCCCGGAGGCCTTCTTTATCACCATGCCAGCCTCCAGTATGACGCGTGAGTAGTTCACCCTTGGACTATGGGTCTATATAGTAGCTAGATGGTTGTTTCTCCTCCTTTGTTCTATCATGTTTAGATCTTGTGAGCTCCGTTCATGATCAAGATCATCTATTTGTAATCATACAAGTTGTGTTTGCGGGGATCCGATGGATATTGAGATACTATGTTAGATTGATAATTGATTCTATCATGTTTGTGTTGTTTGTGATCTTGCATGCTCTCCTTTGCTAGTAGCTATCTTGGCCAAGTAGATTCTCTTGAATCTAAGAGGGAGTATTTATGCTCGATAGTGGGTTCATGCCTCTAGTAATCTGGGAAAGTGACAGAAATCTCTAAGGTTGTAGATGTGCTGTTGCTACTAGGGAGAAAACAACAATCTTTTGTTCATGGAACAATTGTATTGTTTACTTTACACACATTGCTTGCAACTTAATACTGGAAGGGGTTCAGATGATAACCTAAAGGGGGATTGTTAGTCATAGATGTAGTTAGATTATGGTGTATGTATATTGTTGTAATTCCCAATCAAATCTCATAGGAGTCATGATGTCTAGTATTTGCATTGTTATGCTTGCTCAATCCTGTCAATTGCACCACTGTAATTTGTTCACCCATCATGTTATTTATCTTAAGGAGAACACCTCTAGTGAAATGTGGACGCTGGTCCAATCTTTACCATTGATACATTATCTACTGCTACCGTTTACCTTTTACAAGCAACTACTATCTTCCACACTATATGTTTAATGCTTTGTTTTCAGCAAACCAGCGAGATTGACAACCTCACTGTAAGTTGGGGCAGAGTCTTGAGTTTGTGTTGTGCAGGATTCCAAGTTGTTAGAAACACCTTGGAGTTGTTTCCTTGCTCCTACTGGTTCGATAACCTTGGTTTCATAACTGAGGGAAAACTTACTGTTGTGCTCATCACACCTTCCTCTTGGGGTATCCCAATGAAGCTCTACAGTGATTTGAGCCCATCAGCATTGCAAGATGGGAGCCCGAGCCAGTCATGCATCCATGCCGTTGCCTCCCCTTTTTCTTATTCTCTAGTGATGACAGAGCTTCTCCGGCCGGCGAGTTATGTCTAGCTTCACTTTGGCCTCCCGCTCGTCCTGGCTGTAGTATGATGTCATCCTGTTGACCCGCATGAAGGATGACAATGGTAACCGTGCGCGGGGAAGGTTAGATCTCGCACCAAATTGTTCCGATTAGAGGGGGCCGCTTGTTGTGGAGAATCAATTGGCTCAACTCGAGATCTCGATTGTGTGCGTGCTTGCTATGGAGAATGCAACCGACATAGGATCCATTTCGATGATTTAGTTTGTTTATCAAGTTAGTATCTCGGTTGCAATCAAATGAATCTATGAGGTGAAATTCAAACTTTAAAATTTAGGGAGATGGAAGTATAATAAATAGGAAAATGACACAACTTTTGAACACTTTCAGATTAAAAAAAAGTATACAACTCTTTATGTAAAAGAGAGTTTATAATTTTTAGAGGGTGAAAAGTAATGCAATCACTGAAATATTTATTTCTTGTGCATATACCAAATTTAAACAACTCTTGAACACTTTCAAATTACACTTTAGACATGATAATGTTGTCCTAGGAAAAGCTTGAGAGTTTACCATTTTAGAGCATGAAAAGTAATGCATAAACCAAAGGGATCCCTAAACTAAAACCTTTATGTCTCGTGCATATACGAAAATCATACACCTTTGGACACTGTGAAATCGCCCTTAGGACATGATAATGTTGTGCTAAGAAAATCTTAAGAGTTAATCATTTTTATGGAGTGAAATGTGATGCATAAACATGTATATACGATAATTATACACCTTTGAACAATTTGAAATCACGCTTAGGATGTGATAATGTTGTGCTAAGAAAACCTTGAAAGTTTATCATTTTCATAGAGTGAAATATAATGCATAAACATGCATATACAAAAATTATACACCTTTGAACACTTTGATATTGCAATTAGGACATGATAATGTTGTGCTAAAAAAATCTTGAGAGTTTATTATTTTCATAGAGTGATATGTAATGCATAAACATGCATATATGAAATTATACACCTTTGAACATTTTAACTTTAAATCACACTTAGTACATGATAATGTTATGCTAAGAAAATCTTTAGAGTTTATCATTTTCATAATGTGAAATGTAATGCATAAACCACAGATACAAAAATTCACTATAAGAAATGTTTCCTTCGGCAACAACTTGTCCCGATGGTCATCGTAGAAGACGCGTCTTCCATGATAAAATTCTTGGCTCGACCGTGGCCGATGAAAAACTTTTTTTAGGTTTCGCACCCCTCTACTACGACGAAACCTCTACAAACATGGACGAAGCTCGATAGACGCATGGCAGAAGCAAGATTTTTGGTTCCTCCGAAGTATTTTTAGGCATGTGGGTCCCGGACATCAGTGACTCTACCTATCTAAACCCCATTCATAGGTGCCACTATGTTTTAATATTTTTTGAATTTTTTGTGCATAAAATGACTCGATTAGCTAGTTAAACCCTATTTATTGACTTTTTGTTGACCATCCACCAGAGGGTAAAACTGAGTATATTGCACGCGGCAGTGTTAATACTCGAGGGTAAAAATGAGTACAACCAAATTGCTAGTGTTACTCTCGAGGGTATAACTGAGTACACCTAACTCGCCAGGGTTAGACACGAGGGAAAAATGTGACACATGATACGTGTGTCGCGGTGCACAGGGTAGTATCGGACACGTGTGGTCGTGCACGGTGCAGTAGTGTATACGGTTACACGGTATACGGTGGTGCAACGAAACATCCCTTCACCTTTATAGAGGCCCTGTCCATCTCCCTCTCTGCCTCCCACTCTCAGTCACTCACTCACTTACTCGCTCAATCACGCAACCCTCTCCACTGTCCCATCACCTTTTGCAAACCCCTGGGAAAACCCCCAAAAAAACCAACCACGCAGGTGATGGAGAAGAATGGCACGATGGACATCGTCGCCTTCAAGGCCGCCGGTGAGGAGCCCCCGTCCCTGTACAGGCCTCCGTTGAGGCATCGAAGGTAGCCTCTGTCCATGTCTAGGCCCCCAACCCTGCTTCCATCGTAGTCGCCGACGAGCAGGCCCCCATCAGTCGCGGGAAGATCTCGCTCGATTGGGACCCCCACGAGAAGGAGTATATCTGGCCGGATAACCCCTACGACACCAACATTGTCTACCCATGGTCAAAGGTAACTAGGGTTTTCTATCCTTTCCTTCTTCTTCCCCATTCCCATTGTTGGATGCTAGATCGTGTGTTATTAGGGTTCGGTTGTTCGCATTTTCAATCGTTGCATGCAAGATCTTTTTATAGCAGTCAATTCTCTTGTGTTAGATCTTGTGTTTTGATGAATCCCATGTTCGTGTTTTAATCCTATTTTATTTGTCCTCTGAGTTATAGTTAAGGGATACCCTAGTTACTACTAGCACTGACCTGTATTTGGGATCAATATTTGATTTTTTTTGAGATTTGGGGATTGGGAAATTTAACCCACTCGGTTAATTTAGAAAATAATCATGGGATCTAAATAGGTTAATTTATGCAAATAATCAATCCCAATAATCAAGGGATCTCAATGATGTACTTATTGCACGCTACTATTTTTTTCAACAGGTGGATAGAAGCGATGTCTACAATGACAACGAGTCCAGGCACACCAAGGCTCATCAGGTGCTGAGGAAGCTGAAGTCCGGCAGGTACGATGCCTACTTCGTCGATGACGTCTACATGTGCGCCTTCTGTAACAGGAGACTCGACACCACCGACTTCAACTCCTCGTGACGCATGCCGTGTACGTGAGCTCTTGCAACCCTAACATCGGTTATACCATGAACATCCACTCCTTTTTCACTAAGCACAAGGCACTCCGCATTCACCTCTGCAGCCTCCATAAGGTGGCCACCGAAAAGGGCCGCATGCCCCCGATCAAGCCCAGGGTGCCCAAGATCAAGGTACATGCCAACAATAAGTGGATGAAGCGCTAGAGGGAGGAGGCGGGGGCCAGGAGGGCGGAGGCCAAGTCCTACTGAACTTCTGTGCTCCTACTATTGTAAAGCAACTTCTTTTGTTTTGTCTGTGTTGAACTTGGGCGTTGCCGCTGCTGAGCAGTGTATTTGTCAAACCATGTTAAGTACCGTACTGTCTGTCTCAAATATATCCTATATTAGCTGGTGTAAGCAGCTTATCTACATCTGCTTTGTTTATTGAATGTATTTATGCTGCTGGTGTGATTTTTTGCTCTAGATTTGCTACCAGATTGGATAAAAATGAGTACCAAAAGGAACAATGAATGAAGAGAGAAGACGCTCTAGATTCGCTACTAATTTGGGCAAAAAACATAACTGTTAGAAAGAGAGAGGAAAAGGCGCTCTTAAAAAGGCCATTTAACAATTAAAACTGCCAAATTAGGCGAGAGGTGTGCACATAACTACCAAACATGTCCCACATGATCCCACACTACGTCCCCCATTTCATCATAATGCGGTACCGTCCAACCGGCCCCACGCGGTCCCACATGGCACGACCCCACACATCAGCATACCACATTTTCGACCAACTGGCCCCACATGGTCACACACCTCTATGCATGCTTCTATTCTTGTGACAGTGTTGGGCCTCCAAGTGCAGAGGTTTGTAGAACAACAACAAGTTTCCCTTAAGTGGATCATCCAAGGTTTATCAAACTTAGGGAGGAAGAGGTCAAAAATATCCCTCTCAAGCAATCCTACAATCAAGATACAAGAAGTCTCTTCTGTCCCCAACACACCCAATACACCTGTCAGGTGTATAGGTGCACTAGTTCGGTGAAGAGATAGTAAAATAGAAGTAATATGGATGATTATAAGTGGTAATTGCAATCTGAAATAAAAATGGCAGCAAGCAAACATGTAGTAGGACTGGTTGTAAACGGTGTTTTAATGCTTAGAAACAAGGCCTAGGGATCATACTTTCACTAGTGGACACTCTCAATAATGATAGCACATAAATATCTTCTCATCACTATGCTACCCTGGACTACTCTCCGGTTGGATAACAAACACTAATTCACGGTGTAGGGCTATAACAACACTCCTTAAAGTCTGTATTCCCCATCTAGGTAGCCCCTAACTGTCACCTTGAGCGCTAGATGGTTCCAACAAACACCACAATTTTATAGGGACATCCAACTCAAATTATAACTCATGATAAGTATTTCTGCAACCTTTAGCCTAAGTGCCACACACGGTGTGGATATTGTCAACTTCACACACGTGGGGATAAGTGGAGATTACATTAATTAAAGCACTTGAGTAGCAGAGTAGCATCTACTTATTAAACTAGATTACAAAGCTCATGACCACGATAATATCACGCATAGAGATAGAGAG
This sequence comes from Avena sativa, assembly GCA_916181665.1. Lineage (NCBI taxonomy): Eukaryota > Viridiplantae > Streptophyta > Magnoliopsida > Poales > Poaceae > Avena > Avena sativa. The sequence continues at coordinate 58,511,110 of OV702283.1, read as the reverse complement.
ATGAAAACATAGCTACTGGTAAAGCCCTTAGCCTCGGGGGATAACAGTTAGGGGGGACCGTGCGGCCACCAGGTGTGGCTGCCTCGTGGCACCTCTTCGTCTCTCCTTCAGACTTCGTGTCATGTCGGGAAAATAGTAACTTTGGATTTTGTTTTGTCCAATTCCGAGAATGTCCCTTTACTAGTTTTTCTGAAACCAAAAATAGCAGAAAACAGGAACTGGCACAATGGCATCTTGTTAATAGGTTAGTTCCAGAAAATGCATAAAAATGCCACAAAGTGTAGACAAAACATAAGATAGTTGGTATAGAACAAGCATGGAGCATAAAAAATTATAGATACTTTTACGACGTATCAGGAAACTTAGTGACTCTTTCCTTAAATCATGAGACCATATCTAATCACTGTCTTCCGAGGTTACTTTAAATGGCACTTAGCGTCACTTGGTGAAATGGTGATTATAAGGGTGTCATTAAGTATCCGGAGGAACATGTTGAGGAGTATGCGTCAAGAGAAGGATCTATCCATTCGCGTGATGGAAGATACTCTAGGCCCACTCGGATAAGTCATATCCATAAGCTGCACAACATGTGACTAGGTCACGAGGGATATCACTTATCAGATCAAGTAAAGAAGGTATTGTTGGTAACGAGTTTGAAACCTGACATGGAGATGTCATTTGATCAAACCTTGGACAATACAATATCGCAGAGACAGGGAATAAGACATAGCGTTTATGGTTCAACGACAGATTTCGTTGAATACACATGTGGTCATCATGGGCATCCAGGTCCCGTTGTTGATCATTGGTCAGAGAAGAGTCTTGACCATGTCTGGAGTATTCTCGAACTGTTGGGTAGCACACTTAAGGGCTTGACAAAGCTTATATATTGTTAATGGCTAGTTCGGACTCATTGAAAAAATGATAAGAGAGAGATCAAAAAGTTTTGGGAGATCCGAAGGTGTTCGGAGAAAGGATAAATGACCGAAAAAGGATTTTCAGATAAATGATGATTTAAATATATGTTTATTACATGTTAATTATGAATTAATATATTATAAATAAAGATTTATAAAGGCGTCTTATTTATTAGGCAAATTCCGAGAGGAATTTTACCTAAAAAGAAACGAACAAAAAAGGCAAAAGGGAAGGCTGTTTTTGAAATAGCCCACATGGGCGTCGGATAGCCCGTGTTGCACGGGGAAGCCTCTACTGCGTACCGCCAGGCTAACACGCTGCCGCCACCATTGGGCCGCGGCCCACCCGGGACCCCCACCACCAACTGTCGTGCGGTCGGGCACCCGCGCGGGGGCTAGCATACCGGCCCACCCAGGACTAGCGCTGGGCACTGCCACCACGGCCGACAACCTCGCGGGTGCTGGTGGCCCACCCGACTGGCCTCTGATGTCTGCAAGTGCATAAATCGTTCATAGCTAGTTTCGAAGTTAAGATATCGATCCCACAGGGAGCCCAAAGGTAAGTGTTTATGAATGAAGTCTCTATTACACTCAAAGTTTTCACAGTTCTTCGAGTGAATTGACTGCAAGTGTTGAAATAAGAATAAAATATGGATTAAACTGAATGTATTTAAATAAAACTAAAATGTAAACTTTACAAATAAAAAGCATAACAATAAAGAACGATTCGATTGTTTGTTGTTTTCTGCAGATGACAAAGTAGGCGCGGGGAGATACAGTTCATGGTGATATTGACTATGCCAGGTAGAGGAGTGATAAGTGTAACAATTATAATCTTATAAGTATGTGCGTAAGCGAGTAACCCATAATTAGCCAGAACTCCTCTTGGTAGATTTTATCCCAACTTCAGTAATCCTACTAGTCTATTACCAAAACCATGATCAGTCACTAGACGATTAAGATCCTTCAGGTTGCTTAGCAATTAAGCTCCTTGGATTGGACTAATGCAATAGGCATAGTGGCTCCTCGTGCTCCTCTAGTTCAACTAGTTTTCCATTGATATCCCCTATGTAGAACAAAGTATCATGTTGTCTAGGCCCTTAATTGGACAACAAGCATTAGACATCCCACAGATAGTCAAGCACACATAATATAGTAACTAAAATCAACCACAAACTAATGGAAAATATATGCGCACAACACATCTCACTAATCCCTTACATCTCCCATGCCCAAAGGTACTTACTCACACATGAGAGAAGAAAACATCATCGATATAATTAAATAAAGGAGTTCTTCTTGATATTACCGTGGAGATCCACAATAAGAATAGAAAAGTAATCCAACACAATTCAAGATAGGTAGAAACAATCTCAAACCATAATCTTGAAAGGTGAAGATCTATCTCTCAAGTACAAGTAATGGCTATGGGCTTGTGGTGGCTAGGAGGTCGAAGATCGTGGAGCAAGATGAAGAACATCTTACCCTTCTTCTCTGGATCTCTTCTCACTCACTTCTGGATGGAACGGCGGCTGCTGTGTTATGTTTTCGTGTCTGGCCTCTTCACGAAAGTTGTCCCTTTTGACAAGACGAAGGTGGTGGAAACTATATGGCCGGAGAAAATATTCCCGCCCTATAGTTGGTCGTTAAAGCTACTGGTTGCTTTTCTCGATTGCTTCCAAAAAGAGACTTGCTTGTTTTTGCCTGAATATTGTATTTCTGTTGTTAAAATCCTCTGATGATGTTCAGAACCTGAAACACATTAAAAACCAAGTTTTCTTTGCCACCTAAGTATTAGCGTTAGGTAAAGCTATAAAACCATCTAATCCAGATGAAAACCATTAATAAAAACCATCAAGAATGTGTCGAATCTCACAACTATCAACTCCCCAAGCTTATATGTTTCTCTCCCTCGAGTGACAATAAAATAAGGAAGAATAACAGAGATTTGAGACTGAAATAAAAAAGTTACAAGCTCTAATTGGTGTCAAATTCCTTTCTTCACTTTTCCTGTAATCTTAAACATGATCATACAAGTATTCACAAGATTGCACTAAGTCCACTTCCTGACCACGTATATCTTGCTAGCAAATAAATTATATGCCTATGAACTCAGTTGTCGTCGTTGCCGGCGTATGACCACGTATATCTTGCTAGCGGTGTCTCTCAGTTGTCGTCGTTGCCGATGTTTCAGAGTGCACGCGAATGTGCTGGAGCTACTGGTAGAGGCGCCCGAGGCTGGAGATCAAGCTCATGGGATCTAGTAGGCAAGGGGAGGCGAGACTTGGTTGGAATCGGCTGGCGAAGGTCGTCGGAGCAGTGATGGTGCGTGGAGAAATCCGTGGAGCCTAGGGGCAGAGAGGTGTGGGGAATTGAGGGGAAAGGGAGAGGGGGAACGGGCGCTTTATCGTGCGTGATTGCAGCGGTGAATTACTCGTGGAATTAAGACGAAATTATGTTGCGGAATCAAAGCTGAAATGGGAGAGAGGAGGAAGAACCAGTCGCGGTGGGTGAAGACAATGAACTGGCAAGTGGGGTCGCGGAGTCAGCGAGGTGCGGGGTTAGGCGTGGGGTCACACGGTCGGCGACTGAGCGAGTGTGTTTTCTGGTGCGAATCATTTTTCCTGCGGGGAAGAGGAGATGGGCTAGCTGGGCCTGGTGGGTTTTGCTGGGCTGGGCTGGCTTCTTTCCCTTTTTTATCCAGTTTCTTTTTATTTTTCTGATTTCTCTTCTGTTTTGTATTTATTCAAATGATTTCAAACACCATTTGAATTTAGATTTTTACCAAACTTTCAGTAATTTTCTATTCTGTTTAAACATGTATTTTAAAGATCATTTTGGAATATTTATTTTATTCCCACATGGTTTAATTATTTATTTACAATAGACCTTTGTCTTTATTTAAATAGGATTTTAAATATGTTTTCCAACTTCTATTTAAATTCCAAATTTTACCAAATCCTTTTCAGTAGGTTTTATTTATTTATTAGGGTGTCAAATAATTCACTTTGAATTATTTGAAATATTTTTAATATGATTTATTAATCATTTAAATTGAGCATTTGTCTTTATTCAAATAAAATCAAATATGGTTTTATTTCCATATAAATTTTTATTCAAATAATTCTTTTACTCCATTTAAGTTAATTAAATAACTTTTATTTCATTTGGGCAAACTCTAATTTATTATCTTGTCATGATTTAATCAATCATTTCTATTAGGGATTTTTGTCTCCATTTAAATATAATTAGAATATGGTTTAGTCCCATATACTTTTATTTGAATATTCTTTATTTCTCTATTTTAATTGGATTATCTTTATTTCATTTGCTTATGGATTTAACTCAAGGTTTTAAATTGTCTTCCACATAATTTTCTTAGGTTTTATTATTTAGGCAAATAGTCTTTGTTTAAATAAAATTGGATATTGTCAATCCTTATGATTTTATTTAAATAATCTTTTAATCCTTTTTATTATTCAATAACTTCCATTTGTTTATGGGTTTGGCCAAGATTTAATTTGTCTTTAAAATATTCCTTATTTCTTTCTTTCTTTCTTTGTCTTATAAAATCCATATCTTTTTTATTTATAGATCCAAAATTGGTGATTCCAATTTGTATAATTTTATTTAATATTTGTTCATCCTTTTATATCCTTTTAGGATTATTTTGCTCACAATTTGGTATAGATTTTAGATAGGAGCTTTATTAGCTTTGGAAATTATTTCCTTTTATCTTATTAAATTCATGAGATTTTATCGATGGCTCCAAATGAAATCAATTTCTATGGCTTTATAATATTTTTGTTTATCATCTCTGATCATTTATAAATGTGCGTTGATAGATTTTTATATGGATCAAATCCATAGTCTTAGAGATATCTTGGAAATAATTTATTCCATTAGGGTTTTTGGTTTTGGTTTATTTTTTTCAAGTTTGAATTTCAAGATACATTCATTTGATGAATGCATTTCACTTGATTTGAAGTTTGTTGGTTTCCCTTTTATTCAAAGTTTGTTCAATATGGGGTTTTGATGTTTCCATTTAGAAATAAAAAGTTTCTTTTCACCCTAAATTTCAACAATTATTTATTTTTCACATTACAAAATTTGGAAAATTTTGGGATGTGACAGGCTACTACCCTTAAAAGAAATCTCGTCCCGAGATTTGGGAAGGCTAGAGGTTACAAGTTGGCTTCAAGGCAACTAGGGTACTACCACCCTTAAAAAGGTTTTCAACTAGATTACATCTTGGCTTACTTGGGATCTTGATGAAACTTTTCTAGGCAGACATCTGCATAGTGTCCTTTGTTTCCACACTTGAAACATGTGACAAGGCTGAGATCCTTCATAGGCTTGCTTGTCTTGTACTTCATCTTTTCTGGACAACTGCTTGCATAATATTCTTGGTCACCACACTTATAACATGTGACAAGGTTGAGTTCTTCACGTATCTTCTCTGGACAAGTTGATATATAATGGCCTAGATCTTTGCAGTTGTTGCACCACACTTGGCTAATTTCCTTATTCTTCTTTTTCTTGGGTTTCTCCAAAGCTAGGAGTTCTTCTAGTTCATGCTCTTCATATCTCACCTCAAATGTGAGGCTTCCTCGGTTCCTTGAACGATTCCTTGGATAATACCTATGTTTCCTCTTTTGTCCATCATGGTGATTCCGAATGTATGGAAGTGCAATCTGAGGTTTGCTTTTGTCTTCATCTTTCTTGATAGAAGTTGTTTCCTCATGGGGTTTTCCATATTTTTGATGCATTCCACCTTGTTTCCTTTGTTGAACTATAGGATAGATGGGGCACTGGATAGGGACATGATTATTTCCTTCACATAGGAAACAAGTCACTTGAGATCTGGGGCATTGTTTAGTTGGATGTTTCTCTTCACAATTAGGGCATTGATCTTCATGCTCTTTGGAAGTGTGATCCATGTCTCCACAAATATTGCAAGCTTGAGTTCCTTCTATAATATCATCCTTGACATCATTGTTGTCACAAACTCCTGGGGAAAGGTTGTCTTTCATGTTGATCATTTGAGTGGTCATCCCTTGCAACAATTGGGATTGGATTTCCAAAAACTTTTGCATGGTTGGGTCTAACTCATTGTTGTTGGCTAAAAACTGAGTTGTCATCTGATTCAACTGGGTTTGGTTTGCTAGTAGTTGTTCTCTCATGTGCATCTCTTGGTTGTTGTTGTCACCATTCTTGATGTTGGAGTTACTTGGAGTAGTCATCTGTTTGGGTTGGATTGGGATTAGAATAGGCAAAAGATTTCTAAGGAAGAAGTCTTATCACACACAAAAATTCACACAAGCAATGTGCAAGCAATCACAAACAAACATTCCACTCAAACAACAAGTTCAAGCACATTTTTAGGCAACAAAATATTTTTGTTACACCACATAAGTTGGTGTGTTTGATCTAAACTAAACATTAGTATAGTGGTCCAACTACATGGTTCACTTGAGATCATTCCATTCTTCTTAGTTGTTTCTTCTTGAACAAGATCATGGTTTCCTTGGAAAAATTCTTGTATCTTGGTCACAAAACTTCAAAGGTGATGATGATTTCTTATAAGTTGTGTTTCTTTAGTCTTCAAGTCTTGAGTAATATTTCTTGTCTCACTTGTAGTCCTTAGTGATGTCCAAGTTGAAGTCCTTGTTGAAGCTAAAGTTGAAGTCTTTGATGATGTTGAAGTTGAAGTCATTGGAGTTGGTGGAGTCCTTTGCTCATGTTGAAGTCTTTGTTCATGTTGAGGTTTTGTCCATCAAGTTGAAAAGAAAGAGATGTAGAATTCCAAACCCAAAAGGTTGAGGAAAGAGTTTACAGGATTGTTTGTAAATAAGTTTTTGAACAAATACAACTCCTATTTTTCTAAGGGTTTTTGTCCAATCCTAGGGTTACAATCCTACAGGCAACACAGTGCTCTAATACCATATGTAGAGGTCCCAACCTTTAATAAGATAGAGATCCCTGTGTTTATAATGCTAGTTCCTGGATCAATATCTAGCATCCATAGTTAAGATGTAATATCAAGAAACAAAGGTCATATTACAACTTTATAACCAGGAATAAAATAATTCATTACATCTTACATAGCTCATTTGGCTATCTCATTATAATGTAGCAGAAATAACTATAGCATGGAGTCCTTCATCTTCAAAGTGCCACATGCAATCATGTTGGTTGTAGACTTGTAATCCTAATCAACACACTTCACTAACATCAAACAAACCTGCAACATAATAAGTTACAGCCACAAGGGTCAATACATTTGAATTGTATTGGCAAGTGATACTATGGTAGAATAGTGGTAACTATCATCTATATGCATTTGGCTAAGTGGAGCTTAGGCTTGCTTTGCTCAAAATAGATTTTCCTTATCATTTGAAAACACTAAGTTTTTGTTTGTCAAAATCACCCAAGGCATCTACCAATCAAAGATTGAAGATCCTTTAACCCTTGTTCAACCACAAGTTTTTAACTTAGAAATTGGGATGAGGAGATTCTTGATAGCTTCCATGTCTTGATGCTCAAATTGTCCATTGTTGGGGACATGGCTAAGTATTTAGATTTTACTCTCTCGAGAGGTGGTGCACTTTCCCCACAAGACTCGACATGCATCAAGACAAGATCTTTCAGAATCCTTCCCTTAGACCAGAATGGACGCGCTCCAACCTATCATCCCCTACCACCAACAGTCCATTTGGCTAAGTGATTGCAACCTATATGATCCAGGCAGAGCCCATAATGCCAAGTGGCTGCACTCGAAGCTTCTCAACATTTGACATCTCAAATCTCTTTGTTCCTGGGTGGCATTCCACAAGTGTGATACACAAGGTTCACCAGTCCCCTGGTCTTGTGTAACCACTCAACCAAAATCCATCCAAGCAATACCATTCCACCCAGGTGATTCATTCACATAGTTGTTTTAGTAAACAAAACACAAGTCCTTGACTTAGAAATATTCCATAGCATGAATATAATCCACCCTTGTTTTCTACCAGCTAGGCTAAGATCTAGCATACCGTTTCACTTAACTCAATCTATCCTAACCATGCGATCGTGATCTGACGGCTGCAGTGCCCTGACCAAAGACTGGCGGCGCAATCCAGCGACGAGCGGCGGCGCGGCTCTACTTGCGGCGGTTCTGGAGGAGCAGGAAGCAAGGGAGGAGGAGAGATGGCTCACCAGATTCGCTGAGGCGTGAGGAAGCTCAAGGTAGTCGTCACAGGGCAGGGGGTGCACGATCGCGTTGGCAATCTCTCACCGGAGAAGCTCCTATGTCGGGTGCGTCTGCTTGTCGTCGTTGGCGAGGTTACAGTTCACGCCAAGTCAAACGAACGGTGCCGTTAGATGCGCGCAAGACAGGTGAACACGCGAGTAACAATCAGAGAGGAGGGGTGGTCAAAAACTACCAGGGGTGTCGCCGGAGTGGAGGCAGACGGCGGCGTCTCTCGATTGTCGTCGTTGCCGATGTTTCAGAGCGCGCGCGAATGTGCTGGAGGTACTGGTAGAGGCGCCTGAGGCTGGAGATCAAGATCGTGGGATCTGGGAGGCAAGGGGAGGCGAGACTTGGCCGGAATCGGCTGGCGAAGGTCGTCGGAGCAGTGATGGTGCATGGAGAAATCCGTGTAGCGTAGGGGCAAAGAGGTGTGGGGAATTGAGGGGAAAGGGAGAGGGGGAACGGGCGCTTTATCGTGCGTGATTGCAGCGGCGAATTACTCGCGGAATTAAGACGAAATTATGTTGCGGAATCAAAGCCGAAATGGGAGAGAGGAGGAAGAACCAGTCGCGGTGGGTTTAAATAAAATTGGATATTGTCAATCCTTATGATTTTATTTAAATAATCTTTTAATCCTTTTTATTATTCAATAACTTCCATTTGTTTATGGGTTTGGCCAAGATTTAATTTGTCTTTAAAATATTCCTTATTTCTTTCTTTCTTTCTTTCTTTGTCTTATAAAATCCATATATTTTTTATTTATAGATCCAAAATTGGTGATTCCAATTTGTATAATTTTATTTAATATTTTTTTATCCTTTTATATCCTTTTAGGATTATTTTGCTCACAATTTGGTATAGATTTTAGATAGGAGCTTTATTAGCTTTGGAAATTATTTCCTTTTATCTTATTAAATTCATAAGATTTTATCGATGGCTCCAAATTGAATGAAATCAATTTCTATGGATTTATAATATTTTTGTTTATCATCTCTGATCATTTATAAATGTTTGTTGATAGATTTTTATATGGATCAAATCCATAGTCTTAGAGATATCTTGGAAATAATTTATTCCATTAGGGATTTTGGTTTTGGTTTTATTTTTTCAAGTTTGAATTTCAAGATACATTCATTTGATGAATGCATTTCACTTGATTTGAAGTTTGTCGGTTTCCCTTTTATTCAAAGTTTGTTCAAGATGGGGTTTTGATGTTTCCATTTAGAAATAAAAAGTTTCTGTCACATCCCAAGATTTTCCAAATCTTGTAATGTGAAAAACTAATAAACAAAATAAATAATTGTTGATATTTAGGGTGAAAAGAAACTTTTGTTTCTAAATGGAAACTTAAAATCCCATCTTGAACAAACATTGGTTAATGTTTGAATCCAAACTATATTCAAATCAAGTGAAATGCATTCTTCATAAATGCATCTAGAAATTTAAACACTTGGAAAATAAACCAAAACCCTAAAACCCTAATGGAATAAAATCATTTCCAAGTTATCTCCAAGCCTATGGATTTGATCCATATAAAAATCTATCAACAAACATTTATAAATGATCAGAGATGATAAACAAAAATATTATAAATCCATAGAAATTGATTTCATTCAATTTGGAGCCATCGATAAAATCTTATGAATTTAATAAGATAAAAGGAAATAATTTCCAAAGCTAATAAAGCTCCTATCTATAAATCCATACCAAATGGTGAGCAAATAATCCTAAATATATTTAAAAGGATAAATAAATATTAAATAAGATTTTACAAATTGGAATCACCAAGTTTGGATCTATAAACAAAAAGATATGGATTCTATAAGATAAAGATAGAATTATTAAATGAGGAATATTTGAAAGACCAAATTAAAACTTAGCCAAATGGACAGTTGGTGGTAGGGGATGATAGGTTGGAACGCGTCCATTCTGGTATAAGGGAAGGCTTCTGAAAGATCTTGTCTTGGTGAAACCAAGTCTTATGGGGAAAGTGCACCACCTCTGCAGAGTGTAAAATCTAAGTACTTAGCCATGTCCGTGGTAAAGGACAATTTGAGCATCAAGACATGGAAGCTATCAAGAATCTCCTCATACAAATTTCTAAGATAAAATCTTGTGGTTAAACAAGGGTTGAAGGATCACCAATTTCTATTGGGAGATGCCTTGGGTGATTTTATCAAGCAAAAACTTAGTATTTTTCAAATGATAAGGAAAAACTATTTTGAGCAAAGCAAGCCTAAGCTCCACTTAGCCAAATGCATATAGATGATAGACTCCACTATACTACCATAGTATCACTTGCCAATACAATTCAAATGTATTGACCCTTGTGGCTGTAACTTATTATGTTGTAGGTTTGTTTGATGTTAGTGAAGTTTATTGATTAGGATTACAAGTCTACAACCAACATGACTGCCTGTGGCACTTTGAAGATGAAGGACCCCATGCTATTGTTATATTCTGCTGCATTGTAATGAGATAGCCAAATGAGCTATGTAAGATGTAATAAATTATGTTATTCCTGGTTATAAAGTTGTACTATGACCTTTGTTTCTTGATATTACATCTTAATTATGGATGCTAGCTATTGATATAGGGACTAGCATTGTAAACATAGGGATCTCTACCTTATTAAAGGTTGGGAACCTTACAGATGGTATCAGAGCATTGTGTTGCCTGTAGGATTTGTAGACCTAGGATTGGACAAAGCCCTTAGAAAAATAGGAGTTGTATTTGTTCCAAAACTTATTTACAAACAATCTTGTATACTCTTTCCTCAACCTTTTTGGTTTTGATTCTACACCTCTTCTACTTAAACTTAATGGACAAAGCCTACCCCATAGCCAAAGACTTCAACATGAGCAAAGGACTCCACCAACTCAAGTGATTTCAACCTTATTCTCAACAAGGACTTCAACTTGGATATCACTAAGAACTACAAGTGAGACAAGAAATATTGCTCAAGACTTGAAGAATAAGGAAACACAACTTAGGAATCATCATCACCTTTGAAGTTTTTGTGACCAAGACACAAGAATTTTCCCAAGGAAACCATGATCTCATTCAAGAAGAATCAACTAAGAAGGATGGAATGATCTCAAGTGAACCATATAGTTGGACCATCATATTAAGTATAGATCAAACCCACCAACTTATGTGGTGTAGCAAAAATATTTTATTGCCTAAAAATGTGATTGTAACTTGTGGTTTGAGTGGAATGTTTGTTTGGGATTGCTTGCACATTGCTTGAGTGAATTGTGATGTGTGTGATTAGAATTGATTCCTTAGAAATCTTTTGCCTATTCTAATACCAATCCAACCCAAACAGATGACTACTCCAAGGAACTCCAACATCAAGGATGGTGACAACAACAACCAAGAGATCAACATGAGGGAACTCATAGTAACCCAAACCCAGTTGAACCAAGTGACAGCTCAATTTTTAGCCAACACCAGTGAGTTAGATCCAACCATGCAAAGGTTTTTGGAAACCCAAACCCAATTGTTGCATAATGTGACAAATCAAATGATCAACATGGGATACAACACTTCCCAAGGAGTTTGTGACAACAAGGATGTCAAGGATGATATTCTAGAAGGAACCCAAGCTTGCAATATTTGTGGAGACAAGGATCACACTTCCAAAGAGCATGAAGATCAATGCCCCAATTGTGAAGAGAAACATCCAAATAATCAATGCCTCACATCTCAAGCTACTTGTTTCCTATGTGAAGGAAATAATCATGTCCCTATCCAATGCCCCATCTATTCCATAGTTCAACAAAGGAAACAAGGTGGAGTGCAACAACTGATTGCAGACTACCATGAGAAAACAACTTCTACCAAGAAGGATGAAGACAAAGGAAAATCTCAGCCTTATCACATGTTTGAAGTGTGGAAACAAAGGACACTATGCATATGTTTGCCCAGAGAGGTTTCAACAAGATTCCAAGCAAGCCAAGAAGTAATCTAGTTGGAAATTTTTTAAGGGTGGTAGTACCCTAGTTGCTTTGAGCCAACTTGTAACCCCTATCTTTCCCAAATCTCGGAACGAGATTTATTTTACGGGTGGTAGCCTGTCACATCCCAAGATTTTCCAAACTTGTAATGTGAAAAACAAATAAACAAAATAAATAATTGTTGAAATTTAGGGTGAAAAGAAACTTTTGTTTCTAAATGGAAACTTAAAATCCCATATTTAACAAACATTGGTTAATGTTTGAATCCAAACTATATTCAAATCAAGTGAAATGCATTCTTCATAAATGCATCTGGAAATTTAAACACTTGGAAAATAAACCAAAACCCTAAGACCCTAATGGAATAAAATCATTTCCAAGTTATCTCCAAGAATGGATTTGATACATATAAAAATTTGTCAACAAACAATTATAAATGATCAAGAATGACAAATAGAAATATTATAAAACCATAGAAATTGGTTTCACTTAATTTGGAGCCATAGATAAAAATCTTATGAATTTAATAAGATAAGGAAATTGAATTTCCAAAGCCAATAAAGCACCTATCTATAAATCCATACCAAATGGTGAGCAAATAATCCTAAATATATTTAAAAGGATAAATAAATATTAAATAAGATTTTACAAATTGGAATCACCAAGTTTGGATCTATAAATAAAAAGATATGGATTCTATAAGATAAAGATAGAATTATTAAATGAGGAATATTTGAAATACCAAATTAAAACTTAGACAAATGGACAGTTGGTGGTAGGGGATGATAGGTTGGAACGCGTCCATTCTGGTCTAAGGGAAGGCTTCTGAAAAATCTTGTCTTGGTGAAACCAAGTCTTGTGGGGAAAGTGCACCACCTCTACAGAGTGTAAAATCTAAGTACTTAGCCATGTCCCTGGTAAAGGACAATTTGAGCATCAAGACATGGAAGCTATCAAGAATCTCCTCATCCAAATTTCTAAGATAAAATCTTGTGGTTGAACAAGGGTTGAAGGATCACCAATTTCTATTGGGAGATGCCTTGGGTGATTTTGTCAAGCAAAAACTTAGTATTTTTCAAATGATAAGGAAAATCTATTTTGAGCAAATCAAGCCTAAGCTCCACTTAGCCAAATGCATATAGATGATAGACTCCACTATACTACCATAGTATCACTTGCCAATACAATTCAAATGTATTGACCCTTGTGGCTGTAACTTATTATGTTGCAGGTTTGTTTGATGTTAGTGAAGTTTATTGATTAGGATTACAAGTCTACAACCAACATGACTGCATGTGGCACTTTGAAGATGAAGGACCCCATGCTATTGTTATATTCTGCTGCATTGTAATGAGATAGCCAAATGAGCTATGTAATATGTAATAAATTATGTTATTCCTGGTTATAAAGTTGTACTATGACCTTTGTTTCTTGATATTACATCTTAACTGTGGATGCTAGCTATTGATCCAGGGACTAGCATTGTAAACACAGGGATCTCTACCTTATTAAAGGTTGGGAACCTTACAGGTTCTTTTCACCCTAAATTTCAACAATTATTTATTTTGTTTATTTATTTTTCACATTACAAAATTTGGAAAATTTTGGGATGTGACAAAAGCCAAAGTCAATATTTTACCGTGGGCGACACGAAGTCCAAAGGGGAGACGGAGAGGCACCACAGGGCGGCCAGACCCCCTGGGCGTGGCCAAGCCTGGCCCGCGCCTGGGGAGGGTGTGGGCCCCCTGGGCACCCCCTGCCTCGCCTCTTCTCCTATAAGAAGCCCCCCAATGCAGAAACCCTAGGCAACCAATCAAAACTCCACGAAACCGTCTGTAGCCGCCGCCACCATCGTCCCTAGATCGGGGGGATCTGAAGTTCTTCCCGGCACCCTGCCGGAGGGGAGATCATCCCGGAGGCCTTCTTCTCCGGTATGAAGCGTGACTAGTTCCACCTTGGACTATGGGTCCATGTAGTAGCTAGATGGTTGTATCTCCTCCTTGTGCTTTCATGTATAGATCTTGTGAGCTACGTTCATGATCAAGATCTAATCTATTTGTAATCATGCATGTTGTGTTTGTGGGGATCCAATGGATAATGAGATTACTATGTCAGATTGATTAATGGTTTGTCTATTTGATACTATCATGTCTGTGTTGTTTGTGATCCTGCATGCTCTCAGTTATTAGTAGCTATCTTGGCCAAGTAGTTGCTAGTGACTCCAAGATGGGGTATTTATGATCGATAGTGGGTTCATGCCTCTAGTTTCCAAGGGAAGTGGCAGAAATCTCTTCGGTTGTAGATGTGCTATTGCTACTAGGGAGAAAACAACGATCTCTTGTTCATGGAACAAGTGGATTGTTTACCTTACACACTTTTCTTAAAGCAGTTGTCTGTTGCTTGCAAATTAATACTGGAGGGGGTTCGGATGATAACCTGAAGGTGGACTACTAGTCATAGATGCAGTTGGATGGCGGTCTATGTATATTGTTGTATTGCCCAATTGAATCTCATAGGATCTTTTTGTCTGGTATTGCATTGTTATGCCTTGCTCAGTTCCTGTCAATTGCCCTATTGTAATTTGTTTACCCTTCATGCCATGTTTGTTTATCTAAGGCGAGCACCTCTAGTGAACTATGGACTCCGGTCCAACCTTTACCATTCATCACCTTCCACACCATACAGTTAATCCTTTGTTACAGCAACCGGTAAGATTAACAACCTCACTGTTCATTGGGGCAAAGTCTTGAGTTTGTGTTGTGCAGGTTTCAATGTTGCTTGCAAAACTTGTGTGACATTTCCTTCCTCCTACTGGTTCGATAACCTTGGTTTCTTACTGAGGGAAGACGCTGTTGTGCTGCATCACACCTTGCTCTTGGGGTTTCGCGACGAAGTGCACCTACATCAACTAGGCGCATCAACAAGTTTTCTGGCGCCGTTGCCGGGGAGGCTAAGGACGTCTTCACAAGGGGAGTCCTCTACTTCCTTTCTCTTTACTTTGTTCTTAGTTTGCTTAGTTTGTTTTTTTGCCTCTTTTTATCAAAAACTCGAAAAAAATTAGTTTAGTTTAGTTTGCTTTCTTTATTCAAAAACACAAAAAAATTAGTTCCTGCTCTAGATGCTGCTGTTGTTTTTGGCTTGCCCACCTTTGCCAAAATGAACTCTGCTGAGAACACCAAGTTGTGTGACTTCACTAGCACCAACAACAATGATTTCCTTAGCACTCCTATTGCTCCACCTGCTCCTGATGCTACCTTTTATGAAATTAAGCCTGCTTTGTTGAATCTTGTGATGAGAGAGCAATTTTCTGGTGCTAGTTCTGATGATGTTGCTGCCCATCGCAATAACTTTGTTGAACTTTGTGAGATGCAGAAGTATAAGGATGTAGATGGAGATATTATCAGGCTCAAGATCTTTCCTTTCTCCTTGAGAGGAAAAGCTAAAGAATGGTTGTTATCCTTGCCTAGAAATAGTATTGATTCTTGGACTAAGTGCAAAGATGCTTTTATTGGAAAGTACTACCCTCCTGCTAAGATTATATCTATGAGAAGTGACATTATGAAATTTAAACAACTTTCTAATGAACATGTTCTGAAGCTTGGGAAAGAATGAAATCTTTTGTTAAGAATTGTCCCACTCATGAACTCACTGCTTGGATGATTATCCAGACTTTTTATGCAGGTTTGAACTTTTCTTCAAGAAACCTGTTGGATTAAGCTGCTGGATGTACCTTGATGGGCATCACTTTGGGTGCTGCAACAAAGCTCCTTGACAATATGATGGTTAACTACTCTGAATGGCACACTGAAAGAGCTCCACATGGTAAGAAGGTAAATTTTGTTGAAGAAACCTCCTCTTTGAGTGATAAGATAGATGTTATTATGGCTATATATGCTTGTTAATAAGAAAGCTCCTTTAGATCCTAATAATGTTCCCTTAGCCTCTTTTCTTGCTCAAGAAGAGCAAGTTGATGTGAACTTCAATAGAAACAACAATTTCAACAACAATGCCTATAGGAGTAATTTTGGTGGTAACAATTATAGGCCCTATCCTCCTAATAATGGTAGTTCCTATGGAAACTCCTACAAAAATGCTAGAAGTGCCCCCTCTGAACTTGAAGTCATGCTCAAATACTTTATTAGTAAACAAACCACTTTCAACAAGACTATAGAGGAAAAGCTTTTGAATGTTGAGAAAAATATATCCTCTTTGTCTGAAGCACAGTAATCCTTGATTAATAAAATGGCTGCTAAACCTGAAACCATGGAAAGTACGTTTGCTGCCACTCATGCCGTACAAGTTACCATTGATGAAAATTTTAGACTGTTAGCTCAACTTCATGCTAAGTTGTAAAGGGAAGCTCAAATTGATAGAAACAATAGTTTGTGCACCATCACTAGAATGGATACCACTAAACCACAAGAAGTCCCTATTCCTCCTCGTATAGTGCCTAAGCCTAATGAGTCTACTACTAGTGATGCTAAGTTTGATTTTGATATAGATGGTTGCAATATTTCTGAAGTGATTATGTTCCTGCAAAAACTTGCTAGAAGTCCTGATGCTAGTGATATGCATGTTGCTTTCCCCAAACACATTACAGATGCTCTTGTTAAGATTAAGGAAGAGAAGTTAAAACACAAAGCTTCTATTCCTAGGAAAGTAGAAGATAGTTGGGAACCCATTATTAATGTGCAAGTGAATGACTTTGATCTTGGTTCTAGTATCTCTATTATGCCTAGGAAGATTTATGAAATGCTTGATTTGCCACCTTTGGAAGATTGTTATTTGGATGTCCCACTTAATGATGATGCTAAGAAGAAACTCATGGGGAGTATCAATGATGTTCTCATTATGGTTAACAATGCTTATGTCCCTATTGATTTCTATGTTTTGGATGTTGAATACAATGCTTCTTGTCCTATTACTTTGGGAAGACCTTTTCTTAGAACTGTTGGTGCCATCATTGGTATGAAAGAAGGCACCATTAAATATCAATTTCTATTCAAGAAAGGAATTGAACACTTCCCTATGAGGAGAGAGAAGTTGCTTTTGAAGGGAATATGCCCTGAGAGGCAATAATAAAGTGGTTATTATGTATATTCCAAGTATATGATAGATGTTTATTTTGCATGCTATAATTGTATTAATATGGAAACGTTAATACATGTGTGTTTAATAAACAAACAGAAAGTTCCTAGTTATGCCTCTCTCATATCAAAGAAAGCCAGATTTACCTCTACTAAGTTCAAAAGCAAAGAAAAACTAGTTGAAAGTTTTATAACACCTAAGTGGGAACTTGAATTTCATATCACAACTCTGTTGTGGTCAAGTCAAAGTCATAAACCATTTCATAAGTCATTTTGAAAACATCTGACGATAGAACAATATGGCCACAGCAACTGTCCATAACCGCGGACGCGACTATTCGAATAGTTTGACACTCTACAGAGATTGTCATCTTGGGTACTGCACAGGTGGACAATCTTCACAAGGTAGCCTCAGCTCAGACCTTGGCCGCAAGGGAACCCATACTAAGTTATATAAATTTCCAGTCAAGCCCTACCCAAATTTCGGGTATTGTGGTTGTACGGTAAAATTGGAATGGTATCGCATCCAGACAACCATCAGTTTTATAAAGGGCTAAGGCTCATGCCTCAACATTTTCATCATCAAAACCATCTGGTGTTCAAGAACACATGTCAAAACATTTTAGTAGAATGACTCATCATTCTAAGGTTTTCATAACCATTTTCACCAAGTATTCCCATCTAAAGTTGATCAAGTTTTATGCTTAGCACTAGCATCTACAAGTGGGGGTTAATACTAATAGTGGGTAATAAAGTAGTGGGGATTTACTAAGTTCAATCTCATGCCTTAGGATAACATCAAGATTATCTAACTTAGGCCAAATTTTATGCTCTTTATGCTACCTTCAGTTATCTTTCTAGAATCTACAAGTCACTAAGTAAACTCTAAGAGAAGGCTTTGATAAAGAAAATAAAGTATTAAGCTTGCAAGTAAAACTAGGATTCGATATCAATTGGTGTAAGCTTGCAAGTAAAACTTGCATGGTTTAACTTGCTACGATAGTAGTATAAGCTTGCTAAGTTGCAAGTGTTAGCTTGCCCAGTTAATAGCTTGCCTTGTGCAGAGCAGTGGTTGAAGTTCTCCTCGGCTTCTTCCTCATAGTATCCTCCTTCCTCCTTGTATCCTTGGTCGGTACTAGCGTCTATAAATAAATATGAGGTAAACAATCACCAAACAATACTTAACTATTTCTAATCATCACAAAAAGGTTCACACTAGGTGATCTAGCATCATTACTAACATTACAAGATTAAAACACTTGTCCCATTTATTTTATTTTAAGAAAAGTAATTTCTACTCATTGAAAAACTACTTAAGATTTAATATTCCCCAACTCAAACATGGGATCATCTTGACACATGTCATCACCACATATGTCAGTACATGGGAATGTGATTTAAAGTGGCGTCACAATTTAATAAGGTTTAACCTTTTTATTTTATTTAATTAAAGTGACTAGAAATGCCTATGTGGCATTCTTTTATTACTTGATCATTATTTCTGTAAGTAAACCTATATGTTTTTATATATTCTGAAAGGTATGGTTAAATGTGATTTTTGAGAGTTGGAACTAACTCAAAAGCTCTTATGGTTGAATTTTGAAAAATGTTTGAATGCAGAAAAGCTTCTGCCTTGTTATTTTTACCATGGGTGATCTACAAATCTAAATGGTTTGAATCCAACGGGCTTGGATTAAGCATTCCAGTAGCTTTCTAAAAAAATTGGTTTCATGCATTTTGGTTTAGTGAATAGAGCTGGGTTGATTTTTGAATCTAGGTACAGAACTGGGTTTGAAATTAAATGAATAAAAATAAATTTGAATCAGTGGGTTGCGCGGGATGTTTAACTGGGCCGGCCCACTACACACAGCGCACACGTGGACTGGTTAAGTGGTTGTCCCCACGTGTCAGTGAGACAGTGAGGGGTGAAGCGGTACAGGGCAATGTGGACCGTGGGATCTAATTCTAATCGAACGGCTCGAGTTCATCGTCCACGTCCGAACAGAACATGATGAGCACGAACCCTAGCGCGGCCAGTGGGGGTCGTGGGAGGCTCACCGGGGATCCGACGATGGTCGATGACGGGGGCGAACGACGAAGTCGACGATGGCGATCCTCCTGGTACCGACAGCTTCTCCTGGGGCGGCTCCAATCGACGACGCCTCTCCTCCTTTGCAGCGGCAAAATCCAGTGAAATTTCGGCCACCTGGTGCTTGCCTTGATCCGAGAGTGAGTGGGCGTGATCAGTGAGAGGTGGGGAGTGAGTTGGTGTGAAGAAAACGAGCGGGTGAGGTCTCCTTTTATAGTGTGGCGAGGGGACCGAAGGTTGCGGGCTGAGCTCGTCGTGGTCGACGACACATAAGGCTAATGGCATGTGCGACGGTAGGGGGCGGTGATGTGGTCCCTAGCGAAGCTCAACGGCATGGTGGCGAGGCGTGGGGCGGTGCTAATCGGTCGGAACACGTCGATGCTCTGGGCGGGTCCGACGGCGATTTTAATGGCGCACGGGTGCTCCTCGTCGCGCGACGGCGAACGAGGTTGTCTGGCGGGGTGCTGGAGTGTTGGCGATCACGCACGCAAGCGGCGAGGGCGGCGTGCAGTCTGTGGGTGCTGGTCGAGGGTGGCGCACTGGCGCGCTCTCGGCTCACACGCATAGAGGTTTTGCATGAGCTTTCTGTGTGGTCCAGGGGCTGGCAGTGCTCGAGGCTGGGACAAGGAGTGGCGGTGGATGGTGCTGCGTCTGTGAGACAAGGTTGGCGAGGCTAGTGAGGCTCCTAGCTGGCTGGCGACATTGGGGTGGCAAGGGTGCTCTCGGCATGCTCACCATTGATGGCATGGTCTGGTTTACAGTGAGCTAGAGGGGTTAAACAAGTTAGATGATCCACTGAGGGTGTAGTGTGAGCTAGATAGGGAACAAGTTAGGCCAAAATTACTGCACCCTATAGTGTTTTGTGTTTGTTTGTTTGCTGATCACAATGTGTTTGATGAAATGGCCGAAAGAAATTCAAATTTGCATTTTGGATTCAAACTTGGTGGGTTTGCTAGGCACATTCTAGGGAGTCTCTGGTTAGTAGGATTAGTCAAGGGGCATTGGTTTGGTTGGGTTTCGAAAATGTGTGATCTTCACATATGATAAAGATTAAATTTTGAATTGTGATTTGAATGAGGTTGCCAAATGTTTCTACAAGTTTGAAAGGTGGGATTTGATTCATTTTTACTTGGTCTAGCAAGGGGTGAAAACAATTGGAAAAGTTTCTGTTTGAAATCTTGGACTGGAAACACTCAAAGTGACCTAGTGAGCAAGATTGGCAAAAATGACTATTTGCCTTAATTGATTTGTTTTTGATTGTCTCTTGATTTGTTTCTGTTTGGAAATGTTTTATATGATGTTATTTTCACCTTTAAACCATTTCTTGCTATTTAGGTTAATCCCACAAGTTCATTCATGCATTTATCAAATCATCACATTCACACATGCATTTATCAAATCATCACATTCACACATGCATTCATATTTTTGGGATGTTACAAACCTTCCCCCTTAAACAAAATCTCGTCCCGAGATTTGAAAAAGGAAGAAAAAAGATTACCTATGATTTAAAGAGATCGGGAAACTCCGTCCTGATGTGATCTTCTCGCTCCCAGGTAGCTTCTTCTTCAGTGTGGTTGCTCCACTGAATCTTGAGAAACTTGATGCTTCGGGTTCTGGTGGTTCTGAAAGCTTCTTCCAAAATACGGATGGGTACTTCAGGATAGGTCAGGTCATCATTGATCTCTATGGTCCAATGATCAATGTTCTTGAAAACTTTAGTCTTCTCCGGAACTTCAAGGCATTTGCGAAGTAACGATATATGGAACACATTGTGCACTGCTGACATTTCCTCTGGCAGTTCCAATTGATATGATACTTCTCCTCGATGATTCAGAATCTTGAAGGGTCCGATATACCTGGGGGCTAACTTTCCTTTGAGCTGTAAATGCTGCATTCCTTTCAAAAGAGACATTTGAGATACACAAAATCTCCGATATTGAAAGTGAGGTCTCGACGTCTCTTGTCGGCGTAACTCTTTTGTCTTGACTGGGCGGTCATGAGGTGCTCACGAATCTTGTGAACTTTCTCTTCTGCTTCTCGTAGGATGTCGGGTCCGAAAATCTGACTCTCTCATACTTCCGACCAATTCAAAGGGGTGCGACACTCCCTTCCATACATGAATTCAAATAGGGCCATTTGCAAACTAGCCTGATATCTGTTGTTGTATGAAAATTCTGCGAGAGGCAGACAGTCTTCCCATTTAGATCCGCATTCTAGCACACATGCTCTCAACATATCTTCGAGAATTTGATTTACTTGCTCCGTTTGTCCATCGGTCTGAGGGTGATACGCTGTGCTGAAATCCAGTCGGGTTCCTAAACCTTCTTGGACTTTCTTTCAGAATCTCGAGGTAAACTGGGTTCCTCGATCCGATACGATGTTCTTGGGGACTCCGTGCAAACTAACGATTATAGCGATGTACAACTCTGCTAGCTTCGAACTCTGGTATGTGGTCTTGACTGGTAAGAAATGGGCTACTTTGGACAACCTGTCAACTATGACCCAGATAGATTCATTTCCCCTATTAGAAGTAGGCAATCCGGTGATAAAGTCCATTCCAAATGAATCCCATTTCCATTTCGGAATCTGTAATGGTTGCAACAGTCCTGCGGGTCTTTGATGTCCCACCTTGACTCTCTGAAAGATATCACACTTGGCGATATAGCTTCCGATTTCTTTCTTCATCTTATGCCACCAAAATTGTTCCTTCAAATCCTTATACATCTTCGTTCCTATGGGATGGATAGAATAAAGAGTATCATGGTCCTCTTTCAAAATAACTTCTTTCAATTCCGAATCTGATGGTACACAAAGGCGTCCTTTGTACCACATAACTCCTTCTCCATCTTCGGTGAATCCGGGTACTTTGTCTGTACTGATACGACGTTTGATTTCGTCGATACTAGCATTTCCTTTTTGCGCCTCTTTGATCTGACTAATCAAAGTGGGTTGAAATTCTATGCTAGCCAAAAATCCTTCACTCACTAATTCCATTCGGAAATCTTCCATCTCTTTGTGCAAACTTAGTTGCTCCTTCAAAATCATGGAGTTCAAGCGGCACGACAATCTGCTAAGGGCATCTGCTACCACATTGGCTTTACCGGGGTGATAGTGAATGTACAGATCATAGTCCTTGATTAGCTAAATCCATCTTCTCTGCCTCATATTCAGCTCCTTCTGAGTGAATATATATTTCAGGCTCTTGTGATCCGCATAAATCTCACAACAGTTACCCATAAGGTAATGCCTCCATGTCTTTAGGGCTAGAACTACGGCTGCTAGTTCAAGGTCATGGGTTGGATAGTTCTGTTCATGCTGTTTCAGTTGTTAGGATAGATAAGATATAACTTTGCCTTCTTGCATTAGCACACATCCGAGACCGATCTTGGATGCGTCACAATACACATCAAAGGGCTTCGTGATATCCGGCATGATCAAAATTGGGGCTGAAATCAATCTCCTCTTGAGTTCTTGAAAACTCGCTTCACATTTGTCTGTCCATTCAAACCTCTTGTCCTTCTTCAGCAATTGGGTCATGGGTCTAGCGATACTCGAGAATCCTTCTACGAACTTGCGGTAGTATCCCGCTAATCCGAGAAATGCACGAACTTGGGTTTGAGTGGTTGGGGCTTGCCAATCTTCGACATCCTTCACCTTCGCAGGGTCAACGACAATTCCTTTGGCTGATACAATATGTCCGAGGAATCCTACCTCATGTAACCAGAATTCACATTTACTAAACTTGGCATATAGCTGATGCTCTCTAAGGGTTCCAAGGATGGTCCTTAGGTGTAGGTCATGTTCTTCTTCTGATTTGGAATTAATCAGAATGTCATCGATGAAAACAATGACAAACTTATCCAGGAAGTCCATAAAAATCTTATTCATGAGATTCATGAAATAAGCGGGGGCATTGGTTAATCCAAAAGACATGACAATATACTCATATAATCCATATCGGGTGGTAAAGGAAGTCTTTGAAATATCCTCTGCGCGAATCTTGAGTTGATGATAGCCAGTTCTAAGATCAATCTTAGAAAACACTTTGGCACCAGTCAACTGGTCAAACAGGTCTTTTATCTTCGGCAGTGGGTACTTGTTCTTGATGATGACATCGTTCAGCTTCCGATAATCCGTACAAAAATGGTTACCTCCATCTTTCTTGTCCACAAACAAAACAGGGGATCTCCAAGGTGACGCACTTGGTTGAATCAATCCAATTTCCAACATGGCATCCAGTTGCTTCTTCAGTTCCACTAGTTCAGACGGGTTCATACTATATGGTCTCTGGGCTATGGGTCCGGTTCCAGGTATTAGTTCAATGATAAACTCGATATCCCGATCTGGGGGCATACCGGGCAAAACATCTGGAAATATATCGGGGTATTCACAGACTATCCGGACTTGGTCAATGGTTGGCTGGGCTATACTCTTGTTGCACTTGAATTGATGGGGCAAGGTTTCAGATACATGCTCTACTGATATTTCAGCTGTACTGGTCATGGTTATGGCTTTCTTGGCGTAGTCAATTAATCCTTTATGCTTGGACATCCAATCCATTCCTAGTACTACTTCCAAACCTTTAGTTCCGAGTACTATTAGATTAGCATAAAAATCTATGCCATGGATTTGGATAGGGACGGCTTTGCAAATTTGCCTAGCTTTGGTAGTTGAACCAGGTATTTGAACAATCATAACATGCTTCAATTTGGTTGGTTGAATCTTACTAGTGCATGCAAATTCTTCAGTAACAAATGAGTGCGATGCTCCAGAATCAAACAGCACTCTTGCAAGTACCGAGTTAACAGAAAACATACCCAGCACGACATTTGGCGCTTCCTGGGCTTCTTCAGCATGCATGAGAAAGAGACAGCCGTTGCGGTTGAGCGAATTCCCTAGGGCAAACCTTCTTCCATGCTGAACACGACGCTGCTGTTGAGCTGGGGCATTTGCATTGGGGCTGCGGCAATCTTCTTGGGGCACTCATTGGAATGGTGACCCTTGGTTCCACATTCATAACAAGTCACTTGCGATTTGTCCTTCGCTACAATAGGCACAACATTGCTTCCAGTCCTTGGGGCAGTGTTGGTGTTGGTGGCGGCATTGTTGTTGTTGAACTTAGGTGGTGCACGGTTGAAATTGCTGGAGTTGTCAGGGTTGTTGTGGTTTCCTCCGAGCCTTGGGTTTCCACGGTTGGTATAGGTCGGACGGTTCATCGGGGGTCTGTTGGTTCTCGGGGCAAATCCTGGAGATGGGTTGGGGTGATACTTTGGTGTATGGTGGGTTCCTGGCTGATGCATCATGCGACGTTTGCGGTTCTCATTAGCTTTATTGATTGTTCCTTCCATCTGAATGGCAGAGTCAACTAAGGATTCAATATCAGCAAAGGGGATATTGACTAACACCGTCTGCATCTCATCATGCAGACCATTCAAGAATCTCTCCTTCTTCTTGGCTTCAGTGTCGATCTCATCCGGTGCATACCTAGCCAATGACAAGAATTTGTCACGGTATTCCACTACTGTCATCCTTCCTTGCTTCAGTTCTCTGAATTCATCACTCATCCTCTTGATTAAACCTGGTGGCACATTGGTTCTGCTGAATGTGACTTTGAACTCTTCCCAGGTCATCAGCTGACCTCCTGTCATTGCGCGAACGCTGTTCCATCATGCCCTTGCATCTCCTTCTAGATAGTGGGTAGCAAATAATACTTTCTCGTTAGCTTCCACTCCTGCAACTTCCAGATTGTTCTCCATGGTTTGCAACCAGTCATGTGGATCTAGGGGCTCTTCTGACTTAGTGAAAACAAGTGGATTGGTGTTCTGGAAATTCTTGAGCTTAGATCCATGGTTGTCCTGATTTCCATGGCCTTGATTGTTGTTGGTCATCTTGGCGATGTGTTGAAGGGTGGCTAAGTTGGCTTGACGTTCGGATCTTTTAGCTTCGCGGTCAAAAACCAATATTTGCAAGATCTGCAACATCGGGTCCGGGGATGAACCGCTTCCTCCGCGACGCATCTGAAGATTGAGATAGATCATGAGAAAAGAGGGAAATTTCTAAGGTTTAGGGATTTTGAAAAGTTTTTGAAGTTTGACTCAGATTTTTCTAGCAACTTGCTTTTCATTCATTCATTCATAACACACGATACAAACACACACCACAACAAAGAAAAACAGATGGTTTTAAGAACCATTCCGTGACACTACGATACAGTGGGACCAAATACAACTCACTAACCCTAGTGCTCAAGTGATACTACTCCTTGGAGTTAGTTTCCTCATCATCCTCATCATCATCATCAACGATGAAGGCGAAGTCATCCTCATCGGTGAAGAACTCCATAGCCTGATCCTCCAGAAAGTCATCATCATCGCTGAGATATGAGTAGGGGTCTCCACGAAGGTCTTCCCCTGCATTCTCCCTTTCCTCCAACTACATGTCTTTCTCGTGGATGGTCTCCTCCAAATCCGGTGGCAAAGACGGGAAATGATGCTCTCCTTCTTGTCGAGCTGACGGCGACGAGACTTGCGATCCTTCACTAGCATGGCGAGGGTATGATCCTTTTTCTTGGCGATGGCATACTTGTGGTTGGCGTAGGAACGGGCATTGTCTAACTCCTTCTGACGGTCGTACATCATGAAGTTGAGATGGTCCAATTGACTCTTCAGCTCGTGGTGATATGGGGCCTCTAGTGGCTGTCCCATAACATCATGCCTTGGGTAGAACTCAAAACGGGTACCCTTGATTTGATTGATACTCTGACCACACAAACGGGCAAGAGCTTCCTGCATGGACCTGGCAAGTCCATCGAGCCAGTTGTTCTCTCTTAAGGTGAACTGAATTCCCTCCGCAGTGGGATGTTCAATCTTTCCTCGGAGACTTGCAACAACTAGCCACTTCAAATCTTCTCCTTCCTGATCATTGAGCTGAGCTCCGAAGAACTCGGGGTGTGGACGCTCTAGCATCTATGATAGCTGGTCCAAGTCACGCTCAAAGATGAGGTCTCCTCCATTCCCCAATTGATAAAACTTGTTGTACTTCACATCCATCTATAAGAATATAGGATGAGTAAGTTAGTAGAGTGATCAAGTGTGTCAAATTTTATGTAAGTTTGCAAAAAAAATTGAGGAACATGAATTTTCATGAAAGAATTCATGTGATAAGAATGCGAATAAGTTTTTGTAAATACTCACTTCCTTTGGTTTTGAAACTAAGTTTTTGATCCAAACGTCCATTCTAACTAGGGTCTCCTATGGTCAGGATGGCTCTGATACCAACTTGTCAACACCCAGATTTTTAATCCCAGATGCCAGTTATGCCATACATCGCAATCCCAGGATTGCCATTTTTGCAAGACATAACAGATTTGGATATCACAGTACATCATCCATTACAAACCATACATAATTTCTTACATAAATAAGGATCTCATGATCCAGTTCTTAATACAACTCAAGCAGCGGAATAACGTAATAATAACAATGGCGTAGGCAAAGCTCCATATTGTGGGTCACATGCAATGCTGACGATGGGAGATGATCCTAGTTGTCGTAACCTTCATGCGGTCCATCATCCTGATACTCCTCTTTATAGTCTGGCCACGGGAATAGCCAGGGACAAAGCCATGAGTAATCTTTAAGTACTCGCAAACTAATACTAACAAGTTAAGGGGTTTTTTGTAGTAGGATACTAAGCTCTAGGGTTGTTTTGCAAAAAGCCAGATTTACCTCTACTAAGTTCAAAAGCAAAGAAAAACTAGTTGAAAGTTTATAACACCTAAGTGGGAACTTGAATTTCATATCACAACTCTGTTGTGGTCAAGTCAAAGTCATAAACCATTTAATAAGTCATTTTGAAAACATCTAACGATAGAATAGTATGGCCACTCCAAATGTCCATAACCGCGGAGGCGACTATTCGAATAGTTTGACACTCTGCAGAGATTATACACTTTCACCACAACATTCGATACATCCGTCAGGAACAATCCTGAATTCACCATACTGAGTATGCGGATAATCAATCCTAACCTTTCAATTATACGCCCTAGTATAGGCACCTCTCCTGTGAGTTTGGCCTCCCAACCATGACCAACTTCATCTTGGGTACTGCACAGGTGGACAATCTTCACAAGGTAGCCTCAGCTCAGACCTTGGCCGCAAGGGAACCCATACTAAGGTATATAAATTTCCAGTCAAGCCCTACCCAAATTTCAAGAATTGTGGTTGTACGATAAAATTGGAATGGTATCGAATCCAGACAACCATCAGTTTTATAAAGGGCTAAGGCTCAAGCCTCAACATTTTCATCATCAAAATCATCTGGTGTTCAAGAACACATGTCAAAACATTTCAGTAGAATGACTCATCATTCTAAGGTTTTCATAACCATTTTCACCAAGTATTCCCATCTAAAGTTGATCAAGTTTTATGCTTAGCACTAGCATCTACAAGTGGGGGTAAATACTAATGGTGGGTAATAAAGTAGTGGGGATTTAATTAGTTCAATCACATGCCTTATGATGACATCAAGATTATCTAACTTAGGCCAAATTTTATTCTCTTTATGCTACCTTCAGTTATCTTTCTAGAATCTACAAGTCACTAAGTAAACTCTAAGAGAAAGCTTTGATAAAGAAAATAAAGTATTAATCTTGTAGGTAAAACTAGGATTGGGTATCAAGTGGTATAAGCTTGCAAGTAAAACTTGCATGGTTTAGCTTGCTAAGATAGTAGTATAAGCTTGCTAAGTTGCAAGTGTTAGATTGCTCAGTTAATAGCTTGCCTTGTGCAGAGCAGTGGTTGAAGTTCTCCTCGGCTTCTTCCTCATAGTATCCTCCTTCCTCCTCGTATCCTTGGTCGGTACTAGCGTCTATAAATAAATACGAGGTACACAATCACATAACAATACTTAACTATTTCTAATCATCACACAAAGGTTCACACTAGGTGATCTAGCATCATCACTAACATTACAAGATTAAAACACTTGTCCCATTTATTTTATTTTGAGAAAAGTAATTTCTACTCATTGAAAAACTACTTAAGATTTAATATTCCCCAACTCAAACATGGGATCATGTTGACACATGTCATCGCCACATATTTCAGTACATGGGAATGTGATTTAAAGTGGTGTCACAATTTAATAAGGTTTAACCTTTTTATTTTATTTAATTAAAGTGACTAGAAATGCCTATGTGGCATTCTTTTATTACTTGATTATTATTTCTGTAAGTAAACCTATATGTTTTTATATATTCTGAAAGGTATGGTTTAATGTGATTTTTGAGAGTTGGAATTAACTCAAAAGCTCTTATGGTTGAATTTTGAAAAATGTTTGAATGCAGAAAAGCTTATGCCTTGTTATTTTTACCATGGGTGATCTACAAATCTAAATGGTTTGAATCCAACGGGGTTGGATTAAGCATTATAGTACCTTTCTAACAAAATTGGTTTCATGCATTTTGGTTCAGTGAATCAAGATGGGTTGATTTTTGAATCTAGGTACAGAACTGGGTTTGAAATTAAATGAATAAAACTAAATTTGAATCAGTGGGTTGCGCGGGATGTTTAACTGGGCCAGCCCACTACGCGTAGAGCACGCGCGAGCTGGTTAAGTGGTTGTACCCATGCGTCAGTGAGACAGTGAAGGGTGAAGCGGTACGGGGCAATGTGGACCGTGTGATCTAATTCTAATCGAACGGCTCGAGTTCATCGTCCACGTCCGAACAGGACGCGATGAGCATGAACCCTAGTGCGGCCAGTGGGGGTCGTGGGAGGATCACCGGGGCTCCAGCGATGGTCAACGACGGGGGCGAACGACGAAGTCGACGACGGCGATCCTCCTAGTATCGTCAGCTTCTCCTGGGACGGCTCCAATCGACGGCGCCTCTCCTCCTCTGCAGCGGCAAACTTCGGTGATATTCCGGCCACCTGGTGCTCGCCTTGCTCCGGGAGTGAGTGCGTGTGATCAGTGAGAGGTGGGGAGTGAGCTGGTGTGAAGAAAACGAGCAGGGAGGTCTCCTTTTATAGTATGGCGAGGGGACCAAAGGTTGCGGGCTGAGCTCGTCATGGTCGACGGCATAGAGGGCTAATGGCATGGGCGACGGTAGGGGGCGGTGCTATGCTCCCTGGTGAAGCTCAACAGCATGGTGGCGAGGCGTGGGGTGGTGCTGATCGGTCGGAACACGTCGATGCTCTGGGCGGGTCCGACGGCGATTTTAATGGCTCACGGGTGCTCCTGGTCATGCGGCAGCGAACGATGTTGTCTGGCGGGGTGCTAGAGTGTTGGCGATCACGCACACAAGCTGTGAGGGAGGCATGCGGTCTATGCGTGCTGGTCGAGGGTGGCGCATTGCCGCTCTTGGCTCACATGCAGAGAGGTTTAGCATGAGCTTGCTGTGTGGTCCAGGGGCTGGCAGTGCTCGAGGCTGGGACATGAGTGGCGATGGACTGTGTTGCGTTTGTGAGACAAGGTTGGCGAGGCTAGTGAGGCTCCTAGCTGGCTGGCGACATTGGGGTGGCAAGGGTGCTCTTGGCATGCTCACCATTGATGGCATGATCTGGTTTACATTGAGCTAGAGGGGTTAAACAAGTTAGATGATCCACTGAGGGTGTAGTGTGAGCTAGATAGGGAACAAGTTAGGCCAAAATTACTGCACCCTATAGTGTTTTGTGTTTGTTTTTTTGCAGATCACAATGTGTTTGATGAAATGGCCGAAAGAAATTCAAATTTGAATTTTGGATTCAAACTTGGTGGGTTTACTAGGCACATGTTAGGGAGTCTCTGGTTAGTTGGATTAGTCGAGGGGCATTGGTTGGGTTGGGTTTTGAAAATGTGTGATCTTCACATATGATAAAGATTAAATTTTGAATTGTGATTTGAATGAGGTTGCCAAATGTTTCTGCAAGTTTGAAAGGTGGGCTTTGATTCATTTTTACTTGGTCTAGCAGGGGGTGAAAATAATTGGAAAAGTTTCTGTTTGAAATCTTGGACTAGAAACAGTCAAAGTGACCTAGTGAGCAAGATTGGCAAAAATGACCATTTGCCTTAATTGATTTGTTTTTTATTTTCTCTTGATTTGTTTCTGTTTGGAAATGTTTTATATGATGTTATTTTCACCTTTAAACCATTTCTTGCTATTTAGGTTAATCCCACAAGTTCATTCATGCATTTATCAAATCATCACATTCACACATGCATTCATATGATTTAAATTAATCAAAGTTTTTGTTAACCCTAATTTTAGTGATTAGAGTTTGATGATCATTGTTTCATATTTTTGGGATGTTACACATAGACGTTAGATGTTGTTAATAATGAGGTCACAAAATTAGTGTAATGGTGTGATGAACATTCATCTGAAGTATAGCATTACGATCAAAGTCATTGAGTTTATATTGCTATAACAACTTACTAAGTGATCCTAATCCTTAGACCATGAGATCATGTCAATCACTAACACTGAAAGAGTTTCTTGATAACATCAAACGTCACACTGTAACATGGTGATTATAAAGATGGGTTCAGAACTAATAAAGTGTTATGTTGAGGTCCATGGACCGAGAGTGGAATTTGTTCATCCCTATGACGGATAGATATGCTTTGGGCCCTCTCGGTGATATCACATTGATTAGCTTGCAAGCAAGTGATTTGATCACTAGAATGTTATATCACGGGAATAAGAAAAGAGTGCATGTCAGTAACGAGATAAAACTAGGTATGGAGATACCGATGATCGAATCTCGGACATGTAATATATCGCGAAACAAAAGGATTAAGATACTAGCGTAAAAGGTTCCGACGATCACAAGAAAGTCATCGTTGAACGTGTGGGAGTCAGTATGGGTCTCCAGATACCGCTTCTGATTATTGATCGGAGAGGGGTCTCGATCATGTCCACATTATTCGCGAACCGTAGGGTGACACACTTAAGAGACACCAACATCCATTTGGAGCAAAAGTTTCATGCCGGAAAGAATAACAAGAGCAGGAATTTATTTCACCAGATACCGAAACAGGTTATCGAGTGAAATTGCAGAAATTGTTTTTGCATGTGAAATGAAATACTAGCAAGGGGTTATATGTGAATGTTTGTCATTAAAGTAATTGACAAAATTCTGAATAATAAAAGGAGTTTTATTTAATGAGAGTTTGCATTAAATTTGGTGGAAATTTAATGGGAATTTGAGTGGATTTTTTAGTGGAGAGAATTGAAAGACATTTATGTGCGTGGAGTGTCCACCCACATGAATGAAGGAGGGGAGGGGGCAGCCCCCATGGCTGGCGGCCACCCCCTTGGGTGGCCCCTCCTCCTATAAAAGGAGCCCCCCTCCTCACTTCTCACTCACCTCCTCGTGAAGGATCTCTCTCCCCTCTAGTATTTATCCCCCATGGTCTCAGACTAGCGAGATACATGTTCCCGGTGGCTATTCGACAATAAAGAGTTGTGCTTCCGCTGCATCGCTGGAGCGAGGAGGCGGAGGTTGCCCGGTGCCTCGGACGTGTGTGCGAGCACAGATGCGCCGCTGATTTGCGGTGCTAGCACTTCCTCTCGATCTTGAGATTGGCAAGAGATTGTCTACATCAACCACGAGTTCAACCTTGTTAAGCTTTGTGATCTTCAAGGGTATGTTCTCTACGGATATACATCCGCCCGTTGCTTGTATCTAGTAGATAGATCTTGGTACATAGTTGTTCCCATCGTAGGATTTTTTTTGTTTTTTATGAAGCGAATCCTACAGTGGTATCAGAGCCGGATCTATGCGTATATGCTTTGCACGAGTAGTACACATATGAGTATGTGGGCGATGATTATCATGTTATTTATTCTTAGTTGTATTTTGGATATTGGTGGCATAGTGGGATGAAGCAGCCCGGACAAACTTTACATGTCCTCGCACATGAGACCTGTTCCACGCTTGACATGCAACTAGTTTTGCATAAGTGGCTAGCGGGTGTTTGTATCTCCTACTATAGTCAATATCTAATTTGCAATGATTTGTCAACAATTTGGTTATCCTCGTTGTGGTTCATGTTCGTACGTAAGAACAGTTCTATCTTTGAAAGCCCTAAGCCATGTAAAACTTGCAATGGATAAATTAGAGGCGTCTAGTTTAGATTGTTGCTGGGCTAGTGTCATGATATGGTGATGTTGTAAGTAGAAGTATAAGTTGATACTCTTACAACACACATAACGTGTAAGTTCCATAGACCTTGGCCTTACACATAGAGGTATGATAGTGATCATACCACGATGCACATGATAGAGATCAAGTGCAAGAACCATATCATTTCACTTATAAACATATGATGTTTGTTGCATCTTATATTGCTTGTTTGGCATTTTTTAGCATAATAAGATGATTCCTCATTTAGATATCAAGATAAGAATGTGTTCTTCCTTAAGTATGCACCGATTATGTTTCGTCGCTCCAAGACATCACGTGATGATTGGGTGTTCTTGGATCCACGATCATATTTTGGGTGTAAGACAGTTACACACGTGAATACTAAGGTTCGTACTTGGCGAACCTAGCATGTACATACATGGCCTCAAAACACGGACCGAGAGGTAAAGAATGAGTCATATGGTAGATATGGTGCCCATTTGATGCTCGCCTTTGAAGCTGCACCGACTCACGTGATGATCGGACTTGGTGTAGTGGATTTGGTTCATGTAATCACCAAAAAGGCATGAGGGATGTCATTTTTGAGTGGGAGTTCATTCTTAATTTGGATTAGTTGAACTCAATCTATCATAAACTTAGTCTAAAGTTTACAAATTCTATTGTAGATAGCACCACCTGGTTTTAATTTCAATGTGTTCATGGAGAAAGAGAAACTTGCAACGAATGGTAGCAACTTTACCGAATGGGCAATGAATTTGAGTATTCTCCTCTCTGCTGCATAAAAGCAATATGTGCTAGAAGCGCCTCTAGGCCCCCACCGTTTCATGATGCCCCTGACAAGGAGAAGAATGTCTACCAGACTCGTCAGGAGGACCACAACTTAGTTCATTGCGGCATATTGTATGGGATAGAGCCAGAACTTCGAAAGCGTTTCGAAAACGGCAATACATTTGATACAATGGGTGTGTTGAAAATGGTTTTCGACACACATGCTGCTGTAGAGAGCTACAATGCTTTAGAAAAGTTCTTTCGCTGCATGATGGAAGAGAACAACTCCGTAAGTGAGCATGTACTCAAGATGTCGGGTTATGTCGATAAGATTGTGTCCTTGGGAATAACGATTCCCATTGATTTAGGCATCCATCGTGTTCTGTAGTCTCTGCCACCTAGCTATAAGACCTTTGTGATGAACTATAATATGCAAGGCATGAAGACGTCTCTCCCCGAGATTCTGTCAATGCTTAAAACTGCAGAAGTGGAGATCAAGAAAGAACATCAAGTGTTGATGATCAATAAGACCACTGGTTTCAAGAAAGACAAGAAGGGAAAACGGAAGGGAAGTAAGGGCGTCAAGCCAGTTGCCGTGCCTGAAAAGAAACCCCGACTTGGACCTAAGTCTGATACCGAGTGCTATTATTGTATGGGGACTGTTCACTGGAAGCGCAGCTGCCCCAAGTATTTGGCAGACAAGAAGGCCGGCAAGGCAAATAAAGGTATATATGATATACATGTTATTGATGTGTACTTGACTAGAACTCGCAGTAGCACCTGGGTATTTGATACTGGTTCAGTTGCTAATATTTGTAACTCGAATCAGGGGTTGTGGAACAAGCGACCGCTAGCAAGGGGTGAGGTCAAGATGCATGTCAGCAATGGATCAAGTGTTGATGTGATCTCCGTCGGAATGCTACCTCTACACTTACCGTCGGGATTAGTAATAAACTTAAATAATTGTTATATGGTGCCAGCACTGAGCATGAACATTGTATCTGGATCGTGTTTGATGGGAAGTGGTTATTCATTTAAATCTGAGAACAATGGTTGTTCTATTTATATGAATGAAATACTTTATGGTCATGCACCGATGATGAATGGTTTATTTCCGTTTGATCTCGATAATAGTGTTACACATATTCATAATGTTGATGCTAAAAGGATTAAACTTAATGATGATATATCCGCATATATGTGGCACTACCGTCTAGGTCATATTGGCGTTAAACGCATGAAGAAGCTCCATTTGGATGGACTTTTGGAATCACTTGATTTTGAATCATTTGATACATGTGAGCCATGCCTTATGGGCAAGATTACTAGAACACCGTTTTCCGGTTCAATGGAACGGTTGACAGATTTATTGGAAATCATACATTCTGATGTATGTGGTCCAATGAGTGTGTGGTGCGAGCTGGATATCGTTATTTTGTTACTTTCATGGATGACTTGAGTAGATACGGTTATATATACCCGATGAAACACAAGTCTGAAACTTTTGAAAAGTTCAAGGAATTTCAGAGTGAAGTGGAAAATCATCGTAATAGAAAGATCAAATTTCTACGGTCCGACTATGGAGGAGAGTATCTAAGTTACAAGTTTAGCACTCATATGAAAGAGTGTGGAATTGTTTCACAACTCAAATGTCACATCCCAAAATTCTCCAAATTTTGAAATTTGAAAAATAAACACACAAAAGAAATAAATGTTGAAATTTAGGGTGAAAAGAAAGTTTTTGCTTCTAAATGGAAACATCAAAACCCTACTTGCACAAATTTGAATGAAAAGGCAACAAACAAATTTTCAAACAAGTTAAATGCATTCATCAATGGATGTCTATTGAATTTAAAGAACTTGGAAAAAGCTAAACCAAAACCCTAAATCCTAAAAGAAAGAAATCATTTCCAAGATCACTCTAAGACTATGGCTAGGTCCCATATAAAAATTTAGCAACAAATATTTCTAAAATTATTAAAAATGGTAAATAAAGATATTGTAAAACCATGTAAATTGGTTTCACTCAATTTGGAGCCATGGATAAAAACTTATAAATTTAATAAGATAAAAGAAAGTAATTCCAAGACTAATAAAGCTCCTAACTAAAATCCATGCCAAATTGTGAGCAAACTAATCCTAAAAGGTGTTAAAAAGATAAATAATAATTAAATAAAATTATACAAAGTGGAATCACCAAATTTGGAACTATAAATAAAAAAATATGGATTTTATGAGATAAAGAATTAAAAAAATAAACAAAAAAGAAATATTTAAAAGACAATTTAAACCTTGGCCAAATCCATAAGTAAAAGGAATAAAAGTTTACTGAATAATAAAAAGAATAAAAGATTATTTGAATAAAATTATATGGGTTTGAACCATATTCAATTTTATTTAAATAAAGACAAAATGCCTCACTTAAATGAATTATTAAATCACAAGAAAAATAATTGAAATTTCCAAAGTGGGCCAACTACTAAACTCATAAATGGTTTAAAACCTACTAAAAAGGTTTGGTAAAAATTCAAATTCAAATTGAAGCTTAATCAAATGGTTTGAATTAAAAACAGAAAACAGAAATAGAAAAAGAAAACCAATTGAAGAAAAAAATAGAAGACGAAGCCAGCCCAACCAGCCCAACAAGCCTCAGGCCCAGTAACCAGCCCACCCGGCTCACCCCTCTCTCCCTATGGATATTTTCTCACCCACGGGCACCCCCTCACCCTCGCTGACGTCCCGGCCCCATGCCATGTCACCGTCGTCGTCTTCACCCGCACACTGAATCCGTTCTTCCCTGGTCGTTTCCTCGCGTCTTAATTCGATTCAATTAGCTTTATTGATGCAGTGATTTCTCCCGGCGACCCCGCCTTCTTAACCGCCTCGCCCTCCTCTCCATTTCCCCTCAATCTTCCACATCCGAGCGCCCCCAAGCTGCCCCTATTTTTGCTCGAACCACCACTGCCTCCGACAAGCTCCGGCAACAATTCTGGTGAGCATCGCAACCCCCTCTGCCTCTGGTTCAAACTAGATTGTTCACCATCACCGTGCGCATCTGCTGACCCCAACCACGTCCTTTCTCATGCCCCAGAGCCTCGCCCCCGTCATCACCTGCACGCAGCCGACGGAACACGCAACTCCGGCGAGCGGTTGTCGTCGACCTCGTGTGCCCCTTGACCTCTGGTAAGTTTCCCCACTACCCTCGTACTTGTGCGCATCTCCCTAACACTTTGGTTTGCTTGCATGCAACCCAGGAGCTTGACTCCTTCTTCTGCAAGCCACCGATGTTGGCACGGACTCCGGCGAGGAATACGAGCCCCGTTTGTGCGTCCCGTCGCCAATCACTGCCACCTTGATCACCACGACGACCCCACGAACACGGTAGCACCCTGTAACCCCTCCCTTGGTTCCTAGCTTCGCCGGACCACCGTTGACAGAGCGCCACCACCGCGCACCGTCACCAGCGCCGCCAGTCTCTGGTCAGCGCGCTTCGGTGCGTTAGATCTAGATCGCAAGGTGTAGATTAGATGACTTAATCGAAGCGGTATTGTTTGATCTGTGTCGTGTGATTCTATTTAAATCCTACAGCCCACGTAGCTCGATCCACACGAAACAGTATCAGCCAGTAAGGTTAAGACACATGTCTAGGCTGTTGTTCTAAACACCAGATTTGATCTATTAGTTGTCTGATTTTGTAAAATCCATAACTTTTGATCTGTATGTCCAAAAATTACAAATTTTATATAAATGGATTAAGAAAAATGTGTAATTTGCAACTATGGCCCTGTTTTGGTCATTTGATTCAGAAAAATTAGGTGTTTATGCAGAAACATTTGTAGGACTACTTTGAGTATAAAAATTGTTCTAAAAATGATTTTTGAGTGAAACCTTTTGCAAATGGTTTGATTTGAACCCTCTAAACATAAACACTAAATTTTTATTTTAAAAATATATTTTGTTAACGCTAGGAATTATTCCTTTGAATAAAAGCATTTCTAGCAAAACAAAAATGATTTAAAAGGCCTATTTTCACAAACTTGATTTTAAAGGAATTGACACTTTTATAAATGACCAGTGGGTGTTTTGAAATGTTAGAACCTTGTTATAAATCAATTTTTCAATAAAACAAACTTTTTGCATGCTTTCATGCATTTTTTTTTTTATTTTTTTGTTTTGTTATTTGTTTGAATGCTAGTTGAATGTGTGCTTTGCTTGATTGAATTGTAGTGAACTTCGAGGAGTGTGAAAATTGCAAGATCAAGGAGAGTACCTAGATTCTCTACTAAAAAGGCAAGTGATACTTTGGTCATGAAAAGTCCTATCTTTTCAATATTGCATTAGTGATATTTTAGTATTATGCATTTCAGGACTATCTTTTATATATTGCTATGCTATAGTAGATCCTATAGAATATATCTTGGTAGGAATCTTCCTAAGTTAAGAGACAAGTTATGCTAGTACGCTTAGCCTAGCTATTAGAATACAAGGGTGGATTATTCATACTATGATATTATGCAAAGTCTATGACTAAGTTTTTGATTAATAAAACAACTAAGTGAATGAAACACCTAGGTGGAATGGTAATTGCTTGGATGGTTTTGTGTTGAGTGGTTACAAAAGGCCCATTTCTATGGTTTGCCTTGTGTATCTCACTTGTGGATGGCAACCCAGGAACAAAGAGATTTGAGATGTTTTGTGTTGAGAAGCTTCCAGTGCAGCCACATGGCATATGGGCGCTGCCTTGACTACATAGGTTACAAGAACTCAGACAGGCAGACAGAAGGTGGTAGTGATGATAGGATGGAACACGTATGTGCTGATCTGAGGGATTGTTTCTGAAAAGTCTCGTCTCGATGCATGTCGAGTCTTGTGGGAAAAGTGCACCACCTCTCGAGAGGGTAAAACCTAAGTACTTAGCCGTGTCCCCGGCAATGGAAAATTTGAGCATCAAAGACATTGAAGCTATCAAGGATCTCCTCATCCCAATTTCTCTAAGTTAAAAACTCGTTGGGTGAACAAGGGAAGCGACTAGTGTGTATCCAGTGTGCCATTGTGTGATGAAATGTTTTGAAAAGAGAAAAGATATTTTCAAAGGATAGGGAAAACTTATTTTATGCTAAGGCCAGCCAAAACTCCACTTAGCCAAATATTCATGTAGATTTTAGATTATCCATATCAATATGATATCACTTGCCAATACAATTCAAATGTATTGACCCTTGTGGCTGTAACTTATTATGTTGCAGGTTTGTTTGATGTTAGTGGAATTTGATGAGTAGGGATTACAAGTAGACAAACAACATGATTGCATGTGGCATATGAAGATGAAGGACTTCATGCAATATAGTTATATCTGTTGCATTATAATAAGATAGCCAAATGAGCTATGTAAGATGTAATGAATTATTTTATTCCTGGTTATAAGTTGTAATATGACCTTTGTTTCTTGATATTACATCTTAAATTGTTGGTGCTAGCTATTCGATCCAGGGACTAGCACTGTAAACACAGGGATCTCTACCTTATCAGGTTGGGACCTCTACATCACACTTGCCGGAACACCACAGCGAAATGGTGTGTCAGAACATCGTAATCGTACTTTCTTGGATATGGTTCGATCTATGATGTCTCTGACGGACTTCCCACTGTCATTTTGGGGTTATGCACTAGAAACTACTGCATTCACTTTAAATCGGGCACCATCTAAATCTGTTGAAAAGACACCGTATGAATTGTGGTTTAGAAACAAACCTAAGCTGTCATTTCTTAAAGTTTGGGGATGCGATGTTTATGTGAAGAAACTTCAACCGGATAAACTCGAACCCAAAGCGGAAAAATGCGTCTTCATAGATACCCTAAGGAAACTATTGGGTATTCCTTCTATCACAGATCTGAGAGCAAGGTTTTTGTTGCCAAGAATGGATCCTTTCTAGAGAAAGAGTTTCTCGCGAAAGGCATGAGTAGTCGGAAGGTAGAACTCGAAGAGGTTGTTGAACCTTCTCTTCATTGTATGGCGGTAGCGCAGCGTCGGAAGTCGTTCCGGAGTTGGCTTCACCAATTGAAGAGGGAACTAATGATAATGATCATGAAACTCCAAAAGAGAGTACTATCGAACCTCGTAGGTCTAGCAGGACGCGTGCGGCTCCCGAGCTGTACGGAAACCCTGTTATGAATTTCATGGTTGATGAAATTGATGACCCTACGATGTATGAAGAAGCGATGATGAGCCTGGATTCCAACAAATGGTTAGAAGCCATGAAATCCGAGATGGAATCCATGTACGAAAACCAAGTTTGGAACTTGGTGGACTTACCTCACGACCGAAAGGCCGTAGAGAATAAATGGATTTTCAAAAGGAAAACTGATGTTGATGGTAATGTGACCGTCTATAAAGCTTGACTTGTCACAAAGGGGTTTCGACAAATTCAAGGAGTTGACTACGATGAGACATTCTCTCCCATAGCGATGCTAAAGTCAGTTAGGATTATGTTAGCAATTGCTGCATATTTCGACTATGAGATATGGCAGATGGATGTCAAAATGGCGTTCCTCAATGGAAATATTGAAGAATAGTTGTATATGATACAACCAAAGGGTTTTGTCGATCCTAAGGATGCTGACAAGATATGCAAGCTTCAGTGGTCCATCTATGGACTGAAGCAAGCATCCCGGAGTTGGAATCTCCGCTTTGATGAGGCGATCAAAGAGTTTGGATTTGTCCAAACTTATGGAGAGGCTTGTATTTACAAGAAAGTGAGTGGGAGCAATGTGGCATTTCTGATATTATATGTGGATGACATATTATTGATCAGAAATGATATAGATCTTTTAAACAGTGTTAAAAGTTATCCTTAAGCGGTCAAGAATATCCTTAAGTACTTGCGAAGAACTAAGGATATGTTTCTTGTGTACGGAGGTGAAGAAGAGCTTGTCGCTAAGTGTTATGTCGAAGCTAGCTTTGACACTAATCCGGATGACTCTAAGTCTCAATCCGGATACGTATTTCTCATGAATGGTGGAGCGGTTAGTTGGAGGAGTTCCAAACAACCCGTGGTGGCGGGATCAACAACGGAGGCCGAATATGTTGCTGCTTCGGAAGCGACTCGGGAAGCGGTTTGGATGAAGGAGTTCATATCCGAACTAGGTGTGGTTGCGAGCGCGTTGGACCTAATGGTGATCTATTGTGACAACAATGGTGCCATTGCCAATGCCAAAGAACCAAGGTATCACAAGAATTCCAAGCATATTAAGCGCCAGTTTCACTCCATCCGCGAGCATGTCAAGGATGGAGATATAAAGATTTGTATAGTACACACGGATCTCAATGTAGCAGATCCGTTGACTAAAACTCTCCCTAGAACAAAACATGATCAACACCAGAACTCCATGGGTGTTAGATTCATCACTATGTAACTAGACTATTGTCTCTAGTGCAAGTGGGAGAATGAAGGGAATATGCCCTGAGAGGCAATAATAAAGTGGTTATTATGTATATTCCAAGTATATGATAGATGGTTTATTTTACATGCTATAATTGTATTAATATGGAAACATTAATACATGTGTGTTTAATAAACAAACAGAAAGTTCCTAGTTATGCCTCTCTCATAAACTAGCTCGTTGATTAACAAGATGATCAAGGTTTCCTGATCATGGACATTGGATGTTGTTAATAACAAGGTCACAACATTAGTGTAATGGTGTGATGAACATTCATCCGAAGTATAGCATTACGATCAAAGTCATTGAGTTTATATTGCTATAACATCATACGAAATGATCATAATCCTTAGACCATGAGATCATGTCAATCACTAACACCATAAGAGTTTCTTGATAACATCAAACGTCACACCGTAACAGAGTGATTATAAAGATGCGTTCAGAACTAATAAAGTGTTATGTTGAGTCCCATGGATTGAGAGTGGAATTTGTTCATCCCGATGACGGATAGATATGCTCTGGGCCCTCTCGGTGATATCACATTGATTAGCTTGCAAGCAAGTGATTTGATCACTAGAATGTTATATCACAGGAACGAGAAAAGAGTACATGTCAGTAATGAGATCAAACTAGGTATGGATATACCGATGATCGAATCTCGGACATGTAATATATCGTGAAACAAAAGGATTGAGATACTAGCGTAAAAGGTTCTCTCGATCACAAGAAAGTCATCGCTGAATGTGTGGGAGTCAATATGGATCTCCAGGTCCCGCTTC
The DNA here is from genome assembly GCA_916181665.1 of Avena sativa. Lineage (NCBI taxonomy): Eukaryota > Viridiplantae > Streptophyta > Magnoliopsida > Poales > Poaceae > Avena > Avena sativa. The sequence goes on along the minus strand of OV702283.1, from coordinate 58,469,698 downwards.
TGATTATTGATCCGAGAGGGGTCTCGATCATGTCCGTATTATTCACGAACCGTAGGGTGACACACTTAAGAGACACCGACACCATTTGGAGCAAAGGTTTCATGCCGGAAAGAATAACAAGTACAGGAATTTATTTCCCTAGATACCGAAACAGGTTTTCAGGTGAAATTGTAGAAAGTGTTTTTGCATGTGAAATGAAATACTAGCAAGGGGTTATATGTGAATGTTTGTCATTAAAGTAATTGACAAAATTATGAATAATAAAAGGAGTTTTATTTAATGAGAGTTTGAATTAAATTTGGTGGAAATTTAATGGGAATTTGAGTGGGTTTTTGAGTGGAGGGAATTGAAAGACATTTGTGTGAGTGCAGTGTCCACCCACATGAATGAAGGAGGGGAGGGGGCAGCCCCCATGGCCAGCGGCCACCCCCTTGGGTGCCCCCTCCTATAAAAGGAGCCCCCTTCTCACTTCTCACTCACACCTCCTCGTGAAGGATCTCTCTCCCCCTCTAGTATTTATCCCCCATGGTCTCAGACTAGCGAGATACATGTTCCCGGTGGCTATTCGGCAAGAAAGAGTTGTGCTTCCGCTGCATCGCTGGAGCGAGGAGGCAGAGGTTGCTCGGTTCCTCGAACGTGTGTGTGAGCATGGATGCACCTCTGATTTGAGGCGCTAGGACTTCCTCTCGATCTTGAGATCGGCAAGATATAGTATACATCAACCACGAGTTAAACCTCATTAAGCTTTGTCGATCTTCAAGGGTATGTTCTCTACGGATATACATCTGTCCATTACTTGTATCTAGTAGATAGATCTTGATACATAGTTGTTCCCATCGTAGGAATTTTTTGTTTTCTATGCTGCGAACCCTACAACCAAGCTTGTTCATCTTGATGCACTGAAAAATTTCAACAGAAAACCTTAGACATATGGTTTCTACATGATATACGAACGATTCTATGTGGAGAAATTTAATCCTAATGTGTGAAATGAGAAGGAAAAATCAAACAAGCTTGAGTTCATCCACTAGATCAATGTGAGAGTTTCAACCATCTAATTCTGAAAATAAAGCATGGATAGGGAGAGAAACATACCAATCTGTTGATTCCCCAACTCAAACAAACAAAATCCACGAAGAATCAGGAATTCTAGGTGGGGTTTGAGGAGTTTGGAGAGAGAATATGAGAGAAAAGGTAAGGAGGAGGAAGAGCCCTAGCCCTGCCGGCTCGTTTAAGAGGTCGCTCGAACTATACGGCGGGAACTATACAGGCGGGATATGTAGTTCCGGCCATATATTTGAGGTGGCGTCGATAATTAGGGTTTCTTTATGCCAGATCTCAACTATACGGACACAACTATATGGCCGGACCAAAACAGTCCCGCTGTATAGTTGGCCGTTAAACCTTCTGTGTCCGAGACACAATTTGTGAGAAAGGGGGTTGATAAATATACGACCAAAACTATACGGCCGGAATAATATAGCCGCTGTATAGTTGGTCGTTAGACTCTCTAGGACGTGCTTTTTGCCTAGATTTTTCAGAGATATTTTCTTTAATCAGAACAATGTGTTTAGACTAGTTCTTGTAGATAAAACTCAAACTTTATTTATGACACTTAATCTATGCTAATTCAGTCGATATTTCTACTACTTTTTGACAGATGCATCTTTACGGGCGCGCTTCCGCAAGAATGACTCCCATTAAGCATTTTATTAAGAATGGTTGAATATTTCAACCCCTTCTCTATTCTCGAATTCTTACCTTGGGTTGCCCCTTATCAAAGTCACTTACCACTTGAAATCGTTTTGCTGGTGGAATATACCTTTCTCCTACTTCTAGCTTCTTTGGAAAATACTAGATGATTTCAGCATCATAAACATTGAAGATTATTTTTCCCTTAGCACAATCAACTGACGCTCCTGCAGTACTAAGGAAAGGTCTTCCAAGTATTATAGATAGTTTTTCATCCTCTGGCATTTCAAGCATAATAAAATCAGTGTGAAGAACATCCTCAATCATACCAATTGGTTGTTTAGTGGATTTGTCAGCCATCTATAAAGGGATAGAAGTAGGGGAATACTCCCCTAATCCTAACCTTTTATAGAGGGAATATTGAATTACACTAACTCCTGCACCTAAATCGCACAAGGCATTATGAATATCAGTTTTGCCAATTGAGCATGAAATAGTTGGTATTCCGGGATCTCCCGATTTAGACAATAACTTCCCATTAGCAGGATAACTAGTCACCATGGCAACGGTTTCAGTTATTTCTTTCTTTCTATTAAGAATATCACGGAGAAACTTAGAATAGGTAGGAACTTTTATTGCATCCGCAAATGGAATTTCTAAACGGAGATCACCAAGTGCCTTTTTTGAAAGAATCATAGATTACCTGATCCGGTGCTTTCTTTTTGAGATCTGGATATGGAAGTTTATGCTTAACTTTCTTATTCTTGTCTTGTACCTTTTGTGGGAGATCAGGCTCTTTAGTTGTTTTCTTTTGTTGCTGCTTATCGCTTTTCTTATTTTCTACTACAATAACTTCATCTTCATTGCTTATCTCTTTTTCTTCTCTTAGATCAACGATTTCTGCATCAGAGTCATAGCATTCCTCCTGTGCATCATTTTTCTCCTCCAAGGTTCGGTCTTGTGTTTCTTGAGAAGTTTCATCTTGAGGATCCACTAGTGTGTCATCTTCTTGGCTTGTTTTGAGCAAGGCTTTTTTCCTTCGAACTTTTCCAGCTTCATATTCTGGTGGTCCTAATGGTCCTGTAACAACTGAACCTCTCCTTGTAACAACATTAGTAGAAACATGAATATTTATATCGTCTTGAAGAAAAATTTGATAACCAGATGCTATTTGTTCACATTGAGTTTCAATCATACTAAGGTACTTGTGAAATAATTTTATTTCTTGGCCAATATCATCATAATTTTCCGTGAGTTATGCTAAAACCTTCTTATGTCTTTGAAATTGCTTATGCAGGTTATTATGAGATTTGGCCTGTCGATGTTTTAATTCTTGAAAAACGTTTCTAGTTTCATCTTCTTCAGCAAAAATCTATAACAGATCTACATTGTTTTTCTTAACAAGTTCAAGAGATATAACTTTCTCTTTCATTGTTTTGCGTACTTCAGGCATAAGATCAGGAGTTATATGTAGTATCCCTTTTTCTAGCTTAGTACCAAAATCGGGATTATAAGTAGAATCATTCTTAGCCCTAGTGGACATTAATTCCAAACAAGCTTTAGTAGTTAAAGTATTTATCGATCCTCCTACTGATAAATCAAGCAACTCTCTGCATTGAGTATTAAGACCATGGTAAAATAAGTGGAAAACAGTGGATTCAGATTAGCCATGATTAGGAATACTATTGATCATTCCAAAATATCTATCCCAAGCTTGTGGGTAGTTTTCTCCCACGTTTTGACTGAAGTTGCCTATATTTTTTCCAATTTCAGTTACCTTTTTAAAAGGATTAAACCTGTTTATGAATTTAACAATACATTTCCCAGTATTTAATGTAATAACGAGGGAGAGAATATAACCAGTCTAGAGCCTTACCTTTAAGAGACCAACGAAATAATTTTAGATGGGAGAAATCTCTAGGAAAACCTTTTGGTCCAATTGATGTTATCACATCATCAAACTCTCTAAGATGTCTTCCTGGGTCTTCATATTTCCTTCCATTGAAAGCTTTTTCCTGCAAAATTTTAATAATCTCACCATCAAATCGATATTCTCTAACTCCAGGATTAGGGAATTCTATTGGTTATTAAAGAAAAGCAGAATTTGGAGCACTATATTCTCAGAGAGTTTTCTCAGATTTTTTGGGAGTTGTCCTGTGAATGGACATGATTTCCATGAAATCACTCGGGTTTTCAACTTCAACCTTATTCGATCTCAAAAGTTTTTCAATAATTTCATCACACCTTTAAACATGCAAGCGCTCAAAATAATCTGGTAGATAGGTCCTACCAGAGCGTGTAGACCCTTTGTCTCCTAGGGAGACCATTTGTAATAGTAGCACCTGAAATTTCAAGAGACAAACACTTAGCGCTTAGCTCCCCGGCAACGATGCTAGAAAATAGATTGATGTCTTCAAGTGCGCATATCTTTTATAGCTAGTTTCGAAGTTAATATATCGATCCCACGGAGAGCCCAAAGGTAAATGTTTATGAATGAAGTCTCTGTCACACTCAAAGTTGTCACAAGTCTTCGACTGAATTGACTGCAAGTGTTGAAATAAGAATAAAATATGGATTAAACTGAATGTATTCAAATAAAACTAAAATGTAAACTTTAGAAATAAAAAGCATAAAAGTATAGAACAATTTGATTGTTTGTTGTTTTATGCAGATGACAAAGTAGGCGCGGAGAGATATAGTTCATGGTGATAGTGACTGTGCCAGGTGGATGAGTGATAACTATAACAATTATAATCTATGTGTGTAGGCAAGCAACCCATAATTAGCCAGAACTCCTCTTGGTACATTTCATCCCAACTTCAATAATCCTACTAGTCTATTACCAAAACCATGGCCAGTCACTAGGAGATTAAGATCCTTCAGATTGCTTAGCAATTAAGCTCCTTGGACCGGACTAATGCAATAGGCATAGTGGCTCCTCGTGCTCCTCTAGTTCAACTAGTTTTCCATTGATATCCCCGTGTCACTCGGGGGGTCGCCGGTATGCTAGCAAACAAGATCTTATCTATGTTGAACAAAGTATCATGTTGTCTGGGCCCTTAATTGGACAACAAGCATTAGGCATCCCACAAATAGTCAAGCACACATAATATAGTAACTAAAATCAATCACAAACTAATGTAAAATATATAGGCACATCACATCTCACTAATCCCTTACATCTTCCACGCCCAAAGGAACTTACTCGCATATGAGAGAAGAAAACATCATCAATATAATTAAATAAAGGGAGTTCTTCTTGATATTACCGTGGAGATCCACAATAAGAATAGAAAAGTAATCCAACACAATTCAAGATAGGAACAAATAATCTCAAACCCTAATCTTGCAAGGTGAAGATCTCTCTCTCTCTCTCTCTCTCTCTCTCTCAAGTACAAGTAATGGCTATGGGGGTGTGGTGGCTAGGAGGTCGAAGATCGTGGAGCGAGATGAAGAACGTCTTCCCCTTCTTCTCCAATTCTCTTCTCTCTCCCTTATGGATGGAACATCGGCTGATGTTTGTGTTTTCGCGTATGGCCTCTTCCCGGAAGTTGTTCCTTTTGACAAGACGGAGGCGGTGGCAACTATACAGCAGGAACTATACGGCCGAAGAAAATATATCCGCCGTATAGTTGGTCGTTAAATCTACTGGTTGCCTTCCTCGATTGCTTCCAAAAAGAGACTTGCTTGTTTTTGCCTGAATATTATATTTCTGTTGTTAAAACCCTCTGTTGATGTTCAGAAACTGAAACACACATTAAAAAAAGTTTTTTCTTTGCTACCGAAGTATTAGCGTTAGGTAAAGCTAGAAAATCATCAACTCCAGACAAAAACCATCAATAAAAACCATCAATAATGTGCCGAATCTCACAGCTATCAGCCTCCTCCTCCCGCTGCTGGCCGCCACCTTTGGCTGTCGGGCCGCGCATGGGTGGGCAGGCGGCCCACCAAGCTGGCTGTTTTGCCACTTTTCCTTATTTATTTTAGTCCCACATGGGTCACCTGAGGGGGAGGGAACCCCTCCCTCCACCTATATAAATAGGTGCCCATGGGAGGATTAAAATACACCAATTTCCACCTAGAAATAAATAAAAAGCCTATGTTGCCTATCTCTTCTCTCTCTCTCTCTCTCTCTCTCTCTCTCTCTTGCGACCATATCCCCCTTGTCAGGGCTGTGTGAGCGAGGAGTTCTTCACCGCAGAGCACCGTCGTGCTACAGTATTTGGAGCCAAGAGATCTACTTCCGTAAACTTGGATGGATTAGAGAGAAGCGGGGGTCGTCATCAAGCATCGTACATGTGTGACTCCCTATGGCGGGCGGCGGAACCGTGCTTGCGGTGCTAGGATTTATCGGAGCCACATGAATTTGTGACCTCGAGGTCAGCATCAGGGCATCTTCTTCAACCATGTTCCTCGTGGTACGTTATCCGCGCTTGGTCTTTAAAGGTATGAATATTGTATCCTCTCCCGTTACTGCATTAGTAGTAGATAGATCCTGGCATCAGGGTTTTGATCGTAGGAATTTTTTGTTTTCTGCCCTCGAACCCCAACACTATAAACCCCTCTACTCATGTGAAGAGGGACATATTCACTCTCATTCTCACAAATACCTATAAGAAACTCTTTGGGTAGCACCTGACTAATTAATCTCCACCGTTGCTTTTAACACTCCTCATACTATAAGGAAGAACACGTGATGTAGGGTCCTTACCGGTGACATCAGGGGCCTAAAACTGTCCATACCATTGATCTTGTGATTCATATTCTTCTGTGCTACCCATTAGTACTTGGCTCATACCGACCTACACATACATTGTCGGAGTAAAAAAAATGACACTAGTTATCGTCCTTATTCGTTGGCAAATACATGTGAAATGCAAGGTTTAGAACCTGATGACCACTGTCAAAATTTCCAAGTTTATGTCCTTTTGGTTAGTGTCATAGTTCCCAAGTTTACTTCATTTTGGCATGTTTCATAACACGTGACAAACAGATTTGAAATGACATGTTAATGCTCGTCTCTTTGAGCTAGGTTAAATAAACTTGTTTGAATTACTCTGGTTGTGCATACTTACGTTCCTAAATGCTTTTGTCTCGAAAAATAACAATTTGATGCTCACTTTTAAGTTATTCACATTACATGAAAAATTGCATATACCAAAAGCAATGCATATATCATGATCACTTCACCTTGAATTTCAAGGCAACAAACATTGCACATCTTCAAAACATTGATAGCAAAATATTACAACAAGTTCACAAGTACCGTTGTTCATTATGTAACACACTAGCATAGATCATAAAAGAGACTAGAAATTTTCATTACACACCAAAACGACTAACATAGATCATAAATGTGCATCATTTCTTCTTAATGACCACCACACACACCACACAGACTAACATTGTCGGATATCGTCCATCATTTCTTTAGAGTGACAACCCCACACACTAAACAAAATAAAGCAAGTCAATATTTAGAAGAAACACTTGTTGGAAATATGTGCAAGAAGCAATAATAAAGTTATTATTATTATATTTAATGTTCATGATAAGTTTTTATTTTCTATGTTATAATTGCATGTACCGGAAACTAAAATACATGTGTGGATAAGTAAACAACATAGTGTCCCTAGTGAGCCTCTTCTACTAGTTCGTTAGTCAAGTTCCTGTTAAGGTTTCCAAACCATGGGCATGTAATGTCACTTGATAATGGGATCACATCATTCTCTAATGATGTGATGGACAAACCCAATAATAAGTATAGTTTTTGATCATGTCACTTAGTTTGATTGCTATCGCTTTCATATATGTAAATTGTCGATTCCTGAGACCATGAGATTGTGTTACTCCCTGGTATCGGAGGATTGCTTTGTGGACATCAAACATCCCTTCATAATTGGGTGATTATAAATATGGCTTTCAGGTATCTCCAATGGTTCTTGTTGAGTTGCATGAATCAAGACTAGGATTTGTTCCTCCAACTGATGGAGAGATATCTCTGGCCCCTCTTGGTATTGTAGCATACTAAAGCTTGCAAGCATGTGACTAATTTATTTAGTAACGGGGATCCTATACCATAGAAAGAGTAAATAGAACTTGTCGGTAACGAGATTGAACTAGGTATACCAATATTGACGATCGAATTCCGGGCAAGTAATATATCGCAAGACAAAGGAAATCGAATACCGGATTAACTGAATCTTCGACATCATGGTTCAACCAATAAAATAACTTCGTTGAATATGTAGGAACCACTATGGACATCCTCGATCCCGCTACTGGTTATTTATCTAAGAGGTGTCTCGATTATGTCTGCATGTTCTCGAACCCATAGGGTCACACACTTAATGCTTCAGTGTCGCTAGGTTGACATTATAAATGGTATGAACAAGTGTTGATTTAGAGTCTCAGATGAGATCCTTGATATCACGAGGAGCTTTAGAATGGTATGGAAGGTAAATAAAAATATGTGGCAAGTCCTATTTGGGTTTTGAGAAGTGTTCAGAATATATCAAAACGTGTCTGAAAAGTTCTAGAATGTTCCTGGGGGTGCACCTGTGGGGCCCACATGTGAGGCAGAACCACATGGGCCTAAATGGGGGCCACCCCGGCCTCATGTGGCTAGGGTTTGGGGAAAACCCTAAGGGGTGTAGGGAAAGAGAGGAGTTTCCCCTCTCTCTTTGGCCGTCACACCTTGACCTACTTGGAGGAGGAGTCAAGCCACCTGCCCTACACTTATATAAGAGAGGGGGAGGTGCTGGGGCGCATCCTACCCTCTCTTCTATATAATTCTCCCTCCTCTGCTCAGATGCTTGGAGGAGCCATGTTGTTTTCTCTCCACCGTAGACAAGTATTGTCGTTGTGGTGCTGGAATCTCACGGATCTCTTCTCCCTTGCTTGCAGGATCTAGGAGGATAAGACAACACCAAGAAGACAGAACGTGTGGATACCACATATGTGCTACTAGAAAGCATGACTTCATCGGATTGAGTCGATGCACGTGCACACCTACATCACCCATGTTCCCTTGATTGGTAAACTCCCATGTAACTTCAAGGGTAAGTACATGATGCGGCTCGATCGACTGTAGAGCCTCGTTGGGAGACCCCAAGAGCAAGGTGTGATGAGCACAGCAGCAAGTCTTCCCTCAGATATGAAACCAATGTTATCGAACCAGTAGGATCAAGGAAACAACTCCAAGGTTTGCTAACAACTTGGAATCCTGCACAACACAAACTCAAGACTTTTCCCCAACTTACATTGAGGTTATCAATCTCACCGGTTTGCTAAAAACAAAGGATTAAACGTATAGTGTGGAAGATAATAGTTGCTTGTAGAAAGTAAACAGTAACAGTAGATGATGTATCGATGGTAAAGATTGGACCGGGGTCCACAGTTCACTAGAGGTGTTCTCCTTAAGATAGATAATATGCTGGGTGAACAAATTACAGCGGGACAATTGACAGATTGAGCAAGCATAACAATGCAAATACTAGATATCATGACTCCTATGAGATTTTATTGGGCATTACAACAATATACATAGACCGTAATCCAACTGCATCTATGACTAATAATCCATCTTCAGGTTATCATCCGAACCCCCTCCAGTATTAAGTTGCAAGCAACGGATAATTGCATTAAGCAATGTGTGTAAAGTAAACAATACAATTGTTCCATGAACAAAAGATTGTTGATTTCTCCCTAGTAGCAATAGCACATCTACAACCTTAGAGATTTCTGTCACTTCCCTAGATTACTAGAGGCATGAACCTACTATCAAGCATAAATACTCCCTCTTGGAGTCACAAGCATCTACTTGGCCAAGATAGCTACTAGCAACGAAGATCATGCAAGATCATAAATAAGACACATATGATAGAATCAATAATCAATCTGACATGATAGAATTAATAATCAATCTGACATAGTATCTCAATATCCATTGGATCCCCGTAAACACAACATGTATGATTACAAATAGATGATCTTGATCATGAACGGAGCTCACAAGATCTAAACATGATGACACAAAGGAGGAGAAACAACCATCTAGCTACTGTATGGACCCATAGTCTAAGGGTGAACTATTCACGCATCATATCGGAGGCTGGCATGGTGATGAAAAAGGCCACCGGGATGATCTCTCCCCTCCGGCAGGATGCCGGGAAGAGCTTCAGATCCCCCGATCTAGGGACGATGGTGGCGGCGGCTACAGACTGTTTCGTCGAGATCTGATCAGGTGCTTAGAGTTTCTCATCGAGGTGAATTTATAGGCGAAGGGGCAAGGCAGGGGGCCGCCCAAGGGGCCCACACCATAGGGCGGCGCCCCTGGGCCGCGCGGCCCTAGGGTGTGGCCACCTCATGCCCCCCCTTCGGCTGCCCTTCGGTCTCTATGTTCTGTCCGGTAAAATATCGACTTTGGCTTTTGTCCCGTCCAATTCCGAGAATATTTCCTTACTAGCTTTTCTGAAACTAAAAACAACAAAAAAAGGCAACTGGCACTGTGGCATCTTGTTAATAGGTTAGTCCCAGAAAATGTATAAAAATACCTCAAAGTGTAGACAAAGCATAGCAAAGTTGATACTAAACAAGCATGGAACATGAAAAATTATAGATACATTTACGACGTATCAGTACATAAGTTCTATCTCTCGTTATAACCATCTTGTAGATCGGATCTTGTTGGGTTTCTTTCGCTCTTTTGTAGGATTTTTTTTTGTTTTTCATGCAACGAACCCACAACACTATTTCTCTCATTTCATCTAACAATGAACTCATTTTATCCATCAAAATCTCATCCTATGAATCCTTAGCTATTGTTGCTCCTTCTATTGTTGCACATTCGACCTTTCTAATTAATCTTCACCTCCTCCCTTCTGTCCTCGGCCGTCCCAGTGCATCAACAACAATATCTCCTCGCGGGTAGTTGCGGTCAATCATATAACAACATATATACTCAAGTTCCCAATATCAGAAATGACAACAGTGCTATCAAACTAAAACCAATCAAAGTAAAATAAATGGGATCTTTACACATACAAGTGGTTATATTCAACAAAAAAAATCTCAAAATGTCTCCAAAAATACAACAACACTTGAGTTTAGAGACTTAACCCATGCTTTTGGAACTTCCAGAATCTCCGTTCGTATTGCTATGGTGTCCCTGATATGTACAACTTACAACTTCATCATCCTACCACAGTTGGGGCATGAAAAGAAGGAATGGAGGGACGCGGTGAGAAAGCACACAACTGGAGCTTGCGCTTGTCATGGCGATGAAGCTTCGTGAAATCTCGCGGACTCCATCGGCAATGGGGGAAGAGATTCACCATCTTCCAGAGTGAAGAGGATTTTTCTGGTTAGGGATTAGAGAGAGGTATTTTAGCATGGCCCGCACTAATGTAGTTGATGTCACTTTTGCACATACCCCTATTGAATGTAGGTCCTCTTTAAATTATCCGTTATGTGTCTGTATGGGTATCGCGACTACCACATTGACAAGCAAAACTCGCTCTAGGCACCGTCGACCGTCTATGAACACACAATTCGTATTTTTTCGTATTTGGTTAGTAAAGTGATATTTGTAAATAACAATATGAACCTACCATGTATTTTACTCATGACACATAGCTATCGTATTATAGATAGCCGCATGAATAACGAAAATTATGCATGAGGCAGAAGCAAAAGACATGTCTTACTGGGATGGATGCCTTTTTTTCGGCGGTAAGAGTGGCTACTGAGCAGCGAGCACATGTAAAAGTGCAGGCTTATCTTGCTTATCCGTTGGACCTAGACATGGCCCATGAGGCAAAGCCGAGGCTGCTATTGACTACACTAGACCTTTTTGTTGGGCCGATAGCACCTGGCCTAGTCTCGCTCGCTAATGTAAGTAGTAGAAACTTTGCAAAATAGTGTTGCACCGTTTGCATTGTTGAAGTATATAAGTGGATTGTACTAACTTTTTTTATTAGTTCGGACTTTTGGTTGCGTTGGCTAGTGCATGAAGCTTGTCATGGTATCAGAGTCTAAGGTCTCGAGTTCGAGTCCTGGTTTTCGCAATTTATTCTAAAATTGTTGTATACCCCTCTGTGTCTACGTATAGGCCTCTCGAGTCATACGTGAGTTTAGCGCGTCGTCGTTCTCTTCCGGTTGCACGTGCTGACTTCTTCGCGTCACACATGAAAGGGGGTGTTGAAGTAATAAATGGATTGCACTAGCCCTTTCCATCAGTTCGGACTTTTGGTTGCGTTGGCTAGTGCACGAAGCTTGACATGCATCACTGTGCATGGTCCCTATTATCACTAATTTTCAACCATTGTAAAAAATTCACTATTTTTTTAACTGAAATTTCGGAAATTTAGTCAGTAAAAGCAAAAAAAAACTGCATTATGTTCAAAAATTTTGGGGAGAGATGAATGTGAGCCAATGATCGAACATAGTTAAAACTCTTGTCAATTTCCCCCAACTTTGGCTGAATTTCAATCAAATTCAAGTGACAATCTATCTTATCTTCCCGAACTGAACACCTAACGAAATTCACTGATTCCACTCATATTTCCAAAATCAAACACGGAAACAAAGACTCGTGCCTCACACATCACACATGTGTAAGCGCCATGCCACATGATCGACGAGGAGATTATGAATGATATCTGTTAGAGTACGTATACGTGTATAGATTAGAGATAGACTAGGACTCTACATCTTGTACTTCTAAGTCTCCTCCTATTCCGTGTACATCTATATATACTTCCGTGAGGGTTAAATCAATACACCGAAAATATTAGGGATTCTATAATTTTCACATGGTATCAGAGCGGTTAGCCTCACGACGCCGATCCTAGGTTCTTCCACCACTTCCGCATCTCGCCGCCTTCGGGGAGATCAATCTCCCCGGGGGCGCGGCACCCGGTCTCGATTCAAATCGGTTTATTAGATTTTTTAGTTCTTAGATTAGATCCAATTTTCGAAATTCCAATTCTAGATTAGATCCAATTAGCAATAGATCCCCTAAACACGACTACCCTCGAAGCTTCGGTGCAAACGGTGGCGCGTACGGTCTGGGCTAACTCGGCGAGTCCTCGGAGGAGCAACGCATAGCCTGCGTCAACTATTCTGGCGACACGAGCTCGCTCCCTCAATTGAGGTGCGCTACATCTACATATGGCGGCACGTCTACGTCTCCAGGCTCTCTGGATTCCACGAGCTGACCTCGATCTTGACGTGCCCAGCTTCAAGTCCATGCATCACCATCCGTACATGAGAGTCCAAACAGGCAAAGGTATGCATCCGTACAGATCTCGGGTACTTGAGCAAGTATATACATCCTGCAACGCGGAACTAGCTCGAGGACTCCTTCCAAGACATCCAAGGCAACGACTCCATCGACCGCCTTGGACTGTTGGGCTACACCGACAACACCTACGTGAACATGATCATGGCTGACACCTAGGGGTGGTGACTGCGTCGGCACTAGAAGGGGACGCAGTCACCATCCCTAGGTGTCAGCCATGATCATGGCTGACAAAATACAAGATCTTCGTCGAGCATCCACGAGAAGAGACATCAACATCATCCACACGACAGGCCGGTGTGGAATACGACATCGCCGACTTCTCTGACATCAAGGCCTCGACATCATCGCCGCCACAAGGGACGCCTTCAAACGACGATCATCGCCGACACGCCAACTCCTTCACCGCCGACACATCATCGCCAAGGTCTACATCAACGTGGTCTTCATACACATCTTCGTCGACACATCGCCGCCGCCGCTATACCCGTTCACATAATGGACATACGACTACGACGCCCTCTGACAGTACACGTATTGCAAGGCACAACGACGACATCGCCGCGTCCACAACGGCAGCTTCGTCAATAACAACAACAACAACAACAACAACAACAACAACAACAACAACGACAACGACAACAACAACGACAACGACAACGACAACGACAACAACAACGACAACGACAACGACAACGACAACGACAACAACAACAACAACAACAACAACAACAACAACAACAACAACAACAACAACAACAACAGCAACAGCAACAGCAACAGCAACAGCAACAGCAACAACAACAACAACAACAACAACAGCAATAACAACAACAACAACAACTGCAACAACAACAACAACAGCAACAACAACAACAACAACAACAACAACAACAACCGCGCAATTTTTTGCGCCTCCGGCAATGGCGGACACATAACATACGATGACTACGACATCGACCACACCACCTCGACCACGGCTACGTCACGATCGCTACCTCGACATCGACATTAAGAACAACGTCTATAGCAACTCAAGAACTTCAGTCAACAGCGTCCGCGTCGTCACTTGCGTCCACGCCACTCCCGCTGTGACTGCGGGAGGGAAGAGAGGCACTAGAAGGGGACGCAGTCACCACCCCTAGGTGTCAGCCATGATCATGTTCACGCAGGTGATAATGGCAAAGAGGTAAAGACGACGGAAGCGCAAGACTTCAAATCCAGTCGCAAGCGTCCGCTTCACTCCCGCTCCGACTGAGGGGGGATGTTAGAGTACGTATACGTGTATAGACTAGAGATAGACTATGACTCTACATCTTGTACTCCCAAGTCTCCTCTTATCCCATGTACATCTATATATACTTTCGTGAGGGTCAAATCAATACACCGAAATATTAGGGATTCTATAATTTTCACAATATCATCACAGTCTGGCGTATGCAAGCCATTCAATATTAATCTTTTCCAAGCTAGCTCTCTCCGGTGTATATTAGTACTCCCTACACACTAAAATAGATTCACATCTATCCAGACAAAGTTGAATCTGTTAATTTTAAACGGAGGGAGTATATTCGTGGTAGACCAGAAAATGAGAGTCCATCTACATCTAAGTCGTCCTAGATTTGTTATTATCTCTATGTCAGACGATGCTAGCTGTTTGATCTTGTAATATTAACTTCCGCTCTAGTATGAATTTCAATGTAGACACATCAAATAGCTCAGAGCGTCGCCTGAGGCATAACAAAATTTAAGACGCCTTAGATTTTGCACACGATTACTCAAAGATTCTTGCACAAACTGACCTTTACTAAACTTCCGGAAGGTAATCTATCCAAAATCAGCTGTACACTGGTTATTACTTACAGTACATATTAAAGAAGTTGTACACTGGTTACATTCATGCGCAAGCATACTATGCGCATACAAACATCATGCACACCGCTATGTGCTATGGAGTGCATGCATAATTCATAATTGCATATATACCCGCATGCCAGTGTGCAACAGTGCAAGTGAAGTGATCGATGAAACCACCGCCTCCGGTTCAATCCCTTGTGTCATGGATCGCACCGGCCGAAAAAGTCTTCATCTCCCAGCGAGTTCACCATGAACTCGAGGCTGCTCGGCGAGGACGGAAAGCTGCTCGTGCCACCGCCCTGGCCGCCTCCCACGGCCATGTCACCAAGCCCGCCGTAGTCCGGCACCGACCCTACGGTCGAGGACGTCCTCCCGGCAGATCCCACCACGACGGCGAGCTCGTCCGTCTGCGCGAACGGATCGGCGCCGGAGGTGCTGAACACGCCGTCGCTCGTGCACCAAGAGGACGACATCTGCTGGGTAGGGGCTGCTCCCTCTTCCTGCTTGTCGGCCAGCTGAGGAAATGTCCGCGCGAAACTGACGAGGTTGTTTCTTCCGCGGTCGTCGTTCCCGGCCATGATGACCATCGGCGCCGTGGTGCAGGTGTGCTCGCCGTAGTACGTGATGGCGTACTTGGACGGATCGGTCTCGCAGGTCTGGACTTGCCTCTTGGCGTCGCAGCCTCTGTCTGATTTGTGCGTGCACCTGTAATAGCTCCTGGAAAATCGAACCATGAACAAATCAGAGGTGCGCGCCTGCGCAAAAGAGAAATTGTGCTATTATCCTGCTTCCCTGAAAACAACTCCTACGTTCATACCTTGCATGAGGTGAGTTTTGGATTTCCTTCTGCCCATATTTCCGCCAGATGTGACCATCAATCAGCGTGTGAGTTACTCGTGTGCAAGAGGAGCGTTGCGACCTGCCATACGACGCTCACATAGCAAAATTAATTGAAAATAATCAAAATGAGCATCGATCACATGGAAGTTAAGCACACAAATGGACAAATTATTCTGCCTAGTTCAGTACGGAGTTAGGGTTTCACCTCCTGCTGAAGCTGCGTTTCCTTGTCCTCCTGGCCGCGCTCTCCGCCGTCGGTTTGAGTACTCCGTCGACCGACCCGGCCGCCGATGTTCCTGCTGCGCAGCCCGTGTCCAACGCCGACAGAGCGCTGGACAGCTTGATCAGCATCCCGTCCATGAGCTCCGTCCACTCCGACGACTGCTTCTCCAGCCAGCCTTTGAGCCTTGTCGCGCCCTCGCGCACCTCCATCAGGTCATTCACCGCCGCGGCCGCCCTCTCCGCCGGCACGTCGCCCCCGCCACCACCACCACCTGAAGATGACATGCAACTACAACACCGCTAGAACACCAAGACCCAGCTAGTGTGCAGCGTCCACTGCTATAAGCTTAGCGTAGGCCTAGGGTTCGGTAATTAATTAGTAAGTGGTGGTGCTTGCTTGTGGGCACTCCCATTCTTATCGCTCGGGTGGAAAAGTAGTAGGAAAACCGTAAAAGCAGTGAGGACGGCGGGCAGGACCGAGGAGGAAGCTGCATGGAAGAAGCATGGGGGTGGGTCCCGACTCCCGACGACCTGGTGGCCATGGTAGATACTCGAATGAGAGCGAGCAACAAAGGGAGACATGGCTACTAGTACTACTGCAGATATATACACAAGTCGTCATCGCCATGACACAGGCAGTGTGAGGTCACGCGTGCGTGCATGGCCTTTGACTGAATGGTCACCGGCAATGGCTAGGAAACTTCCTTCGACTCATCCCAGGGCCTCGCTGAGAACGATCCAGTCAGCATTGCATGTTAGGCGCCGTTAGATTCTTTGCTTAGCACCTGCAAATCTCCAATTAGATTTCGTGCTTTCGGTGCCAGTTGCTGACTGCTACTTTGTCAGGGTGCTACTGCTGCACCAATCAATCGAGCCGTGCAGCACACACATCGCTGTTCTTAGTAGGTCACATCTCTTGTTGAGAATTGGGGGACATGAAATGATTTAGAAACTACTCGTATAACCTTTCTCTATCTGCTGAGTAGACGTGAATGTGAGAACATACTAACCACACATCGCGACGCACCCCACACTACGGGAAAATTCATTTTTGTTGAGTATATCAGTCTTTACCGGGTGCTTTAATTTTCCGGAACATGGCAACAAAGACTTTTTGCCGTGTATAGCACTCGACAAAGTTTGCGCACACGACACAGTTTAACAAGACACGCGGCAAAGGTTTTAAACACGGTACAGTGCAGCAAATGCACATGGAAAAATTCCAAAAAAACACGGCAAAGAATATTACACAGCACAAAATTAATGCCACATGCCTTCCCGCGCGGTTAACGGCATCTGCCAGAATTAATCTTTGCCGAGTGCCCTCTGCCGGACACCCGGTAAAGATTTTCCTGCCTACATTCCCGGTAGGGTCAAAAAATTCCCGCTTAAACTTTGCCGTGTGCAAATATTTTTCCTTTCCCGCCACCATTTCCAGCGGAAAGGCCACGTAGACCAGTTTTCAGTTACTTGGGAGGATCGGAGGGATTGCCCAAGAATTGCATGGGGTGGCCATGTCTCTAAGCATGAGACAATTATTGTTTCACTAAAAAATTCGAGTTTTCAAGTAAAAAAAATAGATTCGAGTTTTATACCGAGGGTCTAAAGCCAGCGGCAACAACCAAAATGCCCTCTGCATGTAGATATGCCAATGGTTTTCCTTGGCAAAATGCTAGTCGGCAGACAACACACGGCCGTTGTCATACACGTGGCCATCAACATATACATGTATGCAGAGACTACTTCATAGCTGTCGGCAAACATTAACCACCGACAAAACATGTACCGGCGCTGGCCATTTGACAACATCGGGAGGTATGCCGACTGCCTAGGTAGCAAAGCGCTCCATATGGTGCAATCTGGGGCTCCTAGGTGCGGATCTATGTCATGATCCTGGCCATCGACGTAGTTGGAGTTATATGTCAAGGGCCGGCCCATCGGCTTTGAAGTCTATTCTAATTTTAAAATAAGTGGGTTTATTAAGAAAATAAGTGAGATCTCACTTGTCCTATTTAGTTCACATATACTAGAGTGAAGCTCTCTTAAACACATCCTTAGAATAGAGAGATGTGGAAGTGGGATTCCACTTATCCCATTTGTCCCACTTCTACGTCGTCCCCAACTTTCTTCGTTGACCTACAAGTGAACGGTTGGATGTGAGGAAATCTGTTGCACTTTCGGAGCACGAAACTCACATTTACGCATGGACATGTTGCTCTTGAGACGAGTAGTGGAAGTGTGGAACCAGTGTCGGCCGAGGAATTTAAAGTAAATCCAATAGGACGAGCTAGAGCTAGCTAGAATAGGGGTGACGACGGGTACCCATTACCCGCTTACCTGGTGGGTAAAATCTTACTAGTATTAGTACAAGTATAGGACAAAAATTTACCCTTATATAGGTAAATGGGAAATTATCATACCTATTTGGTAGAGCGAGTATGAGTATGTGATCACCCATGCACCGTCCAGTATTTAACAAGTTGGACTTTAGTAATAACGTACTTAATTTTCCTCTAATCACATATTGATTCTAGTTAGGTCGAATCTCACGTTCCCAGCCCCACGATTGCTAGTAGGTTAGTTACGACCGTTCACCTCCTGACCCACGATCAATTCCAGGAAATTGACCAAACAAGATTCGATGCCATGTGCTTCGAATATATGGGTCACGGGTCCATGAGCTTCGGGTTTGACTTACATGTGACTTTTCGATATGCCTTGTATACCTTGAATTCTAAATATAGAATATGTCAATTCCACGGGTCCCATTTTGGTTCATCTGTCTTCTGTGTGCACAAGAAAGTCTCAATATTGGTTTTCCGGCCCGTGGGACCTCGTCCTCAAATGGTTGGCCTCGTATACCAAGCCCAGGGTTCACGCGGTAAGTAGGACATTCCATAAATAGGTTTTGTTGCATGCACGCATATGGTCTTGCCTGCGGCGTAGTGAACACACACGGAGCTACAGTAGTGTAGTACTCCCTCCGGATTAAAGGGCCCTAGCGATTGGGGAGTTGTTAAGAATTATGTTACGAGGAAGGCGCGAAAAAAATTAATTGGCTGCATTAATCTTCTCCTGAAAACGCTCCTGCTACTACTCGTTTGAAAAAAAACAGCCTAGCATGCAGATGTGAACGCGAGCATTTACTGGAACGCACGCATTGCTTCGTATTCTCCTCCTAAAAACGCTCATCTTCTTCCTTAATAATTCACCGCATGTTAATTTTATTGGCCCTGCACTGGATCACCTGCAGATTGATAGAGCCAATCCATCCGCACCTTCGTCGCGATGCCATTTCCTAAGGGCCCTTTAATCCGGAGCGGAGGGAGTACTTATGATAGAGCAGGCCGCCATTTACCATTATGAATGACGGTGTAATCTTCAGATCTGCCTTCATGCATCATATATGTATTGTCTTCATTTTATGTCAATCCATGTCTTGTTATGCTTTGACTTTTTAGTGACTTTCTAGTGTGTGTTTGTTGTAAGTGTTGCATGCATCCGACTCTTTCCAGCTCCCGAGTGACTTTAAGAAATTTGGAAATCATATTTATAAGTTCCAAAAACATCTGAAAAAGTCTGAATGTTGTCAATGATGTATCCAACAACATGCAAAAATTTCTTTGAACTCTGGCTACACAAAAATGACAAAAATCTAATAAATTTTTCGTGTTATGAAATACACAGTGTTCTCTATACTCAGATTCATACTTTTTTCTTCATTTTTGTGTATTTCAGAACATAGATTATTTCAAGCTGAGATTTTGCAAGTTTGTAGCATACATCATTGAGTAGATTCAAGATTCTTTTATACAATTCATAATTTTCTTAGGAATTTTTTATTTTCTGAAACAAAATGGACCACTAACACTCAGTAGCCACACATCCCTGCTTCGTGTGCATCTTGTTATGCAGGGGCGTGTGTATGATATGTTTGCGACTGCATTGCTTTGACGCGCCTTTTGAGACATTGAAACGTTGTTTATCGAAAAATGACACACCGTGGCCATATTGGAGAAGGCATGAAAGATTGGGCGGCAAGCACTCTTTCAAGATGGAAGCGCCAATGTCGCCTTAGGACTACCTTGTTGGATATAAGTGATCTATAGTGATCTAAAGGTTGTTGTGATCAATCTAAGTCAAATTAATGATGATTAAGAGGCTGTTTAATAACAGACATTCGATGCCCAGATCAGGGGCATCCTGACCATCCATCCTAAGGTGTTGGTTCCCCTAGTGCAAGTGCTATAAATAGGGGACCTAGGGTTAGGGTTGAGCTCAGCTGCTCATTCAGCTGTTTCTCTCTCTCTCACTCTTCCTAAGCTATCTGATCAAGCAAGCACCTAAAGCACTAGGAAGAACCCTCACATCTACATCAACAAGGATCAAGATGAAGCAAATCAAGAGGAGGCCATGGCTGGACCTCCAGATCAAGGCACACACCCCTGATCCTATTCTTGGTGGCTCAAATCTTGTGCTAGTTGATCCTAAGGGATCTAACAGTGGTATCAGAGCTTCTAGATGCAAGTTTGTGCCCTAGTTATGCTAAGTTTTTATGTTCAAGTCCTAGTTTTGTTGCTGGAATTCTGATTCCTAATCAAGTTCTTGCTCAAAACTGCTTTAAGTTGATGCTTTAGCCCTGATTTTCACTATATTTAAGCCCTAACTGATCAAGAACATGAGCTAGGGTTGCTTTTATGCAATTTTTGTGGGGATTTGAGTTACTGGTACAAACCCTAACCCTAATCTCTAAATTTCTGAGGAACCCTAACCCTAGTTCATCGAATCGAAGAACCTTAACCCTAATTCCCCAATTACTCAAGAACCCTAAACCTAAATTCCCCAATTTCTTAGAACCCTAACCCTAATTCCCAAATTAAAGAACCCTAATCTAATGACTAAGTGGTGGTGGATACTTACCTTACGGGCCTTGTCGCCGTCACTGGCCACGGCGGAGCCGGAGCCACCCTCTCAAGCCAGCGGGAATGTTCGGGCTCAAGCCCGTGTAGCCTTGCCATCCACCACACCAGACCGTGATGGAGCTCTCTTGATCGTTTGCCATCGTAGGAGCTCACCGCGGCGCCGGACTTGGCACGGTGCCTTCGACGCCGGTGCAGGGACGCCTGCCCGCCGCCGTCGTCTTCGCGCAGAGGGAGCCGTCCAGAGCCGCTCGACAGAGGTGCGCACAAGCCAAAGCTGCACGCAGCTTCGACGAGGGGGCCTGGCCGACACCGCTGTCTCGCCTTCTCCTCTGGCGCGGGCGCTCGTCGCCTCCGCCGTTGCTTGCTCTCTCTCACTCGCAGGTGAGGAGGCAGAGGGAAGGGGAGGGGGATATGAGGCTAGGGTTCGCGCGGGTGTCGTCGTAGGTCGGTTTTGTTCTGACCCGGCGCATCCTCGTCCGTTGGATCGCATCCAACGGTTTGCAGCTTCAGCTTCTTAACGGGCTATGTGGGGCGCTTTGGGGACCAGAGGGGACGGGTTGGGCTAGATTTGGCCCAGTCTAAAAGTTTTTCCTGTTAAAATTTAATATAAAGGGGTATTATGGGGGAGTTTTGGGCCAAATAATGTATAAATTTTAAAGGTTAATGTTTTTATGTTAGGGCTTATATAAATATGTTTTGGGCTATATGTTTTGGCATATTTTATGATGGCAACTTTATGGCATGATTGAGTGACTTTTCCTTTTGTCATGCAATTGTATTTCATACATAAGTAATTTTAATGTGTTTTATCATGCTTAGTTGGTTCTTTTGTGGTGTTATCCAAATTAATTGTAATAATAATGTTTTACTGCAAAATAAGGTTTGGAAATACTCAAATTAAACATGGCTTATGTCCATCATTCTGGACAAAGCTGATTGATGGCCATTTTTGACCATGAAATTTTATTGGTCTGGTTCACTTCTGGCCAAAGCTGTTGTGTTCCAGATTGATGAAAGAATTCTATATGATTAGAGGATCTAATTAAGTGTGGCTTATATCTGTCATTCTGGCCAAAGCTGATTAGCAGATAATTTGATCACAAAATTTTATTGATCATGTCTATTTCTAGCCAAAGCTGATGTAGATTAGATTGATGAAAGAATTATAAAATTGTGATGCTTATTCAAAGCATTTGTTTTCTTTTGCAGCATCTAATGCTTCTCAAATTGCTGGTATTATAAATGGCATGGAACAGTTAACTGGTAGCAATCTTGGTACTTGGAAGGAGAAGCTTGAGATCACTTTAGCTTTGCTGAATATAGATTATGCCCTCCTTAAGGATCCTCCCGTAGCACCTGTTGAAGGTGATGAGAATTATGATGCCCTGAAAAGGGCTTATAATAATGAGAAAACTAAGTGGGAGGATTCAAAGCGTAAGTGCCTCATGATTATTAAGGGCTCCATTACTCAAAGTATGAGGGGAGTTGTTCCAGACTCTCAGAATGCCAAGGGTTACCTTGGAAAGATTGAGGACCAGTTTAAGGGATCATCCAAAATTTATGCAACAAGCCTCATTAGAAGGCTTATTGATTAAAGGTATGATCCAACTAGCAGTCTGAGAGAGCATATCATGAGGAAAATTAACATGGCCACTAAACTTAAGACAATGGAAATGGAGATCTATGAAGATTTCCTTGTCCATTTTATTATGTCATCCTTGCCCATGGAGTTCTCTCCGTTGACCATCAATTATAATGTGATGGATTCTAAATGGGGCATGGATGAAATGATGGCTAGATGTGTACAAGAGGAGGAAAGGCTTAAAGTTGGACGAGTTGATCATGTCAATCAGTTCAAGTATTCTCAGAAGAAGACAAAGTTTATAAAGCCTAAGCCTGCTCAGTTTAAAGATGTAGCATCCCGGGTAAAACCACTACCAGAAAATTGTTTGTTATTCTCTTTTCTTGCATCATCATAACATCATATTGCATCATCATCATGTTCAGCATGCCACCTTGCATGAAACATATAATTAAATTGTTGCATTAATATTATTGTTTTGCATTGGTTTTTACTAAATTGTATTTGGTTCTTGATAATTATTTTGGACATTGCCATTTACCTCCCTCTATTTTACTCTCTTTCGATTATAGTTGCTCGTTGGTGCCATTTGATATGGAACCATAATGTTTAAATTATTTTATTGAGTCTTGTTATTTTATATTACCAAATGCCTAATTAAGCTGGGGGCATCATCATCTCTTATTTCTATCTAGTTGTTTTTGTCTCTGTCAAATCCATCTTGTGGTCATCTCTTAAATTCTACCATATATGACACATGGTTACTTTTTTGTCGTTGGTTTTAAATCATGCCATATGCCAATGTATGGAATCCCTCTATTTTTCTTTTCCACCATCTACCTACCCGAGAGCAACACCATCTACCTTGGATTCCATATTTTTTTATATGATCAAAAAGAAAGCAGAGCCGAGCCAGCTGCTCGCACGCGCGACCTCCCTTGCAAGCACATGGTCATGTCCATGGACACAAGAGGCCCATGTCCTTTTCACCATGATGTCTCCCAATCTGGCCTTCTCTTACCCTGGCCAATAAAGCTACTAGAACACGCCAAGAACGCCCTAGATCGACCCCCCTTCCCCTTCTTCCTCCACAAGAAATCAGCCCAGTACCGCCGCCATGTTGTCTCCACCATCGACACCATCCTGCCCCGTTCGGATCCTTGCACCCTGACCCGTTCGCCTTGCATGGGCATCATCCGCAGGCACCTGCTCGAGCTCCGGTACGCGCAGAAGGTAACCAGGACGTCGTCGCCGCCGCGTCGCGCATCATAGTCACCACCGAGGCCGAACCCCTTCCTCTGCTCCTTCCTCGACCAGATCGGGCTAGCTGGGCGAGCTAGCATGGGCGAGCTAGCAAGCCCCAAGGTGAGCCTCACCTCCACCCTCTTCCTTCCCTACCTGGAAGCCTCCGTTCAGCCTTGCCGCACGGCCGTCGCTCGCCGCGCCCGCACGCTCCCGTGACAGACGCACATGCAGCATCCAGACAGCCGCTGTACCTCTGTTTCCGTGCATACCCCGGCCGTTTCCGTTCGCCTCCAGCGCTGGCCCGCACACGTATACTTAGCTGGCACATCCAGCAATGTGTAACATCAAACGGCGCTCAAATCCGCTTCCTGTAGCTCTCGATACCTTCCGTCGAAAATCATGAAATAAACTCTGTCCGTCGCGACAGTTACTTCGTCAGTATAATCCAGAAAAATCCATCCTTGTGCCGCGCATGCTCCCGTCCTCCACAGTACAGATCTGGCGAGGATCTTCAGTCTCCTTTGTCCTCTGCAGTACCATCTAGCCGTATCATCAAACGGTGCGTCAAATCGAGCAGTATCGAGCTCAGAATCTTCCAGCCAAATCTGGCAAATCTCACTATCGCACACCAAGTTCATGGTTCAGTTTCGTCAAAGAAATATATCAGTCTGTTCTGGTTCATAATCGTCTACGGTCTCTTCTAACTCTTCCAATAGCCTTCCACCTCGCCGAGTTTTGCAACCGCTCTCAGTGGGCACCTTCAGTCCTGTTCCCCTTCCATGTTTTCCTCCATCACTGTGATCGCTGCATCGCGCTGCTGCTTCCGATGAGCACGCATGTCCCCTTTCTGTCTTATTCGTCCATGTACGAACGCTCCTGCTGTTGGCTTGGTTGCTGCTCTATTCTGCACAACACGCACTCTTGAACACGCTGCCACACGACCATCTTCTGCACAAGTTGTTTTGATTCAGCAGCTTGCTAGCTAGCTTGAGCTGGCCGGTTTCTCTTAGAGCCTTTTGATTCAACTGCTTTTTTGCCCACGATGTCTGCGCACGAGCACACATGCTCATCCATCTTAGCAGATGGAGCCCATATTCTTTTCTCTGTCTCTACAATTTCTTTTATCTTTTGCAATCTATTTTATTTTATATTTCCTAATCTATAGCTCCATTTGAAAAGTGTTATTTATGAAAGTTCATCTAAAAAATGCAAGAAACATAATATGTCATGCTCATATCTGTTTGCTTGCATACCATATGGTTTGGGGTAATTATCCTTTTTACCTAATAATTAAATATTGATGCCATATACGCGCGAATCTAGTCTAATATTGGCCCCATTTAAATTTGTGTAGCGAACCGATGCCATGTTTTGACTTGTTAAGACAACATTTAAATTGTGGGTATATAAATAACTTGAACCGCTTAAATATTTATCGGGACCCCTATTCCGCTTAATATTGCCTAATTACATCGCACCTTTGCCATGTCATACATCATACATGCATCATGCCGGTTTTCTGCCATAGTAATAAATAGTGTATCCGGTGTTTTCTCTAGTGCTTTGCTTCTTCACGGATTAGGCCGATGAGTGGATGCGAGTGTCGGCCCGATCTTCGGATGAACCTTCGGCAATGTTTTCAGGCGAGCATTCTCCCCCCTTTCTACCTATCTTACTTTTATAGTCTTTATTTCCTCCTGTTGATCTATTGCTATCTGTGTTGCGATGCTCTAGTTTTCGTACTCGTGATATCCCTTGCAGCCTTATATTTCCTTAGACACATCCTATTACCTGTTGTTTGGCAGATAGTCGGCCTTGCGTGTCGTAGTTGCTTGCTCAAGTGCTGTTGCGTGTCGTCAAGTACCACAGCTGTTGGAAGACCGCCATATGCTTTATGTTGGAGTTGATCATGACTTTAATTATCATTTAATAACTAAAATTGAAGTAAGTAAATAATGCAGAGGCACAGGTGGGCAATAGATGTTTTTTGGTTTTTAACCGTCCACTTGTGTCCCGTAGGACCCCGAGTACTTGATACCTGTTCTTTGAATATTCGCACTATCCGCATGTGGGACCATGAATCCCCCTAGCCAGAGCTTGAGTCATATTTATTTCTTGGGGCCACAAAATAGTTTGGGGCTTTATTACTATCTTGTACTTATGCCATGCTTTACTGCTTTATTTACGATTGCGCGTGGAGCGCCTGTACTGTTTAGGAACAAATGTGGAATGTTTTCGCGGTATCGACAAGCCCAGTCACACTTTTGAGTTCCTAGTCGTTTACAGCCATTGGCACAAACCTCTGGGTCCGTCTCGGAGCTAGCCAACTTCGTCGCGGGTAGCTTGGTGGGGTGGCCCCCTGAAATTTATATGAATCTTGCAATTGCTCTGTCGTGATGCCTCGTTGGGTTTTATTTGGTTTTTCTCGAGGTTGATCGTACGTGTGCTGCTATTTGTGCCCCCCTGCAGGGTAAAACTTTCTGAAAGCCGTGTCCACGGTTATGGACGACTTGGAGCACAGTATCTCGATCATAGACAACTATAACTAAAATAGTGCTATAAATTTGACTTTATAATGACTAGTAATCAGCTTCACTATAATGGAATGGCTAAATAAAAGTGCCAACAATTGCTGGTTTGGGTTGTCACCTGTTACCATTGTATCTGACTAGTAAGTATTACAACTACAACGGAATGGCTAAATAAAAGTACCAACAACTGCTGGGTTTTGGGATGCCTCATGCTATATGTATCTGACTAGTAAGTACTACAACTACAACTACAACAGAATGGTTAACTAAAACTGCCCACTGCTTATTATATTAGGATGACTCATGCTATCTATATCTGACTAGTAATTGCCGCAACTGTAACGGAATAAATAAAACTGCCAACTGTGTGAGTTCCTCGGTTGACTTCCTCGTTTGGTATCGAGGGGGAAATTCCAGGATGGGTATGCTTGGTGATAGTTAAAGGTTGGATCCGAATAGGTCTTTCTTATCTCTATCTGATAGCCGCCAGTTGTATTGAGTCTCTATAGGTTGCTTAGTGCATGCGCTGCCGCTTCAGTCCACCATACCTATGTAGGCGAGGACCGCCGAATTCTAGTCTCGCCGTGTACTGGCTTCAGTACTGACCGCTCTCTTTTTCCTTTACCCTTTGTCAGCACCCCTTTTGTTTAAGCAGGTTTTGAGATCGACGTCGTTAGCAGGATTACCCTTCCGGCTTGGCCTGGGCAGGGTTATGGACGCCATTGGTTATTCTTCAGGGCTCTTAGCCCAATTTGCATCTTGTCCGTACTCGGACGCTGTATCGTTTTAAAGGTGATTTGGATCTTTGTACTGTATATTATATCCTTGACTCGATGAGTCGCTGTTGTATATATCTGTTCTGTGGGTTCCATCGTGGACTATTGTGTAATGGTATTACTTCTTTTTCCACCCGCACGAAAGTGCCTGGTGGGCACCTTTGAATCGTTTCTATGCGGGTTTGACGGGAATCGCTGAAACTTGCATAGGGTCGATTCTGAGGGTGTTACAAAAGATAAAGGGAAATCTTCTAAGTTCTTTGAGCAAAAGAACCCTAACTAAGCTCCTAATGAAGATGCACCCCCTAATGCTAATGGTAAAGATCCTAATGATTGTCGCTTTTGTGGAAAAAGCGGACATGTCTAGAGGGATTGTATTGGGTTCATGAAATGGCTCAATAAGAAGGGTACTAATGTTATGACCTTTGTTGACGAATCCCTTTATGTTGATTATGTGACCAATACATGGTGGGTTGACTGAGGTGCAACAATTCATGTTGCAAACTCCTTATAGGGATTCGATACGAAGAGGATCCTAAGAAGAGGGGAAAGAACCATTAAAGTTGCTAATGGTGTTGAAGCCGAAGTTGAGGCTATTGGAGAGTTTACACTTACACTCCATAGTGGCTTTATGTACCGTCTATGAGACGAAACCTTGTGTCCGTCTCATGCTTAGATGATGATGGTTTTCACTGTGACTTTGGGAACAAGAGATGTATAATTATGTTTGAAAATAATGATGTTGGTCTTGCCTTCTGACAAGACAAACTTTATCTTGTTTCCTTAAGTGATTCCATAAGTGAAATTAATGCTTCCTCTAATGTGAATATTAGTACCAACCTTAAGCGCGATGATGATGAGACTTCTTCAAAACTATGGCACTATTGTCTGGGCCATATTTCGAGGGGGAGAATCGAGCGTCTCATTAAGGAGCAAGTTCTTCATCCTTTAAATTTCTCAGATGCAGATTTGGATCATTGTATTGATTGCATCAAAGGGAAATATGCTAAGAGAATTAAGGAAGGTGCAAATCGAAGCACGGGAGTTTTGAAAATTGTTCATACGGATATTTGTGGTCCATTTAATGTGAAATAGGTGGATGGTTTTGATTCCTTCATAACATTCACTGATAACTTCTCTCGCTTTGGATACATCTATCCAATCAAAGAAAGATCTGAGGCATTAGAAAAGTTCAAGATATTTAAAGCTGAAGTTGAGAATAAAGCTGGTCAAAATATCAAAGTTGTAAGGTCTGACCATGGTGGTGAGTACTACGGAAGACACACTTCTTATGGCCAAATTCCTGGACCTTTTGCTAAGTTCCTACAGGAAAATGGTATTGTTTCTCAGTATTCGGCACTGGGTAAACCTCAGCAAAATGGAGTCACTGAAAGGAGGAATCGTACTCTTATGGATATGGTAAGGAGTATGTTAAGTCACTCCACTTTGTCACTTGGTTTATGGATAGAAGCTCTAAATACAGCTGCACATATTCTTAATAAGGTCCCAAGTAAATCGGTACTGAAAACACCATATGAATTATGTACTAGGGAAAACCTACCCTGAGTTATTTGTATGTGTGGGGCTGTCATGCTGAGCCAAGAGTTTTCAATCCAATTATGGGAAAGTTAGACCCCAAAACTGTCAGCTGCCATTTCATTGGTTACCCTGACAAATCTAAGGCGTATCGTTTCTATTGTCCAAAGCAATTCACTAAGTTTGTTGAGACAAGACACGCGGTGTTCTTGGAAAGTGATATGTTGAGGGGGAGTATGACTCCTAGGGAATAACTTTAGAGGAGAAACGGGAATATGTCCCGGTACCTATGATCCAAAAACCAGTGTTTCCTGTTCATGCTGACTTTTCAACTCCAGTTGTGAGGACTGCTAATCCTACCCCTGCTGAGATACCTATGACTCCGGCAGAGTCCATATCTAATGATACTTCTACGGAAGATGCTCAGCGGCCTGAAGTTGTGATTGAGGTATGATACATCAGAAACGTATCTATAATTTTTTATGTTCCATGCTTGTTTAGTATCTACTTTGCTTTGCTTTGTCTTACTTTGAGGTGTTTTTATATCTTTTCTAGAACTAACCTATTAACAAGTTGCCACAGTGCCAGTTGCCTGTTTTCTTCTGTTTTTGGTTCCAGAAAGGCAGAAAATCAATATTCTCAGAATTGACGGGACAAACGTCAAAGTCAATAACTTTCCATGGGGAACAAGAAGTCCAGAAGGGAGACGGAGAGGCGTGCCAGGGCGGCCACACCCCCTAGGCGCGGCCAGGGGTGGGCCCGTGCCTAGGTAGGGTGTGGGCCCCCTGTCCACCTCCTCGGCCTCCCCCTTTGCCTATAAGAAGCCCCCGATGCCTAAACCCTAAGGACCCAATCAAATTTCCACGAAACCGTCTGTAGCCGCCGCCACCATCGTCCCTAGATCGGGGGGATATGAAATTCTTCCCGGCACCCTGGCGAAGGGGAGATCATCCTAGAGGCCTTCTTCTCTGGTATGATGCGTGAGTAGTTCCATCTTGGACTATGGGTCCGTGTAGTAGCTAGATGGTTGTATCTCCTCCTTTGTGCTTTCATGTATAGATCTTGTGAGCTCCGTTCATGATCAAGATCTAATCTATTTGTAATCATGCATGTTGTGTTTGTGGGGATCCGATGGATATTGAGATTATTATGTTGGTTTGATTAATGGTTTTGTCCTTTTGATTCTATCATGTCTGTTTTTTTTGTGATCTTGCATGCTCTCTGTTGCTAGTGGCTATCTTGGCCAAGTAGTTGCTAGTGACTCCAAGAGGGAGTATTTATGCTTGATAGTGGGTTCATGCCTCTAGTTTCCAAGGGAAGTGACAGAAATCTCTTCAGTTGTAGATGTGTTGTTGCCACTAGGGAGAAAACAACGGTCTCTTGTTCATGGAACATGTGGACTGTTTACCTTACACACTTTGCTTAAAGCAGTTGTCTGTTGCTTGCAACTTAAAACTGGAGGGGGTTCGGATGATAACCTGAAGGTGGACTTCTAGTCATAGATGCAATTGGATGGCGGTCTATGTATCTTGTTGTATTGCCCAATCGAATCTCATAGGATCTTTCTGACTAGTATTGCATTGTTATGCCTTGCTCAGTTCATGTCAATTGCCCTGCTGTAATTTGTTTACCCTTCATGCCATGTTGTTTATCTAAGGAGAGCACCTCTAGTGAACTATGGACCCCGGTCCAATCTTTACCATTGATACATCTTCCACTGTTACTTGTTTACTTGCTGCAAACCATTACCTTCCACACCATACGTTTAATCCTTTGTTACAGCAAACCGGTGAGCTTGACAACTTCACTGATTCGTTGGGACAAAGTCTTGAGTTTGTGTTGTGCAGGTCTCCACGTTGTTTGCAACACCTGTGTAACGTTTCCTTCCTCCTACTGTTTCGATAACCTCGGTCTCAACTTAGCAAAAGGTCACGTCGAGCACCATCAAGTATTTCCGGCGCCGTTGCTAGGGAGGCTAAGGACGTCTTCACAAGGATGTCCTCCACTTCCTTTCTCTTTACTTTGTTTTTAGTTTGCTTTGTTTTATTTGCCTCTTTTCAAAAAACCCCAAAATATTAGTTCCTGCCTT
The DNA here is from genome assembly GCA_916181665.1 of Avena sativa. Lineage (NCBI taxonomy): Eukaryota > Viridiplantae > Streptophyta > Magnoliopsida > Poales > Poaceae > Avena > Avena sativa. The sequence continues at coordinate 58,439,104 of OV702283.1, read as the reverse complement.
AGTTGCTACCATGTCTGGTTGTGGACCAATCCTTATTTCACCTATGGAAGAGATCTCTACTTTTAAGCAAAAAAGTGAAGAGAGTTTTAAAGAAGCTTGTCCTAGAATCTCCGCTTTACAGAGGGAAACTGAGCCTAAGATGAGTCTTAGCTTGGTTATTGATAGTTTCTACCGCGGTATTGCTCTTCGTTATAGATATGCTTTGGACGCTTTGGCTGAAAAAGATATTTTTCTTTGTGCTGAGGATGAAGCTTTTGATGCCATAAAAAATTGATTATAATTTACGGTACACCTGGCAAGTGTGATTCCTCTTTCACAAATATTTTTGCTAGGTTGAACACTCTTGAGACTAGTATTTCTGCTATGAATAGTTTCTATCGCACGCTTAGGGCTTACCATGATTATGTTCCCATAAACTCTGAGCCGTCAAAGTGGTTTCCCACAATCAAAGTCTCTATAAACACTACACTTTTTGATGCTCGCTGTGATATCATGTCTGAATTTTGCCTCATGCCTAAAGATATTTATGATTCTTTGTGTCTTTGGGGGCTTTCTGAAGGAGGAGAGGAAATCTCTCTTACTAATAATGCCACCTTATTACCCATTGGAATAGCTGAAGGTGTGTTTACAAAAATCTCAGGGAAAATGTTGTCTACTGATTATCTTGTTATTGAATGTGTAGGCAAAGGACATATTACACTTGGAAGATCCCTACTGAAACACCTTGGAGCAGTAATAGAAGTGGTAAAAGGCATTATGCATTTTGCTCCTCCAGTGAGCAACCATATTTTCCCTAAAGATAAGAAGAAAGGTAAGAAAGGAAAGAACAAGAAGGTTGCTTCTTCATTTGAAAATACTTGATTCTTCTTACTTCTTGTGCCTAACTTAAAGGCGTTAAAGAAAAGTACTTGTTGGGAGATAACCCAAGAGTTTCCTTGAGTCTTGGAAGTCATTACTTCAGTAATGACCTCTCCTTATCCTTTTTGTTTACCTTTTATGCCAAGAATGACCTCTAATGAGATGGAAGGGAGATTTGGGGAGTTGCTATCCCAAAACAGATTTCTATCCTCCACCATAAAAATTTGTGAGGAGTCTCTATAACTCGGATTGAGCTGATAATTTACGAATAAATCCCCTAGTATGTTATATAACTTTCTTTAGTTTAACACTTTTTGATTTGAGCACTAGAAGATTTTCTAAAAATTGGTTTCTGCCTGCTGGTCTGTTTTGATAGATTTGTGCCATTATTTGCATTTGCTTCTTATTGATTCCTTTTTGAGTTCTCTTTTGGGTAATTGAGATTTTTGAAGGATTTTCTACAATAGCTTGTGTTTTTAGTGGAAATTCTTGCTGTTCCAAAGCTTTGCCAGAGGTCTAATATCTTTTGAATAAACTAATGTTGCTAATGAAGATTGTGTGAAGTTTTGTATGAAGGAAAAATTTCAGGTGTAGAGAGAGAATGATGCAATGAGACGAAGAATGGGCAAAAGCTCAATCTTGGGGATGCCACCATGGTGTCACCCCAAGAAATATCCAAGAGGTACAAGCGTCAAAGCTTGGGGATGCCCAAGGCATCCCCTTCTTCATCAATAAAAAGCCCAGGTCTGTCTAGACACTTCATTTTTATTGTTTCATGCATAGTTGTGTTGTTCTTGGAGCGTCTTAGTTTTCGTTTGCTTTGCTTAGTTTTTTTAGTTTGCTTGAGTAGTTTGGACCCCCGCTTTCGCCGTGTTGTTGCAAATAAGTTTGCTTGGTGTTGGAAAGGAGTAGAAAGTTCTTGCTTGGAAGTGCAAGAGGAGCTTGCAATGACTGTGACTTAGACTTTATCATGCCATGTTAGGTGTTGTTTTGACTTTATGCCTAGTAATTATTGTTGTAGCATGGCTTGCTCCAAGTCATTGGGATTACTTAGTGTGCCTTGAATAAATTATGTATTGTTTTAGCATGCAAAAGCTTAGTATTATGGTTTTCTCCTTTGAGGTTTATTTGGGTTGACTTGGCACATGCTCACACCATGTTATGACTATGAACAAGTCACCATAGCCTCTATGATCATTTAGTCCTTGACTTGTAGTACCACTCTATGCTTTTATTAGTAATGTTTTGTCGCTCTGCATGATTATGGCCACTATTGCTCTCTTATTTGGTTGCTCCCACTCTTTTGCTAGCCTCCACTTGTATGAGTAAGCTCTACTCATGCTTCCAACTCCCAAGAAACCAAGTTTTTCCAATGTGTCCACTATAAACTCATATGCATGGTGTGTTACACCATTCCAAGTATATTCTTGTTTTCAGCTATCTTCCAATTAAAAACTATTTTGTTATGTGAAAACTTAGTGATTAAAACCCTCACGAACTTGATGGCACACTTTATATTATTTTCCTCTAATAAACTTGAACCATTGTGACGTCTATGTTGTATATGTTTGCACTTATACGTTGGAATTAGCAGAACCATGATGTCATGGGGAACGTTTTCAACATTGCACTTGTACTCTGTACTAAGTTGATATCATGCTCTTTTGTGTGTGGATGTCACCGGTGTGAAATAAAGAGGGAACTTGTAAGTCCATGGAGTTTGCATTCTGTGTTAGAGAAACGCCTGGGCAGCTAGCCTAAGCCATGCCTAATCATGGTGGAAACTTGCAGCATCACCATAAGTGAGCTATCTATGAAGCATCCTCAATAAAAAGCTATGCATATAGTAAATAAAAAGATCGCTGAGATGCTCATTGTCTGCTTGCCTTGTCATTTTGGTTATGGGAAAGCTCCTGTACCATGTGCAAGTGGTACCCCGTTGGCGGTTCTCTATGATATGCAAATACTTACAATGACAAGAACTTACAAGTGACAGAAGTTGAGTAGCATGAGGTATTGCCCTCATATTCAAGGGACTTGAGATTGCCAACTTATACTTTGTCAAGCATATACTCCATAGCAGACCCGTATGGGACGCATGTTCAAAATGTGCAAGTGCACGGGGCCTCCACCTGATTAGGGCCTCCAATTTTCGCAAATCAGTGCAGTGCTACTACTATTCATTGTATTTAGTGTGAGCTTCGGATAACTTGTTTCGGTCAAGCCTCAAAAAAAATGTGATCTTATGTACTAAAAGGAATCATCCTATTCTGTCAGCTTCAAATTTCCTGGTTGTACCACGATGACACACCTGCGTTTACTCTCTCTTTCTGTCCAAATACAATTCATTTGTCCGACTTGAACTTAGCATAAGATATATTATTGTCATATGTACATATTTTTCTTAAAATACAGATGTGCTAGCCTCCCTGCCACTGCCGCGAGAAGATGGTTTCAACAAGATCGTTTTGCACGAATAAACTGAAGATTTAATATGAAAGGACAAGAAACTTGGTTTTCTTCAATATAAAATTCTTAAGAACATATTTAATCTTCCTTAACCTTGATAAAATGTTGTAATTGATGTTTAATGAAATTATGCAAAACTTTTGATTCAATTTAAAGAAAAATTGATAGCTTAGTACATCCACAATGTTGCTATAGCTAAATCTGTCAAAAAGTTGAATTTGACTTCATCATGCAATTTGGCTAGAGCTCCACAATATAGATATTCTAAATTTTTGTATCATACGGTCCCACCGCTAACAAAAACAACCTCATTTTTTAAGACATGAGAGCAAAGGACATGTCACTCATAGGTTGGCTAATCAATTTGAAACCATATTTGGCATCGGAGCACCTCTTGCTCTAGTTCCCTCTTATTGTTTAATTTATAACCACCTCTATAGTGTAGCAAACTAGTTTCAAAAAACCAGAAGGCAAATATAGAACTACTTTTAGCTACACAAAATTTTGCTCAGGGCCTCGGATTTCTCAGGTACGGCCCTGCTCCATAGTTTGTTCACTTTAACCTTAATCACTTCAAGATGCTTATGATAGGGGCAATGAGGGATGAAAGCTAACAAATACCATAATTTTTGGAAGCTCTTTTTGAAACTTGAAATCCCTGCTTCCTTTATAAAAGGCCTTTCTTTCACCACTATTGTGTCTCCACCTTCTACCTTTAGGCACCATTAAGAGAGCATAATTTCCATTCTTAGTTTTATGTACAGTGTCCCAAAGCTTATTGATTGATGCATATTGTGATATTACTTGTTCTTGTCCTATTTATTTCTAGTCACCCTTGTGAACTTTGAAGGTGTCCTATGCATCTATACTGCTACTCTATGAGGGACAAGCTCATTGCCACTATGTTATGTTTTCTGTATGTGAAACAAACAAACATTCTTCAATGCATGTTATTCATGATCTTTGTTTGTATCTTGTCATATTGTAACAACAGTTTCTTTGTCTTACTGTTAGAACTCCATCTTTTATGTTCTTGTTTAGAGTTCTTTGGTCCCAGCTTTCAATACTTGCAAATGGTTAGATCTTTATTGTGAGGGTGCATCTCACCTCAAAAATTATTATTATTATCACTTACCTACTCGGGGACGAGCAGGAGTTAAGCTTGGGGATGCTTGATACGTCGGAAACGTATCTATAATTTTTGATGTTCCATGCTTGTTTAGTATCTACTTTGCTTTGCTTTGTCTTACTTTGAGGTGTTTTTATATCTTTTCTAGAGCTAACCTATTAACAAGTTGCCACAGTGCCAGTTGCCTGTTTTCTTCTGTTTTTGGTTCTAGAAGGCAGAAAATCAGTATTCTCGGAATTGGACGGGACAAACGTCAAAGTCAATAACTTTCCGTGGGGAATAAGAAGTCTAGAGGGGAGACGGAGAGGCGTGCTAGGGCGGCCACACCCTCCTAGGCGCGGCTAGGGGTGGGCCCGCTCCTAGGTAGGGTGTGGGGCCCCTGGCCACCTCCTCGGCCTCCCCCTTCACCTATAAGAAGCCTCCGATGCCTAAACCCTAAGGATCCGATCAAATTTCCACGACATAGCCGTCGCCACCATCGTCTCTAGATCGGGGGGATCTGAAGTTCTTCCCGGAACCCTGCCGGAGGGGAGATCATCCCAGAGGCCTTCTTCTCCGGTATGATGCGTGAGTAGTTCCACCTTGGACTATGGGTCCATGTAGTAGCTAGATGGTTGTATCTCCTCCTTTGTGCTTTCATGTATAGATCTTGTGAGCTCCATTCATGATCAAGATCTAATCTATTTGTAATCATGCATGTTGTGTTTATGGGGATCCAATGGATATTGAGATTACTATGTTGGTTTGATTAATGGTTTTGTCTTTATGATTCTATCATGTCTGTGTTGTTTGTGATCTTGCATGCTCTTCATTGCTAGTGGCTATCTTGGCCAAGTAGTTGCTAGTGACTCCAAGAGGGAATATTTATGCTCGATAGTGGGTTCATGCCTCTAGTTTCCAAGGAAAGTGACAGAAATATCTTCGGTTGTAGATGTGCTGTTGCCACTAGGGAGAAAACAACGGTCTCTTGTTCATGGAACATGTGGACTATTTACCTTACACACTTTGCTTAAAGCAGTTGTCTGTTGCTTGCAACTTAATACTGGAGGGGGGTCGGATGATAACCTGAAGGTGGACTTCTAGTCATAGATGCAGTTGGATGGCAGTCTATGTATCTTGTTGTATTGCCCAATCGAACCTCATAGGATCTTTCTGACTAGTATTGCATTGTTATGCCTTGCTCAGTTCCTGTCAATTGCCCTGCTGTAATTTGTTTACCCTTCATGACATGTTTATCTAAGGAGAGCACCTCTGGTGAACTATGGACCCCGGTCCAATCTTTACCATTTATACATCTTCCACTGTTACTTGTTTACTTGCTGCAAACCATTACCTTCCACACCATACGTTTAATCCTTTGTTACATCAAACCGGCGAGCTTGACAACCTCACTGATTCGTTGGGACAAAGTCTTGAGTTTGTGTTGTGCAGGTCTCCACGTTGTTTGCAACACCTGTGTGACGTTTACTTCCTCCTACTGGTACGATAACCTCGGTCTCAACCGAGGGAAAACTTGCTGCTGTGCTCTTCACACCCTGCGCTTGGGGTTACCAACAAAGTGCCACATCGAGCACCATCAAGGTACCAACTAATGCACCTCTCAGAAGGTCAAAGCAGGCTAGAAAGTCTGCTATTCCTGATGATTATGTGACTTATATGAGTGAGGATATAAATGAGTCGATGTTGGATGATGATCCTGCATCATTTAAAGAAGCCATACAAATTGATCAGTCATCAGAATGGCTTGATGCTATGAAATATTAAATGAAGTCCATGAGCATTAATGATGTATGGGACTTAGTAGAAATTCCTAAAGGAGCCAAAACTATGGGCAGAAGATGGGTCTATAAGACCAAACGTGACTCCAAGGGTGATATCGAAAGGTTCAAATCAAGGCTTGTGGCTAAGGGCTTCACTCAAAGAGAAGGTATTGATTATAATGAGATTTTTTCACCTGTCTCTTCTAAGGACTCATTCAGAATTATTATGGCACTTGTGGCTCATTATGCTAGAGTTGCATCAGTTGGATGTCAAAACGGCATTTCTGAATGGTGACTTACATGAGGATGTTTACATGGCTCAACCGGAAGGTTTTGTTATGGAAGGGAAAGAACATTTAGGATACTGTCTTAATAAATCCATTTATGGATTAAAGCAAGCCTCAAGGAAATGGTACTTCAAGTTTGATCAAGTCATAAAGAATTTTTGTTTCAAGGAGAATGAAGTGGACAATTGCATTTATGTGAAGTTCATGGGGAGCAATTTTGTCTTCTTGATACTGTATGTTGATGACATACTCTTATCTAGTAGCGACAAGAATATGCTGCTGGAAACTAAAAGGTTTCTTTTTTCAAAGTTTGACATCAAAGATCTTGGTGAAGCCGCTTATGTCTTAGGCATTCAAATTCACCGAGATAAATCCGGAGGAATCTTGGGGCTATCACAAAGAGTGTATATTGATAAGGTACTCAAAAAGTTCAATATGCATAAGTGCTCAGCCTCGCCTGCTCCTATTGTCAAGGACAATAAGTTTGGGACTTTCTAGTGCCCAAGTAATGATTATGAATCTGCGCAGATGAAGTCAGTTCCTTATGCTTCAATCATTGGAAGTATGATGTATGCACAAGTGCACACTTGCCCTGACTTCGCATTCATAAACGGGATGCTTGGCAGATATCAGTCTAATCCAGGGTTGGATCACTGGAAGGCTGCTAAGAAAGCTTTGCGTTATTTGCAAGGCACTAAAGGCCTCATGCTCACATATAAGAGAACTGATAACCTCGAGGTGGTGGGTTATTCAGATGTTGATTTTGCGGGGTGTGTTGACACTAAGATATCCACATCGGGTTATATATTCATCCTTGCAGAAGGAGCTATTTCTTGGAAAAGCACCAAGCAAAGTGTTACTGCATCATCAACAATGCAGGCAAAGTTTGTGGCATGTTATGAGGCAACCGGGCAGGTAGTATGGCTGAAGAATTTCATTCCGGGCTTAAGGGTGATTGATAGTATATCTGAGCCACTCACTCTTTTCTGCGATAATCAACCCGCAGTGATCTATTCGAGTAACAACAAGTCAAGTGGTGCTGCCAAACACATTGACATCAAGTATCTTGTTGTGACAGATAGAATCCAGGATCAGACAATAAGTATTAAGCATATAAGGACTAACACAATGTTAGCGGATCCACTTACGAAAGGCTTGCCACCCAGTGTGTTCAAAGAGCATGTTGCTAGCATGGGATTGACAGAAAGCTTTTGATCCTGGAATTGGGACCATTATGACACCATCTCCCCATAAGCTAAGAAGGGTTCTTCTCTTCGATGGAATGATGTACTGTAGTCAATTAGTTCAATGGTACTTAACTGACCATTGTAATTTATTGTCTCTATATAAGTTTCAACAAAGAGCTGAGCTCATAAGTTTGTAATAAGTATAAGTTTATGAAGCTCCTAAGTTAAAGAAGCTTTGTTTTGAAATAAAGCGGTATATTGTAGTAACTGGGTTCTGCGGTACTCTATGGTCGTTGTAATTCTGTTGTCTCATATGCAATTTTGTTGAGAAATGAGTTTATAAATGTATCCTTACGATCAAGGGGGAGAATGTTGGATATAAGTGATCTGCAGTGATCTAAAGGTTGCTATGATCAATCTAAGTTAAATTAATGATGATTAAGGGGCTGTTTAATAACAGCCATTGGATGCCCTGATCAGAGGCATCCTGACCATCCATCCTAAGGTGCTGGTTCCCCTAGTGCAAGTGCTATAAATAGGGGACCTAGGGTTAGGGTTGAGCTCAACTGCTCATTCAGCTGTTTCTCTCTCTCTCTCTCACTCTTCCTAAGCTATCTGATCAAGCAAGCACCTAAAGCATTAGGAAGAACCCTCACATCTACATCAACAAGGATCAAGGTGAAGCAAATCAAGAGGAGGCCATGGCTGGACCTCCAGATCAAGGCACACACCCTGATCATATTCTTGGTGGCTCAAATTTTGTGCTAGTTAATCCTAAGGGATCTAACACACTCACTTTCTAAAAAATATGATTCTTATTTTCTGAAGAGTATGCATTTATGAAAACACTTGCTCGGCACAAGATGCGATGCCTCATGTTTCAGCCGAAAAGTAAATCTGACGTGAGCATAAACATATCACGATGATACGTACGCTTCCTATTACAGCACTGGATCTCTCAAAAAAAAAATTACAGCACTGGAAGCAGCAATTCATAGAGAGCAAGCCAATAATTTAGATGTTCCCCGATATAGAGAACAAGCACAAAAACTAACAATTACTCCGCATTCTTTTCAATTAGAAACGGCAATTAGCACAAATACAAGAAGTGCATACGCCAGTTTCAGCTTCATCCCTTGCAATTATACATAACAAATGGATCCCTTATTGACAGGATGAAATTCAAGAGGCACAATTTCTTTTTATTGCTATATGAGATAGTTGGGATGGTACAATTACAGGAAAGAGTGGAAGACTGGAGCTGCAAATGACCACGTATAAATCCATCTCTTTGAATCATAATCCACCACTTACAGTGCAAGGCATTCTGAATAACTACAGAAGTAATCAAGGCCTATCAGACTGTCCAGCTTCAGCGTCTTCACGTCAGAACTAACGCGACCTGTGGTCTGATTCCAACGCACCTTCTCTTGAAACTAGGGCCTGCTGCCTCTGATCGTCGAATCGGGTCCTCTTCCTGCCGTCGTGGCGTTCGCCGTGGTAGCCATACGAAGCCGTCATGTTGCCCATGGAGTCGACATGGTGCGGGGCCATTGGGTAACCGCCGCCCCCGTAAGCGTAAGGCATGCCGCCGTAGCCGCAGTACATGGAAGGATCAGCTGACCACGGCATCCCACCAAAGAAAGCAGGATCGTAGCATGCCGGGGCAAACGGAGAAACGTCGTAGCGGACGTAGTGATGCCCGGCATGGTTGACGGTGCCGGCGCGCGCTTCCGCTGTGTCCTGCACCTTTTTTCCTGGCTCATGCGCCGCCGCCGCTGGAGCCGACGTCGATTCGCTTCCGTCGCCGTGCTCCGAGTCGGCGCCATTCTTGGAAGAGAGTTGGCTGAGTTGCGAGGCGGCAGGGTTCTGCGTCCGAGGCGTGGACGTCGCGACCACGTTGCTGCCGACGGAGCTCCTCTGCTTCTCTGTTCTTCCGCCGGAAGCGCTGCTGGCCCTGGCAGCGAGAATGTTGGAGATGGTGGTGCGCAGCGCCGGGTTGGGGATCAGATCGTCCGCGCGAGCCTGCGCGCCGCACGCGCACATGGAGTTGGCGACGATGTGCGCTCTGATGCACCGGTCGCAGAAGCTGCTGAAGCAGCACTTGCTCGCCATCACCGCGTCGGCCATTACCTTCTTGCAAATCTTGCAGTGGAGATCGGCCGGGATGGCGTCGTTAACTGGTGGTGCCTCCGGCGTTGAGGAGAGCACCGCCCCCTTGTTCCCGAGGTCGAATCTTGCGTCGCCATTGGTAGGGCAGTGCTGGATGAAGTGGCCTGGGACGCGGCACCTGTGGCACACGTACCCGGCTGGCGGCGCCCGTCCATGGTATGCTGCGCCGCCAAGGTGATCCTGACGTGACGGCCCCTCCCACTTGAGTTCCGCGGCGTTGTTCACCGCGCTGATAGCCTTGGCCTCTTCGTCGTCCTCGGTTCCCGCCGACACGCTCGACCTCGAGGCAGCAGAATCCGACGATGAGTCTTGGTTCGCCTTGGGGCGTTCAGTGGATGGCGACGGCACGATGTTATCGGCCGGGGGCCCGGCGACTCGGCGCACCACCACCGTCGAGTTGCGCAGGACAAGCGCGCTGTCTTCCGTGTACTCCTCGCCGGTCTGCGCGTCGGAGATCGCGATGTCCTCCCTAGGACCGCGGCCGCGTGTCCGGCCGTGGCCGTGGCGGCTTGTCCCCAGGATTAGGCGCTTCAGTTCGCCGACGGAAATGGAAGGCGCCGCGACGGGCAGGGAGAAGGAGTCCACGCCGCTCCTGTACCGGTAGTACACCGCCATGTCCTTCTCTTGAGATTGACTGGTCACGTACGACGACGGAGATGAACGGCGGCCCTCGTGAGTCGCGTCGGGCACTCGGCACGCCGGAAAAGATGGTTGCAGAGAGGCGAGGCGAGGCAAGGAGTTGAGGAATATTGCATCTTAGCGAGCAGGGTTCACGGACTTATATCTTCGGGCAGTAGCAGTACCAATCCGACAAGGTTTGATTCGTGCTACGCGCCTCTGCTGATGAACCGCCTTTGGGCAACTTGTCCGACTTCGATTCGTGGTCGCGCTACGAGTTTTCGCTTCCAGTTTGTGTACTTCCTTAATTTGTGTGAGGGTGAGTTTACTGTTCAACTCAAGACGTGTGGGGGAGTTGTTTGCTTGAAGGTTGATTAATGGGTACAGCCTGTCATGTCACTTTCCTTTTGGGTCTAGGTAATAAGGTTAAATTTGTTTCTGTTATTTACATGGGAAGATGGTTCCAAGCTGATGCCTTTTCCATGTATTAGCTCCTGTTGTTTAGGTTGATGAAAGTAATCTAGGACTTCATGTGTGATGATCTTGAAATAGCCATAACGGCCGAACCGATACAAGGTGATGGGGGACCCCCTTACAAGGCAGATCAAGATACAACAATAGAAAAACAGGAACGACCAAGACTTGCCACCGAAGACACCGAACCGCCGAGGAGAACCGGGGCTCCACGACGACACCCCTAAGAGGGTAACGATGCCACACGCCGCCGCCGTCGAGACCGATGGTCAAGGGTTTTCACCCCGGAGTTTTAGCGTGGAAAAGGTAACCACAACGGCGCCCCCAAGAGGGTTACGACACCCGCAGGCATCGCCGCCGTTGGTGCTAAAGCACTGGGCTTTCGCCCGGAAAAACCTTCGCCCCACTCCGGTCTCGGGCTGTCCGTTCTCCGAGCCAGGCCTCCAACACATGATCTGGAAGTTGTAGAAGCCAAAGCGCCACCAACACCAAGGTCCCCTAGCGTTCACCCTTCGCCATCCACATGACCGAAGAAAGAGACCACCGTCACCGCCACATCGCTCGTCGTAGAGTTGTTCGCGCAGTCTACCTTCCGGGGCCGCCGCCCCGACATCCATGAGCCCGGGACTAGGGGTCGATAGACTGCTCATCGTAGGACCGACGGGTCAGACAAGGTATGACATCATCCAACTCATCTGAGCGGCGCCACATGCATTGGGAGGAGCCCATCCTCCACCGCCAGAGGCAGTCACCGGCCGGACGCAGCAGTTAGGGCATGTTAGGCCCAGTAGGGCTGACTAGCCCCTACCGCCGTCGCGCTGTAGTACCCTGCCTGCAGCCACCATGCTCCTCCAAGCGAATACCGTGCCTACCACCGTCATCCCTGCCCAAAATCCTCCTCCAAGGAGTCGCCAGGCAACCAACCAGCCAAGGACTAGAGCAAGAAGCAGCCCCAGCCAGGGCCCACTCGGCCCAGATCGGCCCCTAGGGGGCCATATCTGGGCCAGTAGACCCGCGCGCCATGGCCTTGTTGGAGATATGCCCAAGAGGCAATAATAAAGTGGTTATTATCATATCTTCATACTTATGATAAATGTTTACATACCATGCTATAATTGTATTAACCGGAAACATTAATACTTGTGTGATTTGTAAACATAAAAGAGTCCCTAGTAAAGCCTCTTGTTAAACTAGCTTGTTGGTTAATATATGATCATGGTTTCCTGATCATGAACATAGAGATGTTATTAACAACGGGGTCATATCATTAGGAGAATGATGTGATGGACATACTCCTATAGTTAAGCATAGCATAAAGATCAAGTCATTTAATATAGTTCATTTGCTATAAGCTTTCTGATACATAATAACCTAATTCCTTTGACCATGAGATCATGTTAATCACCATCATCGGAAGGATGCTTTGATGACATCAAACACCACACCGTAACTGGGTGGCTATAAAGGTGGCATTGAGTGTTCAGAAAGTATGGGTTGAGGCACGTGGATCAAGAGTGGGATTTGTCCATCCATATGACGGATAGATATACTCTAGGACCTCTCGGTGGAATGTCATCCAATTAGCTTGCAAGCATGTGACTGGCTCACAAGGGATCACATATCACGGGAACGAGAAAAGAGTACTTATCGGTAACGAGGTTGAACTAGGTATGCAGAGATACCGACGATCATGAGGAGGAGTAGGAAACCTACTTGGGGAGGAAGTCCCACTCCCTCCCACCCGCCGGCCATGAGGAGGAGTAGGAGGAGGACTCCCTCCTCCCAAGTCGCCCCCTCCCACCTATATAAGGAGGGGTAGGGCTGCCCCTACCCTGACACCTAAACCCTAGCCCTTGGCGCCACCACCTCCAAGTGTTGCCGCCGCCTAGGTCTCCTCTTCTAGACGACTTGGGGCAAACCCTAGATTTCCCTAGCCGCCGTCCAAGCTCACCCCTTGGTGCCTCTAAACCCTAGATCGCCAAGGCCCTCTCTCATACTCCACCATACTTGCTCCGGCTTAGGCGAAGCCCTGCGGTATCTCCCTTCTACTTCCGACACCATGCCGTCGTGCTGCCGGAATCACGAGGAGAGTGCTACAACCTCCGCTGCCTGCTGGAACAAGGGAGAGGAAGGTCTTCATCGAGTATCGAACGTGTGACCGACTGCGGGAGCATTGCCGGAACGCAGCGCCGGAAGGATCGTCTACACGATCTTGAGATCGGCAAGTGTACGACTACATCACCCACGAGAATCTGCTCTCGTTAACCGCTTTGGAACTTCGAGGGTTAGTATTCTATCGACTCGTTGCTACAATCTAGTAGATAGATCTTGGCTTGATCATAGATTAGATCTTGATTGTGTGTTCATGCGGTAAAATTTTTTGTTTTCCATTCTACGAACCCCTACAGGCCTCTCCTAGCTCCTCCTGCTACCCTGCCGGCCACCCACTCCTGTCGCCGCCACCGTCGCCGACCGCCACCGCGCTCTACATATCTCCCCACTAGTCCTAAGAGCTCCAACAACAGCGCACCTCGCCCGAGTAGCCTAGCCCCGCGCCAAGCTCCGCGGCCGTGGGTAGTGGAAAAGCCACCGCCGCTGGCAGCCCCGGTCTTTGTCCGATGGCGCTCGCCGGCAGCGGCGGAAGGGGAAAGGGCTGGAGAGGCTTGGAGGCAGAGGTGAGGAAGGTCGCCCGCCCGTCGCCCACGGGGGACGAGGACGGGTCGAACCGTTTTTTTCTAGATAAGTGTTTTTTTCTTCGGACATGTCATGTGTGATGATCTTCGTGTATGATTTTGGGGAAGTCTTCCATATATATATATATATATATATATATATATATATATATATATATATATATATATATATATATATCGACGCGGATTTGCTACTCACAGGTGTAGCTGCGCATAGGCAGAGCACCGTTGGATTTAGGGATCAAATGCATGCAACCTCTAGATGGAAGTGGGGTGGAACATGGCTGAGATAACGGTGTTAGTTTTGTGCATGCATGCAAGAATCTAGGGTTTGGCATGGGTTCCAATTTAGCATACTGCTTTGTCTACAAAAGTTTTAGCATCTAAAATGAGAAGGGATTGAGAACAAGGATTAAAACAGGTTTTGCATGCAGAAGCTTTAGACTATGTGCCATGCAAAAGAGTGCCCTAACAAAGGTTGTTTTGGTATGTGTTTGGTGGCCGCATGCATCCATGAGAATGTGAAGAAAACGAAACAAAGGTTGTTTTGTTTATTGCAGCGGCAATGAAATAAGGCTTAGTTTGGTTAGGGTTTACCGCATGTAGCATATTAGGGTTTGCCTCACCTAAATGAAATTTGATAAGCTTTCTTTTGCTAGGACTTCATGCATGTAGTATATTAGGGTTTACCATGTAGTATATTAGGGTTAGGGATTACCACATGTTGTATATTAGGGTTTGCCTCACCTAAATGAAATTTGATAAGCTTTGTTTTGCTAGGGCTTCATGCATGTAGTATATTAGGGTTTACCGTGTAGTATATTAGGGTTAGGGTTTACCGCATGTTGTATATTAGGGTTTGCCTCACCTAAATGAAATTTGATAAGCTTTGTTTTGCTAGGGCTTCATGCATGCATCAAAGGAAAACTAACGACGTTACTATTGAGCCAATATCCTGGGTCTGGATACATGTGCTCCCTATATCAAAAGGGGAGAGAATCAACGGTGGATAGGCTATGCGCAGCTATGCCTGTGTTTAGCTGACTATTTCCCATATATATATATAAATGCTTTTGTTAATGCTACATCCAAGTGATTCTTCTTGGTTCTCTCTGTTTGTTATAAAAATCTCACTAGAAGGATTTCCTTATGTTGGCTCCTCTAAATAGCACTTGCATGGAATTTATGAGCTTGTTATAAAAATCTCACTAGCACTGTTTGTTTCATCCCTAGCTATATGTATTATTCTCACTATAATGTCCACGTACCCTTAGCTTGTATATGTCATATTAACAATACTTTTCTCACTGTTATGTCATACTAGTACCGACATGATTTTTTTTTTTAGATGGACGATTTGGCAAGAAAATGAAGACATCTAATTGTGAAAGTTGCCGGCCTTGCAGCTTTATTGGGTCTTTATCTCAAGAAAAGCTAGAAAAACTCTAATGATAACAATATGTCATAGGATTAATATGGATATAGCTAGGAAATCAAATCTGAGATATATCTATCATTCTACCGATATAAATTTCTTGGATCAGTTATGAATAAAAAGAGTTCCCTTTTTTCGTTTGTGCACTTTGTTTAGAGAGAGAGAATTATTGAAACATGGTATTCTATCGACCACCCGTATGTACTTTGGATTATAAGCACTCGAATGTACTTGTAATATCAAAATGTGTTATTTTGGCGCTGTAAATTTACTACTTATAATGTGTCAGAAGACTTGTTAAAATTTGCATAAGTTGGATGATAATCTCACCGACTCAGGAAGAGGTAACCACATCTCATGTAGATGCAGTCTTCCCAACAAAGTCTGATCTCAGCTTGTCTAAACAGACCTGGGCTACCAAACAACATCACAGCTCAACATATCTGAATAGATACAGGTTACCAAACACATGATAAAATCTAAGCCCAACTTGGCGGGGTCAGCATATATGAGGAGAGAAAGACTTTCTAGGTTCACCCGGGCTACAACACAAACCCTTAGTGCCGTCGCAGTTTTTAAGTTTTTTTTTACTAAATATATCAATTAAAGAGGCAATAGCACCTATGGTACAAATAGTTGTCTTGCATGTGCAAAATCATACAACTAATTATAACAATATGGTGGAGTGGCACACGAAACTGCGCGTGGTGCAAAATTGGTCCAAATGATCCCGGTGTTCAGACACGTGGCTGTCTGTTTTTTTGAAGAAAAAAAGGGTCCCTACACATTTTTGTATGCACACATGGGCTATTGACTTCCTGCGGTGACCCAGCATACCACTGCATGTGTAGTACACTTAGTCGTTGAAATGACATCCACAGAATACCATTCCGTAAATATCACATCCCTCAGAATGGTACAATAGAAACATTATGGGTCCATATTACAAACATACACACATTATTATTATTACAATACCAGAAGTTTGAGACTTCAAAAGATTTAAATTATAAACCAACTTAAAACAGTTCAGCGGAAGATTCAAAGTTTTAAACTTAGATTCCGAATTGAGCTCAACAACTTATTATATAAGGTTTCTGCTGCTCGGCTCAATTGGTTACTAATACTAAGGCAACTAATCGGACTAGTTGCCCTCCACTCCATATCGGATCTCATAGTCCACCTCTTACACACCGCCAGACAGATCATGATCCTCGTAGTAGACATCCTCTTGGCCTTCTGCTGCGTACAATGGAGTATCTTCTGGATCCTCAGAGTCTAAGCAGGGGATCAAAGGAAATGGTGAGTAACAACGTTATCCAGCAAGTTCATTATATGCAAGGTGGGAAGTTTGATGCTCTATCTACCACCTCGGACTATTAGTCCTTGGTATTATGCAGTTTTTGTAAAAATTTCTTCAAAGATTGCTTTTATTATTAAAAACTATGCCCATCAGCTTTCACAGGTTGAACAGAAATTTCATGGAGTTCCTTTCCTTCCACGTTCGTAGCTCCTTCCCGAAACAGGGAGTAACAAGTTATAGTTCTTACACTCTGCGGAGGTGCGCTACTTTACCCATGAGATATCAACTCCTTGTTGCACAACTGGGCGTACTTTCTCATCCACAATTCCATGATGTGGGGCCCAATAGGTGATCCAAGCCAATCACCCCCCTTCGCGACTCCGCATATTTCCTTGGTGTACACCATGCACACCAATTGAATTACGACAATGGTTAGTATAGACCGTCAGATGCCAGAACTATCATGGGACGTTGAGGGTTCCCACTCATATGTTGCATATCCTCTATGCATTACCAATTAATGCACGCTATGAGGATAACAGCCATGACCTGCACATCTGGCTACATGCAAGAGGAAGAAGATACAGCTGACTTCTTTGTCCCATTCCAAATCTCATGGTTAACACGTGATATACGGCACTAGAATCACTAATGTCATGGGTTGTTAGGTCCTAGGTGATTAATCTCATTGCAAATGGAAACCTAAGTTTCATTGCTCATCTTATCCATATCACCACTTAGGATGATATCCACAATTAATTTGTTTTGAGAAAATAATATTTTCTTTCTTCGAAACATAGATGATAACACATAATTTATAAATACTTTGATAAAGACTTCTCAAAGGACATGATCAAGTGATGAACTTGCCTTGTGATTGCAAGGTAGTGAAGTCGGAAGCTTGCACTCGACCTTGAGCTTCTATGTCTACAAAACATCATTATTGCCCGGTAAGGACAATATTTAAAGAAGCAAAAATGATTATGCATAATAATGCAATGCATCATTTATTATTTATCTTCTTTGTGTATTTTACCCAATATATTAATTTTCTTTAATTATCTTAATAAAGGAAATTGTTTTAATAATAATGATTAATATTATATTTGATATTTTTGTAATACAATACATCAGTAAAAGAGTTAAAAACTAATTTTTTATTTAATTTTAACTCCTAGAATTAATTTCTTAATATTTCTTTTAAGAATAAGCATTTTAATTTAAAAGATTTTATTTTGATATCTTAAATATCAATTTAGTATTTTTATCAAATACTACACTAGTTAAGGATGATAAAAGTAATTTTTATTTATTTTTAGGTATCTTATTTATTTTTATAAAATTCCATCAGGAATATATATTATAAAAATCTTTAACCTAAAGTTATTCTATTAAAAATAGATTTCTTAATTTAATTAGGTAACTTTTATTATTATAAACCTAAAAATATATCATTTGTATTTTTAGGGCTTTTATTTTATTTTCTAGAATTTATTAAATCCTAGGGGTATTTTGGTCTTTTGTTAATTCTTTAAATTCTTTTTCTTTTAAGATTTGGGCTGACCAGGCCCAACCTGGCCCAAATGGGCTGGTCAAAAATCACCCACCAAAGTGGTACTCGACCCTGTCGGCCTAGTACACCCCTCTCTCTCACTCGTTCCTCTTCTTCTTCTTCCTCGACCCCGTGGTGTTGTGGTGTTGCCGACGCCGCCGCCGTTTGATTCACGCCGCCCTGGCCTCCTCGATCACCGCCGTGGTGCATGGCGAGGTTGATGACCCTACTATGTCGCCTGGTCCTATTCGATTCGCCTCTAGAGCTCTTCCCCGGCCAGGCTAGTTCCGTCCCGAACCCTAGGGTTTGGGGTGTTGTCAGTGATGTCCTCTCCACCGCTCCCGTGAGGCTATGCGGTGTTCGTGGTGATGTGGTGGTGCTGTTCAACCCTGTGTGTTGTTGTGGCAGCCTGATATGTTGGAAACATATCTATAATTTTTTATGCTCCATGCTTGTTTAGTATCTACTTTGCTTTACTTGTCTACACTTTGAGGTGCTTTTTACATGTTTTCTGGTACTAACCTATTAACAAGTTGCAACAGTGCCAGGTGCCTGTTTTCTGTTGTTTTTGGTTTCATAAAAGTTGGTAAAGAAATATTCTCGGAATTGGACGGGACGAAGGACAAAGTCAATAACTTTTCGTGGGGAACAAGAAGTCCAGAGGAGAGCCCGAGGGGCCGGCTAGAGGGGCCAGACCCCCCCAGGTGCGGGTGGGCCCTAGCCCACGCCTGGCTAGGGTTTAGCCGCCCTGGCGGCTGCCTCGGTCTCCCCCTTCGCCTATAATAAGCCCCCGATGTAGAAGCTCTCAGCACCCCGATCAGAAATCCACGAAACCGTCTGTAGCTGCCGCCACCATCGTCCCTAGATCAGGGGGGATCTGAAGCTCTTCCCGGCACCCTGCCCGAGGGGAGATCATCTCGGAGGCCTTCTCTCCAGTATGATTTGTGAGTAGTTCCACCTTGGACTATGGGTCCATGTAGTAGCTAGATGGTTGTATCTCCTCCTTTGTGCTTTCATGTATAGATCTTGTGAGCTCCGTTCATGATCAAGATCTAATCTATTTGTAATCATGCATGTTGTGTTTGCGGGGATCCGATGGATATTGAGATTATTATGTTGGTTTGATTAATGGTTCTATCTTTATGATCCTATCATGTCTGTGTTGTTTGTGATCTTGCATGCTCTCTGTTGCTAGTGGTTATCTTGGCCAAGTAGTTGCTAGTGACTCCAAGAGGGAGTATTTATGCTCGATAGTGGGTTCATGCCTCTAGTTTCCAAGGGAAGTGATAGAAATCTCTTCGGTTGCAGATGTGTTGTTGCTACTAGGGAGAAAACAACGGTATCTTGTTCATGGAACATGTGGACTGTTTACCTTACACACTTTGCTTAAAGAAGTTGTCTGTTGCTTGCAACTTAATACCGGAGGGGGTTCGGATGATAACCTGAAGGTGGACTTCTAGTCATAGATGTAGTTGGATTACGGTCTATGTATATTGTTGTATTGCCCAATCAACCTCATAGGATCTTTCTGGCTAGTAATTGCATTGTTATGCCTTGCTCAGTTCATGTCAATTGCCCCGTTGTAATTTGTTTACCCTTCATTCCATGTTGTTTATCTAATGAACTATGGACCCTCTAGTGAACTATGGACCCCGGTCCAATCTTTACCATTGATACATCTTCCACTTTTACTTGTTTACTTGCTGCAAACCATTAACTTCCGCACCATACGTTTAATCCTTTGTTACAGCAAACCGGTGAGCTTGACAACCTCACTGATTCGTTGGGACAAAGTCTTGAGTTTGTGTTGTGCAGGTCTCCATGTTGCTTCCAACACCTGTGTGATATTTCCTTCCTCCTTCTGGTTCGATAACCTCGGTCTCAACTGAGGGAAGACTTGCTTCTTGCTGCTTCACACCTTGCTCTTGGGGTTTCCAACGAAGCGCTTCCACATCAAACACTAGGCGCCATGAAGATTTCTGGTGCCGTTACTGGGGAATCTACTTCAACCTCTTCCACCTCGTCAAGCACTATCAACAAGTTTTCTGGCGTTGTTGCTGGGGAGGATAAGGACGTCTTCACTAGGGGAGTCGTTCACTTCCTTTTTCTTTACTTTGTTTTTAGTTTGCTTAGTTTCTTTTGCTTGGTTTGTTTGCCTCTTTTCAAAAAAACCAAAAAAAAAGTCTAGCTTGGTTTCCTTGCCTTATTCAAAAACACAAAAAATTAGTTCCTACCTTAGTTACTACCATATTTGGTTTTGATCCAATCTCTATGACACCTATGGAAAAGATCTTTACTTTTAAACAAAAAAGTGAGGAGAGTTTCAAAGAATCTTGGTCTAGAATCTCTGGTTTACAAAGGGAACTGAGCCTAAGATGAGTCTTAGCTTGGTTATTGATAGTTTCTACCACGGTATTGCTCTTCGTTATAGATATGCTTTTGATGTTGTGGCTGAAAAAGATTTTTTGCTTTGTACTGAGGATGGAGCTTATGATGCTATAAGAAAATTAATCATGATCTATGATTCACCTGGCAAGACTGATTCCTCTTTCACAAGTATTTTTGCTAGGTTGAACCATCTTGAGACCAGTATTGCTGCCATGAATAGTTGCTATCACACTCTTAGGTCTTACCATGATTATGTTCCCATAAATTCTGATCCTTCAAATTGGTTTCCCACAATTAAAGTCTCAATAAACACTACACTCTTTGATGCTCGCTGTGATATCATGTCTGAATTTTGTCTCATGCCCAAAGATATTTTTGATTCCTTGAGTCTTTGGGGGCTTATTGAAGGAGAGAAGAAATCTCTCTTACCAACAATGCCACTATATTACCCATTGGAATAGCTGAAGGTGTGTTTACAAAAATCTCAGGGAAAATGGTGTCTACTGATTATCTTGTTATTGAATGTGTAGGCTAAGGACAAATCATACTTGGAAGATCGCTACTTAAACACCTTGGGGCAGTAATAGACGTGGGAGAAGGCATCATGCACTTTACTCCCCCGGTAAGCAATCATATCTTCCCTAAAAAGAAAAAGAAAGGTAAGAAATAAGGAACAAGAGGGGCAATTCTTCATTTGAAAATACTTGATTCTTCTTGCTTCTTGTGCCTAACTTAAAGGCGTTAAAGAAAAGTACTTGTTGGGAGATAACCCAAGAGTTTCCTTGAGTCTTGGAAGTTATTGCTTCTGTAATAACATCTCCTTATCCTTTTTGTTTGCTTTTTGTGCCAAGAATGACCTCTAATGAGAGGGAAGTAAGATTTGGGGAGTTGCTGTCCCGAAACAGATTTCTATCCTCCACCAAAAAAAATCGTGAGGAGGCTCTGTAACTCGGATTGAGCTCAAAATTTACGAATAAATCCCCCAGTATGTTGGCTAACTTTCATTAGTTCAACACCTTTTGATTTGAGCAACAGAAGATGTTCTAAAAAAAATCATTTCTACCTGCTGGTCTGTTTTGACAGATTTCTGCCATTATTTGCATTTGCTTCTTATTGATTCCTTTTTGAGCTCACTTCAGATAAATTGAGTTTATTTGAAGGGGTTAATACAGTAGCTTGTGTTTTTAGTGAAAAGCCTTGCTGTTACAAAGCTTTGCCAGCGGTCTAATATCTTTTGAATAAGCTAATGTTGCTAATGAAGATTGTGTGAAGTTTTGTATGAAGGACAAATTTCAGGTGTAGAGAGAGAGAGAATGATGCAGTGAGATGAAGAATGGACAAAAGCTCAAGCTTGGGGATTCCACCATGGTGTCACCCCAAGAAATATCCAAGAGGTACAAGTGTCAAAGCTTGGGGATGCCCAAGGCATCCCCTTCTTCATCAATAAAAAGCTCAAGTCCGTCTAGACACTTCGTTTTTATTGTTTCATGCACAGTTGTGTTGTTCTTGGAGCGTCTTAGTTTTCGTTTACTTTGCTTAGTTTGGTTAGTTTGCTTTAGTAGTTTGGACCCCCGCTCTCGCTATGTTGTTTTGCAAATAAGTTTGCTTGGTGTTTGGAAAGGAGTAGTAAGTTCTTGCTTGAAGTGCAAGAGGAGCTTGCATTGACTGTGACTTAGACTTTAGCATGACATGATAGGTGTTGTTTTAGCATTGTGATTAGTGATTATTGCTGTATCATGTCTTGTTCCAAACAATTGGGATTTCTTAGTGTGCCTTGAATAAATTATGCGTTGTTTTAGCATGCAAAAGCATAGTATTGTGGTATTCTCCTTTGTGGTTTTGCTTGGGTTGACTTGGCACATGCTCACACCATGTTATGACTATGACAAGTCACCATTATACTCTATGATCATTTAGTCCTTGACTTGTAGTACCACTCTTTGCTTTGATTAGTTTGCTTTGTTGCATTGCATAATTATGGCCATTATTTCTCTTTTAGTTGGTTGCTCCCAGTCTTTTGCTAGCCTCCACCTGTATGAGTAAGTTCTACTCATGCTTCCAACTCCCAAGAAACCAAGTTATTCCAAAGTGTCAACTATAAACTCCTATACATGGTGTGCTACACCATTCCAAGTATATTCTGGTTTTCAACTATCTTCCAATTAAAAACTATTTTGTTATGTGAAAACTTAGTGATTAAAGCCCTCACAAACTTGATGGCACATTTTATTCTTTGCCCCTAATAAACTTGAACCATTGAGGCAACTTTGTTGTATATGCTTGCACTTATAAATTGGGATTAGCAGAATCGTGCTGTCACGGGGAACGTTTTCAACATTGCACTTGTACTTTTTGTACTCCGTTGATATCATGCTCTTTTGTCTATGGATGTTACTAGTGTGAAATGAAGTGGGAACTTGTAAGTCCATGGAGTTTGTATTCTGTGTTAGAGAAACGCCTGGGCCGCTAGCCTAAGCCATTCCTAATCATGGTGGAAACTTGCAGCATCACCATAGTGACATCTATGAAGCATTCTTCTTAAAAAAAGACACATTGAGAAAAGAGGAAAGAGAGAAAAAAACACCATATTACCATGGTACATAAGAAGAATTGCTGAGATGCTCATTGTCTGCTTGCCTTGTCATTTTGGTTATGGGAAAGCTCCTGTGCCATGTGCAAGGGGTACCCCCGTTGGCGGTTCTCAATGATATGCAAATACTTAAAGTGACAAGAACTTGCCTGGGCCCTAAGTTGAATATCCATGAGGTGTAGCCCTCATAGTCAAGGGACTTGAGATTGCCACCTTATACTTTGTCAAGCATATACTCCAGCTTTGCCACTTTAACCTTAACCACTTCAAGATGCTTATGATAGGGGCAATGAGGGCTGAAAGCTAACAAGTACCATAATTTTTGGAAGATCTTTTTGAAACTTGTAATCCTTGCTTCCTTTAGAAAAAGGCCTTTCTTCCATCATTATTGAGTCTCCACCTTCTACCTTTAGGCACCATTAAGAGAGCATAGTTGTCATTCTGTATGCAGTGTTCCAAAGCTTATTAATTGATGCATATTGTGTTATTACTTGTTCTTGTGCTACTTGTTTCTAGTCACCCTTGTGAACTTTGCAGGTGTCCTATGCATTATATTGCTACTCTATGAGGGACAAGCTGATTGCCACTATGCTATGTTTTCTGCATGTGAAACAAACAAACGTTTTTCAATATATACTATTCATGATATTTGTTTGTAGCTTGCCATGTTGTATGCATAGTTACTATGTCCTCTAGAGTTAATAGCTCTAGAGTTTTCCAATACATGATTCTGAACTTGTTTATTAAAATTACCTTGTTTAACAATAAATGTGTCAAGTTCCTCTAAGCATTGATCAGGAGGCTTACCATAGGGAATATCACCTTCATCAAAGTGGAGAGAGTGTACCTCAATATAGATGAGTGGGGAATTGGCTTACATAATTACTCTATAGGAGGTAGATTCTTCACATTTTCAACTCTAATACCTTTCTCCTTTAGACATTTCTTAGCTTCTTTCATCACTTCATCATTTAATGCAATAACTCCCCTCTTCTTTGGTGTTGGTGTTGGAACTGGTTCATGCACAACTTGTTCAGGAGTAATAGGCTCAGGTGTATTTAGCTCAGCTGAATTCCAATCATCATAATTCTTGCTTATTTTAGCCATTAATTCTTCAGCATTTGTAGGAGTCCTTTTTCTGAAAACACAATCGGCAAATCTATCTAGGTATGTCCTAGAATCGTCAGTTAGTCCATTATAATATATATCAAGAAGCTCATTTTTAGGTAATGGGCATCCAGGATGTGCATGAATCAAGGCACAGAACCTTGTCCATGACTCAGGCAATTTCTCTTCTTCTCCCTGTTTAAAATCAGAAAGTCTCTGCAAAAAAGCATGTCTAGCAATAGGAGGAAAATATTTCTAGAAGAAAGAAGCAATCATGCAATATGGGCTATCAATGGAACCAGGAGGCAATCTATTAAACCAAGCCCTAGCTTATCCTTTTAGTGAAAAAGGGAAGATCTTAGTAACAAAGTACTTGCGCATCTTAAAATCATTAGAGAATAAAGCACTCATAGTAGAAAGCTCATTCATATGAGCCACAACACTCTCATTTTCAGTCCCACAAAAAGGTTCTTTCTCAACAATGTCTGAATAGGACAAATCAAGAGAGAAATCATAATCTTTATCTTTATTATCTATGGGAGAGGTGGCAAACTTAGGATCAGAGGACAGTTTAGGAATAATGGTATGTCTTGCAAGGAGACTCTTAATAGCACTAGCACCATGTGTGTTTCGGCACTCTTCAACAAATTAATCAGTAAACTCAATGTAACCATCATTAATATCGTATCTCTGTCTAGACTCGGGTGATCTAACAGGTGTAACAATGTCTTCACTAGGAGTTTCGGTATTTCCTAGACTATCCATAGTAGCATCTAGGAAAGGACCTAATGAACCACTCGCGTCAAGCACAACAGAAGTAACATCATGAGTATCAAAAGCAGTTTCAAATTCAGCAGTAGTAGCAGTGTGTGTAGCATGAGTATGTGGTGGTGGTGTAACAAGCTTACTTGTAACAGACGATGAATCAAGAGCAGCAGAGGTATTTAGGACTGTACCTCTTCTTGTAGTGGATGGTAAAATAGGAAACTTTCCATCACGAGACTTACCCATGATGAAAGGAGTAGCAGTGAAAATAGTAGATCCAAGTGAACTTACAAATAAAGCTATGCTCCCCGGCAAGAGCGCCAGAAAATAGTCTTGATGACCCACAAGTATAGGGGATCGCAACAGTCTTCGAGGGTAGTATTGCCCAATTTATTGATTCACCAAAGAATACTTGCAAGCCTTAAGAACTGAGTTGTCAATTCAGCTACACCTGGAAATAGTTCTTGCTCACAGAAGTTTATCAGTAGCAACAACAAAGCAACAGCAGCAGCAAAACAGGAGCAATAGTAACAGTAGCAGCAAACAGTAGGATATGAGCGCGGTAGGCATAGGGATGGATGTACGGGCGTTGCATGGACGAGTCTAAACATGTACCTTCAAGATCTAGGGCAATTGCAGATAAATAAGAATAAGCATCCAAGTACTAAACAATCATAGGCATGTGCTCCATATATAGTCATGCGTGCTCGCAATGAGAACTTGTAGGGTTTCGTAGCATGGAAAACAAAATTTTTCTACCGCATACAAACAAACAAGCCAAGATGTATCTACTAGATTGTAGCAACGAGTCGATGGAATAACTCACCCTCGAAGATTCCAAAGTGTTTAACGAGAGCGGATTCTCGTGGGTGATGTAGTCGTACTCTTGCCGATCTCAAGATCGTGTAGACGATCCTTTCGGCGCTGCGTTCCGGCAGCGCTTCCGCAGTCGGTCACACATTCGGTACTCGATGAAGACCTTCCTCTCCCTTGTTCCAGCAGGCAGCGGAGGTTGTAGCACTCTCCTCGTGATTCCGGCAGCACGACGGCGTGGTACCGGAAGTAGAGGGGAGATTTCGCAGGGCTTCGCCTTAAGCCGGAGAGAGTATGGTGGACTATGAGAGAGGCCTTGGCGATCTAGGGTTTAGAGGCACCAAGGAGAGGGAGCTAGGCCGACAGCTAGGGCAATGTGATTGCCCCAAGTCGGCGGCTAGGGTTTGCCCTAGGGCAGCGGCGGCTGCAGGAGGGCCGTCGGCTAGGGCTAGGGTTTTGGGTGGTGGAGTTATGTGTTTGGAGGGGCAACCCTGCCCCTCCTTATATAGGTGGAGGGCGCCGGCCAAGGGGAGGGGAGTCCCTCCCCAACTCGGCTTCCAAGGCCGGCGGTGGAGGGAGAGGAACTCCTCCCCAAGTAGGTTTCCTACTCTCCCTCCACCAAGCAAACTTGTCGTTTGACTTTTCAAATTGGCATTTGACTTTTCAAACTAGGATTTGATTTATCCCTTTATTTTGCTCAGCGATGACACCTAGTACATGATACAACCATTCCAACTTGTTATGACACATTCATATACCCTTCCCCTCCGGAGTGTCGGACCTTCCGGAACCTTCTAGAACATTCCCGATGAAAACACCGGAACCATTCTCCAACCCCGAAACAGGACTTTCCTTATATGAATCTTATTCTCCGGACCATTTCGGATCTCCTCGTGATATTCCAGATCCCATCCGAGACTCTAAACAACATTCGGTCTCTTACTCATCATTCCATAACTACTCAACAACATCGAATCCTTAAGTGTGTCTCCCTACGGTTCGTGAATTATGCGGACATGATCGAGACACTTCTCCGATCAATAACCAATAGAGGAATCTGGAAATTCATATGGCTCCCACATATTTCAACGATTACTTTGCGATCGAATGAACCACTTACATACGATACCAATTTCCCTTTGTCTCACGATAGTTTACTTATCCGAGGTTTTGATCGTCGGTATCTCTACATACCTAGTTCAACCTCGTTACTGATAAGCACTCTTTTCTCGTTCCCGTGATATGTGATCCCTTGTGAGCCAGTCACATGCTTGCAAGCCAATTGGATGACATTCCACCGAGAGGGCCCAGAGTATATCTATCCGTCATATGGATGGACAAATCCCACTCTTGATCCATGTGTCTCAATCCAATACTTTCCGAACACTCAATGCCACCTTTATAACCACCCAGTTACGGTGTGGTGTTTGATGTCATCAAAGCATCCTTCCGGTGATGGTGATAAGCATGATCTCATGGTCGAAGGAATTAGGTTACTATGTATCAGAAAGCATATAGCAATTGAACTATTAAAATGACTTGATCTTTATGCTACGCTTATCTATAGGAGTATGTCCATCATATCATTCTCCTAACGATATGATCTTGTTGTTAATAACATCTCAATGTTCATGATAGGGAAACCACAATCATTTATTAACCAGCAAGCTAGTATTATGAAGAGGCTTTACTAGGGACTCTAATTTAGTTTACAAATCACACAAGTATTAATGTTTCCTTGTTAATACTGTTATAGCATGAATGTAAACATTTATCATAAACACAAAGATATAATAATAACTATATTTATTATTGCCTCTAGGGCATATCTCCAACAGTCTCCCACTTGCACTAGAGTCAACTAATCTAGATTACATGGTAATATACCGAACACCCATGGCAGTTTGGTGTTGGTCATGTTTTGCCCTCGGGAGAGGTTTAGTCAACGGATCCGCCACATTTAGATCTGTGTGTACTTTGCAAATCTTTATGTCACCATCTTGGACATGTTCTCGAATAGCGTGAAAACGTAGCTTGATGTGCTTCAGCTTCTTGTGTGACCTTGGTTCTTGCGCATTGGCTATGGCGTCCATGTTATCACAGTAGATAGACATTGGGTCCAGCGCACTTGGAACCACACCGAGCTCTGTAATGAACTCATTCATCCGTATCGCTTCTTGTGAAGCCTCCGAAGCAGCTATGTATTCCGATTCAGTTGAAGATCTCGCCACAACGCTTTGCTTTGCACTCCTCCAGCTAACTGCTGCACCATTCAAAGTAAATACGTATCCAGATTGTGATTTAGAATCATCCGGATTGGTGAACGAGTGTTCATCACCTCCATAAGAAAGAACCATATCCTTAGTTCTTCTCAAGTACTTAAGGATGTTTTTGACCGCTGTCCAATGATCCACTCCTGGATCACTTTGATATCTGCTAGTCAAACTAACAGCATATGAAATGTCGGGTCTAGTACATAGCATGGCATACATTAGAGATCCTATGGCTGAGGCATAGGGAGTCTTACTCATCCTTTCTCTATCTTCTGTTGTTGCTGGACTTTGAGTTTTACTCAAGGTCGTATTGGGCAACATGGGCAAGAACCCTTTCTTGCTATCTTCCATTCCAAACCTCTTTAGAACTTTGTCCAAATATGTACTTTGTGACAATGATATTAGGTGTCTCGATCTATCTCTATAAATCTTTATGCCTAATATGTAAGCAGCTTCGCCAAGATCTTTCATTGAAAAACTATTATTCAAATATTCCTTGACACTGTTAAGAAGGTCTACATCATTCCCAATCAACAATATGTCATCTACATATAGTATTAAGAATGCTACAGAGCTCCCACTCACTTTCTTGTAAATACAAGCTTCTCCATAAGTTTGTATAAAACCAAAACTTTTGATCACCTTATCAAAACATTGATTCCAACTTCAGGATGCTTGCTTCAATCCATAAATGGACCGTTGAAGTTTGCATACCTTGTTAGCATCTTTAGGATCGACAAAACCGTTGGGTTGCATCATATACAACTCTTCATCAATGTCTCCATTGAGGAACGATGTTTTGACATCCATCCGCCATATCTCATAATCATAATATGCAGCGATTGCTAACATAATCCTCACAGACTTTAGCTTCGCTACAGGTGAGAAAGTCTCATAGTAGTCAACTCCTTGAATTTGTCGAAACCCTTTTGCGACAAGTCAAGCTTTATAGACAGTAACATTACCATCAGCATCTGTTTTCTTCTTGAAAATCCATTTATTCTCGACAGCCTTCCGGCCGTCCGGTAAGTCCACCAAAGTCCATACTTGGTTTTCGTACATGGATCCAATCTCGGATTTCATGGCTTCTTGCCATTTATTGGAATCTGGGCTCATCATTGCTTCCTCATATGTCGCAGGGTCATCGGTGTTGTCCACCAACATGACACTCATAACGGGATCATACCAATCAGGAGTGGTACGAGTTCTCGTTGACCTGCGAGGCTCTGTAGCAACTACAGCCGAAGTTTCATGATCATCATCATTAGCTTCCTCTCTTATTGGTGCAGGCACCACAGGAACTTCTTCTGGTGATGCGCTACTCGCAAGTTCGAGAGAAGGTTCGACAACCTCGTCGAGTTCTACTTTCCTTCCAGTCAGTTCTTTCGAGAGAAATTCCTTCTCTAGAAAGGATCCATTCTTGGCAACGAAGATTTTGCCTTCGGATCTATGATAGAAGGTATACCCAATAGTTTCCTTCGGGTATCCTATGAAGACGCATTTTTCCACTTTGGGTTCAAGCTTGTCCGGCTGTAACTTCTTTACATAGGCTTCGCAACCCCAAACTTTAAGGAACGACAATTTAGGTTTCTTCCCAAACCATAATTCATATGGTGTCGTTTCAACAGATTTAGATGGTGCCCTATTTAAAGTGAATGCGGCTGTTTCTAATGCATAACCCCAAAATGATAGCGGTAAATCTGTAAGTGACATCATAGAACGAACCATATCTAAGAGAGTTCGATTACGACGTTCAGACACACCATTACGCTGTGGTGTTCCCGGCGGTGTCAATTGTGAAAGTATTCTGCATTTCTTCAAATGCTCGCCAAACTCGTAACTTAGATATTCACCTCCACGATCAGAACGCAGAAATTTAATCTTCTTGTTACATTGATTCTCAACCTCACTTTGAAATTCCTTAAACTTCTCGAAAGTTCCGGACTTATGTTTCATGAAATAGATATACCCATATCTACTCAAGTCATCCGTGAAGGTAAGAACATAACGATAACCACCGCGCGATGCTACACTCATTGGACCACACACATCGGTATGTATGATTTCCAATAAGTCCGTAGCTCGCTCCATCATACCAGAAAATGGAGTCTTAGTCATTTTACCCATTAGACATGCTTCGCATCTTTCAAGTGATTCGAAATCAAGTGATTCAAGAAGTCCATTGGAATGGAGTTTCTTCATACGCTTTACTCCAATGTGACCAAGAGGACAGTGCCACATATAGGTCGAGTTATCGCTCGATTTCAAACGTTTAGCTTCAATGTTATTAATATGTGTATTTCCACTATCGAGATTCAATAAGAATAGACCATCTATCAAAGGTGCATGTGCATAAAACATATTACTCATATAAATAGAACAACCATTATTCTCAGACTTAAACAAGTAACCGTCTCGCAATAAACAAGATCCCGATATAATGTTCATGCTTAACACAGGCACCAAATAACAATTATTTAAGTATAAAACTAATCCCGATGGTAGATGAAGAGGTAGCGTGCCGACCGCGATCACATCAACCTTTGATCCATTTCCCACGCGCATCGTCACCTTGTTCTTCGCTAGCTTTCGTTTATTCTGCAGCACCTGTTTCGAGTTACAAATATGAGCAACCGAAGCAGTATCAAATACCCAGGCACTACTACGAGTACTAGTGAGATACACATCAATAACATGTATATCGGATATACCTTTCTTCTTGATGTTGCCGTTCTTCAAATCCGCCAAGTACTTTGGGCAATTCCGCTTCCAGTGACCCTCTCCCTTGCAGTAAAAGCACTCTGTATCAGGCTTAGGTCCAGCATTGGTCTTCTTCGTCGGTGCGGCAACTTTCTTACCACGCTTCTTGAAGTGTCCCTTTTGCTTAGACTTACCTTTCTTGAATTTGATGGTCTTATTGACCATCAACACTTGGTGCTCTTTCTTGATCTCCACTTCTGCAGATTTTAACATGGAGAAGAGTTCTGGCAACTGCTTGTTCATGCTTTGCATATTGTAGTTCATCACAAAGTTCTTGTAACTTGGTGGTAGTGATTGGAGGACACGGTAAGTCCCCAAAGCATTAGGAATCACTATACCCAAGCTTTGAAGTTTGTTTGCGTGCCCAGACATCTTAAGCACATGCTCACTGACGGAGCTGCCCTCTTCCATCTTGCAGTTAAAGAACTTTTCAGAAGCCTCATAGCTCTCAACTGCCGCGTGAGTCTCAAAAATCAACTTGAGTTCACGGACAATATCATGTGGGTCTGAATTCTCAAACCTTTTCTGAAGATCCGATTCCAAACCATACAATATAGCACACTGAACTGTGGAGTACTGATTCTTCCGAGTGAGGTAAACATTCTTTACTTCATCGGTAGCAGTAGCTGCAGGCGGGTCACCTAGCGGTGCATCTAGCACATAGGTTAAATTACCAGCATTGAGGACAATCCTCAAATTGCGGAACCAATCCGCGAAGTTGCTTCCATTGTTTTTCAACTTTTCTTTATCTAGGAACGCATTAAAATTGATGGTAGGGGCCGCCATTGATCTACAACATATTTGCAATAGTTTAGACTAAGTTTATGACAAATTGAGTTCTAATTAATAGTTAAATTAATCTAGGTGAACTCCCACTCAAAACAATATCCCTCACATTGTTTTAGTGATCACATGAACCAAATCCACCACATCAAAACCGATCATCACGAGAGTTGATGTAGCTTCAATGGCGAACAATCGACATGTTCATCATATCTACTATATGATTCATGCTTTACCTTTTGGTGATCCGTGTTCTGAGACCATGTCTGTACATGCTACGCTTGTCAAGATCAAACCTTAGCTTCCGCATAAGCAAATCTGGCTTGCTCACGTTGTATCCACTTGCAGAATCTAACACACCCGATCATCACGTGGTCCTTCGAAACAACAAGCTTTAGCAACGGTGCTTACTAAGGACGAACACTTTAGAACTTGAAATTTATGTGCATGAGGGATCATCTTATAATGCTACCGTCGTTAACTAAGCAATACAAGATGCATAAAGGATTAACATCACATGCAATTCATAATATGTGATATGATATGGCCTTTCTTCTTTGTGCTTCCGATCTCCATCTTCAAGCACGAACATGATCTCCATCATCACCGACATTGCATCAAGGTCAATGACGCTGCTCCATGATTGTCGTCCACCAGCTTCAACTATTACAAATACTTTGAATAGACACGCGGGTCTTAACAGAATTTAAATACAACCATATGGCTCCTGTCGGTTGCCAACTTACAATAAGGAACATTGCATACATCAAATATAATCACAATCATGGCCATATCACATCACAGCACACCCCTGCAAAACAAAGTTAGACGCCTCTAATTTCTTTGCATATTTTACGTGGTTTGGGGCTTTCAATAAGTGTCGATCTAACTTACGAACAAGAACCACAACGTTGATGTTTGAACTATCAAGTGCCTGTTGTCTATACTATAATGGGAGAGACAGACACCCGCAAAGCCACTTATGCAATTCAAGTTGCATGTTGAGTGTTGGGGAGATAACCCCGGATAGGGTAAAGACGGGGAAAGACGAAAGGATGTTCCCCGTCTAGTTTCCGAGTTACAGTCTGAGTCGGCCGAATCATATAGAGGTCGGCCAAGATAGGAAAGGGCAGGACCCTTGTGACGATGGCAAGGCCTTACCCGGCCGAGATACTTCGTAACTCGGCTGCGTCAGCCCGAGTAACCTTAATGCAGATAAAGGACAAGCCGGGCTACGGGAGGCAAGGCCAAATGATACAAAGCTTGCAGGAGAAGGAGAAGCCTGAAGTCAAACCCTAGCCGCAGGATAGGGAGAATCTGAGCCAAGCCAAGTACTACGGACAAAGACGCAGAGCGACAGAGAGGCAGAAGGAGGTCACGGAGGTGACAGTCCTGAAGCCCGAGGCGCGCAGGAGGGGCCCTCTGGAACCTTGCCGTAGTTAGAGGAGCGACAGGGAAAGGGGGGCGCCGAACTACTATATTGGGACAAGCATATTCCTCGAATATGCTTGCCACATCAGCCCTAAAGGAACCCAAGGCTCTCCTTTATAAGGAGAGGCTTGGACCCTGAGGAAGGGATCGGCTCATTTTAGTACCGTTAGGCTGGTAAAGTTCTTATCTTATCCCTGTATACAGCTCAAGGAGCACTTGTAGCCCAAGGAAGGAGAAATAAAGATTTTTGCCTTAGTCTTTTGTGTGTAGAATCAACTACATCTTCCCTCCCTAGATCCCACTAGCATCCATTGGCCCCATACTTTAGCCTACCCATGGCATCTGCCGTGCCACCACCACGACAGTTGGTGCCCACCTTGGGGCCAGCAGCGGTGCTAGCTGGAGTTGTGATCCGGACGGGAAACTTCATCAACACTGGCGAGCGCGTTGTTTCTGGCTTGGTCCAGAGATTTGATCTCTGTGACTACGTCAGCGACAATGCGGGCAGCTTCAGGGGAAAAACTCCCCCGCGCAACGGTGTCTTCATCAGCCTGGGCGGGCATAGGATCTACGTCGGCGTCGACCTCTCCGGCATTTATCCTCACCAAGTTGTTGTTGCAGGAGAGCCACCTCTCAGCGCTGCAAGCCGTCCATGCGGAGCGCGTCCCGTAGGCAGCGTCGAGGTGATGGTCGCGGCCGGAGTGCAAGCGGGAGTAGCGGCTGCCGGATCGACCAGAGACCCCGCCACAGGCGTACAGGGCGCACCCAGGCAGACAGCACCACTACCCACCGAGGTAATCCCTCCAGTGACCGAGCAGACCGAGGTGCAGGACACTACCCCAAAGGCACCAAGAGTAAGAGGGCCACCTCTGGAAAGGCCAGAGAACATTCTTCAGGCAACCATAGAAAACTTGACTACACCTGTAGCGTCGATAATTGATCCGGCAAATGCTCAGGCAGAGTTAGAAGAAACCAGGCAAAAGGTGCTGGTAGAGGCCAAAAAGGTGTCGGCTTTGTGGGAGTCCTTAAACAGGACTCTGCGAGAATATGCCAAAGCTAATAAGCTTGACGTCGCGCCAGAACGGGTGGATGAGTTAAGATTGAGAGGGAAGAACCTCATAGATGATATCAACAAGGAGCATGATGCTCATAAGGCGGAATCACTTGATTTGGGTTTGCCGAGGTACAGTACCCCGGCAAAGAACCTAAGAGCGGCAAATGCCGCAGCATTAGAGTTAGAAGGGTTGACCGGTGAAGCCCGGCAGAAACAGCAAGAAAGAGTGAATGAGCTGGTGCGCATCGCGAACCAGCAAAACGAACAAATGCTCAGAGCAGACCCGGCAAGGCCGGGGGCCTCACGAATGGTTCACTCTGCAGGAGCAGCACCTGCCTTGTCCGTGGCAGCAGCATCTTCACCCGGAAATAATGCACGAAAGGACAAAGCTGTAACCTCAGGAAAGAGAAACAAGCAAATTGTTCCGTATGATCCGGCAATAGCCGGGAAGGCAAACGAGAACAGAGGCAATGGAGGCCGAGGTAACAGTGGTGAGAGGAATCCCGGCCGTATTGAGAAAGACGGCGGAAGCCGAGGCAATGGAGACCTCGGCAGAAGAGAACTCGGAAGAGGCAATCATGAGAACAATACCCCAGTCGAAGTAAGGAGAGAACTGCCACTCAACCCGCAACCAAGGCATGAACCCCGACAGGAAAGAGAGACGAGTCCAGCTCGCCACAATCAAGTGAATGAAAGGTACAATGATGGTTATTCCGAGATGGAATATGCGATCCACGATGGAAATAACCACTATGGAATGCAAGACAGAGTTCTGTACAGAGATTTGCCATCAAATGATGCAAGAGTGAAGCTGGACCGGCTATACCGGTCCGAGTTGTTGGAGGAATAGGGTCCACCAGGTCCAACATGCTTTGGACCACGGATCATGGGCGAACCACCTGTGCCGAACTTTCAGCTAGCAAGAGGCACGAAAACATATAATGGAAGTACCAAACCACAATACTGGTTGATTGACTATGCCACTACTGTGAAAATAGCGGGTGGGAACTTACGATGGGCAGTACGGTATGTCCCACAAATGCTGGAAGGACCAGCTAGGGTATGGCTAAATAATCTACCAGCAGGCAGTATCAACTGTTGGTTGGATTTTGAGGAAATGTTCGTCAGCAACTTTACCAGCACATACAAGAGGCCAAACAGGCCGCAACAGTTAGCCATGTGCAAGCAGAGGCCGAATGAAACAGATAGAGAGTTTTTAACTCGATGGTGTAACCTGAGAAACTCATGTGAAGGAGTTATAGAGTCGCAGGCAATAGCTTGGTTCGCTCAAGGATGCCGTTATGCCAGCGTGTTATGGCAACGTCTGCAAAGAGATATGCCGACCACACTGGCAGAAACTATCAAAATAGCGGACTCCTACGCATTAGGAGATCCAACGCAACCAGAGTTAATGTCGGCAGATCATCGGGAGCAACAAGACCATTATGCAAGAGATTTGGTCGGGTCATCCAGGCGCAGTGACTTCAGAGGAAGAAGAAGAGAAGAAAGGCCGGATTATAGGTATAATTCGGCCCAAGTGGCAGCAGTAGCGCAGGATCCGCCGAGTCACGGAGCGACTCAACGGCAGAAGAATGGTCTTCAGCAGTGGACACCGAGGAATGAAGGAAAAAGACAGTGGACCCCAGAACAAAACAAACAGTGGCAAGATAGGCCGAAGTACACGTTCGAATCTATGTTAGATCAGCCGTGCAAATTTCACACGTCAAACCCATCCAGGCCAGCCAACCATACGACCCGCCAATGTGCATGGATGAAAAATGCAATGGGAAACCCCGTAGGTGTTCAGGCAGCGCCCCATCAAGTACATCAGCAACATCAACCACAGTTGACCGGAGCAAATGCACAACAACTGATGTTACCGCCTCCTCCCC
Organism: Avena sativa; assembly: GCA_916181665.1. Classification (NCBI taxonomy): domain Eukaryota; kingdom Viridiplantae; phylum Streptophyta; class Magnoliopsida; order Poales; family Poaceae; genus Avena; species Avena sativa. The sequence goes on along the minus strand of OV702283.1, from coordinate 58,403,311 downwards.
CGAGGTACGATAACTCGGATCGGAGAGATGCGGTACATCAAGTGATGAACCAAGTCCAGGATGGAAGGACAAATCCAGCGAATACTGGACGCAATGATTACAAAGAGCATCATCAGTCTTATTGCGTGTTCACAACGGAACAACAAGACAAGCAGAGTGTGCAGCGCCGGCATATGGAAGTAAATGCGGTTATGCCTACAGTACCAAGATATGTGCCTTGGTCAGATCAGGAGGTAACTTGGATCATAAAGGATCACCCCAAGATAATGCTGAATCCCGGGTCGTATGCACTCGTGTTGGATCCGACATTGGTTGGACCAAGCATCAATGTGAAATTCTCAAAAGTACTCATTGACAATGGAAGCAGTATCAACATCATGTACAAAGATACGATGCATAAACTCGGGATATCGCAGAACATGCTGCAATCCACGAGGACCACTTTCCATGGGATAGTGCCAGGGCTTTCATGCGAACCCATTGGTAAAGTCCGAGTGGATGTGTTATTCGGCACAAGAGATAACTGCAGAGCAGAAAACTTAGAGTTTGAGGTGGTGGATCTAGGAAGTTGTTATCATGCTTTACTCGGACGGCCCGCGTTGGCCAAATTCATGAGCAGCTGTCATATAAGTTATCTAAAAATGAAGCTACCCGGACCACAAGGAGTGATAACAGTAGCAGGGGATTACAAGAAGTCAATGGAATGTGCTTCAGCCGGGTCAAATTTGGCCGAATCATTGGTTATAGCAAGAGAAAAAAGAAGGATTCAGGAGGTAGCAGCCCTCGCTCAGTCAGCACAGCTGAATATGCCGGCACTAGCCAATCCACATGGAAGTGTATCCTTTCAGCCGACTAAAGAAACGAAGAAGTTTCATATAGATGAGCAATTCCCAGAGCGTACTGTTACTATTGGCGCGGGCCTAGATGCTAAATAGGAAAGCGAGCTCACCAACTTCCTCCGTGAGAATCGGGACATATTTGCATGGTCAACTCAGGATCTGCAAGGTGTTCCGAGGGAGTTGGCTGAGCACTCTCTGAATGTAAGGCCAGGAGCAAGGCCGGTGAAGCAACCTCTCCGCCGCTTTGCCGAAGACAGGAGAAAAATAATAGGGGATGAAATAGCTCGGCTCCTTGCGGCCGGGTTCATCATGGAGGTGCTGTATCCGGATTGGTTGTCGAATCCGGTGCTAGTAGAAAAGAAGAAAGATGATCCGAATGTAGCCATTGTATGGCGAATGTGTATCGATTACACGAACCTGAACAAGGCGTGTCCAAATGATCCTTTTCCGTTACCTAGAATAGACCAAGTCATTGATTCGACCGCTGGCTGTGAGTTATTGTCATTTGTAGACGCGTATTCTGGTTTCCACCAGATACCGTTAAATCCGGCCGATCAAATAAAGACTGCATTTATTACCCTGTATGGGGCTTATTGCTATCGCACAATGCCATTCGGTCTGCGAAACGCAGGAGCAACGTATCAGAGATGCATGCAAAAATGTCTACATGACCAGATAGGAAAAAATGTACAAGTATATGTAGATGACGTAGTCATCAAAACCAAGGAAAGCAAAATGCTACTGGAATATATACGGCAGACTTTCGTGAACCTGAGAAGGTTCCGAATGAAGCTTAATCCGGAAAAATGCACATTTGGCGTGCCGGCGGGAAATTACTCGGTTTTCTCGTATCTAGCCGAGGTATAGAGGCCAACCCAACCAAGATAAAGGCGGTAGAAAGAATGGAGTTGCCGAGGTGTCTAAATGATGTACAAAAGTTCACGGGATGTCTAGCCTCGCTCAGCCGGTTTGTATGTCGGCTGGGAGAGAAGGCACTACCACTCTATCAACTAATGAAGAAATCAGATAAGTTCATTTGGACTCCGCAAGCAGACAGTGCATTTCATGAATTGAAAAAGATGTTGGTCACAACACCCATTTTGGCTTCTCCACTATCAAAAGAGCCAATGTTACTCTATATAGCGGCTATCAACAGAGTAGTGAGTGTTGTAGTCGTAGTAGAACGACTTGAAGATAATAAGTCGGTACAGAGGCCGGTGTATTATTTGAGCGAGGTGTTATCCGCTTCAAAGCAGAATTACCCGCATTATCAGAAGATGGCTTATGGAGTGTACATGTCGGCAAAAAAGCTTAAACATTACTTCGAAGAGCATCCCATCAAGGTGATCTGTGAAGCGCCCATAGCCGACATATTGAGCAATAAAGATGCAAGTGGCCGAATAGCAAAATGGGCAATCGAGTTGTCACCATACGCTCCACAATTCGATAGGATAGATGCAATCAAATCTCAGGTGGTCGCCGACTTCTTCGTAGATTGGGCCGAGGTGCAGTATGAGCCACCATTACCAGACCCAAATTATTGGACGATGCATTTCGATGGTTCCAAACTAAGAAATGGTTTGGGGGCAGGAATAGTGTTAACCTCACCCAAAAGGGATCAGCTGAAGTATGTGCTACAAATACATTTTGCCGCATCAAACAACGTAGCCGAATACGAAGCACTGGTCCATGGGCTGAAAGTAGCAAAAGAGATTGGCATACGCCGAATCTTATGCTATGGGGACTCGGATTTGGTAGTACAGCAAGTCTCAGGCAATTGGGATGCGTTAGATGATAATATGGCTTTGTATAGATTTCATGTGCAAAAGATCAGTGGATACTTTGAAGGGTGTGAATTTCACCACATACCTCGGGCAGAAAATGATGTCGCAGACACGTTGTCAAAACTAGGATCGACCAGGCAGTCAATTCCACCGGGTACTGCCCTGGAGCACCTCAGAAAACCATCGATAACCCCATCACCAGAATCCGAATCTATCTTTATTCCGGCAAGTTCAGCAGAAGATAATGTGCCGATGGAAGTAGATCAACAATATAACTCGTAACCATCCAAGGAAAGGACAGCAGAGGTAAGCATGATTGTGGAGAAAGCCGAGGTAGCTATGCCGACGGAAAACATGGAGATAGAGAGTGAGACCACACCAGAAAAAATCACACCGGTCTGGGCGCAACCCATATTCTTTTTCCTTAAAGATGCGATGTTACCGAATAATGAAGTGTTAGCAAGACAGATTGTAAGGAGAGCAAAAGCTTATACAATCATAAACAATGAGCTATATAAGAGAAGCGTCACAAGTGTATTGCAAAGGTGTGTAAGTTCGGCAGAAGGCCAGGAGATCCTCCTCGATATACATCAAGGAGAATGTGGACACCATGCCTCATCTCGTGCCTTGGTAGCCAAAGCATTCAGGCATGGGTTTTATTGGCCAACGGCATTGAAGGAAGCCAAGGAGCTGGTTGAAAAATGCAATGGTTGTCAGAGATACGCAGCCAAGATACACATGCCATCGTCCGAGTTAAAAACGATACCCATTACTTGGCCATTTTCTGTGTGGTGCCTAGATATGGTGGGACCGTTTAAGCCGGCATGAGGGGGGATGACCCACATATTGGTCATGGTGGAAAAATTCACAAAATGGATTGAAGTAAAACCAATAAAAAAATGTGACGGGCTCACAGCAGTGAGATTCCTCAAAGATATTATCTTAAGATATGGGTACCCACACAGCGTTATTACAGACAACGGCACAAACTTTGCAGAAGGAGCTTTCGCTAGGTTTTGCCGAGAAAAACACATAAGATTAGATGTTGCTTCTGTTGCTCATCCAGCATCTAATGGGCAAGTGGAAAGGTCTAATGGATTAGTGTTGTCCGGAATAAAACCGCGACTCATTGAACCATTGCAAAGGTCGGCAGGATGTTGGATTGAAGAATTACCAGCAGTATTGTGGAGCCTCAGGACTACTCCGAATAGATCAACAGGTTATACACCATTCTTTCTGGTATATGGGGCGGAGGCTGTGCTTCCAGCCGACATACTACATGACTTGCCAAGAGTTACTCAATATACAACTTCAGAGATAAATGAAGTAGCTCAGCAAGATACTGTTGACCTGCTAGAAGAAGCCAGAGAACTGGCGCTATCACGATCAGGTATATATCAGCAGAACTTGCGACGATATCACAGCAAGAAGGTGAATCCAAGAGTATTCAAAGAAGGAGATTTAGTCCTCCGACTGGTGCAACGCACGGCCGGCATGCACAAGCTGTCACCTCCATGGGAGGAACCATCACTACTAGGAAAACAGCTATAGGTAATCAGCACATCCGTGGCTCACATGGTTGAAGTGCCCCACGGCTAAAACAGGTGTGGTCACCTGTGGGCAGTGCCCTACTAGTAACTAGAACAACCGTGGCGCACATGACTATAGTGCGCCACAGATGTGTGTGGGCCAGGGCCCTGTTGGCCACACGCCAAACATCTGTAGCGCACTACAGTCATGTGCGCCACGGTTGTTAGGGTCATCTGTGGCGCACGTGTGCCTGGTGCGCTACGCCTAAGCGCATGCCCCCTCTGCTCTGAAACGGCCACAAACTTCTGTGGCGCACTCGGCCTAGTGCGCCACAGGGAGTAGGAGCATCTGTGGCGCACGTGGCATAGTGCGCCACAGATGTTTGTACTCCCTGTGGCGCACTAGGGCCGTGTGCGCCACGGATGTGTCGATTCTTTTAGGACAGCACTTTATGTGCACATGTGTGCCCACACATCCACCACCCCACACTTCACTTTCCCCTTCTTCTTCCTCCTTAGATCTAGTCGGGATCTTCTCCTTCCCACCTCAATTTCTCCACACATTCACCATTTTTAGCATGTAAAACTTGCTTTGGATGTTACATAAGTAATAGAGGAGGTCTCCGGTCTCTCATCTATCCGTCTCCGGTCGACGCGCGCACCTCTCCTTTCCATCTTTCTCGCGATCGATCGGTCTCTCATCTCGGTAAGTTGTCCATGTAAGGATGTGTTCATGTGTATATGGATGATGTGCTCATATGTATGTAGATGATCGATGCTCATGATGTGTGTATGTGTGGAGAGGATCGATGGTCATATGTGTGTGTATATGGAGAGTATCGATGATGCTCATGCATGTGTGTATGGAGAGGATAATGATATGTTCATGTGTGTATGGATCGGTCTCTCTCTCTCTCTCTTGTGTTTGTATGTGAACAAGTTGCCATTTGTTTTGCCAAAATGTTGATTCATTTCCATTTTGGCAAGACTTTGGCATTTCGCAAAGGTCCTAATTTTAGGATAGGTCATGCCAAAATTTTCTATCGACCATTGCATGCATGCATTCATTATGTGGTTCTAATAGACTTCAAAATTGTACCGTGTACATCGTGCAGGCAAAAATGGTCCGCATAATGAGCGAAGGCATTGTGGCTAGATTTTTGAAATGTGCGACGACCGACATGATACGAAATAACAAGACAGATATAAGATGTCCGTGCAGAAGATGCAAACTCAACTAGGTGATCGACCCAGATTCCGGGAATCTGCAGGCGCACCTGCTCTGCCATGGTTTCATGGATGGATACACTCGTTGGATAAGCGATGGCGTAGATGATGGAGACGGTGAAGAAGGTGGCCAACATGACGATGATCATCATCACGGCGAGAACGGGCGAGATGATGAAGAGTCTCCTGGAGATGGTGAAGGTGCGGAAGCAGACCGGGATGATGATGATCTAGATGCCGGAGGAGCAGACGACGATGGAACAACGTCAAGCTGGGTGCGGGACCCTTATGTGCAAGAGCTGCTTCTCAAGCAGACGAGTAACGCCAGGGCTGCCGCTAGAGAGAAAGCCAAGCTTGCGCAACTTGAGAAAGACGCGGTTACTCCATTGTATGAAGGATGCAGGCCCGATGATACCCGGTTGAATGTAACGCTCAAGGCTATGGAGATGAAGGCAAAGCACAAATTGAGCGACGCAAGCTTTGACGATATGATGGCATTCTGGCACGATCGTCTCCCGGAGGGGAACACATGTCCAACTAGTATCGAGGATGCCAAGAAAATCGTCTGTCCTCTCGATCTACCGCACGTTAGATATCACGTATGCATCAACGATTGCATCATTTATCGGGGCGAGGACGCGGAGAAAACCACATGTCCGGTGTGCGGCGTGAGTCGATACAAGAAAGGGAAGAAAGCACCTCGAAAAGTGGTATGGTACTTTCCTATCACTCCTCGTCTGCAGCGCTATTTCGCGGACCCTAAGGAAGCGAAGCTCATGCGATGGCATGCGGAAAGGAAGAAGCCAGGAGATGATGATGACCCCGAAAAGGATGAGCTGCTGACGCACCCTTCAGATGCTAGCCAGTGTAAAGCATTGGACCTCGAATTCCCAGAATTCGGTGGAGATTCGAGGAACATCAGGCTTGGTGCGAGCACCGATGGACTCAATCCGTTCGGTAGCCAGAGCAGAACGCACAGCACTTGGCCCGTGTTTGTATGGATGTACAACCTCCCTCCATGGTTGTGCATGAAGAAGAAGTACATACAAATGAGTATGCTAATTCAAGGGCCGAAACAACCTGGTACCGACATCAATCTGTATCTCGGGCGGTTGAAAGAGGAGCTAGCCACGTTATGGGAATCTGGAGCCAATACTTACGACGCCGTCGCACAAGATTATTTCACTATGAGAGCCGCGTTGGTCACTACGGTGCAAGACTATCCAGGTTGCGGGTATATCTCGGGGCAGGTTATCCAAGGATTCTGCGCATGCGTTAGGTTCATGGATAACACAAGCTATCTCCAACTAGAGAAAGATCCAGGGTCATCGAAAACCGTGTTCATGGCGCACCGGAGGTGGCTCGGCAATAATGATCCATGGAGAAAACGTGGAGACCTGTTCGATGGCAAATCAGAGACCCGAGGAATCCCAGAGCGTAGGAGCAGCGAAGAAGTGGAAGAGTTGCTGAAAAACTGGAAAGATTGTCCTAAGCCTGGAAAGAAGCGAAAGAGGCAGCAACAAGACAAGCCGCTGATGAAGGTATGGAAAACAAGGTCTGTTTTCTGGGAGTTGCCATACTGGAAGTTTCTCCGCACGCCTCATAGCCTCGACATCATGCATATCACGAAAAACGTGTGCGAGAGTCTGGTCGCCACCATAATCAACATGCCAGATAGGACGAAAGATGGTCCGAAAGCAAGGCACGACCTGATATGCTTGGGTATCCGGAAGGAGCTTCACGGAGGACGCACTACTCCTGATGACGATCAGGAAGATGACGATGATCATGAGTCAGAGACGACACAAGGTCGTCGGAAGGGTAAAAAGTTCAAGAAGAACGAATATTACTGCCCTCCTTCTTGCTTCACTCTAAGCCAGGATGAGATCAAACAGTTTTTCAAGTGCCTTCTAGGAGTCAAATTTCCTTACGGCTACGCGGGCAAGATAAGCAGATACCTAGACGAGGCGAAGCAGAGGTTCAGTGGCATGAAGTCTCACGACTGTGTCGTGCTAATGACGCAGGTACTTCCGGTCGCACTAAGAGGGATAATGGACGAGCACGTCCGTGAAACGTTATTTGGCCTATGCAAGTTTTTCGACGTCATCTCTAGGAAGTCGATTGGCTTGAATCAGCTCGGAAGGCTACAGGAGGAGATCGTGGTGATACTATGTGAGCTTGAGGTCTACTTCCCACCCGCATTCTTCGACATTATGGTGCATCTGCTGGTCCATGTCGTGGAGGACATCGTACAACTCGGGCCGATGTTCCTCCGCAACATGATGGCGTTCGAAAGGATGAACGGACACATCAAAGGATACGTTCGCAACAGGTCCCGTCCAGATGGAAGCATAGCCAAGGGCTTTCTGGACGAAGAGTGCATCTCTGTCTGCACGAATTATCTAGACATCGAGAACCCTGTCGGTCTTCCCGTCAACAGACACCTTGGCAAGCTCGACGGATCAGGTCACCGAGAGGGTCGTCGCATACTGCATGCAGACTTTGATTTTCGACGCGCAGACTTTGATCGAGCAAACCTCGTCGCGCTACAGCATTTAGAACTGGTCGATCCTTGGGTACAGAAGCACAAAAGGTTAATCGAGAAGAAGTACAGTGACCGGGGCATACAGAGGACGCAGGGAGAAATAATCAAAGAGCACAACTCAGATTTCACGCATTGGTTTAGGCAGACGCTCCTTGATAATCCCCCGCGCTCGCATTCTTCTGACACGGAAAAGATCATATTCACCTTGTCGCAGGGACCGATGCAAAACCTGGTGACCTATCAGGCGTATGATATCAACGGCTACACATTCTACACGGAGGAAAAGGACAACAAGTGTGATTATCAGAACTCAGGCGTAACGTCGGAATTCTACACCGATGACAACGTGAAGGAAAGATTCTACGGAAGAATCGAGGAGATCTGGGAGCTCGACTACTGTGGAGAAAAGGTGTCGATGTTCCGTGTCAGATGGGCAAAGAGCGTCGAAAGAGAAGACCGGTATTTCACAACCATGGTTATACCCGAAGCAGCCAAATCCAAGGCCGCCGGTGCAAACGTGGCCGCGAAAAATGAACCGTGGGTACTGGCTACCAAAGTGGACCAATGTTTTTTCATTACCGACCCGACAAAGCCTAGCCGTGTTGTCGTGAGGAGAGGAAAAAGAAACATCATCGAAATGGATGGAGTCGCCAACGAGCAAGACTTCGACCAGTACGGCGATCCAAAGATTGAAGATGACGACGACTACGATGCAGCAACATACATCACAAGAAGAAAAAGGACAACCCTACCCAAAAAAGGTAGCCCGTTCGAAAGAAGAAACATTAAAGTGCCGGGGCTAAATTATTCAACCGCGACAAAGAAGGGAAAAAAGATTGTAAAACGCTAGCTCAAAAAATATTGTAAACGCGTGGTCAAAAAAGATTGTAATATTCATGAACAAAGTATTATGAAATTTAGTTATACTTTAAATCATATTTTTGGGCATTTTTGGAATCTTATTACTTTTGGGCATTTTTGGAATATTTAAAAGTATTTTAAAATCAAAATAAAACTTCTATGGCATATATCACCACTTTTGGGCATTTTTTGGAATATTTAAAAGTGTTTTTAAAATCAAAACATAAAATTGGGGCACCAGGATTCGAACCTGGGTGCTCTCAGGTTTAGAATAGAGTAGTGGGCAGAACCAGTGGGATAGGCTAGTATAGTTGTTAGCTAGTGGGACTGTAGTTCTCTTATCCAGTAGTTAGAAGCCGATAGGCGTAGCGCACTAGCCCATAGTGCGCTACAGATATCCGTAGCACACTATGGCTCAGCGCTACGCCTAAGTGGCTTTATCCACATGTGTGGCGCCCGACCCCCTCTCTCATCCCCATCTCTCCATCTCTCAGCCCGAAGCCGAAGGACCGCCGCCGCCGCTCTCGATCCGCCGCCGCTGCGTCTGAGGAGGAGGAGGCCTGCCCGCGCCCGAGGAGGAGGAGGTCCGCCCGTACGTGTCCGAGGAGGAGGTCCGCCCGCGTCTCAGGAGGAGGCCCGTGTCCGAGGAGGAGCAGCCGCCGCGTCTCAGGAGGTGGAGGCCGCCGTCAGAGGTGAGCATCTCCTCTCCCCTCTCTCCCTCTCTCCCTCTCTCCCTCTCTCCCTCTGTTTTGGGGGCATCCTAGGCTTTGCAACCCTAGTAGCGGGCATCCCCGCAAGCAGGGCTCTCTGCTAGCTAGTACCAGAAGCCCTGATGCTGCTATAGCTCCTCCCATAGAACAATGCTGTCGTCGTCTCACTCGAATCGGTTGTGGAGGAGGGGGCCGCTGCAGCCCGCTGGCGGTGCCTCCAATGTTGCAGGCTGCCTGCGATCTTCTTCGCGGCGTCCTAGCCTAGGTTCGTTACTGGTTCGTTACTGGTTCGCGGTGTCCTAGCCATAGATAGCCATCTCCTGAAAGCAAACTACCATCTTCTCCTTGCAGCAACAACCACAGTCCAATATTGTTCATTGCATATATCAAACAACTCAGGGAAAGTATCCTTCAAAGAATTCTGGCCACACCAAGAATTTTAACTTGCATTTTTCTGCCACAAAGATAAAGATCTTTGACCTGGAGCATTTCAGACCAAAGAGCATAGTATTTAGACCTATGTTTTGTACAAAAAAAATTCTAGAATCCCCCAAATATTTTGTCCTCATAAAATCTTGCCAATGGCCATTCCCTTTTTCCACCTTCCACCACCATTTGCACATTAGAGCTAGGTTAAATTTGGTAGGCTTCTCCATCTGGACAATATTTGTTTTATGTAGTATTTTCATTGACATTTGATATACAACATCGTTAGAGAGACAAGCATCAGTCTTAGTCACTCTTCCACCAATGGACATGGTGCTCCCCATCCAACCCCCCATATTCTGCTTGATCTTCTCCCCCAGGAAGCTCATCTTAGAGACATAGGTTTTTCTAAAATGCTCCTGCTGAAATCCTAGTTATGTTGTATGGTTATAGTACTGATCCTGGTGATGGTCTAGTAGTGCTGAGAAGGCACTACTGCAAGCAATATAAACTTTTATGCTTGCTGCTGTGTGTACTATTTGTGAAACCTGTGTGTACTGGCCATATATATTTGCTATGCTGGCCATATATTTGCTATGCTGTGTGTACTATTATATATGTTCCCTATTATATATGTTCCCTGTTATATCTGTGCTCTGTTATATACTATTGTGTATATGTTATATACTGTATATTTTATATTCTTTATGTATCTGTGTATATGTTATATACTATAAACTATCTCAATGTATATGTTATATACTGTTGTGTATCTGTGTTAATCATTAATGATGGATGATGGAAGCGGAGGCGGCGATGATGGATGGGGCTATTTTCTTTGTGTGTGAATGATGGATGGGGTCAATGGGGTTATCACTGGGGCTGGGGCTGTTTTTTCTTTTAGGGATTTCAATTGAGTTGCCCATTTCTCCCGAAGTGTTGATTCACTTCCGTTTCGGTTGAGAAAATGGGCGCTCGTAGGTCCAAAAATTAGCAAAGGTCATGCCGGAGTTTTCCGTGCATTTAACCAATTATTTGTTTTTTATTAGTGCAAAGATGTGTGACAACGACGAGGCTGGATGTTCTAAGCGCATCAGCGCTGAAGGAGAACTCAGACCTCCGAATAAACAATTGACATTCTGGGAGGCGGCCCAGCGTCTAGAAGACGATGAAGAATACCATCCTTCGGAGAGCGAGGATGATGAGATGGAAGACTTGGAGGAAGAAGCCGAAGGAACGGCGGACGATGAAACCACTGATGGCGGCGAGGGCACAGGGAGTGGTAGCAACCCTCCTAAGAAGAAGAAGAAGAAGCCGAAGGACCGGCGCCCGAACACGGTCGGCACGGTCAGGGAGGAAATTACCGAAGTGAGCCCATCAGGGGTTCCTTTGGAGCCCGCCCTTGTCGTCAAAGGGTACGGTGGGCAAGTGGTGGCGATCACCCGGACAACCATCTCGATCAACACCGAGAATCTCCGGCATAAAGATAATGGCCACTTGCGCACACTCCTCTTTGAGAAGCTGCACGCAAGATACAAGTTCCCCGCTAAGTATCAGAACACAAATTATCATGGGAACGAAGTAAACAAATCCGCCCTCACAAAGATGAGCACCGCCCTGGCCAGCTGGAGAACCCGGATAAAGAAGAAGATCTATAAAGAAGGCAAAAGTCTCGAGGAGATCCAGAAGATTGACCCGCAGATCACCGAAGATCAGTTCCGGGAGTTCAAGGAGAGGTGTGAATTCGAAAGAGCCCTGGCCAGTAGTAATCGGGGAAAGGTGCTGCAGGCGATGCATATAGGTCATCACCATCTCGGATCTGGTGGATACAGAACCGCGGGGGCCAAATGGAATAAGGAGGACGAAGAGTATATATCCAAGGGGATAGAAAACCCCTTTGCTAAATTCGAACCCGGGCAGGTTCGAAACTTCATCAGGGCCCGTTACCATGTGGACCCAAAAACCAAACAACTCACCGCGGATCCTGCGGTGAAGGAATTCGAGGAACTTGTGGTAAGTATAATCTAATTACCGCGGATCAACTCGATTGCAATCTAATCGATGATCTAAATGATTCACTGTTACTTCTTCTGCAGGAGGAGGAAATTGTTGCTAGTCATGGATCCCAGGGTTCCTCATCCCAGGGGTCGACGGCGGCCACCCGGTGGGATAACCCTTTTAACAGGGCGATGAACCGGGCCAAGAAAATAGAGCCGGTTACGAAGAAGCCGTCGTCGGCTGGCCGTCTGGCCGGCCTCGGGGGTAAGAATTGGGTGGATCATTTTGGTCCACCGCCGAGGACGCATGTGGCGCCGTCGGGAAGGAGCGAGGAGGAAAACAGAGAGGTTCAAGAACTTAAGGCACAAGTGGCGCGGATCCCGCAGATCGTCCAAGACAACCTGGCAATCACCCTTACGTCCTTCCTGCCTACCTTGGTGGAGTCAATAGCGAACTGGAGTGCGGGTGGTCGAGTAGGGCCGTGCCCGATTCCAAGCATGGTCAGCAGCCACTCGAACAACGCGGCGCCGACGAATCAGGCGAACTACGTGTTCGTGACTCCGCCCGCTAGCACCGCGGTGCCGCAAGTGTTGGTGACTCCCCCTGCCATCACCGCGGTGCCGGAGTACATGTTGGTGCCCCCCTGCCATCGTCGCGGTGGCACCGGAGCTCCAAGCACCCGTCGGTAGGGTGAATACACCGGCGGCCAGCACCGCGCCATCAAGCAGCCCTTCCGTCTCTTGCACGCCCGTCGCCGTATGCGGTGCGTCGACATTAGCCGATCTCGACGCCATCACGGTAAACAAATTGCTTTAATTACCGCCTTTCATGCCATCTATATATTACTCTTGTGGCATATCGCTCTGACGACGCCGTACATGTTTTCTGCAGACGGATGTTCCTTGCACTCTCTTGTGCTACGTGAACAACGAGCTGAGGGATGTTGCCAAGGGTACCATCGTTCAACCCTTGCAGCGCACGTTCCACTCAAAACCGATGCCAGATAGCATGCACAGGGTTAAAATTAGTTGGGTGCTAAGGGGCTGCGATGACCTGGAACCTCCCATTCAACCCCCAGGAGCGGATGAAGAAGAGTCGTCTATCCTCAGAAGTTGCTTCGGCTTGTTCTTGTTATGGCCAAAGAGCATGATCCGTTTGGGGACGGCGGGGGCCATCACGCCACAGACAACAGCACCGCCTGTCGTGCCAGCGACAAGCGGTGGCAAGGCCCCCTTACCGCCCTCGCCGTCACCTCCACGCGGTGGGTCGGATGATCATGTTGATGATATGCACATGGCGCAGGATCCGGCCGAGGACGACGAAGACTGGAATGATCACTTCTTCAGCACTCAGTTTGGCAACGAAGAAGACCTAGCTGGTGGCCCCACAGAGAAAGCCACTATCACCAAGCGTCTGTTTGGTTCTCAGGAGACGCCTCCAGCTTGCGCCTTTACAGAGCCAGCTGATACAACCAACCGGCCCTTTATTCTAAGCCCTGACACACTACATAGGGCGGCCGGTGCTCAGATTGCGGTGCCTGCCCGCTCTCCAAAAGGAAAAAAGGGCAGGAAAAGAAAATCTAGCAGCTCGAGCCAGCCGGTGGCGTCAACAACTGTGAATCCGATCAGGTTTCGGGATGGGCCACCAAGACCCGAGGGTATTATGTGGAGGATTCATGTGGCGGGTGAGCCCATGCTACCTAAGAATTTGCGGAAGCTCGCCAGTTCGGAACTGCAGAGTGTGCATGACGGCGTGCTGACGATAGAGAGACGCCTTCTATCGGAGAAAGATCCCTCGCACCCGGTATTCGTGGTTAAGGTGCCACCAGGCTTGGGCTTCGTCGACACTGCCCCCGCGGATCTGTTCTTCCTGCGGTTCGAGGACATCTTCAATATGTTCCACCTATACCCGCTGCACTATACCATGGTCCGTCTCTTTTCTCTCAGCCTGGCCATGCAGATCATTAGAGAGAACACACCGGGCATCGCTATAGTGGACCCCTACTACATGCATGACGGCTGCTTGGGTTCCCCCGCCGAACGACGTATCGTGGCCTCGTACCTAAAAAGAATCCTCGTGGCGAACAAGACAAAGGAATACATTCTCGTGCCTTACTTTCCCGAGTAAGTCGTTATTCAGTCGCCACCGTCGATTGGCTTTATTAGATCATCATCATTCTTTTTTCAACACATTCCATTTGAATTTTTTGCGCAGAGATGAACACTGCACGCTCATCTCCTTATCGCCGAAGCATTCCCACGCCACGTATTTCGACTCGGGGAGTCTAGAAAAGAAGAAAAACTACGACAAGATCAAGGAAGTTCTGGATGATGCTCTCACTGGCTTTGCCTCGACGGAAGGCACCAGCTTCGTGCGTAAGAAGGTAAAGTTCGGCAGGCACGTCTTCAACCACGTAACAGAGTTCCCCTGCGTGAAGCAGCCGGAAAACAGTAAGAAGGAAGCCTACTACGCACTCCATCACATGAGGGCGTTCCTACTTGACCAGCAGAATTCTACGCTGCCAGATCATCTCAAACAGTGGGCCGAAGCAAAGGCCAAGATCAATGATTCGGATATTAGACAAGAGATCGCATCCAGCAGCAGTTTGGGGCAATCATCTTTCGTGATGTCATGACTTCGGGGGGATCTTCTACGGAGGAAATATCCCGAATAACCGTGACATAGAAGATCGCCTAGAGATGCAGGGTGACTATAGGAAGTTCATGACGAGACAGGGCGTCCTCCCGTTCCCTAAGCCGAGCCAGAAGGCTTGATGTTGGCCTAGTTGTAGTTGCAAACTATAGATGACCTTTGTGTGTGTGTGTGTGGACGACAAGTGTACTTATCTTATTAGGTTTATGAATCACTGCTTACTTATTTTGCTTATTATTATTATTATATATCAATCAATGCTTGGTTTTTTTGCTTACTCTTTGGTTTTTTTGCTTACTCTTTGGTTCTCGGACGACAAGTGTGAGTTAATTTTGTATTTTTCGAGAATATGCCGATGATTGAAATGTCGTAGCACAATATATATGTGAATGTGCTATGACGGGATTGTTAGCCTTGTGATATGCACAAGTCCAGGAATTGTGCATCCTACTTGGCTAACAGTCCCGTCATAGCATATTCCTGTGTCCAACGACCTAGCTAGTTATATATGAGGCATTCTTTTCGAGTTATTTTTGTCTTTTTCGAGAATATGCCGATGATTGAAATGTCGTGGCACAATATATATGTGAATGTGCTATGACGGGATTGTTAGCACAAGTCCAGGAATTGTGCATCCTACTTGGCTAACAGTCCCGTCATAAGCATATTCCTGTGTCCAACGACCTAGCTAGTTATATATGAGGCATTCTTTTCGAGTTATTTTTGTCTTTTTCGAGAATATGCCGATGATTGAAATGTCGTGGCACAATATATATGTGAATGTGCTATGACGGGATTGTTAGCCTTGTGATATGCACAAGTCTAGGAATTGTGCATCCTACTTGGCTAACAGTCCCGTCATAAGCATATTCCTGTGTCCAACAACCTAGTTATATATGAGGCATGCTTTTCGAGTTATTTTTGTCTTTTTCGAGAATATGCCGATGATTGAAATGTCGTGGCACAATATATATGTGAATGTGCTATGACGGGATTGTTAGCCTTGTGATATGCACAAGTCCAGGAATTGTGCATCCTACTTGGCTAACAGTCCCGTCATAAGCATATTCCTGTGTCCAACAACCTAGTTATATATGAGGCATGCTTTTTGAGTTTGCTCTTTTTGATTTAAGAGTACTTTCTATAAGTGTATCTTCATATGCGACTTTAATTATACATGTTTTTTCAATCACCGGTTAGTTATTATTGTCAACTTGTAGATGACGTGGTACGTCGTGTACAAGGGACGGGTTCCCGGAGTCTACGATGATTGGGAAGACTGCCGGAGACAGGTGCACCGTTTCAGCGGCAATAGCTACAAAGGGTACAACACTATGGCGGAGGCGGAAGCTAGATACACGCGCTATCTAGCGGTAGTTAGGACAAGGAACCGGATGAATACCTACACCTTCGTCGCGGCGGTGATCATGCTTATCTTCTTTGGTTATTTATCCCGCGTTTGTGTCTAGCTAGCTAGTTTAGATGTCTAGGCGAGCTTCCGAGCTCTAACTTGTTCGATCGACACATGTATTCGCATGTCACCAACTACTACTTTGTAACATGATCAAAACAATGTAACTTAGACTATGTATTCATGTATGAGACTTATCTATATGTATTTGTTTCAATCTTGTTTTTCATATTGAGTATTTATATATATAATTGTATATCTTGTATCTGTGTGTGTATATCTGCGGTAATATTGTATATAATCTGTATTGCATATAATCTAGCTTGGAAATTAAAAAAAAACAAAAATACATCTGTGGCGCACATGGTCTACCTTCTGTGGCGCACTACACCTAAAGCGCACCATGGATGTTTAGTGGCGCACTAGGTAGTGCGCCACAGAAGATCCAAGGGGTAGCGCACCATGCCAAACTTCTGTGGCGCACTAGGAGGTGCGCTACGCCTATCTCTACACAACCATGGCGCACTAGGCAGTGCGCCACGGCTGAGAGATAGCCGTAGCGCAAGGCCCGTGGCGCACTGCAGGTGCGCCACAGATGATGGTTTCAGGTGCGCCACTAAAGGCCGTTTTCCTAGTAGTGCATTCATCGTGAGCAAAGCATTGCATAATGATGCCTATTATCTAATCGACGCTCAATCCCCCGGAAGGAACAAGGCAGACAAAGCCGGCGAAGAAACGAAACGGCCATGGAACGTAGCTTTACTTCGTCCATTTTACTCGTAGCATAGTATATCAAGGTCAAGAACCAATTATGTATTGAACCTCGGCATCCAGAGCAGCGACTCGGGGACTGCCATATGTTATTTCAATTTCATCTTATGTATTGAACCTCGGCATCCAGAGCAGCGACTCGGGGACTGCCATATGTTATTTCAATTTCATCTTATGTATTGAACCTCGGCATCCAGAGCAGCGACTCGGGGACTGCCATATGTTATTTCAATTTCATCTTATGTATTGAACCTCGGCATCCAGGGCAGTGACTCGGGGACTGCCATATGTTGCCCCAGTTTTATGTTAAGCAATAAACCTCGGCACCCTGAGCAGCGCCTCGGCAACCGTCTTATATTATTTCTGAAATTTGGTTACACACTAGACTTCGGCGCTATAGACAGTGACTCGGGGACTGCCATATATTATCCCGAAGTAGTAGTCAACCTTTGATACAAGGAAGGCATCACACTTCGACGCTCAGAATAAGAGCAGCTCAATCTCGTATGATATTCGAAGCTCACACCCAGATTAATTGGCTAAACCACGGGAATACAAAGGCAAAGATACATCCTATCAGGAAATCGCGGGTCACCAAAGCAAGAATTCGGGCGAACAAAATCACTTAAACAAAGTGATAACAACTACAAACATATATGCCGCAGCAGTACACGGCAAAAGAAATTCAGGTCATACAGAAGACGGACAAATGTTCCACTTACATCGTACGCCCGGCATACCAGGGACAAGAAATAACTTAAAGGTTTTCAGCTGGAGAGGCAATAGTTGGATCAGGGGCTGGATGCTCCGAGATAGGCGGAGCCTCGGCTGAGGTTACCTCGCCTTCCACAGACCCAGGTATGACTTCGGCCGAAGCCCGAGGCTGCTGAGGGGCATCATTTTGCGCAGTTGAATGCCCAGTACCTTTGGAGGAGGATCGCGCGTCGCCGTTGCCATCCGAGCTCGAACTGGAGTCACCAGAAGAAGCCGAATCATCTTCACCTTCACCTTGTTTAGCCGAGTTATTGTCCGATGCATCCTCGACTACAACCTCATCGTCCGGGTTCGGGAGGAAGCTCGGCCCTTCATTCCAAGTATGCACGTCGGCATACTCAACGAGCTGGAAGGCCCGAGCTTGCCGAAGAGCAACGAAGGTGGGTTCCTCAACCCAACGGGAACCTGTGCGCAAATTTCTCAGGATATCAAGAGAAATGTCTTCATACCATGACATGATAACAGTGAGGGCCATATCAGCGCCAGCTCGCCCGGCTGATTCCCTCCAGAGACTTAGTTGCTTTTCAGAGGCCATCAATCTTTTCACCAGCAATTCGACCTCATTGATATCAGGAGTCCCAGAGATATTCGGCCAGAGAACATGGTAGGCTCGGATAGCTGCCTGCACCAAGTCCCTGCCCATAATCTTCATCGGACCAACTGCAGCGCCAACAGCAACCAGGAAATCTTCCATCGAGTACTCCGAATCAGCGTCAATAGGGACACCTCGGTGCACACGAGCTGCAAGAACCGCTTTATAACTCACAGGCTTCGCTTCTGGAAAATGACCTGCGCAAAACACGAATGCGTCAGGAGGCAGCAGGGACAAAGAGAAAAACATAATCCGGCTGTGCTAAGAAACTTACAATGAATATAACTCATCATTATCTGAAGGTCTTTAGCCCAGTTGATCTTGCTCTTTTCAAAGCGAGCGATCTCCTCGCTCATTCCACGAGTTTTCAGTTCGGCAGCGTCGAGGAGCTCTTTATTCTTCTGCAGTTCTAGAGCTAGCCGATTCTTCTCCTCGGAGAATTCCTGATCGACCTTTTCTAATTCGGATTTCTGAGAGAGCTTAAGGGCCTCCACCTCGGTGCGCAGGCGAGCTATTTCATCATACTTTTCTTTCAGCTGCGCCGAATGAGTAGCGCTTTGTTCTAAAAAATGCAGCATCACATCAGGCATGGGCGTGCAATCTTGGTGAGATGCTGCAAAGGTTTGTAACTCGGCTTTACCAAAGCCAAACGAAATAAAAGAAGCTTAGCTCACATTTTAAAAAGCGGAAGGTGTAAGGTAAAAGGGAAACTAACCTTCCAGGCTCTTGACTTTCTTCGCAAGACAAATGTTGAGATTATTGATATTACCTGTTCACCAAGAAAGTGAGCCGACATCTCGCATACAAAACAATAAGAATGTCGAAAATCACGAAAAGAGTTATCGACTTACCAGTCTTTTTCACCACAGGGAGAACTTTCTCATATTTTTCTTCCAATTTTTGGTGCGAAAAAAGCAATCTTTGAAATTCGGCAGTCCGTCGGTCATGTGCAACCTAAACAATGGAGCAAACGTTTATTGGATATTCGAAGCTAAAACAGATCCGAGTTAAGCGAAACCCGGATCTAGGCGGCTGGATATTTGAAGCTAAAACAGATCCGAGTTAAGCGAAACTTAACCCGGATCTAGGTGGCTGGATATTCGAAGCTAACGCAGATCCGAGTTAAGCGAAACTTAACCCGGATCTAGGTGGCTGGATATTCGAAGCTAAAGCAGATCCGAGTTAAGCAAAACTTAACCCGGATCTAGGTGGCTGGATATTTGAAGCTAACGCAGATCCGAGTTAAGCAAGACTAAACCCGGATCTAAGTGGCTGGATATTCGAAGCTAAAGTAGATCCGAGTTAAGCAAGACTAAACCCAGATCTAGGTGGCTAGATATTCGAAGCCAAAACATATCCGAGTCAGGCGAAACTTAACCTGGATCCAGGTGGCTGGATACTCCAAGATCAATTAAACGAAAGTCAAGCAAGGTTTAAGGCAGATCTATTCGAATGAAGATTCGAACCCTAAAGTTAAAATTAAACTATGTAGAGCATTATTAAACTTCCAAGCAAATAACAAGTTATTTCCCTGCAAGTTTCGGGGACTAGAATGTATAGTAGCATATGGAGATTAATCAAAACTCCGCAAAACAGCAGTTACCTCGTTCATCTTGTTAGTATCAAGAATGATCTTGGCAGCTTGATCCAAGCGGCCGCCAATGTCGGAAAGCTGAAACGGCTGATTGATTGGATTACCCTCAAACTGATCGGCAGCATTCCAATTATTGGCATATTCCACCAGCGAGCCGAGGCTGTTCCCACTAGCCGTCCGAGTTAGGACTTTACCCCGGACCTGCTGCGTAACCACCACGGCCGCAGGGCTTTTATGAAGAGCAAGCTGGGTACCGGCGGCCGGAATAACGGAGGTTTTGGTAGAAGCAGTTCTTTTGCGCAGCACATCGGCGATACTCGGCTGGGAAGAGCCAACAAGGCCTTTCTGGGAAGTGGAGTCCTTGGCGGCGACAGCTTTACTTGCTTTAGAGGCATCAGCAGGAGCTGATACCTCGGCAATGGGAACAATGTCTTTAGGATCCGGAGAAATCACGGTCGCAGAAGGCACCGGGATATTAACGTCCTCGGCCGGGGCGGGAGCTACTATAGAAACTGCGGGGGTAGAATGAGGCTCGGTAGAGACGCTCGGATTCACAGAGGAGACAACTGGTTCCATGGAAACCTCAGAGGGCCGAGTGGAGTCAACGTCAACAAGAGAAGTCTCAGGTACATCATGGTGAGGGGGCGATCGATTCGGAACTGGAGGAGATGCTGCACGAGCAGGACTCGGAACCCTGGTGTCGTCGGCAGGCAGAGGAGACGGCTGCCGAGTCACACGGCTAGTCATGCTAGGACCGCCGGGCTTAACGGAAAGTGGAGCACTGTGGAAATCGAAAAGAGAGAGCGACATCAGGTTAAAAAACAGAAAGAGAGAAACAAGAAATACGAACAAAGGGAACTTACCCAGCAACTCCAGGCATGATCTTGCGCCGGGGAGGATTCGGTGTGGATTTCTTCGTTCGTTTCTTGGGAGCCCCCTCTGAGGCATCAGCAGGAGCCCCACGTTTCCCCGAGGTAACAGGGGGCCGGGAAGCAATAGGCTCGGCGTTGTGAACCTGACCGGCCGGATTAGCTGGGAAAGTAGAAGCCGGAAATGCATAAGAAATAGGCATTGTGGCAACTACCTCAAGAACTTGGACCTCGTCCGAATCACCTTCCTCCTCGTGGGCCGAGGTCTTGCCACGAGCGCGAGCCGGGGCAGGATCCGACTTAGGGACGAACTCTACCGAGTTCGGCTCACCAGTATCCGGGGTATTCCGGTCCGCGGGCCACGGAAGCAACAAAACTTCGGCATCCTCATTCTTCTGCTCTGCGAACCTCGGTAAGACGAGAAAAAGGAAAATCGGCGAAAACTGTTACGAAAACAATTGGAAAACAAAGCGTTATTGGCTAAGCTTACTTCGGGAGGAGGATGCTCGCGCGTAAACTGTTTCAAACCCCAGGCCCAGTCCTCGGGCATCTCCGTCTTGAAGATGGCTCGGACCCGCTTAAAGATGAGATAGTTGTCCAGCTCCACAGTCGAGACTCGGTTGGGATCGAGAGGACCGCTCATGCAGCAGAGTTTGTGCGTCTGCTTCTGGAATGGGCAAATTCGGCTACTGATAAAAGTAGCCATCGGATCCTCACCGCATAACCCGGCGCGGATCAGCTCTTTAAGCCGAATCTCAAAAGCTTCGGCCAAGGCGTGACTCTTCCTCGGATTATAAGTCCAATTCACCTTGGAGGGCGGGCCAATGGAGAATGCGGGGAGCCGAATCTTGTCCTCCGTTCCTCTGTTCTTGACATAGAAGAAGGATTTGTGCCACTTCTTGCACGACTCTAGCCCTGTGACACGAGGAAAAAAGGACTTCCTCCGAGGTGTAATAGACGCTGCTCCACATTGAGTAAGCAGTTTCTCGGAAGGGTGCAGAGATTTATCAGGGACTACGTTAGAATGAATCTGGAAGAACTTCGACCAGACATGCACGGACGGCCATAGGCCGAAGTATCCCTCCGAGGCAGAGATAAAAGCAGAAAGAGAAGCGATGGCATTTGCGGGAAGATGATGCGGCTGAAGGCCGAAGTAGTCGAGAAACTCTCTAGCAAAGTCGCTAAGAGGGAGACCAAAGCCGCGCGAGAAATGCGACATAAAAACTACATACTCGCCCTCCTGAAGATCCGGAGAGGACTCGATGCCGAGTAAGCGACAGGAGACCTCGGCGGGAATCCTCCGAGTTCGGATAAGCCACTCGATCTCGCGGCGAGTAACAGAGGAGCCCTGCCACGAGCCTCGCTCGGGCCCAGAGCTGGCATCATCATCCTCTATCAGGGCACCGCTAAAGGAGCTAGACATGAGCTCGCCGGAAAAATCGGCAGAGGAAGAACTAGCGGCGGAGGAAAGTTTAGAGCTACAGGGCCCCATCGTGATTTTGCACAGGAACGGCGGCGGAGGAGCAGAGGAACTGCCGCATGAATACAAAATCGAGACAGAGAAATCTAGGGAAAAGCCTAGGAGATGCGGCCGGAAAGAACTCACCGGCGACGACGCCGAAGCTAGCGAACGCGGACGAGGCAGATGGAGCAACGCGGCGGAGTCCTCGCCGTCGGAGGTTCTGAGGAACGAGCGGCGGCGGAGCTGCGAACGGGCGCGGAAGCGAGAGGAAGAAGAAGGGCGCAGGCGAACGAAAAGGGGAAAGTGATTCCTCCTGCGCCGCACCCCTCTTTATAACCGAGCCGCTAGCAAGTTAGTCGGATCGTGGGTGTGGCGGTTGGACGTGTAGATCGTGTGCACCGCACAACCACACGTCGTTGAGCGGAACCACACCGAGGGCCACACGGTAGCAAAGAAGGTCACGATCCCCAATGGAAACGGCACACGAGGCGTCGCAGCGCCGGCGCAGCAGGCGCGGTGGTAACTGTGGTCTGTCAGTAAATACTGTAGGGGAACAAAAAACTAGAGAAATAATGATAGCGATGACGCGTAGGACAATGCGTACACAAGAAGATACAATAATACCTCGAACGAGAAAGGAATAACTCGGAAACAATACAGGACGTATGTCATAAAACTGGTACGACCCGGCCAAGGTTTTCGGCGGCGCCATACCAGCTTCGGGGACTAATGTTGGGGAGATAACCCCGGATAGGGTAAAGACGGGGAAAGACGAAAGGATGTTCCCTGTCTAGTTTCCGAGTTACAGTCTGAGTCGGCCGAATCATATAGAGGTCGGCCAAGATAGGAAAGGGCAGGACCCTTGTGACGATGGCAAGGCCTTACCCGGCCGAGATAATTCGTAACTCGGCTGGGTCAGCCCGAGTAACCTTAATGCAGATAAAGGACAAGACGAGCTACGGGAGGCAAGGCCGAATGATACGAAGCTTGCAGGAGAAGGAGAAGCCTGAAGTCAAACCCTAGCCGCAGGATAGGGAGAATCTGAGCCAAGCCAAGTACTACGGACAAAGACGCAGAGCGATAGAGAGGCAGAAGGAGGTCACGGAGGTGACAGTCCTGAAGCCCGAGGCGTGCAGGAGGGGCCCTCTGGAACCTTGCCGTAGTTAGAGGAGCGACAGGGAAAGGGGGGCGCCGAACTACTATATTGGGACAAGCATATTCCTCGAATATGCTTGCCACATCAGCCCTAAAGGAACCCAAGGCTCTCCTTTATAAGGAGAGGCTTGGACCCTGAGGAAGGGATCGGCTCATTTTAGTACCGTTAGGTTGGTAAAGTTCTTATCTTCTCCCTGTATACAACTCAAGGAGCACTTGTAGCCCAAGGAAGGAGAAATAAAGATCTTTGCCTTAGTCTTTTGTGTGTAGAATCAACTACATCTTCCCTCCCCAGATCCCACTAGCATCCATTGGCCCCATACTTTAGCCTACCCATGGCATCTGCCGTGCCACCACCACGACATTGAGCGTGGAGCAAGTCTCATGAACGATGTCATGTAAGGTTAGCCCGGGCCGCTTCATCCCATCATACCGCAAGATGCAAAGTACACAAGAAGAAATTGATAATAAAAGCACCACCGCCCATAATGACCATTGTGTTCTACTCGTGCAACAGATCTACATATAGACACGGCTCTGATACCACTGTAGGGTTTCGTAGCATGGAAAACAAAAAAATTCTACCGCATACAAACAAACAAGCCAAGATCTATCTACTAGATTGTAGCAACTAATCGATGGAATAACTCACCCTCGAAGATTCCAAAGTGTTTAACAAGAGCGGATTCTCGTGGGTGATGTAGTCGTACTCTTGCCGATCTCAAGATCGTGTAGACGATCCTTCCGGCGCTGCGTTCCGGTAGCGCTTCCGCAGTCGGTCACACGTTCGGTACTCGATGAAGACCTTCCTCTCCCTTGTTCCAGCAGGCAGCGGAGGTTGTAGAACTCTCCTCGTGATTCCGGCAGCACGACAGCGTGGTACCGGAAGTAGAGGGGAGATTTCGCAGGGCTTCGCCTTAAGCCGGAGCGAGTATGGTGGACTATGAGAAAGGCCTTGGCGATCTAAGGTTTAGAGGCACCAAGGAGAGGGAGCTAGGCCAGCGGCTAGGGCAATGGGATTGCCCCAAGTCAGCGGCTAGGGATTGCCCTAGGGCGGCGGCGGCTGCAGGAGGGCCGACGGCTAGGGCTAGGGTTTTGGGTGGTGGAGTTGTGTGTTTGGAGGGGCAGCCCTGCCCCTCCTTATATAGGTGGAGGGCGCCGACCAAGGGGAGGGGAGTCCCTCCCCAACTCGGCTTCCAAGGCCGGCGATGGAGGGAGATGAACTCCTCCCCAAGTAGGTTTCCTACTCTCCCTCCACCAAGCAAACTTGCCGTTTGACTTTTCAAATTAGCGTTTGACTTTTCAAACTAGGATTTGATTTATCCCTTTATTTTGCTCAGCGATGACACCTAGTACATGATGCAACCATTCCAACTTGTTATGACACATTCATGTACCCTTCCCCTCCGGAGTGTCGGACCTTCCAGAACCTTCTAGAACATTCCCGATGAAAACACCGGAACCATTCTCCAACCCCGAAACAGGACTCTCCTTATATGAATCTTATTCTCCGGACCATTCCGAATCTCCTCGTGATATTCTGGATCCCATCCAAGACTCTGAACAACATTCGGTCTCTTACTCATCATTCCATAACTACTCAACAACATCGAATCCTTAAGTGTGTCTCCCTACGGTTCGTGAATTATGCGGACATGATCGAGACACTTCTCCGATCAATAACCAATAGAGGAATCTGGAAATTCATATGGCTCCCACATATTTCAACGATTACTTTGCGATCGAATGAACCACTTACATACGATACCAATTTCCCTTTGTCTCACGATAGTTTACTTATCCGAGGTTTTGATCGTCGGTATCTCTACATACCTAGTTCAACCTCGTTACTGATAAGCACTCTTTTCTCGTTCCCGTGATATGTGATCCCTTGTGAGCCAGTCACATGCTTGCAACCCAATTGGATGACATTCCACCGAGAGGGCCCAGAGTATATCTATCTGTCATATGGATGGACAAATCCCACTCTTGATCCATGTGTCTCAATCCAATAATTTCCGAACACTCAATGCCACCTTTATAACCACCCAGTTACGGTGTGGTGTTTGATGTCATCAAAGCATCCTTCCGATGATGATGATAAGCATGATCTCATGGTCGAAGGAATTAGGTTACTATGTATTAACAACAAGATCATATCATATAGCAATTGAACTATTAAAATGACTTGATCTTTATGCTATGCTTATCTATAGGAGTATGTCCATCATATCATTCTCCTAACGATATGATCTTGTTGTTAATAACATCTCAATGTTCATGATAGGGAAACCACAATCATTTATTAACCAACAAGCTAGTATTATGAAGAGGCTTTACTAGGGACTCTAATTTAGTTTACAAATCACACAAGTATTAATGTTTCCTTGTTAATACTGTTATAGCATGAATGTAAACATTTATCATAAACACAAAGATATAATAATAACTATATTTATTATTGCCTCTAGGGCATATCTCCAACAAAACTTGCACAACATCTTTTGTCCTGCCAGCCCGTTGCAGCGGGGCCTCAAGGGAACTACTGGAAATTAAGGTGATCCCTTTAATAGAGCACCGGAGCAAAGCATTAAAACTCCGTGAACACATGTTATCTCACATCATAGCCATCCCCTCTGGTTGTCCCAATTTCTGTCACTTTGGGGCATTTGGATCCGGACAATGATATGTGTACACAACTTGCAGATAAGATCACAAACAATACTATCATAATGATTCAATAATAAGTTCAGATCTGAGATCATGGCACTCGGGCCCTAGTGACAAGCATTAAGCACAACAAGTTGCAACAAAGTCAAATAGCACTAATAGAGATTCTAGGCATCATGTCCTAACAATCTTATTCGACTACAAGATAGAACTCATCCAATCCCTACCATCCCCATATCCTACAGCGGGGGATTACTCACTCATGGATGAGGGAAACATTGATGGTTGATGGAGAGGTGTTGGTGATGATGATGGTGATGATCCTCCCCAAATTCGTCGTCCCGGCAGGGTGCCAAAACGGAGTTTCTGGATCCGAATTGCGGCTTTTGGTGGTGGCGGCGCAGCGGAACTCTTTCTGGAAAAACATCGAACCCCCCTGAGTTTTTAGGTCAGAAGGCATCTTATAGGCGAAGAGAGAGGCCGAGGGGGTGCCTGGGCTGGCCACACCCCTCCCAGGCATGGGGTGGGCCCACCTGCACGGCAGGGGGTGTGGGCCACCCAGAGCTCCCCTCCGTCTCGTATTATAGCTCCGTGGATCTTCTGGTGAAATAGGATTTTTGGCATATTTTCTAGGATATTTCCTGATAGTTGATTTTTGCACAAAAACGAGACACCAAGGTAATTCTGCTGAAAATAGCGTCAGTCCGTGTTAGTTGTATCCAAATCACACAAGTTTAGAGGAGAAACAATAGCAGAAGTATTCAGGAAAGTAGATACATTTTGGACGTATCAGTGGCCATCGTCGATGGTCATGTTGACAACAGAGCCGAACCAATGGCTCCCCCTCCAAATCCGCAGGCTGCTAACGCTGCGAACGGAGCAAATGGTCCACCCCTCCCAATATCAATGGGGATGGGCCACATGAAGATGCCAACGATGGCAGTCACAATCGTGAAGAGATCCATCTCAATGACAGTTAGTGGGAAAGAGTCTGGGAGGCCGTGCGAGGCACCAATCCTCCACCACTCGACGCCTCTCGTGACATGTTGATGGGCTATCACTGGATCCTCATAAAGGAGCATAATCGGCAAGTCGAGCAGCACAAGGAGCTCGAACAGCGCAGGCGAGCAGCTGATGAGTCAAGTGATCGACGAGCCGCACTCTCCTCCGTTGGCGGGTCCTCCTCAAAAGGCTATGACGGCCACAAGCACCGCTCCCGGCTGGAGCGCATGGACCCTGACGCCAGACGCGAGGCCACCAAGGCACTCGACCTGTCCTTCATGTCGATGGACTCGCATGGTAGCCTCATACCCAAAACACCGCAGGCCGCGGTCATGGCAGCCACTACATACCTCGTAGCAAACCCGCCACCGTCCGACGATCCTAGACACGCGATCCACAAATCTGTGATCGCGGGCCTTGGGCTCGTGGGAGCTGCGCTGCTCGGAGAAACGACCCCAGAGCCGAAGAAAAAGGCTGCGGTAAAATTCACAAGGAGCCACACACCCTCATCCGACAAGGATGAGCATGACCTGTCGTGCCGACGTCGCAGCCCACGGCGAAGGAGCCGCAACTATGACGGTTGTGATGAGCTCACACAGCGCAAGTTCGATAAATCACGTGCAAAACATGCATGCTCCACAGAGCCCGTGGTAGAGGACACAGAGTTATGCGGTGCCATATGCTTCAGCAGAGCCATCTGGCAATCCCGGATGCCCAAGGGCTTCAAGCTCCCATCGGACAGCCCCAAGTTCGATGGCTTACCGGAACCAACGATTTGGTTGGATGGCCACGTCTCACCGGTCAAGATGCATGGCGGAAATAGGAACATGGCCATGCAATGTCTTCAGCTGCAGCTGAAGGGCGCGGCCAGGGCCTAGCTCAATAACCTTCCCTCCGGATCCATCCGCAGCTAGGAGGAACTGGTATATAGCTTCATCCGTGAACTTCAAAGGCACCTGCAAGAGGCCCACCTCGATCGAAGAGTTGCGTGCTTGTTGTCAGCGTTCCAATGAGTCGATCCCCTCTTACGTGCAGCGTTGGTCTGTAATCAAGAACACTGCCGAAAACATCTCGGAAGAGAGGGAAATCGACGCCTTTAATAGCGGCGTGAAATGCTGCGAACTCAGAGAGGAGCTGGGCCAGGTCAAGCCCAAAACCATCCACCAACCGATGGACATCGCCAACCGCTGGGTGGATGGAAAAGATGCCATCAACCGAACCCGTTTGGATGAAAAATACGATCTCGAGCGTAGAAGCGACTGCCGAGGAAAAAGAAGGGCGCGCGTATACGACGATCACGAAGAGATTGAGATGGTCGTGGATGGCTATGCCCAACGCCGCGACGATGGAAACCGCAGCAGCGGCTATCACAACGATAGCTATCATGACAGCGGGAAACCTGCTTAGTCATGGCAACGCCGCAATCGGGACGACAAGCCCTTCGCACTCGACAAACTGTCGGGTCCTTGCACCATCCAGTTCTACATCGACAAGCAGGATGGCAAGAGGAAGGCCAGCCATCTGCTTAAGGATTGCAGGGAGTTCCAAAAGCTCCATGAAGGATATTTCCAGATGCGGCATGAGGCGGTGAATCAAGGTTTCGTCCCTGCCCCAGGAGACGTTGCCTATAGTGCACCACCTCCGCCACCTAGAGCACCTGTGCAGCCTACGGTTACACCGGCCCAGAGAAACGAAGCAGAGCCATACCCATGATCGTTGGGGTCCATGATGATACAAAAGGGGTGTCCATCCAACAGGATACAGAAGACGATCACCCACCAGGTAAACTTGGTCGTCACCTCTCCGCCTGCCATACCTGAGTACCTCAGTTGCTCGGAGTCGTGCATCACCTTTGATCGCTCGGATCACCCATGACAAATACCTCGCCCAGATCACTCTGCATTTGTGCTCGGGGCTCGGATTGGCGGATTCAAATTGAGTCGTGTTGTCATGGATGGCGGCAGCGGCATCAATCTGATGTTCGCCAGCACACTCGTAGCTATGCGGATCCCGCTATGCAGCCTGGAGGCATCAAACATGACTTTCCATGGCATCATCCCAGGAAAAGTTGTGTATCCTCTGCTCAAAATATGTCTCGATGTCATCTTTGGCACCCCTAAGAACTTTAGGCGAGAGCGGCTAGAGTTCGAGGTGGTTGACTGGCCCTCGCAATACCATGCCATCCTCGGGCGCATGGCATTTGCAAGATTCTTGGCAGTGCCGCATTACGCGTACCTCCTGCTGAAAATGCCAGGACCCAATGATGTCATCATCATCCCAGGAAGCTTCACAAAGTCTGACAGCTGTGATAGAGACTTTAATAGAATCTCCCAGTCTTTCGGTATGCAGGAGGAGATCACAAGGTTGAAGGAGTCGATAGACAACAGTCTGCCCCCCTTCACCAAGAAAAACGCGCCCGATATGTCGTTTGACTCCACAGTTAAGACTAAGGCGGTGCAAGTCCACCCGACGGACCCTACCAAGACGGCTCTGATCGCCAACAACCTGAGTTCCGCATAGGAACTCGCGCTCGTCGAATTCCTTTGTGAGAACTGGGAAATCTTCTCCTGGTGTCATGCAGACATGCCAGGAGTTCCCAAGGAAGTCTCCGAGCACGCACTCAACTTATATACGGATGCGAGACCGGCCAAGCAAACGATACGTCGACTGTCTGAGGGTAGAGCTAAAGCAGTTGGCACCGAATTCAAGAGACTCGTCGATGCTAACTTCATAAGGGAGATCAAAGAAAGCACCTAGGTAGCTAACCCCGTGTTGGTACATAAGAAAGACACGGTCATCCTGCGGATGTGTGTGGACTTTATGGCGCTTAACAAGCATTGCCCAAAGGCCCACTTTTCCCTACCGCGGATCGATCAAATCTTCGACTCCACCGCGGGATGCGGGTGGCTCTCGTTTCTCGACGCCTACTTAGGCTACCACCAGATTTAGCTCAAGGTCGAGGCTGAGGAGAAGGTGGCCTTCATCACACCGTTTAGGGTCTTCTACTACAACACAATGCCCTTCGGGCTCAAGAACGCAGGCGGGACCTATCAACGGTTCATGCAAACATGCCTGAAGATCCGAATTGGTCGCAACATTCAAGTCTATGTCGACAACATAGTAGTCAAGACCAAGGAAAGCCAAACAATGGTCGACGCTATCCATGAGACATTCGACAACATTGATCGATATAGGATCAATATAAACCTAAAAATGTGCGCCTTCGGCGTCCCGTCCGGGAAATTACTCGGGTACTTCATATCCAAAAGAGGCATTGAGGCCAACCCGAAAAAAATCAAGGCTATACTAGCCATGGAGAAGACAAAGAACGTCAAAGGAGTCTAGCAACTAGCTGGACGGATCGCGGCCCTCAGCAGGTTCATCAACCGCATGGGTGAAAAGGCTCTCCCCTTCTACCAATTTCTTCGCAAGGAATACAAATTCAAGTGGACGGCTGAAGCTGATGAGGCATTGATGGCGCTTGGTCGACAGCACTTCGTTGGGAGACCAGTAGGAAACCAAGGTTATCGAACCAGTAGGAGGAAAGAAACGACTTAAAAGGTGTTCCTAGCAACTTGGAGACCTGCACAACACAAACTCAAGACTTTGCCCCAATGAACAGTGAGGTTGTCAATCTCAACGGTTGCTGTAACAAAGGATTAACTGTATGGTGTGGAAGGTAATAGTGGCTTGCAGAAAGTAAACAGTAACAGTGGAAGGTATATCAATGGTAAAGATTAGACTGGGGTACATAGTTTACTAGAGGTGTTATCCTTAAGATAAACAAAAATGGCATGTTGGGTAAACAAACTACAGCAGGGCAATTGACAGGACTGAGCAAGGCATAACAATGCAATACTAGACATTCATGATCCTATGAGATTCGATTGGGCAATACAACAAGATACATAGACCGCCATCCAACTTAATCTATGACTAGTAATCCACCTTTAGGTTATCATCTGAACCCTGTATGGTATTAAGTTGCAAGAAACGGATAACTGCTTTAAGCAAAGTGTGTAAGGTAAACAATCCACTTGCTCCATGAACAAGATATCATTGTTTTCTCCCTAGTGGCAACAACACATCTACAACCTTAGAGATTTCTGTCACTTCCCTTAGATTAAATAGAGGCATGAACCCACTATCTAGCCTAAATACCCCCTCTTGGAGTCACTAGCATCTACTCGGCCAAGATAGCTACTAGAAGCGGAGAGCATGCAAGATCACAAACAACACAAACATGATAGAATCAATAAGACAAAACCATTAATCAATCTAACATAGTAATCTCAATATCCATCGGATCCCCACAAACACAACATGCATGATTACAAATAGATGATCTTGATCACGAACGGAGCTCACAAGATCTAAACATGGTAGCACAAAGGATGAGATACAACCATCTAGCTACTACATGGACCCGTATTCCAAGGTGGAACTACTCAGACTTCATACCGGAAGCTGGCATGATGAAGAAGAAGGCCTCCGGGATGATCTCCCCTCCGGCAGGGTGCCGGGAAGAGCTTCAGATCCCCCAATCTAGGGACGATGGTGGCGGCGGCTACGGACTGTTTCGTGGGATGTTGATCCGTGCTTTAGAGTTTTTGTATCGGGGGGGTTTTATAGGCGAAGAGGCGGGGAAGGGGGGCCGCCAGGGCGGCCGCACCCCCGCCCCTAGGCGCGAGGTGGGCCCACCCGCGCGGCCAGGGGTGTGGCCCCTTGGTGACTCTCCTCCGTGTCGTACTCCGGCTTCGTGTTCCCCACGGTAAAATATTGACTTTGGCTTTTGTCCAGTCCAATTCCGAGAATATTGATTTTTTGCCTTTCTGGAACCAAAAACAGAAGAAAACAGGCAACTGGAGGTTAGTACCATAAAACATATAAAAATACCTCAAAGTGTAGACAAAGCAAAGCAAAGTAGATACTAAAAAAGCATGGAATATCAAAAATTATAGATACATTTCTAACGTATCAAGCATCCCTAAGCATAACTCCTACTCGTCCTCGAGTTAGTAAGTGATAAAAAGAACAATTTTTGAGGTGACATGCACCATCAAAATCAGGATCAAACCATTTGCAAACATTGAAAGCTGGGATCAAAGAACTCTAAACATGGGCATGAAAGATGGAGTTCTAACAGTAAGACAAAGTAACTATGCATGCAGCATGAAATATTACAAACAAAGATCATGAATAACATGCATTGAAGAACGTTTGTTTGTTTCACATACAGAAAACATAGTATAGTGGCATTCAACTTGTCCCTCATGGAGTAGCAAATAAATGCATAGGACACCTTCAAAGTTCATAAGAGTGACTAGATACAAATAGCACAAGAATAAGTAATATCAATAATTTGCATCAATGAATAAGTTTTGGGACAATACACATAGAACTAAGAATGGAAACTATGCTCTCTTAACTGGTGCCTAAGGATAGAAGGTGAAGACTCAATATAATAGTGGAATAAAGGCCCTTCATAAGGGAAGCAGGTATTTCAAGTTTGAAAAAAAGAGCTTCCAAAAGTTATGGTACTTGTTAGCTTCCAGCTCTCATTGCCCCAATCATAAGCATCTTGAAGTGATTAAGGTTAAAGTGAACAAAGATGGAGTATATGCTTGACAAAGTATAAGTTGGCAATCTCATGTCCCTTCAATACGAGGTCCGCACCGCATGTTACTCAACTTTAGTCACCTGTAAGTTCTTGTCATAGTAAGTACATGTGTATCATAGAGAATCGCCAACAGGGTACCCCTTACACATGATACAAGAGCTATCCCATAATCAAAATGACAAGGCAAGCAGACAATGAGCATCTTAGCAATCTTCTTATTTACCATGGGAAAATTGTGCTTTTTCTCTCTTTCCTCTTTTCAATATGTCTCTCTTTTTTTATAAGAAGAAAACTTCATAGATATCATTATGGTATGCTGCAAGTTTCCACCATGATTAGGCATGGCTTAGGCTAGCGGCCTAGGCATTTCTCTAACACACATACATAACTCCATGGACTTACAAGCTTCCTCTTTATTTCACATCGGCCACATCCATAAACAAAAGAGCATGATATCAACTGTGTACAAAGTACAAGTGCAATGTTGAAAATGTTCCCCATGACAGCATGGTTCTGCTAATTCCCAACATATAAGTGCAAGCATATACAACATAGATGACACAATGGTTCAAGTTTATTAGGGGAAAGAAAAATAAAGTGTGCCATCAAGTTCGTGAGAGCTTTAATCACTAAGTTTTCACATAACAAAGAGACTTTTAACTGGAAGATAGATGAAAACAAGAATATACTTGGAATGGTGTAACACACCATGCATATGAATTTATAGTGGACACTTTGGAATAACTTGGTTTCTTGGGAGTTGGATGCATGAGTAGAGCTTACTCATACAAGTGGAGGCTAGCAAAATACTGGGAGCGAGCAACTAAGAGAGCAATAATGGCCATAATCATACAGAGCGATAAAACATTACTAATGAAAGCATAAAGTGGTACTACAAGTCAAGGAATAAATGATCATATAGGCTATGGTGACTTGTTCATAGTCATAACTTGGTGTGAGCATGTGCCGAGTCAACCCAAACAAAGCATCAAAGGAGAATACCACAATACTAAGCTTTTGTATGCTAAAACAGCGCATGATTCCTTCAAGGCACATTAAGCAATCCCAATAGTTTGGAACAAGTCATGCTACAGCAATAATCACTAAGCATAAGGTCAAAACAACACCTAGCATGTCATGCTAAAGTCTAAGTCACAGTCAAAGCAAGCTCCTCTTGTACTAGTCAAGCAAGAACTTTCTACTCCTCTCTAACACGAATCAACTTATTTGAAACAACAAAGCGAGAATGGAGGTCCAAACTAATTTATTCAAGCAAAATAATCAAACTAAATGAAAACTAATATGCTCCAAAAACAACACAACTGTGCATGAAACAATAAAAACGAAGTGTCTAGACAGACCTGAGATTTTTATTGATGAAGAAGGGGATGCCTTAGGCATCCCCAAGCTTTGACGCTTGTACCTCTTTAATATTTCTTGGGGTGACATGGGGTGGCATCCCCAAGCTTGAGCTTTTGTCCATTCTTCATCTTATTACATCATTCTTTCTCTACACCTGAAAATTTTCTTTCATAAAAAACTTCACACAATCTTCATTAGCAACATTAGTGTATTCAGAAGATAATAGACCTTTGGGTTTAGTTTTAGAACAGAAAAACTATCACTAAAAACACAAGCTACTGTAGCAATTCCCTCAAAAAGTTCAATTTCCCAAGAAGAACCCAAAAAAGAATCAATAAGAAGCAAATGCAAATAATGGCAGAAATCTGTCAAAACAGACCAGCAGGTAGAAACCATTTTTTCGAAGACCTTTTGTTGCTAAAATCAAAAAGTGTTGAACTAACGAAATTTATCTAACATACTGGGGATTTATTCACAAAATATCATCTCAATCCGACTTACAGATATTTTACACGAATTTTTATGGTGGAGCACAAAAATCTGTTTCGGGATAGTAACTCCCCAAATCTTACTTCCCTCTCATTAGAGGTTATTATTGGCACAAAAGCAAATAAAAAGGATAAGGAGAGGTCATTACAGAAGTAATAACTTCTAAGACTTAAGAAAACTTTTGGGTTATCTCCCAATAAGTACTTTTTTAACGCCTTTAAGTTAGGCACAAGAAGCAAGAATCAAGTATTTTCAAATGAAGAAGCATTAAGATAAATACTCGAAATCTCTTCAACTAAGAAAGGTATCTCATCCAAATGAGTTTTAGAGGATCCTTTCTCATCTCTCTTAGGTTCACTACTTTCATCATATGGATATCAGGAACAATCCAATCAAAATTCTTTTCTAAGGCTTCATGCATTCCTACAAGTTTAAAAGGTATGGGTATCTTAATTTCCTCTCTGGGTTTGGTTTTAACTAAAGTACCCATAACATCTGCACATGAGCCTATAATATTAAAATGTTCAAAGACCTTTTTGGCTTCCTTAGCAACATCATTGAACTCTTTAAATAAAGTTTCTAGGATAAAAACTCTCTTTTTAGGATCCTCTTCTTCTTTTAGTTTAAGAAACAAAATTTGCATCATGGGGTTAAGGTTAACAAACCTAGCCTGCAACATATGAACTAAAGAAGTTGCAGCAATTACATCATTAGGAGCAAGTTCTGCTACAGATTTATCCTCAATAT
Source organism: Avena sativa (assembly GCA_916181665.1). Taxonomy (NCBI): domain Eukaryota; kingdom Viridiplantae; phylum Streptophyta; class Magnoliopsida; order Poales; family Poaceae; genus Avena; species Avena sativa. The sequence goes on along the minus strand of OV702283.1, from coordinate 58,368,222 downwards.
CCTCATGTTTGCTAACATGATTAAAGAATTCTTCAATATTTCTTTCCCAATTATGGAGCCACTACCTATTGAAATGTCTTTCAGGGTGAACTTGGGGATCAACATGGTGAGCTAGAGCAAGGTGAGAACTAGAGTAGGAGATAATTTTTTGTGTTTTTGATAATAGAAGGAAAACCAAACTAAACTATTTTTTTGGATTTTTTGATAAGAAGAGGCAAACAAAACCAAGCAAAAGAAACTAAGCAAAACAAAAAAAAGAAAAAAGAAAGGTTGTGAAGGACTCCCCTTGTGAAGACGTCCTTAGCCTCCCTGGCAACGGCGCCAGAAAACTTGATGGCGCTTAGTCGACAGCGCTTCGTTGGGAGACCCCAAGAGCAAGGTGTGATGAGCACAGCAGCAAGTCTTCCCTTAGTAAGAAACCAAGGTTATCAAACCAGTAGGAGGAAGGAAATGACTTCAAAGGTGTTGCTAGCAACTTGGAGACCTGCACAACACAAACTCAAGACTTTTCCCCAACAAACAGTGAGGTTATCAATCTCACCGGTTGCTGAAACAAAGGATTAACTGTATGGTGTGGAAGGTAATAGTGGCTTGCAGAAAGTAAACAGTAACAGTGGAAGGTATATCAATGGTAAATATTGGACCGGGGTCCATAGTTCACTAGAGGTGTTCTCCTTAAGATAAACAAACATGGCATGTTGGGTTAACAAATTACAACAGGGCAATTGACAAGATTGAGCAAGGCATAACAATGCAATACTAGACATTTATGATCCTATGAGATTCGATTGGGCAATACAACAAGATACATAGACCGCCATCCAACTTCATCTATGACTAGTAATCCACCTTCAGGTTATCATCCGAACCCCCTATGGTATTAAGTTGCAAGCACCGGATAACTGCTTTAAGCAAAGTGCGTAAGGTAAACAATCCACTTGTTCCATGAACAAGAGACCATTGTTTTCTCCCTAGTGGCAACAACACATCTACAACCTTAGAGATTTTTATCACTTCCCTTAGATTAAATAAAGGCATGAACCCACTATTTAGCCTAAATACCCCCTCTTGGAGTCACTAGCATCTACTTGGCCAAGATAGCTACTAGAAACGGAGAGCATGCAAGATCACAAACAACACAGACATGATAGAATCAATAAGACAAAACCATTAATCAATCTGACATAGTAATCTCAATATACATCGGATCCCCGCAAACACAACATGCATGATTACAAATAGATGATCTTGATCATGAACGGAGCTCACAAGATCTAAACATGGTAGCACAAAGGAGGAGATACAACCATCTAGCTACTACATGGACCCGTAGTCCAAGGTGGAACTACTCACACTTCATACCGGAAGCTGGCATGATGAAGAAGAAGGCCTCCGGGATGATCTCCCATCCGGCAGGGTGCCGGGAAGAGCTTCAGATCCCCCAATCTAGGGACGATGGTGGCAGCAGCTATGGACTGTTTTGTGGGATGTTGATCGGTGCTTTAGGGTTTCTATATCGGGGGGTCAATATAGGCGAAGAGGCTAGGTAGGGGGCCACCAGGGTGGCCGCACCCCCCTAGGCACGGGGTGGGCCCACCCGTGCAGCCAGGGGGTGTGGCCCCATGGTGACTCTCCTCCGTCTTGTACTCTGGCTTCGTGTTCCCCACAGTAAAATACTGACTTTGTCTTTTGTCCCATACAATTCCAAGAATATTGATTTTCTGCCTTTCTGGAACCAAAAACAGAAGAAAACAGGCAACTGGCACTGTGGCATCTTGTTAATAGGTTAGTACCAAAAAACATATAAAAACACGTCAAAGTGTAGACAAAGCAAAGCAATGTAGATACTAAAGCATGGAACATCAAAAATTATAGATACGTTTCTGACGTATCAGGCATTCGAAGACCTCAAGCGCTTAATCTCTACATCCCACGTACTGGTAATGCCAAAGGAGAGAGAGCCCATGCTGCTCTATATTGCTGCAACACATCAAGTGGTTAGCACGGCCCTCATGGTCGAACGACCCGAAGACGCAAAACCCATAGGGTCTAGCGCCCAGTCTATTACCTCAGTGAGGTACTGACGCCTACAAAGAAAAGGTATCCCCATTACCAAAAGCTTGCCTATGGCGTATTCGTGACTGTGCATCGATTGTGCCATTACTTCCAAGAGCATCAAATCATGGTCGTCAACGACGCGCCACTATCACACATCCTCAACAACCCCGAAGCTAAAGGAAGAGTAGCCCTATGGGGTATCGAGCTATCCCCATGGGTCATCATCTATGAGCGTCGCACCGCCATCAAGTTGCAGGTGCTTCCTGACTTCTTTGTCCACTGGATGGAGCTCCATCTTCTGGATACTCCGGACATGTCCTAGCTCTGGACAATGCACTTCGACGGCTCCAAACGGGACGCCAGAGCCAGAGCCTAAGTAATCTTGACATCCCCTCAAGGGGACAAGATGAGGTACGTGTTGTGGATGAAATTTCGTGCATCCAACAACAAGGTTGAATACGAGGCACTCCTGCACGGCATGCAGATGGCCAAAGATTGTGGCACCACACGATTGGTCATCTACGGTGACTCCAATCTTATCGTCCAGCAGACGATGAACCAATGCGATGACATTAATGAAAACATGATCGCCTACCGTGACCTCTACAACGCACTCAAAGGTGACTTCGATAGCTGTGAGCTCCGGCACGTTGGCCGGGAAAGCAATGAAGAGGTCGACAAGATTACCAACATCGGGTCCACTTGCCCCCCGGTACTGCCAAGCGTTTTCCTCGAACAGATCTACGAGCACTCCATCAAGCGCAAAACTCCCAAGGGCATAGTCGAGGCTGCGGGACACTCGGGGGCTGCGCCACCCGAAAAGACAGAGGCATCCGAAGAGCCAGACATGGACATCGAGCTTGTGAGCGTCATGTAGGTCCTAGAAATCGAGCAAACATGGACCCAACCATACCTCAGGTACCTTCTAAGAAAGCAATTACCCAAGGACTCAACGGACGCCAATCATATCGCTCGCCGATCAAAATCCTTCACCATCATAAACGGTGAGTTGTACAAGAGCAGGATCACCGGGGTACTCCAGCGATGCGTCACCAACAATGACAGGAAGAGAATCATCCTCGACATCCATGAAGGCATCTACGGCCACCACGCCGGTAGTCGCGCCTTAGTCGCCAAGGCCCTACGAGTTGGATTCTACTGGCAAACCGCGATGCGTGATGCCAAGGAAATTGTCGAGAAGTGCAACGCTTGACAAAGGTTTGTAGACAAACCACACGCACCCGGCTCAGAGCTACGTCCCATACCATTGGCTTGGCCCTTTTCCCAATGGGGACTCGACATGGTTGGCAAACTGCAGAAATCCTCACCCGGAGGACATGTCATCCTTCTGGTGGCAGTCGACAAATTCACAAAGTCGATTGAGGCCATGCATGTCACTAACCAAACCGGCACCATTGTCGTCAAGTTCTTCTAGTCCATTGTCTACAGGTTCGGGGTGCCTCAGAGCATCATAACCGACAACGGGATGAAATTCACCTCGAAGGAGTTTCGAGACTTCTGCGAAGGACTTGGCATCAACGTCACATACGCCTCTGTGGCGCATCCACAGACAAACGGGCAGGTCAAAAAGGCCAACGGCCTCGTCTTCTATGGAATCAAGAAGCGATTACTGCGCCCACTCGAATGATTGGCAGGAGCATGGGCATATGAACTACCCTCTGTCCTTTGGAGCCTACGCACAATGCCAAACAGCGCCATCGGCTACACGCCCTTTTTCATGGTGCACGGAGCCAAAGCAATGTTGCCCGCCGAAGTATGCTATAAGGCCCCATGGGTCGTTGCTTACAACAAATCCAAATCAACAGCCGCACTCGAGGATGCCGTCGACACACTAGATGAAGCTCACGACATCATTGCGGCCCGTTCGACGGTGTACTAGCAAAGTATCTGCAACTACCATAGTAGACGGATATGCCCAAGGTCCTTCGTCGAAGGAGACATCGTACTGCAACTCAAGCAAAAAGGACACCTGAAGCTAGAATCACCCTAGGAAGGACCCTAAGTGGTCACCGAAGTAATCCTAGGTGGTGCCTACCGCCTCAAGGACGTTGAGTCCGGAGTAGCATACTCTAACCCCTGGAACGTCGCACAATTGCGACGCTTCTACCCTTAGCCGTCTTTACTTTCAATAAGGCTATTCAGCCAGGATACTCAGCCGAAACTTGTATCCCCTACTATGCAATGAATAAAAGCTAAGTTCCTTAGCAAACATACTTTTCTCTCTTATGTACATTTACATTCCTAAATACGCTCGGGGGCTTCGCCTCACCCTATGACTTCGTCGATTGTCACAATACTGCATCACCATGAGTAGCTGATCACGTCGGGCTAACGAAAAGGACATGCAAAAATCAACATCAACAAAGCACTACGTGCAAATACATCTTTACAAACTTTACAAGGGCACAAAAAAGCCCAAACGAAACTATACATATTTTACATTACTTTGTCCAAAACCTGCAGGACTCAACTACGCTAGATCATGACGTTTGTCCGCTCGTCAAAGAAGTCCACGATGTCCTCGGCATGGCGAGCCACTGCAGCATAGTGCGGGCGCATATTCCAAGCCATGCCATCCAGAGGAACACGTGGCCCCACCGCTATTTCCGCAAAATCCACGTCACGATGATGCAGCTGAACAAGCGCCAGCACCGTGTTTGCACCAGCAACAAGTTGTTGGTGCACAAGATCCTTTACGGCGTCTATGCTTCGGAACTTCCCTAGCAGCCCCAAAACTCTGGATCCAACCGTCTCTAGGGGAAACATGGCAGCCCAGATAGACGCGAGTGATGACCTCACATGCTTCAACACCTAAAGCACCTGGTGGACACAATCCTTAACCGTCTCAACCATAGTCGCTCGGTCATGATCCATCTAGAAGAAACCTCCGGCCTCCAACTCTTATTGGGTGAGGCAATTGAGCCTAATAGTAACACGCTCCTTCTCTTCCTACGGAAGAAGATTGACAACTACAAAAAAAGAGTAGCAGCTCAGAAGCCGCAGAGATCGGGCCCAGCAGAAAAACAAACTAAGGACATCAACGATGACTTACATTGCAGTTTCTCGTCGATCTGCCGAAATTCTTCAAGAAGATACTCCTCTCTCGCAACGGCCCACTCCGTCTTGGACATCCAAACATCCGCATTGCCACAGATGATAAGGACATCCTTCTCTAGGCTTCGGTCATGCATTAAAGGCAACTATGATGCTTCACTTGTCGTCGGACGGGCAACAACCAAGGCAGATGATGTGGTCACGGGGTCAGCATTTGAAGGGCCCTAAGAGGCGCATAAGTGACAAAACATAAGGACAAGCGCAATCAACAGTAGTAGAAGGAAACACATATATTCACATCAATATAACCACTACGTGGTAGCATCAAGGTCATCAAGTACAGGACATTACAAGCGCCATGGCAGAAGCAGGTTGAAAACTATAAAAGCAGCTATGCAGTAGAAGGACCCTACGGGGCAGCGGCATCTGGAGCAACTTCGGACTCCGAGGCCCTCGCCTTGGACGCCCGCTGCTGCTCTAACGCATAGGTGGCTAGAAGGTCAATGATACGGGGACCAAAATGCTTGCAGCAAGAGGTGAAGGAAGAAAAGGCTACCTCAGTGTCATCTGCCGCCACCGGCATCTTGGAGGTGACCTGGTTCAGGTTTAGCTGTGCGCCAGTCGCCATCGCCAGGCCTAGGGTAGTGCCCACGCCCTTCTGGGTCTTCTTGTAATCTGCAAGCGCATCACCCGCCAGGGCCTTCGCCAAGGAGTCGACGTCGTCGAGGGTGGCGCCCTTCGGAAAGATCTCCCGGTAGAAGTGGGTAAGGACCTCCTTGGCCTTTCCCAACGTCTCAACGGTAGATCTGCAACGGTCTTTGACCGCCGCAACCGCATCCTCCATGGGCTCCCCATGCTCCAAGAAATCACGATCAAACGCAATGCCGGTGGCATCTGTGGGCACGTCAAACAAGTTTCGGGTCAGGCAAGTGAGATGCATCAAGAATCTCAGGCAAAAGAAAAAGTATGGTAACTCACCAGACAACGCTTTGGCAGCAGCCATAAGTTGCTCCGCAATCCCCATTCTCCCGAGATGCAGCAGCAGCTACAAGTTGTTCTTTGCGCTCCTGTGCCTCCTGCCTGCAAGGGCCTCCATGGCATATTTCGCCTTGGTCTTCGCTTGGCTATACCTCTTTTCGAGTGCGTTTGGCTTAAAGAGAGCCTCATTGTTCTCATATGTGAAAAGGAAAAGGAAAAAAGATCAGTAAACAAAACTCATCATTGGCACCCGAGGAAAATGAGCAGAAGTGTACACACCTTGGAGTTGCTGAAAGCTTTCCTCCAAGATGAGGTATTGCTGCCCGAGGCGGTTGATGTCGCGGATGAAGGGTTGCAGCAAAGAAACAACAAACCAGGTAAATAAAGGACTCGGGGGCTCGCCCGCGTCAAAGGGATAAGTACTTACATGACCACCCGAAGACTCCGAAGGAGTAGCTTGCATCTTCCGAGTAACGACCGCACGAGTCCTTGGCTTCGAGGAGCTCGATACAACGTCACCAGAGTTGGCCGGTATCTTCGGGGAGGAGGTCACATGCTCTACATGCACCACCTTTGAATACACGACTACCTCTTCAGTCTCATCCTTTACGGATTCACCTGAGGAGGATCCCCTGATGCAACAAGAATAAGCAAGTCACTCAAAACATCGAGAAGATTATAGTTTAGCACAATCAAAACATAGAAGCATCTGATACTTACGAAGGGATATCGGAGAGGTTAAAGACCGGCGTCGTCTTATTCTTCTTGGCATGCGGCTGAGGGGCCACGGCCCGGAGGGGCATCGCAGGAATGGGAGAGGTAGCACCTTCATCCGCAGAGTGTCGCTGCAGAAAGGCGGGCCCCTTTGGTGATGGCATTGTCATGGCATCCGAGCTTTCGCTCCGGGCTCTCTTGCGAGAGTTCCCTTCGCTATGCTCGGGGGATTCTGTAGTCGGCAAATGCGCGGGAGGGACCGTGGAATCAGCTTCTGCGTTCCCGCCATTTGGCGCAGTTGTGTACTTCTCAGGAAGGGGAGGCATCATGCCCTCCACCTTAAGTTCCTATGGAACACCGAAGACGCATGTCAAAGTCAAAGACATAAAACACAAACAAAATAAAATGCACTACATGCAAGTACAAGACTCACCTGAGGAACTTCCTTCCTCGCGCTGAAGGGGGCAGTCAATGACTTCCTCGGCAACTCCTCGTTGGCCCTGAACTTCAGCAGGGGTCGAAGCGCCCGGTCAAGGTCGGCTGAGGACATCTCCTCATCTGACACTCTCGTCGGGTCACTGGCGCCGAAATACAGAAACATTGGGTACGCCCTCGCCTGGAGGGGCTGCACCCGACGCTTAAGGAATGTCCAGATGATGTCGACACCGGAGACCTCCTTGCCTCAAACCAGCTGGAGCGCCTCCACTCGCTTGTAGATCTTCTCCACCACTTCGGTTTCACCCTCCATAATGTCGTTAGCCCATGAACACTTTCCAGTGACCACCTTGCTGGCGTCGAAGGGAGCCAATCCATAGTGTTGGTCGTCGAGCTTGGAGTCGCAAAGATATAACCACTTGTTCCTCCATCCTTGGATGGATTCGCATAGGTGGAAGGTGAAGTACTGGATGTTGGTGCGGATGGATATTCCAAACCCGCCCAGCGCGTAAACGTCGTTAGTACCAGACTGCCTCTTCAGGGAATATAGTTTCCTGAAGAGGCCAAAGTGTGGCTCGATTACGAGCCAACACTCGCATAGCATGATGAAGCATGCAATATGAAAAAGGGAGTTGGGCGACAACTGATGGAGTTGCAGCCCGTAAAGAAAAATGAGCCCACAGAGAAATTCTTGGGCAGGGAGAGAAAGCCTACGGATGACAAACGCGTAAAACATAACCCTAAAACCTTCGGGTGCATCTAGGGTTACCTCAGAGCCAGTAAGAATGGCGTCGCTTTTCTCCTCCAGGATCAGGCCGGATTCGCGCAGGCGGTGTAGGTCCACCTCCCTCATCGATGACCGCCGCCAGCTACCATCAGTGACGCGGCTGGCAGTGGTAGCCTTCTTGGCGGCACCGGTGGCGCTCGTTCCAGCGGCAACAGAGGAGGACTTATTTTTCTTGCCCATCTTTCTAGCATGGTGCACGATGCGATGGGAGCGAAGGAAATAAGAGGGGAAAACATGAAGATTGTCTAGTGCATAGTGCGAACGAGCTCTAGAAGCAGAGGAGACAAATCGATAGAGAAACAAGAGAGCAAATGGCGAAGGGAAAATCTACCACGATCCCTCACGGTATAAAACGACGAGGTCGACGATGCAGAACTATGATCCATTTACGCTTACACATGTCCTTCATCGTGACATACATGTGGCGGGAACCGTCTGAACCGTCGCGAGCACACTGTCCACCATGCGCGTAAATCGAGGAGGCGCAGTAAATTTTCACGTAAACAGCGCGTGACTAGTCAAATATCGATTAGCAAGTGGGACCCATGATCATCTCGTCATATCTCTTCTTCTACCACATACGGTTGAGCTCACCAGGCGTCAGCAATGACGTCAGCAAAAGTGAAGGCCAGCAACGCCTCCAATCTTTTCGACTCCAAATAAAAGTACTTACTCGAGTCTGCGACTCAACCAACTACTCGGGGGCTACTCCTATCAGGAGTGCTGGTCACGCACCTGAAAATTTGGTAAGGTCCCCTGAGTCAGTCGAAGAAATTCCTAAAGCTTCGAATCCTTCTTCGAGTCTATGACTCAATTACGGAATCAGGGGCTACTCCCATAGGGAGCGCTGGCCACGCATTCAAAAAAGTGCCGGCATTGATGGCGTTTTCCAAGGTCATCCAAAGAACTTCCGGATCATCGTAATGACTAATAACTATAAGTCTCTGCTCGAGTCTGCAACTCAAATAGACACTCGGGGGCTACTCCCATAGGGAGTGCTGGTCAGGCACCCTATAAATTATGTAAATGAGATCTTTTGGATCCTTCATGATTAAAATAAAGCATACATCTCATTCAGCAATTCTCCTTGAAATAACGCTAAGAGAGGCAGCGTCTCCTTAGTCACCCGAAACGCCTCCGCAACGATAAACTTTAGGATGATGTGTTTGTGATGCAAATATAAGACCTATAGATACTTCTGATGGCCTGGCAACGCACCCGACTGTGCTCTGCTAGTAATATTTTGTGTCAGCAAGCACGATGAAAAATCCCGACGGACACGTTGGGTACATAACTCATAACACTGTAATTCGACTCCTGTAAGACCGCCGCGGCCTGGGTAAAATTACACCAGCAATTTTACGGATTCGAGTCCAGGGACTTGAGTCTGAAGTAGATCGTGTTGTTTTGTCCAAAGACAGTTAACTGACCCTGATCCATCGGGTGAGTCAGGCACACGTATCAACAATCCCTATGAACCAACACATCGGCTCAAAACTTGTTCAGATGAAAGCACCCGAAAGACTTAAGAGTCTCCAATCGAATCTACAATTCGACTGAACACTCGGGGGCTACTGACATGGGTATGCCCTATGGGTGCCTTATGTTAGCCTACCCGGTATCAGCCTGGCGGAGGCCCACATAATCACCCTCTACGGATGGCGAAGCCCAGGAAGGATTCAGGTGACCTAGGACCATAAGGATGCGACTTCTTGGGGAACACGACCAGCTGTAGATAGAATTTCAAAGGTTCAAACCCTAACTTGTAACCGAATCGACTTAACCCCGAGACCTGGCCTCCCCATATAAAGGACAGGAGGGCACGGCGAGGAGGATAATCCAGAACCCTAGCATACACCACGCCAGATCCAATCTGCGCACCCCTGTAACCTCATGTTCTGCCATAAATCAAGAACAAACAAGGAGTAGGGTTTTCTCTCCGGGGGCCTGAACCTGGGTAAACCTTGTGTCCCCATGTTGTGAATCTGTTAGCCGTTCCATGATTTCCAGCGTCCCCTCCTTCTCCAAAACCCAAGTCCATAATAATGGGCATTGATGAGTCGAACCCTCGTCACCCCCTCGCTCTAGCGGCTGCGTGCCCCCGTCACTTCTTTGCTCGATTCCAGTCGCTCCCAGCCACCTCTAATACGTCATAAACGTATCTATAATTTTTGATGCTCCATGCTTGTTTTATATCATTTGTCTTATGTTTTGTCTACACTTTGAGGTATTTTTATACACTTTCTAGAACTAACCTATTGACAAGATGCCACAGTGCCAGTTGCCTATTTTCTGCTGTTTTTGGTTTCAGAAAGCTAAAAAATGAATATTCGCAGAATTGGACGGGACAAAAGCCAATCTTCATATTTTCCTGGATTGAAACGGAAAATCAAAGCAGAGACGGAGTAGGGCACCAGGGTGGCCAGACCCTAGGTGTGTGCGGGCCAGCCCTAGTGACGCCTATAGGGGGTGTGGGCCCCTGGCCCTCCATCGACCTTGCCTCCTTCGCCTATAAGAAGCCCCTGACTCAGAAACCCTAAATCATCTGGGGGAAAAGCCACGAAAACCTCTGCAGTGCCGCCACCACCGATGGGGAGATTCAGGGGACAGAAGACTCTGTTCCGGCACCCTGCCGAGATGGGGAAGTGCCCCCGAAGACATCTCCATCACCGTTGTTGATTCACATGATGAGGAGGGAGTAGTTCTTCCTCGAGGCTAAGGGCTCTACCGGTAGCTATGTGTTCATCTCTCTATATATATGCAGGATCATATTGTGATCATGAGCTTTGTAATCAAGTAGATCTACTCTGTTACTCAAGTGCTTCAATAGATCTCTTCTCTCCCCACGTGTGTGAAAGTGACAGCGTGCACGCCGTGGTGGCACTTAGGCAAGAGTTCATAAATACTTATCATGAGTATATTTTGAGTTGGTTGTCTTTATGAAATTGTGGTGTTTGTTGGAACCATCTAGCGCTCAAGGTGACAGTGTGGGGTTATCTAGATTGGGAAAGGCGGAATTTGAGGTGTGCTTTTGTAGCCCTACCATGGATTAGAGTTCACCAACCGGAGAGTAGTTAAGAGTAGTATCATGAAGAGAATATATTTTTATGAGAGAGTGTTCACTAGTGAAAGTATGATCCCTAGGCCTTGTTTCTAAACATTAAAACAACGTTCACAACTAGATATGTTGCATGTTTGCTTGGTTCCACTCTTTTTCTTCCCGTCAAGCTCTTTTCTGGCACCATTGCCTTATAATCATCCATACCACTTGTATTTCACTATCTCTTCGCCGAACTAGTGCACCTATACACCTGACAAGTGTATAGGGTGTGTTGGGGACACAAGAGACTTATTGTATCTTGATTGCAGGGTTGCTTGAGATGGATACCTTTGACCACTTACTCCCTGAGTTCGATAAACCTTGGGTAATCCACTTAAGGGAAACTTGCTGCTATTCTACAAACCTCTACACTTGGAGGCCCAACAACTGTCTACAAGAATAGAAGTGCATAGACATCAAGCTATTTTATGGCGCCATTGCCGGGGAGGTAAGGTAAAAGGTACTCACATCCTCCGGTGTGGGTGCTCAAAGTTATTCCTTTAGATTCTGCAATTTTGTCTTTTTGTTTCTTGTTTTCACTAGTTAGGCTTAATGGAAAACAACAAAAAATTAGAGAGCTTTATAGTATTTATCTTGAGTTAGGACATGAAGTGTTTGAAGAGAAAATTAAAAAACCTATAGAACTTTTTTTGCATGCTAATAGCAATGTTATTACTATGAATTCTTTGAACACCATTATTTCTAATGCTATGGAAACATCTAAGCTCGGGGAAGCTAGTTTTTATGAAAATGATCTTTTTAGTTCCCCAGCTTTGGAAGATAGCTATTCTATTGCTTATGATGATACCAAACCTCCAATATATGATGATTACAATGATGAATATGATATTTTTAGTCCACCTACTATTTAGGAGGAAATCAATTGTGATTACAATATGCCTCCTATATTTGATGATTATGGTGATGAGAATAATAGTGATAGCTATGTTGTTGAATTTGCTCCCACTACAATTAGTAAGAATGACTATGCTTATGTGGAGAGTAATAATTATTTTATGCATGTGGCTCATGATAAGAATGTTTTATGTGATAGTTATATTGTTAATTTCATTCATGATGCTGCTGAAAGCATGGTCTTATGTATCTCAACAATATTAAGTTTCCCCTCTTTATGTTGAAAGTTTTAAAGTTGCACTTGTTTTGCTTTCTTATGCTTGTTGCTTTGTGCTTTCATGACTTGTTTCTTTACAAGATTCCTATGCATGGGAAGTGGGTTAGACTTAAATGTGTTTTGAATTTTCTTCTTGATGCTCTCTTTTACTTCAATTGATATTTCTTATGTGAGCATCTTCTCAAACTATTATGCCTAACTTAAAGACATTAAAGAAAAGTACTTCTTGGGAGATAATCCAATAGTTTTCTTGAGTCTTGGAAGTTATTAATTCTTTAATAACCTTTCATTATCCTTTTTTTTATTTTGTCCTAATAATAACCTCTAATGAGAGGGAAGTAAGATTTGGGGAAGTTGCTGTCCCGATACAGATTTTTGTGCTTTGCTGTAAAAATTCTTGAAAAATCCCTGTACGTAAGATTGAGCTGTAATTTTATGAATAAATCCCCCAGGTTGTTATCTAACTTTCATTTGTTCAACACTTTTTGATTTGAACAACAGAAGGTCTTCGAAAAAATCGGTTTTTACCTGCTGGTCTATTTTGACATATTTCTGCCATTATTTGCATTTGTCTCCTATCGATTTCTTTTTTGGGTTCTCTTTGGTAAATTGAGCTTTTTGAAGGAATTGCTACAGTAGCTTGTGTTTTAATGAAAGTTTTGCTGTTTTGAAACTAAACCCAAAGGTTTATTACTTTTGAATGCACTAATGTTGCTAATGAAGATTGTGTGAAGTTTTGTATGAAGGGAAATTTTCAGGTGTAAAGGAAGAATGATGTAATGAGATGAAGAATGGACAAAATATCAAGCTTGGGGATGCCACCCCAAGAAATATTCAAGAGGTACAAGCGATAAAGCTTGGGGATGCCCAAGGCATCCCCTTCATCATCAATAAAAATCTCAGGTCTTTCTAGACACTTCGTTTTTATCGTTTCATGCACAGTTGTGTTGTTCTTGGAGCGTCTTAGTTTTTGTTTTTAGTTTTATTTTGCTTAGTTTGCTTCAGTAAGTTTGTTGGATTACAACACACTTCTTTTGGAGAGAGACACACTCTGTTTTCATTGCCTTGAACACTCTAGTTTTCATTCTTATTGCCTTGTGAGTGTTCTCTTTTGCTAGCACTGTGTTTAGCCTTAGTTTTCTTGTGCCTTTTTCTTAAAACATTTGGTTCTTATTTGTAGATTTGTGAGACAAACTCACTGATCTTTATTGATTAGTATCTTTGTGAGTTGTTTCAAATAAGTTGATTAGTGTTGGAAAAGAGTAGGAAGTTTCATGCTTAAGTGGTACAAAAGGAGCATTGCTTTGACTGTGGCCTAGACTTTATCATGTCATGCTAGATATTGTTTTGACCTTATGCTTAGTGATTATTGTTGTAGCATGACTTGTTCCAAACAATTGATATTGATTAATGTGCCTTGAAAGAATCATGCGTTGTTTTAGCATACAAAAGCATAATATTGTGGTATTTTCCTTTGATGTTTTGTTTGGGTTGACTTGGCACATGCTCACAAAAGCATAATCTGCATGATTATGGCCATTATTGCTCTCTTAGTTGGTCGCTCCCAGTCTTTTGCTAGCCTCCACTTGTACTGAGTAAGCTCTACTCATGCATCCAACTTCCAATAAACCAAGTTATTCCAAAGAGTCCACTATAAATTCCTATGCATGGTGTGTTACACCATTCCAAGTATATTCTTGTTTTATCTATCTTCCAAATTAAACTTGTTATGTGAAAGTTAGTGATTAAAGCTCTCACAAACTTGATGGTACACTTTATTTTTCTTGCCCCTAATAAACTTGAACCATTGTGTCATCTCTGTTATATATGCTTGCACTTATATATTGGGAATTAGCAGAACCATGCTGTAATGGGGAACGCTTTCAACATTGCACTTGTACATTGTACCCAGTTGATATCATGCTCTTTTGTTTGGATGTCGACGGTGTGAAATAAAAGGGGAGCTTGTAAGTCTATGGAGTTATGTACGTGTGTTAGAGAAACGCCTGGGCCGCTAGCCTAAGCCATGCCTAATCATGGTGGAAACTTGCAGCATCACCATAGTGAGCAATCTATGAAGCTTTCTTCTTATAAAAAAGAGACATATTAAAAAGAGGAAAGAGAGAAAAAACATAATTTCCCATGGTAAATAAGAAGATTGCTGAGATTCTTATTGCCTGCTTCCCTTGTCATTTTGTTATGGGATAGCTCATGTATCATTGGGCAAGGGGTACCCCGTTGGCGGTTCTTGTCACATCCCAAAATTTTCCAAATTTTGAAATGTGAAAAATAAATAAACAAAAGAAACAATTGTTGAAATTTATGGGGAAAAGAAACTTTTTGCTTCTAATTGGAAACATTAAAACCTTTTAAACTATTACAAAAGTTTTCCCCCAAATAAAGGTACTCCTTAAAATAAAAATAGCATTTAACAAAAACCCTAAGATCAATACATCAAGATTATCCATATATCTCCTCTACTTCAAAATTATAATTTGCAAGGTTCCCCTTCAAAATCTTTTTCACAAACTTCCTGTATTTGAAAATCTATTTTTAATCTTGAGGAATGTTCTCAACCAAAAACCATCTATACATCTCAACTACTTCATTTACATTTTTCAAACAAACTTTGTTTTGTTTTGAACCAAAAATAAAAGCAAAGAGTCTCGTTTTAAAATAACCACCATAGCTTATGTGAGATATTTTAAGATTTTGTAAAATTATTCTCTCATATTTTGAAACTTTAATTCATGGGTTATCCATGTAAGGTGGAACTAAATCAAATCAAACTCAAATAAGGAAAGAATCCAAGTCATTCCAAATATATTGTCCTCCAACTAGGCCAATATCGCACACACGCAATCGTACAATAATTGACTAATTAATAATTGAGAAAATTAAATATTTCCAAATATATATAATTTATGTCCTAAAATATTGCCCATGAATTTATGAACCCATAGAAATTTGAATCAACAAATTCGGAGCTCTAAATCAAAAGTTATAAAAGAATTAAGAAATAGAAAAAAATATAAAACGAAAAAAAATAGAGTGGCCGGCCAGGCCGGCCAAAATGGGCCAGCCCAACCAGGCCGATCGGCCATGAGGGCACCATGACCAGACACGTACATGAACGAACCAGGGAGCACTTGTCTTCATTTTCTTTGAATCTAATGCTCCTAAATGACTCTCAATTGCCCTCCTAAATTGCACTAAATGTCCCCTAATTTCTCTCCTTCTTTAATCTTCTTTAATCCAGCCCCCACCCTCCTCCTATATAAACCCCACTCCAGAAAGTTCAAAGTTTTCAACTCATCATACCTCCATTTTCATCCAAAATTCTCCTCAATCTTCTCCACCCAAATAAACCTTCAAAACAACCTCGGATCGCGGTGGCTTGAAGACGGAAGTTGTTCCCCTCGTCAAGACGGTTCCATTACCGCTGGTTTCACCTCTTTTCGTTCATCGAGCATAGAGAAAAACGCGGTCAAAGATTCAGATCTTAGAAGGTATAATCCATTTTACGCCCACCTCGTTGCTCCAAACACAATTTCCTTTGAACAGTAGATAGATCTATTTGTTATCTAAAACTTTCATGTAGAAAGTTTTTCCATCCGAGCAACTTTTTCTGTAGTCAAATCTGACATCATCATGACATCAGCGTAGTCAACAGTCAACTCGGTCAGATTAGTCAAAGTCAATTTCAGTCAATTCCCGACTTTGACTTTTCCAGATTTTAGTACGAACTCGTATAATTCATAGAAAAAGATTTAGAGGTCCAAAAATTATAAATTTGGTATCCCTGAAAAGCTGAGATTCTGTAGAATCCATTTCTGCAATAATATTACTTATTCTCTGAACAAAAAATTGATTTATAAAATAAATGGTTTAATTGGTCATTTTCACCATAAAAATTATATCTTTAGTTCTGTATATCCAAATTTAGCAAATAATATGTCTATGGATTCACAAAAACGAGTAGAACACACAGTGGAGCCGTAATTCCGTATTTTTGATTCTGTTAAAATCACGTTTTATACAGAACCATTTGTGGAGTATTTTGAGTATAAAAATTGTTGTGTAAATTATTTTTAAGTAAATACTTTTGCAAATGGTTGTAAATTGAACCGTCTGTACAGTAAAACCAAAATATAATTTTATTCTAGTATAAATAAGACCGTGGAAATTATTTTATAAGAATGGCCTTTCCAACTGTTAGAAAATGTTGCCAATTGCTACAATTGCACAAATGGTTGCATTTGTAATCTTAAAAATATAAAATGTTCATAAATCACTTAGTAATGTTAAGAACCTTGTTATAAAAATTCGTACAATAAAATTTACCATCTTGCATGCTTTGCATGATTTTTGTGTTGCCATTAGTGTTGATCTTGTGTATGTTTTGTCTTGGTTGTTTTACTTGATAGATTGTGTTGATTGTCAAGTGTGTTATTGCGAAGAGTGTACCAACACCACCAACTACTAAGGCAAGTGACACTATCATCCATGTCCTACTATTTTCACTACACTTACTGGAATTTTTGTAGTATGCATGATAGGGATACTATGTTACTATGTTATGCTATGTCCTATTAGGATATCCTTATACCTTCCTTAGTGAAAACATTGTAGTTGTAGTATGCTTAGCCCTGCTATATACTTGGGGTGGAATACCATGTTATGAATATATGAAGTGTTGGAAAATATATGTTTTATATAATAAAACAAGTACTCAATGAACCACCTGGGTGGAAATAGGATACTCAAGTTTTGGACAAGGTGGCAACAAAGGGAACCATATTTATATGGCTATCTTTTTGTATGTGCACTAGAAGAAAACCACCCAGGGACTTAGAGATTGAACATGTTTCTCGTACAGTGGCTTCCGTGTACAGCCACATGCTAAATGGGCTCTGGCTTAGTCAACTACATAGTGGAAGACCCTTGCATTGGCATCTTCAGGTTAACTAGAATTGTGTATTGGAAATATATCCATACATTGGTGCCTGGTAGACAAGCTAGCATTGTGTATTGGAAGGACTTCTATGGAAAGACTTTGTCACATTCTTGATCTGTCGGTACTCCATTTGGTGTGTACTTATACAGCGGCCACTGGTGGCGTCAAGACGAGATTGTGTCATGTGGGTAAAGTGTACAACTTCTGCAGAAGATCAAATTCTAAGTACTTAGTCGTATCCCCGGTTACGGACAACTCTGAGCAACTAAGGCCTGAAACTATGGAAGATCTCGACATTCCAATTTCTCAAAGTAAAACTTGATGGTGTCAACAAGGGATTAGAAGCACTTTGAGTCTGCCAAGGAGTTCAACAAGATTGATTGAAAGATCAAAACTATTTTGAAAAGATAGGATAAAACCATATTGCTTTCTGCAAATGAGCCTAAACTCTACTTAGCCAAATATGCATATATTGATAGGATCCAACTTATTTCCACATAGTTGTGAAACTTTCCAATACAATTCAAATGTATTGACCCTTGTGGCTGTAACTTATTATGTTGCAGGTTTGTTTGATGTTAGTGAAGTGTGTTAAATAGGATTACAACTCTACAACCAACATGACTGCATGTGGCACTTTGAAGATGAAGGACTCCATGCTATATAGTTATTTCTGCTGCATTGTAATGAGATAGCCAAATGAGCTATGTAAGATGTAATGTATTATTTTATTCCTAGTAATAAAGTTGTATTATGACCTTTGTTTCTTGATATTACATCTTAAACTGTGGATGCTAGCTATTGATCCAGGGACTAGAATTGTAAACACATGGATCTCTACCTTATCAGGTTGGGACCTCTACAGATGGTATCAGAGCACTATGTTGCCTGTAGGATTGTAACCCTAGGATTGGACAAAACCCCTTAGAAAAATAGGAGTTGTATTTGTTCCAAAAACTTATTTACAAACAATCTTGTAAACTCTTTCCTCAACCTTTTTGGTTTTTATTCTACATCCCTTCCTTTTGAACTTGATGGACAAAGCCTTCACCATGACCAATGACTTCAACTTTAGTTTCCCCAAAGACTTCAACTTAGACATCACTAAGGACTACATGTGAGAACTAAGAGATATTGGATTGCCTACCAAAAACATTGATATCATGTTAGTGTGTGGATCATATTGACCTATGAGGTATGACTATACTAGGTTGATTGTTTTCAAGAAAACTTGTTGTTTCCTTCAACTCATGAATTAAGCTCATAGGTTGTTGAGTGAATAGTTGCTTATTGATTGTTGGATTGAACTTGATTGTTTTGGGTGTTGTGTTAGAACTTATTTAGACCTACCCATCATTACTTATCCCTATCAAACCAACAGATGCCTCCTCGACGTGCCAATCCCAACCCAAACAACAACAACAATGTCACTCTCGAGATGCAGCAGTTGATGACAGCTCAAGCTCAAATGATGCAGATGATGACACAGTTTATACAAAATCCAAATCAAAATAACAACAACAACAACAACAACAACAACAACAACAACAACAACAACAACAACAACAACAACAACAACAACAACAACAACAACAACAACAACAACAACAACAACAACAACAACAACAACAACAACAACAACAACAACAACAACAACAACAATCAGAATAATCCTCCAGCACTTGACATGCTCACCAGGTTTCTGAAGCTAAGGCCTGCAAGGTTCTCTGGAACAATTGATCCAATGGTAGCCAATGACTGGTTACGTTCGGTGAACAAGGACTTAGTGACTGTTGGCTGCACCGACGAGGAAAAAGTTAGGTTTGCAACATTTTTGCTTGAAGGGACAGCAGCAACATGGTGGGACAACTTTCAGATCACCACTCCCCTTGAGGATGTGACTTGGGATATTTTTGAGGATGGTTTCCATACAGCTCACATCTCATCTAGAGTGATGAACTTGAAGAAAAAGGAGTTTCACAATCTGAAACAGCGTCATCTCAGTGTGGCTTAGTACATTGAAGAATTCAACAATCTGGCACGCTATGCACCAGATGAAGTTGATACGGATGCTAAGAGAAAAGATAAATTTCTCGAAGGACTTAATGATGAGTTGAACCTGCAACTGTCTGTTGCCTATGTTCCAACTTATCAATCACTCTGTGACAAAGCCACCATCTTGGAAAACAAGATGAATCAAGTTGAGAACAGAAAGAGAAAGCATAAACTCGAGTATCACTCAGGATCATCACAAAAGAAGCGTTCATTCAAAAATAGCAATGGAGATTCTGGACCATATCAGCATCACCACAACAATAATGGAAGTGATAATAATGGAAATGATACTGACAATGGAGATGACCTTGGTCAGAACCAACATGGCAATTCCAGGAAGAAAGACATTAGCCAGTTGCAGTGCTATAATTGCAAGGAACTTGGACACTATGCATTAGACTGTCCTGATAAGAAAAAGAAAAAGGGTGCTAGAAACTCCAATGCAAATGACTCCAATGTGACCCAGAAAGGACATGTGAACCACATTGACATGTATGGAACCCTTGAAGAAATAGAGGATGTGGATGTCAGGAATTAATTAACTCAGATGAGTCAAATAAAGATTTCTTGTTTGGATATCAATCATTAAACCCATAGTCAAGTGGACCATCAATGTAACCCTAAGACTTTCTTTTAAGGGTGGTAGTACCCTAGTTGTCTTCAAGCCAACTTGTAACCCTAGCCTTTCCAAATCTCGGGACGGGATTTCTTTTAAGGGTGGTAGCCTGTCACATCCCAAAATTTTCCAAATTTTGAAATGTGAAAAATAAATAAACAAAAGAAACAATTGTTGAAATTTATGGGGAAAAGAAACTTTTTGCTTCTAATTGGAATCATTAAAACCTTTTAAACTATTACAAAAGTTTTCTCCCAAATAAAGGTACTCCTTAAAATAAAAATAGCATTTAACAAAAACCCTAAGATCAATACATCAAGATTATCCATATATCTCCTCTACTTCAAAATTATAATTTGCAAGGTTCCCCTTCAAAATCTTTTTCACAAACTTCCTGTATTTGAAAATCTATTTTTAATCTTGAGGAATGTTCTCAACCAAAAACCATCTATACATCTCAACTACTTCATTTACATTTTTCAAACAACCTTTGTTTTGTTTTGAACCAAAAATAAAAGCAAAGAGTCTCGTTTTAAAATAAGCACCATAGCTTATGTGAGATATTTTAAGATTTTGTAAAATTATCCTCTCATATTTTGAAACTTTAATTCATGGGTTATCCATGTAAGGTGGAACTAAATCGAATCAAATTCAAATAAGGAAAGAATTCAAGTCATTCCAAATATATTGCCCTCCAACTAGGCCAATATCACACACACGCAATCGTACAATAATTGACTAATTAATAATTGAGAAAATTAAATATTTCCAAATATATATAATTTATGTCCTAAAATATTGCCCATGAATTTACGAACCCACAGAAATTTGAATCAACAAATTCGGAGCTCTAAATCAAAAGTTATAAAAGAATTAAGAAATAGGAAAAAAATATAAAACAAAAAAATAGAGTGGTCGGCCGGCCAAAATGGGCCAGCCCAACCAGGCCGATCGTCCATGAGGGCACCACGACCAGGCACGTACATTAACGAACCAGGGAGCACTTGTCTTCATTTTCTTTGAATCTAATGCTCCTAAATGACTCTCAATTGTCCTCCTAAATTGCACTAAATATCCCCTAATTTCTCTCCCTCTTTAATCTTCTTTAATCCAGCCCCCACCCTCCTCCTATATAAACCCCACTCCAGGAAAGTTCAAAGTTTTCAACTCATCATACCTCCATTTTCGTCCAAAATTCTCCCCAATCGTCTCCATCCAAATAGACCTTCAAAATAACCTCGGATCGTGGTGTCTTGAAGACAGAAGTTGTTCCCCTCGTCAAGACGGTTCCATTACCGTTGGTTTCACCTCGTTTCGCTCATCGAGCATAGAGAAAAACACAGTCAAAGATTCATATCTTAGAAGGTATAATCCATATTACGCCCACCTCGTTGCTCCAAACACAATTTCCTTTGAACAGTAGATAGATCTAGTTGTTATCTACAACTTTCATGTAGAAAGTTTTTCCATCTGAGCAACTTTTTCTATAGTCAAATCTGACATCATCATGACATCAGCATAGTCAACAGTCAACTCAGTCAGATTAGTCAAAGTCAATTTCAGTCAATTCCCGAGTTTGACTTTTCCAGATTTTAGTACGAACTCGTATAATTCATAGAAAAAGATTTATTAGTCCAAAAATTATAAATTTGGTACCCTGAAAAGCTGAGATGTAGAATCCATTTCTGCAATAATATTACTTATTCTCTGTACAAAAATTTGATTTATAAATTAAATGGTTTAATTGGTCATTTTCACCATAAAAATTATATCTTTAGTTCTGTATATCCAAATTTAGCAAATAATATGTCTATGGATTCACAAAAACGAGTAGAACACAGTGGAGCCATAATTCTGTATTTTTGATTCTGTTAAAATCACGTTTTATACAGAACCATTTGTGGAGTATTTTGAGTATAAAAATTGTTGTGTAAATTATTTTTAAGTAAATCCTTTTGCAGATGGTTGTAAATTGAACCCTCCGTACAGTAAAACCAAAATATAATTTTATTCTAGTATAAATAAGACCGTGGCAATTATTTAATAAGAATGGCCTTTCCAACTGATAGAAAATGTTGCTAATTGCTACAATTGCACAAATGGTTGCATTTGTAATCTTAAAAATATAAAATGTTCATAAATCACTTAGTAATGTTCAGAACCTTGTTATAAAAAATTTTACAATAAAAATTACCATCTTGCATGCTTTGCATGATTTTTGTGTTGACATTAGTGTTGATCTTGTGTATGTTTTGTCTTGGTTGTTTTACTTGATAGATTGTGTTGATTGTCAAGTGTGTTATTGCGAAGAGTGTACCAACACCACCAACTACTAAGGCAAGTGACACTATCATCCATGTCCTACTATTTTCACTACACTTAGTGGAATTTTTGTAGTATGCATGATAGGGCTAGGGCTACTATGTTACTATGATATGCTATGCTATGTCCTATTAGGATATCCTTATACCTTCCTTAGTGAAAACATTGTAGTTGTAGTATGCTTAGCCCTGCTATATACTTGGGGTGGAATACCATGTTATGAATATATGAAGTGTTGGAAAATATATGTTTTATATAATAAAACAAGTACTCAATGAACCACCTGGGTGGAAATAGGATACTCAAGTTTTGGACAAGGTGGCAACAAAGGGAACCATATTTATATGGCTATCTTTTTGTATGTGCACTAGAAGAAAACCACCCAGGGACTTAGAGATTGAACATGTTTCTCGTACAGTGGCTTCCGTGTACAGCCACATGCTAAATGGGCTCTGGCTTAGTCAACTACATAGTGGAAGACCCTTGCATTGGCATCTTCAGGTTAACTAGAATTGTGTATTGGAAATATATCCATACATTGGTGCCTGGTAGACAAGCTAGCATTGTGTATTGGAAGGACTTCTATGGAAAGACTTTGTCACATTCTCGATCTACCGGTACTCCATTTGGTGTGTACTTATCCAGCGGCCACTGGTGACGTCAAGACGAGATTGTGTCATGTGGGTAAAGTGTACAACTTCTGCAGAAGATCAAATTCTAAGTACTTAGCCGTGTCCCCGGTTACGGACAAATCTGAGCAACTAAGGCCTGAAGCTATGGAAGATCTTGACATTCCAATTTCTCAAAGTAAAACTTGATGGTGTCAACAAGGGATTAGAAGCACTTGGAGTTTGCCAAGGAGTTCAAAAAAGATTGATTGAAAGATCAAAACTATTTTGAAAAGATAGGATAAAACCAATTGCTTTCTGCAAATGAGCCTAAACTCTACTTAGCCAAATATGCATATATTGATAGGATCCAACTTATTTCCACATAGTAGTGAAACTTTCCAATACAATTCAAATGTATTGACCCTTGTGGCTGTAACTTATTATTTTGCAGGTTTTTTTGATGTTAGTGAAGTGTGTTAAATAGGATTACAACTCTACAACCAACATGACTGCATGTGGCACTTTGAAGATGAAGGACTCCATGCTATATAGTTATTTCTACCGCATTGTAATGAGATAGCCAAATGAGCTATGTAAGATGTAATTTATTATTTTATTCCTGGTTATAAAGTTGTATTATGACCTTTGTTTCTTGATATTACATCTTAAACTATGGATGCTAGCTATTGATCCAGGGACTAGCATTGTAAACACAGGGATATCTACCTTATCAGGTTGGGACCTCTACAGTTCTCTATGATACACATGTACTTACTATGACAAGAACTTACCGGTGACCAAAGTTGAGTAGCATGAGGAGCGGCCCTCGTACTCAAGGGACATGAGATTGCCAACTTATACTTTGTCAAGCATATACTCCATACTTTGTTCACTTTAACCTTAATCACTTCAAGATGCTTATGATAGGGGCAATGAGAGCTGAAAGCTAACAAGTACCATAATTTTTGGAAGCTCTTTATGAGACTTGAAATCCCTACTTCCCTTTGAAGGGCCTTTCTTCCACTTTTATATTGAGTCTCCACCTTCTATCCTTAGGCACCAATTAAGAGAGCATAGTTTCCATTCTTAAGTTTATGTGCATTGTACCAAAACTTATTGATTGATTCATAATGTTGATATTGCTTGTTCTTAAACTATTTGTATCTAGTCACCCTTATGAACTTCGAAGGTGTCCTATGCATTTATGTTTTGCTACTCCATGAAGGACAAGCTGAATACCACTATGTTATGTTTTCTATATGTGAAACAAACAAACATCTTTCAATGCATTGTTATTCATGAATCTTTGTTTGTATTCTTTCATGTTGCAACAAAGTTACTATGTCTTATTGTTAGAATTTCATCTTTCATGCTCATGTTTAGAGTACTTTGATCCCAGCTTTCAATGCTTTGCAAATGTTTTGATCTTGATTGTGATGGTGCATGTCACCCCAAAAATTATTCTTTTTATCACTTACCTACTCGAGGACGAGCAGGAGTTAAGCTTGGGGATGCTTGATACATCGTAAACGTATCTATAATTTTTTATGCTCCATGCTTGTTTTATATCATTTGTCTTATGTTTTGTCTACACTTTGAGGTATTTTTATACACTTTCTGGAACTAACCTATTGACAAGATGCCACAGTGCCAGTTGCCTGTTTTCTGCTGTTTTTGGTTTCAAAAAGCTAAAAAATGAATATTCTCGAAATTGGACGGGACAAAAGCCAATCTTCATATTTTTTCCGGATCGATACGGAAAATGGAAGCAGAGACAGAGTAGGGCACCAGGGTGGCCTGGTCAGCACAGGGCCTTCTACCCTGGTTCGGCGCTGCTCCTCAGTTCGGCTAGGCCGAAAACCTATTTTTCTAGGATGGCCTGGTCAGCACAGGGCCTTCTACCCTGGTTCGCTCCACATGTCTCAAAAAATAATACTGGACGAGGTTGAGGAGGAACGGGGATTTAGCCTGGAGCTCGTGAGGACGATGAGGTTGAGGGAGCTGGTCCGGTATGAGGTGTCCAGGGAAACGATCACCGAATTTGCATCTGTGGGAGTTCAGGCATGCGACGGCCGGACGATCTGCTAAAGGAGGCTAGCTCAGGGATGCTGCGTCCCAACAACCTATAGAAAAGTAGACGATCTCGGGATTCTAGTCGTTGATTCATGGAGCTAACGAGAGTGTCCTCGATCTGTGAAGCAGGCGGGTTCAGGATGGACAGGGCCGGCGGCGGAGGTGCTCTTGGTCCAGTGCAACGGTGGTGTGTGCACTCCTGGTCTAGAGGGGCAGTGGGGGAGGCGATCCTGGTGCATAGAGGCAGCGACAAAGGTGCTCCTAGTACACATAGGCATTGGCGAACGTGATGCAGCCCGTCCTACGACCGCTACTACATCTACTCCCACAAGCTCCCCAAGTGGACCCATGACTCGCGCCCGAGCCAAACTCCTTCAAGCTAAGGTGAACTCGCTCCTCTCCTTGTGTGACTTCGATACACCTTTGGATGGCCTGCTACTTCATAACCATACCTTGTGCATCATCAGGTACGAAGAGAAGAACCCATAGGACGGAGGCACGCCAGCAGACAAGACCAAAAACTCTCTGTCGCCAGCGGTACTACCGGACCTGGCGACCGGTACTACCGCTTGGCGGTACTACCGCCAAATGCTACTGCCAACAACAGAAGGTTCCAGAGCTGCCCAAGAACTCTCTGTCACTGGCGGTACTACCGGCCCCGGACCCGGTACTACCGGGCTGCGGTACTACCGCCCCCTGCTACCGCCACCAACAGAAGGCCCCAGCGCAAGTCCCAGGATGACAAGCGGTACTACCGGCCAGGAAGCGGTACTACCGCACGACCGGTACTACCGGTCGGGCTGGACCGGTACTACCGGACCTGGCAGAGCCTAACGTGTTAATTCGGCCCAGCGCCTTGTAACCCTCTCTATATTTCGCTATTTGTTCCCAAAATACCCCTGTTTATGTGGTTGGCCTATATATAGCCCCCACCCTCTATTGTAAACCGGAGACTTGGATAATAATAGATATTAAGGAAACCCTTTGAGGAACTTATATCTATTGGTCTCATGCTCCTACCAAGGAGCACCGGATTATCCACCCCCCTCTTGGATCTTGCCTAGTGCGTTCAAGTTGTACAAGGCCTTGGGTTCTCGGTTTCTCGCCCCCAAGTCGTCAAGATCTCACCAAGCACCTCATCCCCCGTTGTTGGCGTGGAGAGCGAGCTTCGCCCAACACCGATCCTAGGGATTATGTTGGACCGGTTGCCACCGGCGTGAGGAGTAGGCGTGTATCGTGTTTTGGAGTGTGTGTGTTCGTGGTTTTCATCGCCTTCCTCGATTTCATCCTCCGACCACCGCTTTCCCCTCGTTTCTCGCGGAATTCGTGAAAGATCGGGCCAACCCCAGGGTTACCCCCTAACATATTGGTATCAAGAGCACGGTTGATCACGAATTTGCCCCCCAATTTTTCTTTTATCCACCTTAAAATCGAAAATCCCACCAAAAAGAGCCCCAATTTGCCTTCGGATCGATCTCTGGATTTGGTGAGTTTTTCGTGGTTTTGGTCCATAGATCTGTTGCTTTGGGAGTCGATCTATAGCCCCTGTTGTTCCTAGCCAGCCTTTTGGTCAGTTCCCCCACGGATTTGAGGTTTGTGTCAAGTGGATCTCGTTTTCGTTCGTGTTCTGTGACCAGCGGTACTACCGCCCGTGACAAGCGGTACTACCGCCGACCGGTACTACCGCCCGTAACAAGCGGTACTACCGCCGTCCGGTACTACCGCCTGTCCCAAGCGGTACTACCGCCAGCAACAGAAGGTTTTTCTTCCTTCCGCTTGACACCTCATTTTCGCTGGCTGACTTTTCCCCTTTAGCCTGTTCGTGTTCCGCGTGTTTGTCGCCATCTCAACTCAAGCTTCCGCATCCAAGTCTTCCGCGCTCATCGACACCGCGACACTCGAACATCATCCACAACCAACGGTTGCAAGTCCTCAACAATACCAAAGGTATAACTTGCGCCACTTTGACAGCCCCATATCTTCCTTTGTGTGTATCTATCCTTTGAGAGCAACTCATTTTGTGTTTGTCTAAGCATTGTGCACTTGCCTTCGGAAAGTGAGAGTGTGAGGCCAAATACAAAAGCTAACATAGTAGCATAGCAAGGGAGAAAAAAGCGAAAGAATCAAAAAAAAAAAAAAGAGAAAAAGATACATAGTCTCCCCAACCAAAGAGAATACCAAGCTTGTAAGCCAAGAAAGAGAGAAGAAAGAGCGCACCGAGGCAAGTGCACAAATCTATTGCTTATCCTCTATTGGCAAACGAGTTGTGGTCTCTCCTTGAGTTGGTACGACACCCGAGCGTAGTCTTCGTTAGGACCTTTTGTGCTCATTTTTATAGTCGTGCTAACCCCGTTTTTCTCCACGTGTGTGTTTTCCATGTTTTTCGTAGATCGTATCCTTTTGCTTTTGATCTTTGGTTCTTTACCACGTTAGACAATAACCTTTTGCTTGGATCGTTTTGTTTGGTTTTCCACAATCCTAACCTTCCACCAAAAGCCTTTTGAGAGTTGTAACATATTTGTGTGTGAGTTTCTTGCCATTTCACTTTGCACGCTCTTCGCTCATTTGTGTGGCAATTGGTTTGATATAATCTCCAAGGTGAGGTAAAAGGCTAACTCTACGCCCCTTTCTCTCCATATACAACCCTTGTGGCTTTGCATCATGGACAGGCATGGAGAGCCATCCCAACCACCACCTCCGGAGGATGACACACAATTCATGACAAGATGGGACCATTGGAAGGTCCGAGGAGAATTCAACTATCGTTGTGAAGCTCTCGAGCGGCGCCAAGATGAACAATTTAGCGAGGCCCGTGTGGAATTCAAGAACATCGACAACCGCTTCGAAGAAGTCCGTGGCCAAATGCATGCCATGCAACACAACCTCGGTCATCAAAATGAAGCTCTTGGTCGTGCACTCGCCTCAACGGATGAGAAGCTTCAACGCATCATCGATGGACTCGCAAGGCCACGCTCGCGCGAATCAAGCTCATCTCGGCACTCCTCAAGTGAATCAAGTGCACCTCGCCGTCACGCTTCAAGGCATCGGGATGGACCCGTTCTTCAATCCATGAGCTCTTCGCAAGCGGTACCATCTCCGCGTCACGCCGCAACGTCAAGCTATGATGGTGACCTCTCCGCAAGACCTCCAAGGCGCGAAGCGAACCGACCACAACCAAGGGCACTTGTGATTCAACAAGAGCAACCTCGCATGGACCACCAAGGCCATAGACGTCGACATGTCCTTTCAACAACAAGTGAAGCTTCCGAAGAGGACGAACAAGATCACCGTCGACGGGAAGCACTCGAAGATCCTCCAAGGCGTCATCATCGACATGATCGTCCACGTCGGCAACATGATGGTCATGACGAGCCTCCCCTACACCAAGAAGAAGAAGAGCAGCCCATTGCGCACGCGGCTCGACGTCCTCCTCGCCATATGGCGCAAGCTAATGCGCCTCGGCATCAACCACGACAAGAACAAGAGCAAGCTCCCCAAGCTCGTCGTCAACAACAAGTTCCACCACCAAACGCGGCACCTCAACAACCGCAAGAGCAACGCAACAATCACCAAGCAAGACATGAGAGCTCGGATGATGATGATGACCGCCACAACCATGGCAACCGACACAACCGGAACCGCAATGGAGAAGAAACTTTTGGCAAGCTCAAATTCACCATGCCCAAGTTCACCGGTTCCAATGAGCCCGAAGAATATCTCTCTTGGGAACTCAAGGTCGACAAGATCTTCCGCATGCACAACTATAGCAATGAGAAGATGATGGCTATGGCATCCCTCGAGTTTGATGAGTATGCCAACCTTTGGTGGGAACAAGTCCAACTCGCTCGCGAAGCAAAAGAAGAGCCTCCAATCACAACTTGGCAAGATATGAAGGCTCATATGAGATCCCGCTTTGTTCCTTCACACTACACGCGTGACCTTTTCAACAAGCTTCAAACGCTTAGTCAAGGGACAAAGACCGTGGAAGAGTACTTCAAGCAAATGGAGCTCAACATGATCCGTGCCAACATTAAAGAGAGAGATGAACAAACAATGGCACGCTTCCTCAATGGCTTGAACCATTCCATCAAGTGCATCACCGAGTTCCAAAGGTACAACAACATGGTTGAGCTTGTGCACATCGCATCCAAGGCCGAGCGTCAAGTGCAAGAGGACATCAAGTACAACAAGCCCAAAACGTACTTCACCTACAAGCAAGCATCAACCACTACCCCAACAACACCAAGTGGAAGCTCCTCAAGTACCACCAAGCTTCCCTTCAAGCCCACTCTCCCTCAAGGAAAACAGCCCCCAAGTGGCAAACACACAAGGGATGATCTACCATTCAATGGTGAATGCTACAAGTGTGGAGGCAAAGGGCACAAGTCGAATGCATGTGGAAACAAGAAAGTTTTGTTCATCCATGACAACGGCGATGAAGAATACTTGAGTGAGGAAGAGTTTGATGCAAGAGTGAAGGAGGCTATGGCAAGGCAACATTTGGAAGAGGACCAAGAACTTCTCGTGTGTGAGCATGACGCAAGTCCATCGCTTGTGGTCACAAGGGTTTTGACTACCCAAGCCAACGAAAATGAAGACCAACGCTCGAACATCTTCCAAACTCGTGCCGGCATCAATGGGAAGTCCATCAAAGTTGTCATCGATGGAGGGAGTTGCCACAACCTTGCAAGTACGGAATTGTGTGAGAAACTCAACCTCACCCTTCATCCGCATAGACACCCCTACCATATCCAATGGCTAAGTGACCAAGGATCCGTCAAGATCAAGCACACCGTCTCGGTGACGTTCTCAATTGGGCACTATAAGGACACGGTGGAATGTGACGTGGTCCCAATGACGGTTTGCCACATGTTGCTCGGAAGGCCGTGGCAATATGACAAGTGTGCTTTGCATAATGGTCACTCAAACACTTACACCTTCAAATGGCTTGATAAAACTTGTGTGTTGCAACCAATGACTCCTAGCCAAATAATTGCGGA
Organism: Avena sativa; assembly: GCA_916181665.1. Taxonomy (NCBI): domain Eukaryota; kingdom Viridiplantae; phylum Streptophyta; class Magnoliopsida; order Poales; family Poaceae; genus Avena; species Avena sativa. The sequence continues at coordinate 58,338,309 of OV702283.1, read as the reverse complement.
CAATGCAAAGGCTTTAGCGAGGGCGCAATACACAAAAACACCTTGTGAGAAGAGTGGTGAGCGAGAGAACCACACCATAGTGAGTGAGAGCTACAAGCCAAACTCGAGTGGAAAAACTAAGAGTGTTCTTCTTGCCACCAAAAGTGAGATGAGAGAAGTGCGGAACAACCCATCCATCTTGCACTATGTCCTTGTTTGCAAGGGACTAGCGCAAGGAACTAACGACTTGACAAATGTTCCTCCTTCTTTGATGGCTATTTTGCAGGAATTCCAAGATGTATTTCCCGAAGAGCTTCCTCATGGCCTTCCTCCTCTTCGTGGAATCGAGCACCGCATCGACCTCATACCCGGCGCTCCACTCCCAAACCGCGCCGCGTATCGCATGAACCCGGAAGAGACGAAGGAGATAGAACGTCAAATCAACCAACTCGTCTCCAAAGGTTTGATCCAAGTAAGCACTAGCCCAAGCGCGGTTCCCGTGATCCTAGTCCCAAAAACGGATGACACGTTGCGGTTATGCATGGACTGCCGTCCAATCAATGCTATCACCGTGCGTTATCGACATCCTATACCGCGTCTTGATGACATGCTTGATGAGTTATGTGGAGCCACTATATTTTCGAAAATTGATCTTCGTAGTGGTTACCATCAAATTCGCATGGCTGAAGGTGATGAGTGGAAAACCGCCTTCAAGACCAAGCTTGGTCTCTATGAATGGTTGGTTATGCCTTTTGGCTTATCCAATTCCCCATCTACCTTCATGCGCCTCATGAACCATATTTTGAGATCTCTCATTGGGAAGAGTGTAGTTATTTACTTTGATGACATACTTGTCTATAGCAAGTCACTAGAGGAGCATGTTACTCATGTTAAGGAGGTCCTTCAAATCCTTCGTCATGAAAAGCTTTATGCTAATCTCCCAAAGTGCACTTTTGCAAGAGACAAGCTGATTTTCCTTGGTTTTGTTGTGTCTTCTAATGGCATAGAAGTGGATGTATCAAAAGTCAAGGACATACGAGATTGGCCCATCCCAACAAATGTTAGTGAACTTCGTAGTTTTCATGGGTTGGCTGGCTTTTACCGTCGCTTTGTGAAAGATTTTTCTACCATTGCTTGCCCCCTTAACGAATTGACCAAGAAAAATGTCACGTTCGTTTGGGGAAAAGCACAACAAAAGGCTTTTGATGAGCTCAAAAAGAGGCTCACCGAAGCACCACTTCTTGCTTTGCCGGATTTCACAAAAACTTTTGAGATTGAGTGTGACGCTAGTGGTATTGGCATTGGTGGCGTCCTTATGCAAAATGGGCGTCCTATTGCTTACCACAGTGAGAAACTTGATGGCGCACGCCTCAATTATCCCATTTATGACAAAGAACTTTTTGCCTTGGTTAGAGTTCTTCAAGTGTGGCAACACTATCTTTGGCCCAAAGAATTTATCATCCATTCCGACCATGAGTCGTTGAAATATCTTAAGGGCCAAGCCAACCTAAGCAAAAGGCACGCAAAATGGGTTGAGTTTATGGAGTCTTTTCCTTACATTGTCAAATACAAGAAGGGCAAAGAAAATGTGGTAGCGGACGCCTTGTCTCGCAAAAACACAAGCCTTCTTACACGACTCGAAGTCAATGTGTTGGGTCTTGATGACATCAAATCTTTGTACGCGTCCGACCCTTTCTTTGGTACAATATTTGCCCAATGTTCTTTAGACAAAGGGATTGATGATTTCTATTTGCATAAGGGTTTTCTTTTCAAACAAAACAAGCTTTGCATTCCGAAATCGTCTCTCCAACTTTTGCTTCTTCAAGAGTCCCATGGTGGAGGGCTTATGGGTCACTTTGGCCGTGACAAGACATATGACATGCTCTCCACTCACTACTTTTGGCCAAAGATGAAGCGCGACGTGGAGCGCCACGTTCAACGATGCACTACATGTATCCAAGCTAAGTCTAAGTCCAACCCCTTTGGTCTCTATATGCCATTACCTATTCCTCATGCACCTTGGTCGGACATTAGCATGGACTTTGTATTAGGCTTGCCTAGATCTAAACATGGACATGATTCCATATTTGTAGTCGTGGATCGCTTTTCTAAAATGGCACATTTCATTCCGTGCCATAAGACCGATGATGCTTCACATGTAGCCAATTTGTTTTTCAGGGAAATAATTCGGCTACACGGTGTGCCTAGAACAATCGTCTCCGACCGCGATGTAAAATTCATGAGCTACTTCTGGAAGACTCTCATGGCCAAGCTCGGCATCAAGCTCCTCTTCTCGTTCGCCTCGCATCCTCAAACCGATGGACAAACCGAGGTCGTCAATCGAAGCCTTGGAACACTCCTCCGGGTGTTGATAAAGAAGAACCTTAAAGACTGGGAGGAATGCATTCCACACGCCGAGTTCGCCTACAACCGCGCCAAGCACTCCACCACCATGAGGATCCCGTTCATGATCGTCTACGGTTTCGAGCCTCTCACCGCGCTCGATATACTTCCACTTCCACTTCATGAACGTGCCAATATGGACGTTGTCAAGCGTGCCCAAACAATGAAGAAACTCCACGAAGACACACGAGCTACTATCGAGCAACATGTCCTTCGCCAAGCTTCAAGGCTAAACAAGACCAAGAAAGAGATGATCTTTGATGAGGGCGACCTTGTGTGGATCCACTTGAGTAAAGACCGCTTCCCCAAGGAACGCGACTCCAAGCTAAAGCCAAGAGGTGATGGACCATTCAAAGTGCTCAAGAGAATCAACAACAACGCTTATGTCATCGATATCCCAAAATCAAAGTATCTTGTGAGCTCGACATTCAATGTCAAGGACCTCTCACCCTACCATGGAGAAGATGAAGTTGAGAAGGTTGAAGAGTCGAGGACGACTCTTTCCCAAGGGGGGGGAGCTGATGCAGCCCGTCCTACGACCGCTACTACATCTACTCCCACAAGCTCCCCAAGTGGACCCATGACTCGCGCCCGAGCCAAACTCCTTCAAGCTAAGGTGAACTCGCTCCTCTCCTTGTGTGACTTCGATACACCTTTGGATGGCCTGCTACTTCATAACCATACCTTGTGCATCATCAGGTACGAAGAGAAGAACCCACAGGACGGAGGCACGCCAGCAGACAAGACCAAAAACTCTCTGTCGCCAGCGGTACTACCGGACCTGGCGACCGGTACTACCGCTTGGCGGTACTACCGCCAAATGCTACTGCCAACAACAGAAGGTTCCAGAGCTGCCCAAGAACTCTCTGTCACTGGCGGTACTACCGGCCCCGGACCCGGTACTACCGGGCTGCGGTACTACCGCCCCCTGCTACCGCCACCAACAGAAGGCCCCAGCGCAAGTCCCAGGATGACAAGCGGTACTACCGGCCAGGAAGCGGTACTACCGCACGACCGGTACTACCGGTCGGGCTGGACCGGTACTACCGGACCTGGCAGAGCCTAACGTGTTAATTCGGCCCAGCGCCTTGTAACCCTCTCTATATTTCGCTATTTGTTCCCAAAATACCCCTGTTTATGTGGTTGGCCTATATATAGCCCCCACCCTCTATTGTAAACCGGAGACTTGGATAATAATAGATATTAAGGAACTCCCTTTGAGGAACTTATATCTATTGGTCTCATGCTCCTACCAAGGAGCACCGGATTATCCACCCCCCTCTTGGATCTTGCCTAGTGCGTTCAAGTTGTACAAGGCCTTGGGTTCTCGGTTTCTCGCCCCCAAGTCGTCAAGATCTCACCAAGCACCTCATCCCCCGTTGTTGGCGTGGAGAGCGAGCTTCGCCCAACACCGATCCTAGGGATTATGTTGGACCGGTTGCCACCGGCGTGAGGAGTAGGCGTGTATCGTGTTTTGGAGTGTGTGTGTTCGTGGTTTTCATCGCCTTCCTCGATTTCATCCTCCGACCACCGCTTTCCCCTCGTTTCTCGTGGAATTCGTGAAAGATCGGGCCAACCCCAGGGTTACCCCCTAACAGAACGAGCTCCGGTTCATCGAGGAAGATGGATGGTCGCCGGATGAAGCAGCAGTGTTATGGTCAAGATATATTGGAGAAAATCATGGATTATAGGAAGCGTTGTGTACACCGCGTAACGTTTCGCTTTGGTTCACTTGGTGGTGGCACATTTTTTGTAAAATGAGCTGCTGCGTGTTTGGCTAATTTTCAACATCCGGATTTTTAATCCCAGATGCCTGTTATGCCATACATCGCATTTCCAGGATTACCATTTTTGCGAGACATAATAGATTGAATATCACAGTTCATCATCCATTACAAACCATACATAAGGTCTTACAACAAATAAAAGATCACATGATCTAGTCTTAATACAATCATAGCAACGGAATAACGTAATAATAATAACGATAGCGTGGGCGAGACTCCATCTTCATGGTCACAGGCAATGCTGACGATGGGAGATGATCCTAGTTGTCGTAACCTTCCTGTGGTCCATCCTCCTAATAGTCCTCTTCATAGTCTGTCCACGGGAATAGCCAGAGACAAAGCCATGAGTACTCTTTAAGTACTCGCAAACTAAGACTAACAAGTGAAGTGGTTTTGAGTAGGAATACTAAGCTCTAGGTTGTTTTGAAAAAAGCCAGATTTACCTTAACTGAGTTCAGAAGCAAAGAAAGCTAGTTGAAAGTTTTATAACACCTAAGTGGGAACTTGAGTTTTCACTTTCACAACCCTGTTGTGGTCAAGTCAAAGTCATGATTCATTTCACAAGTCATTTTGAAATGCAGAGGTGGTACACTTTCACCACAACATTCGATACATCCATCAGGAATAATCCTGAATTCACCATACTCAGTATGCGGATAATCAATCCTAACCTTTTAATTACACGCCCTAGTATAGGCACCTCTCCTATGAGTTTGGCCTCCCAACCATGAGCATCTGTCATCTTGGGAACTTCACAGGTGGTCAATCTTCACAAGGTAGCCACAGCTCAAACCTTGGCCGCAAGGGAACCCATACTAAGGTATATAAATTTCCAGTCAAGCCCTACCCAATTTTGGGTATTGTGGTTATACGATAAAATTGGAATGGTATCGCATCCATACAAGCATCAGTTTTATAAAAGGGCTAAGGCTCATGCCTCAACATTTTCATCATCAAAATCATCTAGTGTTCAAGAACACATGTCAAAACATTTCATTAGAATGACTCATCATTCTAAGGTTTTCATAATCATTTTCACCAAGTATTCCCATCTAAAGTGATCAAGTTTTATGCTTAGCACTAGCAACTACAAGTGGGGGTTGAACTAATGAGGGTGGTAATCAAGGGTGAATTATCTAAGTTCAATCTCATGCCTCAGTATGACATCAAGATTTATCTAACTTAGACCAAGTTTTATTCTCTTTATGCTACCTTTAATAATCTTTCTAAGATCTACAATTCACTAAGTAAACACTAATAGAAAGCTTTGATAAAGGAATAAAATACTAAGTTTGCAAGTAAAACTGGGATTTGGGATCATCAAGTGGTATAATAAAGGCATGCCTAATGCATTGCATAGATTATATAGTTTTCACAGTTGCAAGGGTTATCTTGCATAGGTAACATGCAAGTGGTAGCTTGCCTTGTGCAGTGCAGTGGTTGAAGTTCTCCTCTGCTTCTTCCTCGTAGTATCCTCCTTCCTCTTCGTAACCTTGGTCGATACTAGTGTCTATAAATAAATTCTTAACCAAACAATTCTTAACTACTCTAATTAGCACACAAAGGCTTACACTAGATGATCTAGCATCATCACTAACATCACAAGAATTAAGGCAATAGTTTCATTTATTTTATTTTAGAAAAGTAATTTCTACTCATTGAAAAACTACTTAAGATTTAATATTCTCCAACTAAAACATGGGATCATGTTGACACATGTCATCACCACATATTTCAGTACTTGGGAATGTGATTTAAAGTGATGTCACAATTTAATAAGGTTTAACCTTTTTATTTTAATTAAATAAAGTGACTAGAAATGCCTATGGGGCATTCTTTTATTACTTGTCCATTCTTTCTGCAAGTAAACCTAGATGTTTTTATATATTCAGAAAGGTCTTGTTAAATGTGATTTTTGCGACTTGGAATCAACTCAAAAGATTTTTTGGTTGAATTTTGAAAAATGTTTGAATACAGAAAAGTCTCTGCCTTGTTATTTTTACTATAGGTGATCTGTAATTCCAAATGATTTAAATCCAACGGTCTTGGATTAAAAATTTCAGTATCTTTCTAGCAAAATTAGTTTCATGCAATTTGGTTCAGTTAAACTCTCTAGATTGATTTTTTAATCAACATGCAGTACTAGGTTTTGAACTAAATTAGAAAAACCTAAGTTTGAATTACTGGGTCGCGCGGGAGTGTAACTGGGCTGGCCCACTGCGCACAGCGTGCGCGGGCGGGTTTAAGTTGCTGTCCCCACCAGTCAGCGAGACAGGGGGTGCGAAGGGGTACGGGATGATTTCGACCATAGGATTAGAAGTGCGATCGACGGCTGAGGTTCATCGTCCACGTCTAAACAGAACGCAGCGAGGTCGAATCCTAGCGCGGACAGTGGGGGTCAGTGGGGGCTCACCGAGGCTCCAGCGATGGTCGGCGATGGAGGCGAACGACAAAGTCGACGACGGCGATCCTCCTGGTACCGGTGGCTCCTCCTGGGACGGCTCCAATCAACGGCTCCTCTTCTCCTCCTCCGCAGCAGACTCCGGCGAAATTTCGGCGACCTACTGCTCGCCTTGCTTCGGGGATGAGTGGGTGTGATCACTGAGAGGTGGGGAGTGAGATGGTGTGCTGAAATCGAACGGGGAAGGCCTCTATTTATAGGGCCAAGAGGGGACCCAAGGGTGCGGGTGGAGCTCATCATGGTCGTCTGCACAGCGAGCTAACGGCATGGCTGGGGGTAGGGGACGGTGCACTGTCTCCTGGCTAAGCTCAACTTCATGGTGGCGAGGCATGGGGCGGTGCAAATTGGTTGGAACATTGCGACGCTCTGGGCGGGTCTGACGGGAAATTTAATGGCGCACAGGATCTCCTGGTCGCACGGCGATGAACGGGCATGTCCGGGCAGTTCCTGGTGCGGTGGTGATCACGCACGCGAGTGGTGAGGGCGGGGCGTGTTCTGTGCTCGCGTGTCAAACACGGCGCTCTGGCGCTCTGGGCATGCTTGCAGAGAGGTTAGGCGTGATCGTTCCGAGTGGTTCAGGGGCTGGCAAGGCTTGGGCACTAGACATGGGGGCGGTGGACGGTGTCTTGCATCGTAGACAAGGTGGCTAGGCTTGGTGAGGCTCCTAGCTTGATGTCGACATTGGGGTGGAAAGTTAGGCTCGACAATGGTCACCATTGATGGCATTGTCAAGCTTACAGTGAGTTAGGGCTTGTTAAATGAGTTAGATCATCTACTGAGAGTGTGTTGTGAGCTAGAGAGGAGACAAGTTAGGCACAACACTGCTCACTATAGTGTTTGATGTTTTATTTGATTTGTGATTACAAGGTGTTTGATGAAATGGCCGCAAGAGATTTGAATTTGAATTTTTGAGTGAAACTTGGTGGATGTACTTGTCACATACTAAGTAGTCTTTGGTTGCTTGGAATGGTCAAGGTGAACTGGTTTGGTTGGATTTTGAGAATTGGTGATCTTCACATATTATATAGATTCAATTTTGAATTGTCAATTGCATCAAGTTGCCAAATATTTCTGTGAGTTTTCAAGGTGGACTTGGGTTCACTTTTACTTGGTCTAGCAAGAGGTGAAAAGAAATGGAATTGTTTCTGTTTGAAATCTTGGGCTAGAAACACTCAAAGTGGCCTAGTGAGCAAGATTGGCAAAAATGACCATTAGCTTATTTTGTTTGTTTTTGAATTTCTCTTGATTTGTTTCTTCTTGGATTTGATTTAGATGATGTTGTTTTCATCTTTAAACCATTCCTTGCTATTCACAACAATCACACAAGTCCATTCATGCATTCATACAATCATCACATACACACATGCATTCATATTGATTTTAATTAACAATTTTTTTTGTTAACCTTGATCAATATTTTTGGGATGTTACACTAATCCACCGATCACCAAACGATCTGAAATTGGTGCTCCAAGTTTTGTACACAAAATTGACCTAGCTTCTTGGGTCTAGCTTCGCAGAGCTAGGTGCTCAGCACTGCTCCACGGTAAATTTCCAAGAAGCTGGAGAGCTTTCGAACACGCCCTAAGAAGTTCTCGATTAACCAAGATCTAAGGGCATCTCCATCGGGCCGATCCATTCGACCATTTGCTGTCCAAACATGCCCATGTGGACAGGAGGGTTGGCTCAGCGGGGCGACCCATTCGACCAACGTGGCGTGGACCGGTCCCCGATGACCCATTCCCAACCTAAATTTGCGCGGGTTTTGCGTCGGCCCGGACAATGCGGGTCTTCTCCTTGTCCTCCCCTTGCCCGCCAGTCAGTGGGTGAAAAACTCATCTCCTCCAAAAAAAAATCGACCTCCACCCAGCTCGCGCGGCCACTCCACCGCAACATCGTAGCCGGCCTCCGCGTTGTCTTGTTGTCTAGCTAGCACCTATTACGCTTGTCATAGTTCTCCACCTCCATAGGTAGCCTCATGCCCGACATTGGTACGTGTCGGCATCACCGGAGTAGCCTTGCATCCCTGACCTTCAATCGAGTCTCCAGCGCGCAAGATACCAGGACGTCGCCAGTTTATTGTGTTGCACTGGATTCCTATCGGGAAGCCGTCCATGCCAGCCCCATTTTGCCTGCCTTGGCTTTGAATCATACCCGACCCGCAGCACCCACGACCTGTTCGGCCATTTGCACGGCCGAAGCGATGGCAACAAACTCCAACTCAATCAAGTTCTTCTACGATAATTTCGTGAACACATCGTCTGACGACGACTCCAGTGACGATGCTGAGTTCATGATGGTGGCGACGACCCTCATTGCCGACCACGCCGAGAGCATGCAACCCGTCCACCGGGGCTCGGTAAATGGATGCGCGACAAACTTTTTGCGTGATCACGAAGGTGGTCATGACCAGTTGTTCAAGGACTACTTCCATCAGACGAACCCGCTCTTTCCGGAGCACACATTTAGGCACCGGTTTAACATGTCAAGGAATTTGTTTGAGACCACGACATCTACTTTAAATGTAAGAATGAACGCACTAGTAGGATTGGCTTTAGTTCTTACCAGAAATGTTGTTCTGCTATTCGAATGCTTGCATATGGAGTGGTCAGTGATCTTGTTGATGAGTACATGCGCATGAGCGAGAGAACCTTTCTTGAGGCAATGTACATGTTATATAAAGCAGTGATTGTGGTTTTGGTGAAGTTTATCTAAGAGAGACAAATCTCGAAGACGCTGAACATTTGTTGTCCATCAACAAGAAAAGGGGATTTCTAGGGATGCTGGGCAGCATAGATTGCATGCATTGGGAGTGGAAGAACTTGCCTTTTTGCTTGGCAGGGGCAGTATTGTGGGCATGTGTATGGCTGCACAATGATTATTGAGGAGGTTGCATCTCAAGATCTATGGATATGGTACTCTTTATTTGGCATGGCAGGTTCTAACAATGACATCAATGTGCTCCAGCACTCCCAGGTATTCTCTAGATTGGCGGAAGGCAATGCTCCACATATTCACTATGAGATCAGGGGTCATGCATATGACAAAGAGTATTATCTTCCTGATGGCATCTACCCAGATTGCGCAACCCTTATGAAGACCATTCATGAGCCAGAAGATGAGAAATGTGCAAGGTTTTCCAAGGAGGAAGATCTGCTAGGAAGGATATGGGGCGGGCCTTTGGTGTGCTCCAGTCTAGGTGGGCCATTGTTCGTCACCCTATTTTAACTTGGAGCGCTGAGACTATGTAGGAGGTAATGACCGCTTGCGTGATCATGCATAACATACATGATCGTTGAGGATGAACGGGATGATGGACTCCATGCCCGAAGATGGGATTTTAAGGGTGACCTAGTAGAGGCGATGCCAGGGCCAGCAACTTTCGACGAGTTCTTCCATATGCACCATGAGATACATGATCGCACTATGCACAACCGACTACAAATGGACTTGGCCGAGCATACATGGGCGGCATCGACAACCGCTAGGCATGGCCTCATATTTTCTCTTGCACTGTGTTTGGATGTTGGAAAATCACCTTGGAATTGGAATTCTGGAATTACTAGACCTAATTCAGCCGTTTGGAAGGGCCTGGAAACTAAAGCGTGGAAAGAGGGACCAATTCCGAGCGCCCCCCGCGAGCGTGCGCCCTGTCCCGAAACTTTCTGAACCCATCCGCTCGGAAACATCCTGGAAACTCGTCGCGAGCGTAACCCCCGCCCCGCGAGCGGCCTTCCCCCGCGAGCGTACCCCCTCCGCCCCGTGACCTTCTTCCTCGCCAGGAACTTGTCGCCCGCGACCTACAGAAGCACCGCCCTCCTCCCGCCGGTGAGCTCTCCCCTTCCACGCCCCTCCCCTTTCCCGTCCATCCCCTTCCCCGCCCCTCCCCTTCCCCTCCCCTTCCCTTCCTCCCTCCCCTTCTTGGAACAGCTGGGGGCGCCCTCCTCCCCCCGAACCCTAACCCCATGGTGGTGGCAAGGTGGGTGCCCTAGCGCCGGCGGGAGGTCGAGCCGCAATAGGTCGCTGGAGGCGGCGCCCTCCCTCTCCCTTCCTCCCTCCCCTTCTTCTCCAATGGTTGTTGTTGTAAATTTGTTCTTGTATGAACACCTAATTTGTTCTATATGTGAACTGCAGATTTCTTCAAGAATTAGTACCACCTCAGTCCAATTGAAGTTTATATTGTCAAATCTCAAAAAAAAAAATCGATTCCATGTTATGTACATCCAAACATGATTTGGAATTGGGTACTACCCTTTAATTCCAACAGAAAATTCCTTGCACATCCAAACGGAAGAATTGGAAATAGAGGCATTTCCTTTCTATCTTGGATTTGGAACCTTCAGCCCAATTCAATTCCAAGCTTATTTTCCAACATCCAAACACAGCGTTGTTGTTTGCTATGTTTAATCGTGAACCATAATTTGCTTCGAAATTATGTTATATATTTAGTTATGAACTACTCCCTCCGATCCATATTACTTGACTTGGATTTGTCGGAGGAAGTATTTTAATTCATATAATTCTTATGATCTGTCAAAAATAGGCGAGCCCTGACGGTGTCCGGCCAGAATGGGTCAGCGCCGCTAGGGACACTCGAGTCCAAAATAGCCAATTCTTTTTGTGCGCGAGACCTGATCCAAACGAGCCGATTAGGACGTCTCTCGTGTGCGAAATGGGTCGGCGAGATGCCCTAAAGCGCATGAGAATCTTCTCGACGAGACGGGGGCGTGACTACGGTCGCGTAGTCCATGTTCTTATAATATATACGGAGTACGTATTCTCAAAAAAAATATATATATATACGGAGTACGCGCGTCTACATTCTACCCTGGTTTTTTAGTAAAAGACCATCCTCCAAGAGCTGTCGCGACTCCGCGTTCTTTTTTTACACCTAAGCTACTCCTTTCACCATCTCAATCGCGACCACTGCTCAGTGCCACTTTACTTACTGAGAGCGGACTAGGCAAGGAGGCGAGATGTTCTGAACTTCTGATTCCTCCACACACCAGCCGTAACCACCACCGGCTCACACCTCCAGCGAGACTAGGGCCTCGAACCTTCCATCGCCTTCCTTCCGAATTCCCGATACCAGAGCAACCTCTGCACGCGACGCCGACGGCGACGGCTTCGGCTTCGTCCTTTCGTGCCCTCCCGATGCGGCAGTCGCGGCGAGCCGCCCGCCCGGGTCTCGCCGTTCTTGCGCTCGCGCTCGCCCTCGCCCTCGCGGCCCGCGGGGCCGACGCGTCCATCCACGACTACTCCGGCGGCGGCTTCTCGCCGCGCGCCAACTCCTTCTTCTTCCACGGCGGCAGCGAGGGCCTCTACGCGTCCGACCCCTCCTCCAACTCCTCCACCTCCTCCATCAGGTACGCCGGGCGTCCCTTCTGGACTGCTCCCCTTAGGGTTTATGCGGGGATCGAGCTGCCCCCGACCATGAGCGCTTCGATGGGTCTCGGGGTTAGGATCTGATGCGCTTTCTTAAATGTTGCGCCGCCTTTTTGTTCTGTTAAATTTCGGCCGTGCTATTTATTTTTTTGGGCGGTGGTGATATGTGCAGCGACAAGTATAATGAGGTTTTATGGGCTCCAGTGTGCTGTTTGATTTTGTCTGCTCTGGTTTGAGTCTTCAGTGTTAGTGCTCTAGTTGTTGCAGTTCGTATTACGTCAGTGATCAAGCAGGGATTTGTGAAACTTTGTGCGCATAGACACTGATCTGTATAGATGATTTCATACATTTCATGAAGCATTTGTTTTCAGAATCATTTGTGTGTTCATATGCATGGGTGAACAGCAGACGTAAAACACCATGAGTAGTTATCCTCCAATTCTTGAATTGTTCTATCTAATTGGCCACTCTTTCAGGTTTGACATAGTTACATTTCGACGGACACAGGAGTCAGCAGCTAAGCATGAAGACATGCAACAAAAGACAGGACTAGTAGAGGCTATTATTGTTGAGATCCAGGACAGAGATAAAATCGGTGGCTCTTACTTGCACTCTGATGCAATATGCTGCACCCCTGAGCTTGACAAGGAGAAGTCCTGTAAAGTAGGGGAAGTTATTATACGGCCAAATCCTGATAATCCAGACTGGCCAAAAAGGATTCAGACATTCTTTGATGGTAAACACGAAGAAACTAGTATGGCGACGCAGAGTGTGTCTATAAACAAAACAGGGATGTACTATCTCTACTTTATGTTCTGTGATCCTCAACTCCAGGGATTGAAGATTGCAGGCAGGACAGTTTGGCGGAACCCTCATGGTTACATCCCTGGTAAAATGGCCCCGATGATGACCTTTTTTGGTTTCATGTCCCTTGCGTATCTTGTACTTGGACTTCTATGGTTTCTTCAATTTGTGCGATATTGGAAGGATATTTTGCAGCTGCATTACCATATAACAGCTGTTATTGCCCTTGGCATGTGCGAAATGGCTTTCTGGTACTTTGAGTATGCTAACTTTAATTCAACTGGAACCAGACCTATGGGCATAACCATGTGGGCAGTTACATTTACTGCTGTGAAGAAGACTGTCTCTCGCCTTCTTCTATTAGTAGTTTCAATGGGCTATGGTGTTGTTCGCCCCACATTGGGTGGGATTACATACAAAGTTGCTGCTCTTGGTATCGTCTATTTTATTGCTTCAGAAGCTCTTGAACTCGTTGAGAATCTGGGAAACATCAATGACTTCTCTGGGAAAACGAGATTATTCCTGGTGTTACCGGTTGCCATACTTGATGCTACCTTCATCATCTGGATATTTTCATCCCTCTCTAGAACTTTAGAGAAACTGCAGGTAGCTGCTTCACTTTCTTGCCAGTCCAAGTAAATAATATTTTCTCTATGTTAAGTTGGATGTATCCACCGTGCTATTATTAGTATTCTTCTCCAGACCATGCTGTTTCTGTATATCACATAGCAAATTTTGGTCTTTCTGAAAGGAAATACAAGGGCTCGTGTTACAGCCGTTTACATTCTAGCAAAACCAGTACTCAACCTATAGCCATGTCTTCATCAATCAGCATCAGTGTTGCATGTTTAATGAAATTTTGGCTGTTTTACTGTTAAACCTATATGTCCCGTAAAAATGAATCTTGGCCGATTTATAATCTGTTCTTATTATTTTATCCTTTAGTCGTAACTTATGTGCCCACCTGGCTCTAATTATACAACAGCTGCGGAGAAGCATGGCGAAGCTTGAATTGTATCGGAAGTTCACAAATTATCTAGCTATGTCGGTGCTTATCTCAATTGCTTGGATCGGCTATGAGGTATGTGTTATGCCAGTTCTATTGCTGCAATTTGAGAATATAACCACCAATGGTGAATGAAAAAACTCTTGGTGTGCATTTTTCCTATCTATATGTACTTATATAGACTTGTCATATGATCACTAAACAATGCTTGTTTGATGCAAATTATTGAAGCATATAAAAGAAAATAGCATATCAACTATTGTGTCCTCTTCCACCTACTATATGATATCATTATGCACAAATGTTGATTAGCATGTGGCCTTAGCATTTTACACATCTTATTCACTCGTGGAGTTGTTTGACACTTGGGAAAATCAGTAATCACCTTTATGCAGGTTATGTTGTTAAGTAAGAGCTGACTTATTTTCTTGGTCCTGAATCAGCTATATTTCAATGCAACCGATCCATTAAGTGAGCTTTGGCAAAGGGCTTGGGTCATCCCTTCCTTCTGGAATGTCCTCTCATATGTCCTCCTTGCCATCATATGTGCACTTTGGTCGCCATCTCGTAATCCAACAGGGTATATTCCATTTGCTATGATGTTCACCGGCTTCTCATTTTAGTAGAATTGTTTATTTGGTGGGTTTTGTGTACACAATAGAATTGTTTCAGCTTGAGCAATCTTAAGTCTCTAACCTGCCATTATGTATTTTGTCCTGAATTTGTCTCTTGTTGAGATGATTCATATCCTTGGGTAAGCTATCTGTAACATATTATTATGAAAGTTATAAAGGTTTTCCTTTAAAATCAACATTTTTGCGATATTCTGAAGTAACCTGATAGTTGTTGACTTCAATACAATGTTACTACAAACATGTGAGATGCTTGTTGATCTAAAGATGCAAGCAGTACACTTCTAAAAGACGGTCTTTAGTGGTGTAATCCAATTCACACCATCTGAATATACATAATGACTCCTAAAACAAATATAGTAACATCTTCCTTCAACATGTTCACTCTTAACATTAGTTGATTCATATCATATGTAAAACACCACTCCAAAGATGTAGCTCAACTTAGATAGGATTGAAAAGACTCCTGATTTCGTAGATTCTTTTGCATTGTTGCCTTCTTGTGAATTATGAATCATGTGCACAGTTAACTTCTGTTTTTTGTGGTGTTCTTGCTGTGTACAGATTCGCATATTCAGAGGATACAGGTGATGAGGCTGATGAGGAAGGACTTTCTCTTGTGGGCAGTGCTGTTAAAGGAACAGGAGATATGGTGAACATGCATGTGTTTCCTGAGGATAAACGTGCATGAGAAGTTATTGACTTAGTGCAGCTGTACTCCTGGTGGAATGCTATGGTACGTCATCTTTTGTATTCTCAAAGTATGCAGATAGCACATTTGTCTTAGTATGGGAAGCAGCTACCTTGCAAATATAGCTTGGCTAACAGGTGTAGTATATAGTTAACTCTAGTTAGGGGTCACTGATCATGTTATGCATGGTCATAAACTGTATCTTTTGACGTGCAACTTTCTTGTATATTTACACTCCATTCTATGTGAGTTCATGCCCATATTCATATCTTGCTGTCTCTGCACTCTTCTCGTACCCCACCTCTTGCTGTTTGTGTATACTTCATACTATTCTATAGAACACTGGCATTTGTATATCATATTCCTCTGATCTAACATTAATACAGTAAGAGGCTTTCTCTTTTACATGCTTCAATCAGCTTTGTGTCTGAGGTTTCTATTGAGCAACTATAGAACTGAAACTCACGTTTATTTACCGTGACGAAGATCAACAGGCCTGTTGCAGAATTGTCTGGTTTTTCTCCTTTTGCGAGGAAATTGTTTGCACCACTATTTTTGTAGTCGCATGAATCTTTTTGAGTTAAAACTATATCATAATTCAGTTACTATTCTTTTCAAGTCTTAGCTGAGGCAGTTTTTGCAAAATATTTAGGAAACCATGACCAGCATTGTTTTCCTTGATCAGAAGTTTTTGCATATATGAATCTCACTTATTCAACTCATTATCAGTGAAGTTTCAGTTCAACTATTAATCCTCATGCTAACTAAACTGTTTCCTCTTGTGCTGAACTGCAGTGAAGTACTGTACTGTTTTCCTCTGGATTCGTGGCAAGTTGACATCTGCTAAAGCTTGCACACGGTTCCTGATGTACAGGTGGTGACTTTGTGTTGAAGGATTTGACTTCCACAGAATTTTGCCCGTATCAGTGATGACTACCCATACAAAGAAGTCGGCGAATAAAGTACGGTTTTGAGAGTTTAGAGTTGCTTATTGGTTGTTGCAGTTCTTGCGGTGGCGTGTAGACCGGTAGAAGCCTACCCTGTTAAACGCTTGATTGCATCATCCCCACTCTGCATGGATCCGGATGATGCCGAGGCAGTCGCTTATGTATTTATCATATGTATGCTTAAAAGGAGTTTTTGCCGAATTAGTCACTGTATAACCATGTACACTCCTATATCTATTCATTGTCTACCATGTCAGTTGGGTTCATGTGATGATAGCAGTCACGTAAATCCATTACAGTCTAGTGCTTTTGCTGTAGAATCTGATAGTAGCTCCCCTTTTCTTTTCTTGTGTGTTCGATGGTTGGACAGAGACCCACGTTACATTTGTCATAGTACTCGGTTTTGTTCGCACTTGTGTATATTCCATGGCGGGGCAAGTAAGGTGGCCTGAAGCACTTGCTCACAGGATGGAGAAGTATTTTGGTGGTCTTATTAGATAAGTATGTTGGGAGTCTTGATGAAAGTAAAAGGTTAAACGCTTAAACTTTCTGTACAATGCGCACTAAATAATTAGACATTCATATGTATTGTATTTGATATCTCCAATTTTTGACATTTGGATAAGTATTTATTCCACCGCTGAATTCCACTCCGCCACCGGTAGAATGCAGAGTTCCAATAGAGCAGAAAACGATCTACAAAGAAGATTAACGTGTTCGTGGGAGGTAAATTTGTAGCTTTGGTCCTTGGTTTTAGGTTTTTTTATGTCAAACGGGGGTCGCACTTGCAGCGCAGAGCCAGTGGTGTATCAGCTTGCGACATCTCCCATCAGTTATATGCTAGTTCTGTTTATTTGAAAATATCTAGTCCATCTTCCTTAAATTTAAACAGTGGAAAATTTGAAATGAACCCGAAGTGAGTTATAAATGGCATTCCACTTCACACCCTAGTGTCTGCTAGAGTCAGCCATGGACCTGATTAGTCGGTCTAGTTCAGAGTGAGAAATTTCTTTAATTCCATGTTAGAGCGGCTAAAGTTCGACCACAAGAACTATCTTCTATCAAAAGAATTCGTCAAGAAGATCATTTCATTTTTAAATCAGTTGATGCGGCTTTTATTACTACCCAGTACACTCAGATGCCAAAAAGTTTGCAACATAATCCTCTAGGATACCCAACAGTTTTACATAATTTATTTCCTTAGCCATCTTTTGATAATTTGTGGGCAACCTCGTTACTAGAACACGTACATTACTTCGAGTCCATAAAGGACAATCATTTTATTTCAAAAGAAAAAGAACGTGTAATACTGTGCTCTTTTAATCTGCAATTTTTCTATAGGATTAAAGCATGTACAACATGTCGGTCGAGAACTGAGCTACAGAACGAACAAGTATGAGATTTGTTTTAGCTGCACATGAAGTGATGTCAAAACACAGATAAATAGCTAAGTCAAATCATGCAGATAAACAGTTGAAGAACATTTATCAAATCCAAGCACATGAGATTTGTTTTAGCTGCACAAGTGATGTCAAAACACAGATAAATAGCTAAGTCAAATAATGCAGATAAATAGTTAAAGAACATTTATCAAATCCAAGCACATCTAGTGGCAAGCAATTAGACTTGTGCCTAAAGAAAAGATTACCATGTAATAATCAACAAGACAGTAAGCTAGCCAAAGACAGGGAAGCACAAAACAGTCAATATCTGTCACGTAACTCAGCAACAAACCACAAAAAATGATACATAATGGAATGGCCACCCCTTTGTTGGACTTGGATTTCTGATGTTATGGGTCACAGGAGGAAAATGAATCATGTATCCTTTCAAAGCATAAAATTCCAACTAGACACACCACTAACTCTACCTAAATCCTCGACGAGGGGGAAAAGGGGGAAAATGGTTAACATATGGTCAGGTAATACAAAAGATTTGGCAAAGTGTGAAAAGAATCTGTATCTATGTACCTCTCTTTATTTCCTCCTAGCCACAAACCTATCTTAAATTACAGAGTATATATCATTTCCCCCGGTATCTGTACATTTGTCATCTGATTGATTACTCAGCGCCCGATAGCTGAAGCTGTTTGATGCCTACCCGTACAGTCAGTCCGTTCACAACTGCCGCTTCATCGCATTTTTCAGCCTCTTCCACAACCGGAATCCGTTGTCTTTGCCGATTTGTGTCCTCATGTATAATCTAGTACCATAATTCGGCAAAACAAGAAAAACAGGCATAACAGACAGGTCAGAACTTCTGCACCTTGAGAACTTATCAGACTAATACTACGGGGGAAGTGACTATGAGCTAGATAAAAGTGGAGGGCATGACGATGTTCATGTGCTAAAAAGATGATGCAAATAATACTTGACGATTGCTGAAACACAGTTCACGCAATTTTTCAACTCCAGTCTTACAGAAACGCTGTTAGATCCTGATTGCAGGTAGGTTGTTACTTTTTAAGGTCAATTACAAATAGTCATAATTCATAAATGCATGGTTTGACTGTAATTGAGTAAAGCAAACTATGCTAGTACATGGGTGACAGAAAATATGACAGGAATGTGTTAGCATATATCATACACTCCCTCCGTCCCAAATTAACTGACTCAGCTTTGCCTAGATGTGTATCTACACACTAAAACATGTCTTGATACATGCATATCTAGACAAAGTTGAGTCAATTAATTTGGGACCAAGGGAGTATCATATATCAGCAATGAATAACGCTTACCAAAAGAAATTCGACAAAAAATTAGCCCAACAAATGAATCAACACAGTTCCCAGACTGGGGGACAAACTAACTGCATGAATCCATTGTTGTTAGCTGATATCTCTTTCAGGCCTTGATCCCGACTCTTGAGGCAGCTTCTTTAACAACTCAGCTTCCCTTGCTATTTGAATATCAGATGGCCAGAAGGTCTCATATATTACTTTGCAAAGAAACCGAGGAAGCAACCCCAGGACTATAATGAGAATAACACTGAGCCAGTAAGTTCCTGAAGCAGCCATATTGTATATTGTCCTGCCAGGTAACAACAGAGTCTTAGACTTGTCACCTTAGAACAATATAAGAGGGTTCTAGCAAGCAAGTCAAAGAGAACTTACCCGTAATTAGGGAAAACAGGTATAGAATCTATTAACACCATGCACAAAAATGTTGCAGCTATAGAGCCCCATATGGCAAGATGAGTTATAAGCACCCAACGTTGAATGTCCATGGCCAGATGAATATTGACAAGTATAACCACTGCAATTGTCCATAAACTTCCCATACTCCATATGTCCATTGTGCTGATACTGTATGTGAGAAAAGGCACATAGAAAAGGACAAGGCTTTGCCACAAGGTGTCTAGCATTGTGATCCAGAAGAGAGTCATGTTGTAGGCCTCATTCCGAAGCCCTGCCTCATATAGTCTCGGATAATAAAGAAGGGTATTATGACTCAAGTCCTTGTCCAGAATACCAACCACTACTGTGGGAACTGATGTGTAGATAAGGGAATAGAAAACACTACTCCAATCTGTTAACGCAAGAGTTGCAGAATATGCAGTGTGCAAGATATACCTACACAAAATCATTTAACATTTTGGTCAACCTATTTTACCAAATGTAAATAAAAAGAGAGGCCAAACGGGAGGGAGGATGCTGCCTTATACTCTGACATAGGATTTAGGAATAGCCAAAGTCTAGATGACAAGCTATAAAGGAAAACATGTACTTCGTCTGTTTCCTAATATAAGATGTTTTGGGAAACTAAATTAGTTTGCCAAAATGTCTTATATATTAGTGGACGGAAGAAGTATTTACTTAGCTTAGCGCATGGGAGTAAAACGTGTAGGGAGGATTATATACCAGAAGAGCATTAGCACAAAGACAGCATTCCGGTAGAAGTTGTAGAGAATCATGTATGCCATGCGCTGATAATTCCAGTGCCCATGCACAAGCAGCAATCTCTTCAAAAAGCGGAACTGCCCCATAGCAAAATCTGAAGCCATCACTGCTTGACGACCTTCTTGACCACAGATTCCAACACCAACATCAGCCATTTGTATCATTGAAACATCATTCGCCCCTGTAAATAGAAAACAAGATCACAGAAAAGCACAGACTGTCAATACTTTCTAGATCACTAAATAGTGGAGGAAATAGTTAGTACTGTCTTCACGATGAAAGGTAAGATGACAATCCTAGAGTACAGTATAATTTGATCACCGCCACTCAAAGAAATTCGCTAATTGTCATATTCAGCAGATAGGTGTAATTTCTATATAAGTCCTACCAGTATATTAGTGGATTGTACTCTCCCAGACATGCAATGCACAAGATGTGGCCAGAATACAACAAAAAAGACATCCAGATGTTCAAGACATAAAAGGTAGGTGCGACCATGTATTACTACCAGTATTCAGACATCATTCATCATGTGATGCAATAAATGAGAATACTTATGGGATCCCATAACTCGGTTCAGCTACAGCAGGAAAACTAAAAGGAAACCATCCACCTGCAAAGTTTACATTCTAGTTCAAGCAAGTTATCATGACTAGCAATTTGCACTAGATATTTTACCATCAGATGAGCATACTAATAGATAAGAAAGACCAATATGCTCACTAATGACATTGAAATATGAATCAGATACGTAATCTCACCATCACCAATCGCCAAAGTCATGTCACTTGTCCTGCTTTTAATTAAATCAACAATTCCAGCCTTTTGCAGAGGAGCAACACGGCAGCAGATGACAACTTTACAGGAGGTTGCCACGTCAAATAACTGCCCAATAAAATGTTGGAAAGGAAATTATTATTTTAAATATGAAGACACAATTTATGTTAGCAAACTTCAATAGTAACATGTGCATACATGGGGTGCATTAAAGAGTATAAACAGGATCGCTGAACTAAAGCTATAGAATACATTTGACCAATCAAAATAGAACACTAATGTAATCATTATTAAAAAATAGGATATGAGTCTCAAACCTCTGATTCAAGATCTTTCTCTAGAATATAAACAAGGGAGTTTCCATCAATTATGAGTGCCAACTCAGTATAATCACAAGTTGGTGATTTCTCACTGTACTCTGACTTGTCATTAGCAATAACTCCAGTCAACTGCAGGTTCTGTGTTCCACTTTCAGATACTTGACCATTGGAGGAACTTAATTTTGTAACATCACCATTGTGCAAATCTTGCGTACTTTGATAATCCTTCCCAAAATCAGCTGACTTGATTCCAAATTCCGCTTTAGCCTCAGCTAGAAGACGCCTGCACTCAAACTCTGAGGAACCATTTATGATAATTGAACGCATACTCTGAGTTAATAGGCGACATGATACACCAATCGATATAGCAGTTTCTTGCTTATCTCCTGTAAGAACCCAAACCTTGATTCCAGCCTGTCGGAGGGACTCAATGGCCTCAGGCACACCATCCTGCAACTTATCTTCAACTCCAGTTGCACCCAGAAGAGTCAAATTGCACTCTACAAGACCTGCTGCCTGACGGAGCTTTGCTGATCTCTCTGTCATGGAGGTGCTAGCTTCTTCGTACCTTTCCTGCCATTCACTGAACTCTTCATCGCTCAGGTGCTTCGAACCAATTACTAAGGTTCGTAGACCCTCTAAGGAATAACCTGACAAATGGTTTTCTGTACTTTCTCTAATTTTGGCATGGAAAGAATCGAAGAGTCCATCATCATTTCCAGTCTTCAAAATGCCGAGCATTGAAGTATCAGCACCCTTCACAAGAACCTTCACAGTGTCATCTGGAAACCTTACAACAACAGACATCCTTTTTCTCACGCTATCGAACTCATGAAGACCAAGAACATCCAACCTGTTTGGAGAATGAATTTGCTTTGTAAAATACAGGTGGAAGACTATCAACAGGTACAAAATGAATTCCATGGTTAACTACGGCTGAAATTAAAGGTAGCTACATGTTGACATAAAGAAGAAAGGATATTCTAGCATTTACCTTATCCTCTCCCCCTGAACATCTATAACAATGTGTCCAGTTGTCCTTTCAACAAGCTTGTATCCGTAAGCGGAAGCCGCAATTACCAAGGCCTGCTCATCAGGTGATTCACCCTGGTAATCAATTGCACCAACCTCACTTAAATCACTGGTCAAATCAGAAGTTCCTATGCTTACTGGAATGACAGTATTGCATGCAGCCAAAGTGAGGAAAAAATCATGGGCAGCGAGTCTTTCCTCCCCAAACAATGGTTCATTCAGAAGTGCTAGGAGTACTGAATCAACATTGATCTCCGACTTGGGGTTTCTGCCATGTTGTCTCGAAGACTCTGCAGAAGGATACAAACTTAAGCATGGTAGGTACACGATCAAACGCTATATGAGGTTACAGAATAACAAAAATATCAGCTGAATTTGAGTCTTAACTAGTTCAAAATTCTACGTTTGACCATGTGACTAGAAACTCGAAACTAATTAAGCTAATTAAGTTAAATATACAACATTTAGTAATTCAACGTGCAGAAAGGTGGATCTAGTTTCACCAACCAAATCTGTTACCAATCACCATGTTTAGTTGCTTCTATCGGAACAAAAGGCTGGTCTGAAACAAAAGAAAAGCTACCAAAAAATAAATAAGAAAAAAAGTGAACTTGCCTGCAGCGGTTATTTCGTGTGACGAGTCACTATTGACCTGCAAAGAGCTTCCATAATTCCTCCCGTAGATGCTAGCTTGCTGAAATTCCATCTTATTTTGTGTCAAGGTACCCGTTTTGTCCGAGAAGATATACCGTATTTGACCTAGGTCTTCATTGATATTCAAGGACCGGCATTGAAATCTTGAACCTGAACTACTGTCATACATCCGAGTATCTCCAATCATAAAGTATGACTGCCCCACTCTGACTAGCTCCATGGTGATGTATAGTGATATTGGTATCATTATCTGAAAGATAATCACAGAACTCAAGAAGGAGAAAAATATCTGCAACGAAAGGCCATAGAACTCAAAATCTTTTCTGTTTTCCCGACCAAACGTGTAGTACTTTCTCCTGTAGTACGGTAGTGCATCAAGGTTTTTAGTATTTTTAAATAACCATACTCCCATCCCTGTAGCAACAACTGAGCATGTGATCAAGAGGAAAGCTGATAACCAAAGGGTTTCCCTGTTCATGTAACTCTCAAGATTGCTGCACTTTGAACGAGATATTGTACTGTTCAACATAGCTTTCGTCTCCTGACCAGCATAGACTACTACCCCAATAATCCATTCTGTGTTTTTTAGCTGACACCCACGCAATACAATGTTAGATTGTCCAAGAGGAATCCTCTGACTATTCAGCTCCATAGTAGCTGTGAACTCATAGATATTTCTGTTCGGTTGCTCACATTTGATCAACCCCAAATACGAGCTGTTGCTTATCATGGAACCGGTTTCCTGGCGAGCATACCTTGTTTTTAGGTTTGACTCACCATCCAGATTCATTGTTTGGATATAAGCTATACCATTTGGATCACTTGTACCCAGCAGGACCATATCACATGGCATTGTTTCATTTGAGTGAATTTTGACAACCTCCCCTACACAAATGCTTTTCCATTTTTTTGACCGAAAATCACCATGTTGGAGAACAAGTGCCTCTCGGTTATTCTCATTCCTGTCAGATCTGTGACGACGCCAGTCTTCATAACCATCTTTTATTGCAGTAACGAATAAGACAAAAAGTAGTGGGAACAGCGATGCGGTCCTTCCAAACACAGCTAAAGGAGGTAGCTGATTAAGAGCAGCAATAACTAGGAAGTATACATAGGCCAGCCGGTGGAACTGGATGAAGAGGTTCTTAGGCAGGAATGTAATCAAAGTATACTTGCTTGTCCGAATCTCATTCCCTGTAAATTCATATCGATCGTTTGTCCTGTCAGGATCATTGATGTGAATTAGCCTTGGGTCATGCTCATGCTCAGATGAAAGCATGTCTTCAAACTGTGAGCTCTTGTTCCTGCCCCTAGCGGGTCGACTCGGTTTCTCCTGAGAGGAAGATACCACTCCGGTCTCCAGGGATGATGGAGAGCGCTGCATCTCCATTACACCACCCCAAGAAACCTTCCGCTGTCTCTCCTTCTGAGAGCATTCCACCGAGAGACGATGGAAGAAATGAGAATCAGCAGACTGGAAACGATCTGCCACCCTGCTCACATCAGACTCCGCAAAATGCCTTGGCACAGCATCCCCTTCGTCCGCAAGGTTAACAGAAGCAGTGTCACAATCCTCGTACACTGAGGAAGATGCCGAATCAGCCCGGCAGAGGCAGCTCAATGAGCCCACCGATGACCGGGCAAGAGCTGTGGGCCTTGAAGGCGAGCCTGCACTTCCGGATGATGACAGGAGCAAGGGATCAACGGTACTCATGTATAACTGCCGTGTCCCGCATCATACCAGTAAGCCACTAGACCAGAAAGGCGAGCTCGTACAGGACTTCAGCACACCATGTGCCGCACCCAGCTCATACTTGGAGGATTCTGCACCATGGACACCTCCGAGACTACAGATTTCTTCAGCCTGCTGAAAGAAACAGAGAGCTCAAGTTTAATTTCCTCAGGCCATATACTATTGTGAGATCGATATATCTGAAAAAAAAACTGGAAGCATAATTAAACGAGCTGTATACTACTCAAAGCTGGGTCAAACAATTCCACGAACTTGCCTTGAATGCAGGTAACTTAAAATAGAGCAGCTGAATCAGCACGAACTAAGCTTTCATTAAACCCCCCAAGAGAATGGCACCACTTCCCACCCCCCTCAGCAACTAATACGAAACAAACCACATACTTCGTTTTAAATCCTTCAAAATTCAAACTCTCTAATCCCTGAGCTATACCCCGGAGCTGGATCAAACAAGCAACGGCGCTTCCAGCAAAAGATAGTAGAAAAAAATCCGAAAAAAACGCATGGAAAAAGATCTCAGATCGCGCCAAACGGAGACAATCGGGGGACCAGACAGAAACAGGACACGCACCGAAAAGGAGGCCTCCGGATCGGGCCAGGCCAATGCCGAGCTGAGCAGGGTCGCCCCTCGCAGCGCGGGCCGCGGGGCGGCGGATCGGCGGCGCGCTCCCGCGGATCTGATAGCGCGGCGACGGCGGAGACGGCGGCCGCAGCGGGGAGCTCCCGCGGGCGGATCCGGCGGCTGGCCGCCTAGGGTTTGGAGCCGCCGACGGCGACGAGCAGGAGGAGGATGAGAAGGAGAGACGGCGGTGGGAGTGTGTGGTGTGTGGGAACTCTTTTTCTTTTTTCTTTTTTTTCCGCTTCTTTTTTGCGCGCTCGCTAGCTCGCGAGATCGGGGAGGAGATGAGGAGAAGGTGGTACGGCAGCTCAGTGGTGGTAGACGGGTGGAGGAGCGCGAATTATTCCCCCCATTCTACCTGTCATTTCTACGTTTGTGTACGTTGTATTTCTCGGGTGTTCCCGTTCTGCCCATGAGTGACTCTACTGGCTTCTTGTTTTGGCGAGGTTAAAAGAAAAAAAAGTCTCGAGCTGCTCAACCAGTTTCAACCTCTTTCAGTTGAATGAAAAAGTGTCGGTTATATATGTCACTATTTCTCAAACAGCAAGTTTCCTCCGTTTAATAAAGGTCTATTTCACTAAAAGAAAATCGAACAACAACTAAATACGACCATAGCTTTATCTAATTATGATTTTTATTAAGAAACGGATATATCTAATACTAAATCATGTCTAGATACAATAAAATATAGATAAATCTAACTAATTTGGGTTGGAGGGAGTACGTTTAGGCCTTTTATGCTACTGTTGATAATTATTAATAAATCGGTGAAATTTTGCAAAAAAAAATATACGACCGTAGCCTAGCTATGTTCGATATCAGGTTTTGATTAGAACCACACTTTGACATGCTACAACAATATAAACCCGACACACGCCGCATAAGAGATCCATCCATCAATATCGCACACAACCCATAATTGACATTCATATTGATAAGACTTTTTATCGTAATCCGCTGCTTTATTAAACGGAATAGCGGTTACACTCAGACTGAATCATATCAGTCAGAAATCCAGGAATTACAATGAATCGAACTGAACTAACTACGCTTAAAGCTTCTTTAGCACAACAATATGCTCCTTTATTTCCTTCTCTACCTATATAAAAAAGCTTGACCTCCTAGAAAGAATTGCATAAAACCTTCATCTCCTTAATTATGTGAGCCCCCCATGAATCTTGGCTCCTTTTCCTCCTTCCACATATCCACAATCGAGCCGCAGTCGATTTGGATGATAAGCTTGGGTATCCCAAGTCTAACAACCGCCTCTAGGCCTTCCCGACAAGCAAGTAACTTGCTGACCAGAGGGTCATCCACATGTGCATGCTTTCGACACCCAGCCTCAACAAACTCCGCCATATCATTGCGAAGGACATAGCCCGAACCAGCTTCGCTTGTACTGGAGTTTAGAGAACCATCCGTGTTAACCAAAGACCAACCGACAGGAGGTCTCTCCCATCTTGGCACACCCTTCACCCTTGCAAGTTGAGGAGACGGTAGCTCGAGCAGGGCTAGCTGTTCTTCAATCAGATTCATTGATCCTAGCGGTTTGTACTGCTCTTCCCCATGCACGCACTTGTTCCTACTGGACCATATACAGGCTTGTCTCTGATCGTAGGCAACCTTGTGCAAGTGCCTAGGGCCCATGGCCATGGGAGGCCCATCCTCTAGACTCTACAAGTATATGCGTTTTTTTGCTTTGGGCTGAAAATATTGTAGAGAGAAGGCATACGAGCTAATCAGGGAGAGCAGTTGACACGGAAACACATACTCCACGCAACTAGACAAGCAACACAATCGATCTCAGGCTCTAAGTCGAAGCAATCTGGGATCGCACCGCCTCCGTGATGAGTCTACGATAGTTTCTCCGCCGCCTGAACCATGGAGAAAGGCAAGGGACTTTTTTGACAACTAAAGGTAAGGGATTTCATCCAATCAGGCAATTATCTGCTGATCTGTGACACATTGCCAAGCCCGTCTCTGACCATAGGCAACCTTGTGCAAGCGCCTAGGGCCCAGGGCCATGGGGGCCCCATCCTCTAGACTCTACAAGTATAGGCATTTTATTCCTTTGGGCTGAAAATGTTGTAGAGAGAAGGCATACAGGCTAATCGGGGAGAGCAATTGACACGACAATGCATACTCCATGCAACTAAACAAGCAACGCAATCGATCTCAGGCTCTAAGCCGACGCAATCTAGGATCAAACTGCCTCCGTGATGAGTCTGCGAAAGTTTCTCCGCCGCCTGGAGAAAGGCAAGGGATTTTTTCGACATCTAAAGGTAAGGGATTTCATCCAATCGGGCAATCATCTGCTGATCTGCGCACGTCGCTCTACTCACCTCTGCCCCTCATGGCCTCAATCACCCTCCAGCTCTCCCTTATGGCTCTGCTCGTCTACTCCCTCCGATCCATATTACATATCGCTGAAATTAATGTATCTAGCAATAAAACATGTCTAGCTACATCTATTTCCGCAATAATTAATATGGATCAGAGGGAGTACTTGTTTTATTTTTCTACTATTTTTATCTTTCTGTCGCAATATGACATTGCTTAAATGCTTGCTAATTATTTTTAGGCATCTTAGACTAAAAATTTCTAATTGGATGTTAAATTTTAATATTTTACAAGTAAAAGTAGGTACATATCTATATTTTTAGATATGCGTATACATTAGACTTAGGGGGCCTGCCATCAGCTTTGGCCCAGACCCTGCAAAATATAGAGCCGACCCTGACCATATACACCATAACAGTGTCATCACGATCGGGGTGTGATGTCTACTCACTTCTATTCTTATATACAGTTGTTGGGCCTCCAAGTGCAGAGGTTTGTATAACAACAACAAGTTTCCCTTAAGTGGATCACCCCGGGTTTATCGAACTCATGGAGGAAGTGGTCAAAGGTATCCCTCTCAAGCAACCCTGCAATCAAGATACAAGAAGTCTCTTGTGTCCCCAACACACCCAATACACTTGTCAGGTGTATAGGTGCACTAGTTCGGCGAAGAGATAGTGAAATACAAGTGGTATCGGTGCCAGAAAATAGCTTCTGACTTGTTGTTGACATGGGGTAACGTGGGGTAACGCGTGTGAGTGCCAGAAAAGAGCTTGACGGTGAGGTAAAGACTAAAGCAAGCAAACATGCAACAAATCTAGTAGCAAACGGTGTTTTAATGTTTAGAAACAAGGCTTAGGGATCATACTTTCACTAGTGAACACTCTCTCATATAAATATTCTCTCTTCATGATACTAATCTTAACTACTCTCCGGTTGGACACTCTAATCCATGGTATGGCTATAACAGCACTTCTCAAAGTTCGCATTTCCCAATCTAGATAACCCCATACTGTCACCTTGAGCGCTAGATGGTTCCAACAAACACCACAATTTCATAAGAGACATTCAACTCCAAATATAACTCATAACAAATATTCAATCTAGCTAAAGTGCCACACACGGTATGGAAAAGCATAGATCTATTACAGCACAAAGAGTATTTATATAGACTCAAACCTAAGTGCCATCATGGCGTGCACGCGGTCACTTTCACACACATGAGGAGAGCAGAGATCTATTAAAGCACTTGAGTAGCAAGGTAGATCTACTTGATTACAAAGCTCATGATCACAATATGACCATGCATAGAGAGAGATGAACACATAGCTACTGGTAGAGCCCTTAGCCTCGAGGAAGAACTACTCCCTCCTCATCATGGGAATCAGCAACGATGATGAAGATGGCGATAGAGATCGATGGAGATGGATCCGGGGGCACTTCCCTGTCCCGGCAGGGTGTTAGAACAGAGACTTTCTAACCCCCGAATCTCCCTTTCGGTGGCGGCGGCGCTACGGAGGTTTTCGTGGATTTCTTCTGGATGTATGATTGACGACCTAGGGTTTTCTCATCGGGGGCTTCTTATAGGCGAAGAGGCGAGGCTGGGAGGCGGCCGGAGGGCCCACACCCTACCCAGGCGCGGGGCAGGGCCCACCCGTGCCTAGGGGGTGTGGTGGCCCTGGCTCGCCTCTCCGTCTCCCCTCTGGAATTCATGACGCCCACGGTAAAATATTGACTATGGCTTTTGTCCCGTCCAATTCCAAGAATATTGATTTTCTGCCTTTCTGGAACCAAAAACAGAAGAAAACAGGCAATTGACACTGTGGCAACTTGTTAATAGGTTAGTTCCAGAAAACATGTAAAAAGCACCTCAAAGTGTAGACAAAGCAAAATAAAGTAGATACTAAACAAGCATGGAGCCACTACAACAAATGTGATAATCTATGACGCACATTTTATGACGATTCTGTAAAAAAATGTCATAGTTTATGAAAAACGTCATAGTTTAGATAAATCCTTGACGTTTTTTACTGAATCGTCACCTCAAAGTAGATACTAAACAAGCATGGAGCATCAAAAATATCCATTGACAGGAAGGGGCCCATCAGTAAGTCTTACAACTAGGAAGCCGGGTGAAGAAACCCCAAAATGATCAAATGCCGTTGACCAGAATTGCTTGGCATGATCGCTTGTGACCAAAGCATGAAGTAACAATTCTTCATCATGCCCACAAAGTTTACATGTACCATTGTCCATGATATGTCTCTTGGATAGTTCAGAATAGGATGGAAGAAAACCTTTGATGGCACACCAACAGAGTACCCGAACCATGGGGATCACTCGAAGCCTCCATAACTTCCGCCACATCGCTGCATAGTTTGATGTTTTCGAGATATCCACGATGTTCTATACAAGCAAACGATAAGCTGACCTGGCAGAGTATACTCGTGTCTTCTCCTCGTTCCAGACACATAAATCATCGTCGCCATGTCGTGGACGTGGCAAGCGAAGAGCTGCTTTCGCATCTATGGGGCTGAGGGTATTACGTACCAGCTCTTCGTTCCATTGACCAGACGCCTGGTCAATCAATTATGCGACACGTGTTAAATTCGTGTATGTGTTGATGGTGAGGGGTTTAAGACCCGAAACTCCTAGAAGCCATGGATCCGACCATAGGCGAGTGTCAGAACCATCTCCCATGCGACGAACCAGCCCCCTCTTCATCATGTCTCTGCCACAGATTGTGGCCTTCCACACTTTTGAAGCGCTTTGAGGACATCCAGCTGAAAGAATGTCTCCATTCGAAAAATACCTTCCTTTCAACACTCTTGCACACAAACTGTGAGGATTAACTAGTAATCACCATGCTTGCTTGCCCAACATCGCATCATTGAATTTTTGTAGGTCCCTAAAACCAGGACCCCCTCTTCCTTTAGCCACAAACATCTTCTCCCATGCCTGCCAATGCATGCCTCTTCCGTCAAGTGATCGACCCCACTAGTATTTGGATGAAATCATCGTTAATTTGGAGCATAAACCTTTTGTGAGTTTGAAACAAATCATAGCATAAGTTGATAGGGACTGGAGAACTAACTTAATAAGCACTTCTCGAGCCGCAAAGGATGCCATCTTCTCACACCATCCATGGGCGCTTGACCTTGAGCTTTCAACAATGTGCTCAAACTGTTTATCCGTGAGCCTCCCGACGTTGTCGGGAGACCAAGGTATTTTTCTGAAATAGCTTCATTCTCAATATGCATTGCCTCCTTCATTAGAACCCTAATCGTCTCTGGACAATTAGGACTAAAAACGCAGAGCTCTTCTGCTCATACACACGCTGCCCTGATCCTTTGTAGTAAATCTCTAGGATAACATCCAAACGATGGAAACTTCTGACATCAGCTTTCATGAACACAAGACAATCATCAACGAATAATAAATGAGAAATCCATGGTGCTTGATATCTCACCTGAATGCCTCTATCAATTCAACCACCATCATAGCTTTTAATCAGACAAGAGAGCCCTTCACCGCAATAAGAAAGAGGTATGGTGATATCGGGTCACCCTGCCGAAGTCCACGTGTAGGTTTGAATGAAGGAAGTAATTCACCATTAACCTTCACCTCCAAACTCACTATAGTCACACACTTCATGATAAGCGAAACCCAAGCTTAGCAAAGCACAGTTTCTGTAGAATTCCTTGCAAATAAGGTCATTCAACACGGTCATAGGCCTTCATCATATCCAGTTTGGCCTCACAGAAAGCTGCCTTTCCTTTCTTCCTCTTCATCAAGTGTACTGACTCATATGCATACATCACATTGTAAGTAATAATACGGCCAGACACAAACGCACTATGTTCTTCCGATATGATATCATCAGCACAACTCGCAGGCGAATAGTTAGAACCTTTGAAAAAATCTTGTAGATCTAGGGTGTCAAGTGGGATCCCACCTAAGTCCCACTTCTAGTGCATTTGCCAAATTCTAGTGTAAATTTTGAGCAAAAATTTACACTAGATATTGAGAAATGAACTAGAAGTGGGATTTAGACGGGATCCCACCTGACACCCTATGTAGATCACATTACAAAGTGCAACTGGCCAATATTGGGTAATAACCTAGAGAGATTTTACCTTGGGAATTAACACAATCACCGTACGATTAATAATTTCAGGTAAATGACCTTCATTTAGAAAACCCAGAACAACTTTAGAAATCTCATCCTTTATTAGGGCCCAGTGTTTCTGGTAAAAAATTGCGTTGAAACCGTCCACCCCTGGCGCTTTTGAGGGCCCCATTGAGAACAAGGCCCTCTCTACTTCCGATGCCTCAAACGGTCCACGGAGCATCAGATTCATCTCCTTTTTCACCTTTACTGGAACAAACTGAAGCACACCTTGCACATTGATGACCCACAAGTATAGGGGATTGCAATAGTCTTCGAGGAAAGTAAATCCCAAATTTATTTATTCGACACAAGGGGAGCCAAAGGAAATTTATAAGCCTTAACAGATGAGTTGTCAATTCATCTGCACCTGGAAACAATCTTGCTCGGAATAGTTTATCAGTAGCAATAGTTTTGTAACAGTAGTAGTAAAATAACAGCAGCAGT
Source organism: Avena sativa (assembly GCA_916181665.1). Taxonomy (NCBI): domain Eukaryota; kingdom Viridiplantae; phylum Streptophyta; class Magnoliopsida; order Poales; family Poaceae; genus Avena; species Avena sativa. The sequence goes on along the minus strand of OV702283.1, from coordinate 58,306,209 downwards.
AAAATAAGGACAGCAGTAGCAATTGTAATAAACAGCGGGATTAAAATATGGCAGGCATAGAGATGGATGGACGGGCGTTGCATGGACAAGATAATTCATGTAATAATCAAGACAAACGCATTGCAGATAATAAAGATAAAGCATCCAAGTACTAAGTAACCATAGGCATGTGTTCCGTATATAGTCGTGTGTGCTCGCAATGAGAAACCTGCATAACATAATAACATATTTTGTCTTGCCAGCCCGTTTGCAGCGGGCCTTCAAGGGAATCTACTAGCAATTAAGGTGCTCCTTTTAATAGAGCACCGAAGCAAAGCATTAATACTCTATGAACACACGTGATTCTCACATCACAGTCATCCCCTCCGGTTATCCCAATTATTGTCACTTAGGGGTCTCAGGTTCCGGACACGATATGTGTACACAACTTGCAGGTAAGATCACAAACAATAATATCATCATGAATTAATAACATGTTCAGATCTGAGATCATGGCACTCGGGCCCTAGTGGCAAGCATTAAGCACAACAAGTTGCAACAATGTCAAAAAGCACTAGAAATAGATACTAGGCACCATGACCTAACAATCTTATGCAATTACATGAAAGATCTTATCCAATCCCTACCATCCCCATAACCTACATCGAGGAATCACTCACACATGGATAGGGGAATCATGGATGGTTGATGGAGATGCGTTGGTGATAATGATGGCGATGATCTCCTCCAATTTCTCGTCCTGGCAGGGTGCCAGAACGGAGTTTCTGGTTTCGAATCACGGTTTCTGGTGGTGGCGGCACAACGGAACTCTTCTCTGGAAATTGTCGACCCCCCCCTGTGTTTTTAGGTCAGCGGGTATATGTAGGTGAAAGGAGAGGTTGAGGCGAAGTCCGAGGTGGCCACACCATGCCTTGGTGCGGCTAGGCCTTGTTGGAATTATGCCCTAGAGGCCTATAATAAAGATGTTATTATTATAATTCTTGTTCATGATAAAGTTTATATACCATGCTAGAATTGTATTAAGCGGAAACTTTAATACTTGTGTGGTTTGTGAACAACACCGTGTCCCTACTATGCATCTATGGACTAGCTCATTGATTAATGATGGTTAAGGTTTCCTAACCATAGACATGAGTTGTCGATTAATAATGAGATCATATCATTGGGAGAATGATATGACGGACAAACCCAAACTAAGTGGAGCAATTAGATCGTGTCATCGTGATCATCTTTGCGAAGCTTTTCTTATGTCAAATATTGTATTCCTTAGACCATGAGATAATACAACTCCCTAGTATCAGAAAAAGCTTTGAGGTCATCAAACGTCATCCTATGAGAGGGTGATCATAAAGGTGTCTCTCAGTTGATCGGAAAGTACATGTTGGGTTGTATGTATCGAGATGGGATTTGTCCCTCCCAAGTCGGAGAGATATACTTCGGGCCCACTCGATAATCGATATCAACACCGCTTGCAAGCATGTGGTTAAGGAGTTAATCACAAAGTGATATCGGATTACGGAACGAGTAAAGTACTTGCTGTGAACGAGATTGAACTAGGTATGACGGTACCGACGATCAAATCTCGGGCAAGTAAAATATCGCGAGACGAAGGGAATATATATATGGGATTGATTGAATTCTAGCATCGTGGTTCATCCGATATGATCATCGATAAATGTGTGGGAGTCAATATGGGTTTCCAGACCCCGTTGTTGATTATTGATAGAAGATCATGTCTGCATATTCTCGAACCCGAAGGGTCACACACTTAACGTGTCTCGACGCTAGGATAGATTGGATAATTGGTTTATGAGTTTTTGTTCGGAGTCTCAGATGGGATCCGGGACATCACGAGAGGTTCCGGAATGGTCCGGAGAATAAGATTCATATAAGGCAATGCAGTTTTTGGAGTTCGGAATTGTTTCGGGTTAATCGGTATTGTACCGGAAGCTTCTGGAACCTTCCGGAGGGGGATCAACGTGGCCCCACCTGCCGGGAGGGGGCATGGGCCTATGAGGGAGTGACCTGGCCGCATTGGTCCAGGGGCACAAGGCCCCATAGGGCCCAGCCGACCAGATCTAGGGCAAACCCTAGGAAAGCTTCTAGAGGGGGGAAACTTGCCCCCCACTCCTCCCTCCTTGGCCGCCGGCCTAGGGCTTGGGGGAGGGTCTAGGGCTGGCGCCCACCCCTCTATATATAGAGGTGAAAGGGCATGTATGCCCCCATGTGTGGTTTTGGTAATTAATGACAATCTCTATGGACTAATGTGTAAATTGAGTTTCACTTGTAGGTTTGTCCATTAGCATCGCTTGGGCCATGTGTTGGTATCAAGGTTGGAAGATGAAGAAATGTCCAAGGGCTTTGTGACCATTGGAATTATGAAGAAATAAGGAGCTTGAAGGTCGATCAAGGCATGTGCAAAGAGTTGCATCAAGATGGATCAACCTCAAGTAAGGATGAAGAAGGACGAGCTCAAGATGCGCCATCTCTAGAAGATCTCATGCTTGAAGCTTGCCATCCTCGTGCTCATGGAATGATGAAGACAAGTTCAAAGAAGAGGTTTCCCCATGGAATATGGGGGAGCATTTTGCAAGTCTTCATCAAGCAAGAGCGAGCAAGAGCAAACAAGAAAGATGTTCCCACTATAGAAGAACAAGACGGTCTACATCAAGTTCAAGTGGGACGCTCAAGGCAAAGGTATGTTGATAGGGCTTCTCTTTTGCCGGTCTCGTGTTGTTAGTTGGGAGACCGGGTTTAGGATAGATAGTCGTACTATCAAGAGGGGCTCTCAAGCGGGTGTCTCGTTTGCATCGTTCGGAGAGAGCTCAAACCTTTGCATTCATAGCATCATCTTTCTTGGTTGTTATTTGGTTCTTGTCCATGAGAGGATCTAGAGCTTGTGGTCATCATCATAACAAGCTCTAGTTCATCATCTAAGGATTTCACTTGCATATCTTATTGCGGTTTTTGATCTTGCGAGTTTTCCGGCTCCACACCTTGGGGGATACTTCACATATATATTTATGATATTTTCTCCCAAGGTGATACCCAATATTTGTTGGATTCTATTCGTTGTTATCTTTCCAACAAAATTGGTTTCATCCCGTTTGGAGTTCGGATGCAAAAGTTATTGCGTTTCTGGTTTTCTGGTTTCTGGAATTTCCCTGACCGGAAGTTCCGGCTTCCCACCGGAAGTTCCGCTAGGGCATTTTTGCCACCGAAAGTTCCGGTGGAAGTTCCGGGTCTTCTTCTGCTCACGCTTAGTAACCTTCTGTTTTGAAGCGTTCTATTTGCCGGAACTTTGTCGGAACTTGCTCGGAAGTTCACTGGAACTTCCGGTCTGTTTTGACCGGAACTTCCGGTTGCGCTTCTGGAGCGGGCGTCAACGGTCTGATGACCATTGGAGCCAGGCTAGGCGGAACTTCCGCCCCAGTGCCGGAAGTTCCGGCCATGATTCGTTTTTTCAGTTTCTCGCTCCGCAGTTTTCGTCCGTTGGTTGGGTGCCACCGGAAGTTCCGGCCTCCCACCGGAAGTTCCGGCCAGGTGTCGCGAATGCCCATAACGGGCAGATCTGGGAGCCCTTTAAAAGGGGCTCCTCTTCCCCTTCGTGGGTACTAGCTTTTCTTCTTGGTTCTTGGCTTTCTCTCTCCTCCATTGTCAACCTTGAAGAAGCTTTCCCTCTCCCTTCCCCCTCCTATGATTCTTGCATCTTTTTGAGGGATTTGAGAGAGGAGATCTAGATCTACAATCCCCCCAAGTCAAATCCCTTCTTTGTGAAGGAATCATTGGGATCTAGATCTTGGAGAGTTTTGTGTTCTCATCTTGTGTTCTTCCTCCCTTATTCCCCCAATAGCTTTTGTAGCTTTGTTGGAATTTGGGAGAGAAGGACTTACCCTTGCATTTGGTGCATAGGTTTGAGTTATACTCTTGTGTTCTTCCTCCCTTATTCCCCAATAGCTTTTGTAGCTTTGTTGGAATTTGGGGGAGAAGGACTTGCCCTTGCATTTGGTGCATAGGTTTGAGTTCTCCTCGGAGATTCGGCGAGTTCAAGCTTGAGAGCTTGTTTCTCTTGGGTTCCTTGGAACCCTAGACGGTTGTGTGGTTGGATTGTTGACCTTTTGTGGTCTTGTTGACCTTTTGTGGTCTTGTAGCCTTTTGTGGCGTTGTTGGCCTTTTGTGGCATTGTTGGCCTGTTGTGGCTTTGTTGTTGGGAGCCTCCAATTGAGTTGTGGAGTTAGCCCCAATCTTGTACGGGTTTGGTGACCGCCCTCAAGCGTCCCATAGTGGAGCAAGTGCCCGCCTTTTGTGGTGCGCACTTGGGAGAATAGGGTGAGCCTTTTGTGGCGTCGGTGAGTTGCGTGCTTCCGCATCCGGGGTGAGGCCTTGTGTGGCGATGGGTGAGCATCGAGCCACCACACCTCGAGGTGAGCCATTTGTGGTGTTCGGAGAGCATTGCGCCATCGCACCTCTCCAACGGAGACGTAGCTTCTTTGGAAGTGAACTTCGGGAAACAAATCTTCGTCTCCGTGTCCATCGGTTATCTCTCAACCGAACCCTTTACTTATGCGCTTTACATTGTGATAGCCATCGTGCTTGAAGTATTTATACCTTGTTATCACCTTGTTTCTTGTATTGCTTAGCATAGGTTGTTGGTGCACCTAGGTGAACTTAGTGGCTAGGTTTTGTGCTCAATAAATTAAACGTTAGTTTTATTCCGCATTTACTTGAGCCCAAACCGTAATAATTTTAAAAGCCTATTCACCCCCCCTCTAGGCGACTTCCTTTGTACTTTCAAGTGGTCTGGGGCACACCCTCCCTCCACACCTCCTCCACAACCCTAGCCGCCATGCTGCCCTCCTCTCTCTCTCCCTCCCGACTGCACGTAGGCGAAGCCCTGCTGCAGAAACTCTCCACCACTTGCACCGCGCCATCGCGTTGTAGATCCAATCCGTCTCTCCACCATACTTGCTGGACCAAGGAAGGAGGAGACGTCGAGGTGCCGCACGTGTGCATCTCTCAGAGGCATCGCCACTTGCGGTGTTAGATCGGATCGGATCGCGAGGAGGAGAAGCGAGTACGACTACATCACCCACGTTCCGACGAACGTTCCGCTGTGCGAATCTTCAAGGGTATTAAGATCTCATCTAATCCCCCTCGTTGTTTGCATCTCCTATATTAGATCTTGGCTTTCCCGTTCGCATCCGTAGATTTTTTTTGATTTACTATGCTACAAAACCCTTCAGTGGTATCAAAGCTAGATCTATGCGTAGATGTGTTTCACGAGTAGAACGCAACATGGTTATTGCGGGCATTGATGTTTTCTGTTGCACGCCTCTTGTTTGTGTTCTTCTTATGACGCGGGATAGTGAGATTGAAGCGGTCCAGGCCAACCTTATGCGACGTCGTTCGTGAGATCGGCTCCGCACTTGACGTGTGGCTTGTTCCACACATGCGGCTGGTGGATGCCAGTTTCTCTCACTATAGTTGTCATGGGATTTACACCGGAGTTTGGCAACCATAATATCACTGTTGTGGCTTTCCGTAGATAAGAATCGTTCTTAGCTTGCTACTCCCATAAGCCACGTAAAACATGCAACAACAAAGTAGAGGCGTCTAACTTGTTTTTGCAGGGAGTGTTTTCTGTGATATGGTATGGCCCAAGATGTGATGTGTATGTTGTATGCAATGATCATGTTTTGTAATGTTTCACGACTTGCATGTCGATGAGTACACAACCGGCAGGAGCCATATGGTTGTCTTTATAATTGTGTATGATGTCAACTTCTTATACGCCATGTAATAGTTTCACTTTATCGCTAAGTAGTTAGCAATAGTTGTAGTTGCTATTCGTGGTGGATGTAATCATGGTGGAGTGATGGAGATCATGCCGGCACGCACAAGATGGAGATCATTGCGCGAAGATTGGCTATACCATGTCACATAAAGTTATATGCATGTGATGTTTATCCTTTTATGTATCTTATTATGCTTAGATCGCGACGGTAGCATTATAAGATGATTCCTCACTTAAAGATCAAGATAAAACTGTGTTCTACCCATGTATGCACCGTTGCGAAAGTTCGTCGTGTCCAAGCATCACGTGATGATCGGGTGCTATAGACTCTACGTTCACATACAACGGGTGCAAGCTAGTTTTGCACACGCGGAAATACTTGGGTTTGACTTGACGAGCCTAGCATGTACAGACATGGCCTCGGAACACATGAACCGAAAGGTTAAGCATGAGTCATATGAATGATATGATCGACACTTCGTTGTCCACCATTGAAGCCAAATCTATTCTCGTGAAGATCGGATTAGGTGTGGTGAATTTGGATCGTGTTCACTAAACAACTTGAGGGATGTTGAATTTAGTGGGAGTTCATCTAGTAATTTGATTAAAAGTTGAACTAGTTATCATGAACATAGTCTAATTTGTACTTGCAAATATTGTAGATCAAATGGCTAAGTCCAACTTCAACTTCAACGTTTTTGCTGAGAAGGAAAAGCTTAGAAACAATGGGCCTAACTTCACCAACTGGTTCCGCAATCTGAGAATCATTCTCTCTGGCGGTCAAAAGGACTATGTCCTTGAAAATGCGTTAGGTGACGCCCCTGCTGTAGATGCGCCGGCTGATGAGAAAGCTGTCTATCAGTCGCGCAAAGATGATTATGGTGTGATTAAGAGCACCATGTTGTTTGCTATGGAATCGGACCTTCAAAATCGTTTTGAAGACTATCCCGGGCCGTTTGAGATTCTTGAGGAGCTGAAAACTATGTTTCAGACTCAGGTCCGTTCTGAGAGATATGAGATCTCTGAGAAATTCTTTAACTGCAAGATGGAGGAAGGGAGTTCCGTTAGTGAGCACGCCATAAAGATGTCGTGCTACACTCAATGCCTTGAGCAACTGGACTGCAAGATTCCAGAGGAGCTCAAGATTGACAGGGTTCTGCAATCACTCCCTCCCAGCTACAAAAGTTTTGTAGTAACTCACAATCAGATTGGTTCCACTGATACGATCACCGAGCTCTTAGCAAAGCTGAAGGCTGCGGAGGTGGACATCAAAAAGGATAATCATGTGTTGATGGTCAACAAGCCCCCCACCTTCAAGAAAGGTAAGGGTGTAAAGAAGCCCTTCAAGAAAGGCGGCGGCAAGCGCGTTGCCCCTGCTGAGAAGAAGCTCAAGTCTGGACCAAAGCCAGACACTGAGTGCTTCTATTGCAAGGACAAGGGTCACTGGAAGCGCAACTGTCCAAAGTACTTAGCGGACAAGAAGGCTGGCACCATCAAAGGTATATTTGATATACATGTTATTGATGTTTTCCTTACTAGCCCTCGTTGTAGTGCCTGGGTATTTGATACTGGTTCAGTTGCTAATATTTGTAACTCGAAACAGGAGCTACGGAATAATTCGGCGGCTTGCGAGGGATGAGGTGACGATGCGCGTTGGCAATGGATCAAGAGTTGATGTGATGGCCGTCGGCACGCTCTCCTTAGTTTTACCTTCAGGATTAGTTTTAAACCTTAATAAGTGTTATTATGTGCCTGCGTTGAGCATGAACATTATTTCTGGATCGTGTTTATTGCAAGACGGTTATTCATTTAAATCGGAGAATAATGGTTGTTCTATTTATATGAGTAACATCTTTTATGGTCATGCACCTGCTGTGAATGGTTTATTTCTTCTGAATCTCGAAAGGGATGAAACACACATCCATAACATTGAGGCTAAGAGATGCAAAGTAGATAGTGATAATACTACTTATTTGTGGCACTGTCGTCTAGGTCATATTGGTGTAAAGCGCATGAAGAAACTCCATTCTGATGGACTTTTGGAGTCTCTTGATTTTGAATCATTTGACACATGCGAACCATGCCTCATGGGCAAGATGATCAAAACCCCGTTCTCCGGTACGATGGAGTGAGCAACAGACTTGTTGGAAATCATACATACCGATGTATGCGGACCAATGAGTGTTTCGACGCGTGGTGGATATCGCTATTTTCTCACTTTTACCGATGACTTAAGTAGATATGGGTATATCTATTTAATGAAACATAAATCTGAAACATTTGAAAAGTTCAAGGAATTTCAGAATGAAGCGGAGAACCATCGTAACAGAAAAATTAAGTTTCTACGATCCGATCGTGGAGGTGAATATTTGAGTTATGATTTTCTCACGCATCTTAAAGCAAGTGGAATCGTTTCGCAACTCACGCCACCCGGAACACCACAGCGCAATGGTGTGTCTGAACGCCGGAATCGAACCCTATTAGATATGGTCCGATCGATGATGTCTCTTACTGATTTGCCGTTATCATTTTGGGGTTATGCATTAGAAACCGCTGCATTCACTTTAAATAGGGCACCATCTAAATCCGTTGAGATGACACCGTATGAACTGTGGTTTGGTGCTAAACCTAAGTTGTCGTTTCTTAAAGTTTGGGGATGCGAAGCTTACATCAAGAAGTTGATGCCGGACAAGCTCGAACCCAAAGCGGAGAAATGCGTCTTCATAGGATACCCTAAGGAAACTATTGGGTATACCTTCTATCACTGAACCGTAGGCAAAGTGTTTGTCGCAAAGAACGATTTCTTTCTTGAGAAGGAGTTTCTCTCGAAAGAAGTGAGTGGGAGGAAAGTAGAGCTAGACGAGGTTGTTGAACCTTCTCTTGAATTGGAGAGTAGCGCAACACCTGAAATTGTTCCAGTGCCGCCTGCACCAACAATAGAGGAAGCTAATGACAAGGATCATGAAGCTTCGGACGATGCTGCTACTGAACATCGCAGGTCGACAAGGTCGCGTGCCCCTCCTGAGTGGTATGGCAACCCTGTCTTGACTGTCTTGTTGGTAGAAGACAGTGAACCTACGAACTATGAGGAAGCGATGATGAGCCCAGACTCTGAGAAATGGCTAGAGGCCATGAAATCCGAATTGGGATCCATGAGCGAAAACCAAGTATGGACTTTGGTGGACCCTCCTAGCGACCGAATGGCCGTTGAGTGCAAATGGATCTTCAAGAAGAAAACGGACGCGGATGGTAATGTTACCGTCTATAAAGCACGACTTGTCGCAAAAGGTTTTCGACAAGTTCAAGGTGTTGACTAAGATGAGACTTTCTCTCCCGTAGCGATGTTTAAGTCCATTCGTATTTTATTAGCAATTGCCGCGTTTCATGATTATGAAATATGGCAGATGGATGTCAAGACTGCGTTCCTCAATGGCAACATTGATGAAGAGTTGTATATGATGCAACCCGAAGGTTTTGTCGATCCTAAGGATGCTGATAAAGTATGCAAACTTCAGCGTTCCATTTATGGGCTGAAGCAAGCATCTCGAAGTTGGAACCTTCGTTTTGATCAAGTGATCAAGAGCTTTGGATTTGTTCCAAATTGCTACGAAGCTTGTATCTACAAGAAAGTGAGTGGGAGCTCGGTGACATTTCTGGTACTATATGTGGATGACATATTGATTATTGGAAATGACATTAACATGCTTAACAATGTGAAGAGTTATTTGAACAAGTGTTTTTAAATGAAAGACCTAGGTGAAGCTGCTTATATATTGGGCATCAAAATCTATAGAGATAGACAAAGACACCTGATAGCTTTAAGCCAGAGTACATACCTAGACAAAGTTCTGAAAAGGTTCAGAATGGATAAGGCAAAGAAAGGTTCAGTGCCTATGTTGTCAGGTAAGATATTGAGCAAGGCTCAGTGTCCAGCTACGGTATGTGATAGAGAAGCTATGAGCAAAGTGCCTTATGCCTCGGCCATAGGTTCTATCATGTATGCCATGTTGTGTACTAGACCGGATGTGTCCAATGCTCTTAGTTTGACGAGCAGATATCAAAGTGATCCAGGAGTGGAACACTGGACAGCCATGAAGAACATCCTAAAGTACCTAAATAGGACTAAAGAAATGTTCTTAGTCTATGGAGGTGATGAACAGCTCGTCGTAAAAGGTTACGTCGACGCTAGTTTCGACACCGACAAGGATGATTCTAAATCTTAGACAGGATACGTTTATATTTTGAATGGAGGAGCTGTGAGCTGGAGAAGCTGCAAGCAAAGCGTGATCGCGGGATCTACAGTAGAAGCGGAATACATGGCTGCTGCAGAAGTGTCAAGTGAAGGAGTTTGGATCAGGAACTTCATCACTGAGCTTGGTGTGGTTCCAAGTGCATTGGATCCACTGGAGATATTGTGTGACAACACTGGCACCATAGCACTCGCTAAGGAACCAAGATATCATCCAAAGACCAAGCATATCAACCGCAAGTTTCATATAATCCGAGATTATATAGAAGATGGAGATCTGAAGATTAGCAAAGTACATACAGATCTGAATGTCGCAGATCCATTGACTAAACCTCTTCCACGTGTAAAACATGATCAGCACCTTAGTGCCATGGGTGTGAGATTGTTGCCAAATGTAAACTAGATTATTGACTCTAGTGCAAGTGGGAGACTGTTGGAATTATGCCCTAGAGGCAATAATAAAGATGTTATTATTATAATTCTTGTTCATGATAAAGTTTATATACCATGCTAGAATTGTATTAAGCGGAAACTTTAATACTTGTGTGGTTTGTGAACAACACCGTGTCCCTAGTATGCCTCTATGGACTAGCTCATTGATTAATGATGGTTAAGGTTTCCTAACCATAGACATGAGTTGTCGATTAATAATGAGATCATATCATTGGGAGAATGATATGATGGACAGACCCAAACTAAGCGGAGCAATTAGATCGTGTCATCGTGTTCATCTTTGCGAAGCTTTTCTTATGTCAAATATTGTATTCCTTAGACCATGAGATAATACAACTCCCTGGTATCGGAAGAAAGCTTTGAGGTCATCAAACATCATCCTATGAGAGGGTGATCATAAAGGTGTTTCTCAGGTGATCGGAAAGTACCTGTTGGGTTGTATGTATCGAGATGGGATTTGTCCCTCCCAAGTCACAGAGATATACTTCGGGCCCACTCGATAATCGATATCAACACCGCTTGCAAGCATGTGGTTAAGGAGTTAATCACAAAGTGATATCGGATTACGGAACGAGTAAAGTACTTGCTGTGAACGAGATTGAACTAGGTATGACGGCACCGACGATCAAATCACGGGCAAGTAAAATATCGCGAGACGAAGGGAATATATATATGGGATTGATTGAATCCTGGCATCGTGGTTCATCCGATATGATCATCGATGAATGTGTGGGAGTCAATATGGGTTTCCAGACCCCGCTGTTGATTATTGATAGAAGATCATGTCTGCATATTCTCGAACCCGAAGGGTCACACACTTAACGTGTCTCGACGCTAGGATAGATTGGATAATTGGTTTATGAGTTTTTGTTCGGAGTCTCAGATGGGATCCGGGACATCACGAGAGGTTCCGGAATGGTCCGGAGAATAAGATTCATATAAGGCAATGCAGTTTTTGGAGTTCGGAATTGTTTCGGGTTAATCGGTATTGTACCGGAAGCTTCTAGAACCTTCCGGAGGGGGACTTGCCTCCCACTCCTCCCTCCTTGGCCCCACCTGCCGGGAGGGGGCATGGGCCTATGAGGGAGTGCCCTGGCCGCATTGGGCCAGGGGCACAAGTCCCCATAGGGCCCAGCCGGCCAGATCTAGGGCAAACCCTAGGAAAGCTTCTAGAGGGTGGAGGGGAACTTGCCTCCCACTCCTCCCTCCTTGGCCGCCGGCCTAGGGCTTGGGGGAGGGCTAGAGCTGGCGCCCACCCCTCTATATATAGAGGGCTGGGGCGCACCCTCCCTCCACACCTCCTCCACAACCCTAGCCGCCCTGCTGCCCTCCTCTCTCTCTCCCTCCCGACTGCACGTAGGCGAAGCCCTGCTGCAGAAACTCTCCACCACTTGCACCGCGCCGTCGCGTTGTAGATCCAATCCGTCTCTCCACCATACTTGCTGGACCAAGGAAGGAGGAGACGTCGAGGTGCCGCACGTGTGCATCTCTCGGAGGCATCGCCACTTGCGGTGTTAGATCGGATCGGATCGCGAGGAGGAGAAGCGAGTATGACTACATCACCCACGTTCCGACGAACGTTCCGCTGTGCGAATCTTCAAGGGTATGAAGATCTCATCTAATCCCCCTCGTTGTTTGCATCTCCTAGATTAGATCTTGGATTTCCCGTTCGCATCCGTAGAATTTTTTGAGTTACTATGCTGCGAAACCCTTCAGGCCTGGCCCGTGCCTGGGGGTGGTGTGGGCCCCTCTGGCCTCTTCTCCCCTTCGTCTTCTGGATCCGTGAGTCTTCTCGGAAAATAAGATTTTTGGCATATTTTCTGGGATTTTTCATGAAAGATGATTTTCTACACAAAAACGAGACATCAAAGCAATTCTGCTGAAAACAGTGTTAGTCCGTGTTAGTTGTATCTAAATCACACAAATTAGAGAAGAAACAATAGCAAAAGTGTTCGGGAAAGTAGATACATTTTGTACGTATCACACATCAATCTCCTCTTGAGCTTTAAAAATGTCCATATAGAAAGGTTATACAATGCCCTTAATTTCCTCCTTCTCCAAACACACCACACCAGCCGCATTTTTCAAAGAGCGCATCTGTTTTGGTGTTTATGGACTGTCACACTCGCATAAAAAAATGTCGTGTTTCGATCTCCCTCCTTTAGCCAGTCCACTCGGGACCTCTGTTTTTCCATGACCTCCGCCGTACGCAAGAGTTCATCAATGTTCGCAGCTAGCTGCTTCTCCCGATTTGATGAGCCCGTGTACAGTGCACATTGACGCTCTTTTTCAAATTCTGCTCGGGCCTTCTACAACTTTTGTCGAATGTCTCCAAATTTCGATTTGCTCCACTTCTAGAGTGTACGCTGCATGTGGCCCGGCCTAGCCACCACGCCCAGCAAGCCTTGTCCACTATCATCGCGTGAATCGGTCCACCTAGCCTCAACCATGCTCGCATAAGAAGCACCATGACACCATGCATTTTCGTACCAAAAAACTTTTGAGAGCTCACTAGAGTCGATAACACCCAGGAGCTCCATAACTAACAAATAATGGTCTGATTTTGGCGATGACACATGCCTTGTTGGCGTGTTATTGACGCCTTGTTGGGAGACCTCAAGAGCAAGGTGTGATGAGCACAACAACAAGTTTCCCCTCAGTAATAAACTGAGGTTATCGAACCAGTAGGAGGAAGGAAACGACTCAAAGGTGTTGCTAGCAACTTGCAGACCTGCACAACACAAACTCAAGACTTTGCCCCAACGAACAGTGAGGTTGTCAATCTCACCGGTTTGCTGTAACAAAGGATTAACTGTATGGTGTGGAAGGTAATGGTGGTTTGCAGCAAGTAAACAGTAACAGTGGAAGATAAAATCAATGGTATATTGGACCGGGGTCCATAGTTCACTAGAGGTGTTCTCCTTAAGATAAACAAACATGGCATGCTGGGTAAACAAATTATAGCGGGGCAATTGACAGGACTGAGCAAGGCATAACAATGCAATACTAGACATTCATGATCCTATGAGATTCGATTGGGCAATACAACAAGATACGTAGACCGCCATCCAACTGCATCTATGACTAGAAATCCACCTTCAGGTTATCATCCGAACCCCCTCCAGTATTAAGTTGCAACCAGCAGATAACTGCTTTAAGCAAAGTGTGTAACGTAAACAATCCACTTGTTCTATGAACAAGAGACCGTTGTTTTCTCCCTAGTGACAACAACACATCTATAACCTTAGAGATTTCTGTCACTTTCCTTAGATTAAATAGAGGCATGAACCCACTATCTATCATAAATACCCCCTCGTGGAGTCACTAGCATCTACTTGGCCAAGATAGCTACCAGAAATGGAGAGCATGCAAGATCACAAACAACACAGACATGATAGAATCAAATAGACAAAACATTAATCAATCTGACATAGTAATCTCATTATCCATCGGATCCCCGCAAACACAACATGCATGATTACAAGTAGATGATCTTGATCATGAACGGAGCTCACAAGATCTAAACATGATAGCACAAAGGAGGAGATACAACCATCTAGCTACTACATGGACCCGTAGTCCAAGGTGGAACTACTCACACTTCATACCGGAGACTGGCATGATGAAGAAGAAGGCCTCCGGGATGATCACCCCTCTGGCAGGGTGCCGGGAAGATCTTCAGATCTCCCCTGATCTAGGGACGATGGTGGCGGTGGCTACAGATGGTTTCATGAAATATTGATCGGGTGCTTAGGGTTTATGCATCAAGGGGTCTTTATAGGCGAAGAGGCGAGGCAGGGGGCCGCCAGGGCGGTCGCACCCCCCAGGCATGGGGTGGGACTCCCGCGCGGCCAGGGGTGTGGCCTCCTGGTGGCTCTCCTCCGTCTCGTACTCTGGCTTCGTGTTCCCCACGGTAAAATATTGACTTTGGCTTTTGTCCCGTCCAATTCCAAGAATATTGATTTTCTGCCTTTCTGGAACCAAAAATAGAAGAAAACAGACAACTGGCACTGTGGCATCTTGTTAATAGGTTAGTACCGGAAAACATATAAAAACACCTCAAAATGTAGACAAAGCAAAGCAAAGTAGATACTAAACAAGTATGGAACATCAAAAATTATAGATACGTTTCTGACGTATCATGCCTGACCCTTGATTTTGGATAGTATGCAAGCACGATGGGCACCATCAAGACACGATCAAGCCTCACCTTGACATTATTATCCCCCTGTTGTTAATTATCCAATGTGTATGGGATGCCAACATAGACCATATCCTGCAGGTTGCAATTATCCACCGCTTCTCTAAAACCCAGCATCTGCCACTCAGCCCTTTCGGACTGGCCAAATTTTTATGAGCTATCTAGGATCTCATTAAAATCCCCTCCACACATCCATGGTAAGTCACTCTGACGATTCAACCATTCGATCAAGTACCAACTTTCCTTGCGTTGCTCTCTACGCGGCTTCCCATAGAAGCCCGTTAACCTCCACAATCTCCTGTCTCCCTCCAGATTCTGGACATGTACATCTATATGAGAATTAGACTTCGATTGTAAGGACAAATCCAATTCATTTGACTAGAATATGGCCAAACCACCAATCAGCCCATCATTATCCACTTCATAACATCCAACAGAGCCACAAAGCTACGCTACCCCACATGACCGATCAGCCGAGATCTTGGTCTCAATCAAGAAAAAAACTGCGGGACATTCCAGCCTCACTAAATCATGAAGCTCCCGAACTGTCTCAGGGTTCCCAAGCCCTCGACAGTTCCAAAATATGCACCTCATTGGGACACGTGGGGCTATTCCACAGCCTTCCCTGAATTTTGGTTATATATCACATCCATTGATAGATCATTGATATGTCGGAAACATATCTATAATTTTTGATGCTCCATGCTTGTTTAGTATCTACTTTGCTTTGCTTTGTCTATACTTTGAGGTGTTTTTATATCTTTTCTGGAACTAACCTATTAAGAAGTTTCTACAGTGCCAGTTGCCTATTTTCTTCTGTTTTTGGTTCTAGAAAGGCACAAAATCAATATTCTCGGAATTGGACGGGACAAAAACCAAATTCAATATTTTACCGTGGGCGTCACGAAGTCTAGAGGAGAGACGGAGGGGCGATCCAGGGCCACCACACACCCCCTATGAGCGGGTAGTCCCACCTCGCGCCTGGGTAGGGTGTGGGCACTCTGGCCGCCTCCTAGACTCGCCTCAGCGCCTATAAGAAGCCCCCGATGCAGAAACCCTAGTCACCCGATCAAAACTCCAGAAACCTTCTGTAACCGCTGATGGTGCTCGACGTGGCACTTTGTTGGTAACCCCAAGCGCATGGTGTGAAGAACAAGCAGCAAGTTTCCCCTCAGTTGAGACCGAGGTTATCAAACCAGAAGGAGGAAGGAAACGTCACACATGTGTTGCAAACAACGTGGAGACCTGCACAACACAAACTCAAGACTTTGCCCCAACGAACAGTGAGGTTGTCAAGCTCACCGGTTTGCTATAACAAAGGATTAAACGTATGGTGTGTAAGGTAATGGTTTGCAGCAAGTAAACAAGTAACAGTGGAAGATGTATAAAAGGTAAAGATTGGACCGGGGTCCATAGTTCACTAGAGGTGCTTTCCTTAGATAAACAACATGACATGAAGGGTAAACAAATTACAGCAGGGCAGTTGACAGGAAAAGAGCAAGGCATAACAATGCAATTACTAGTCAGAAAGATCCTATGAGGTTGATTGGGCAATACAACAAGATACATAGACCGCCATCCAACTGCATCTATGACTAGAAGTCCACCTTCAGGTTATCATCCGAACACCCTCCAGTATTAAGTTGCAAGCAACAGACAACTACTTCAAGCAAAGTGTGTAAGGTAAACAGTCCACATGTTCCATGAACAAGAGACCGTTGTTTTCTCCCTAGTAGCAACAACACATCTACAACCGAAAAGATTTGTGTCACTTCCCTTGGAAACTAGAGGCATGAACCCACTATCGAGGATAAATACCCCCTCTTGGAGTCACTACCAACTACTTGGCCAAGATAGCTACTAACAATGGAGAGCATGCAAGATCACAAACAACACAGACATGATAGAATCATAAAGACAAAACCATTAATCAAACCAACATAATAATCTTAATATCCATCGGATCCCCGCAAACATAACATGCATGATTACAAATAGATTAGATCTTGATCATGAATGGAGCTCACAAGATCTATGCATGAAAGCACAAAGGAGGAGATACAACCATCTAGCTACTACATGGACCCATAGTCCAAGGTGGAACTACTCACACATCATACTAGAGAGAAGGCCTCCGGGATGATCTCCCCTCCGGCAGGGTGCCGGGAAGAACTTCAGATCCCCCCAATCTAGGGACGATGGTGGCGGCGGCTATAGACGGTTTCGTGGAGATTTGATCGGGTCCTCAGGGTTTCTGCATCGGGGGCTTCTTATAGGCGAAGGGGGAGACCGAGGTGGCGGCCAGGGCGACCAAACCCTAGCCAGGCATGGGTGGGGCCCACCCGCACCTGGGGTGGGTCTGGCCCCTCTGGCCGGCCCCTCCGGCTCTCCTCTGGACTTCTTGTTCCCCACGGAAAGTAATTGACTTTGTCCATTGTCCCGTCCAATTCTGAGAATATTTCTTTACTAACTTTTCTGAAACCAAAAACAGTAGAAAACAGGCATCTAGCAATGTTGCAACTTGTTAGTAGGTTAGTACCAGAAAACATGTAAAAAGCACCTCAAAGTGTGGACAAGTAAAGCAAAGTAGATACTAAACAAGCATGGATCATCAAAAATTATAGATACGTTTCCAACGTATCAACATCCCCAAGCTTAACTCCTCCTCCTCGAGTAGGTAAGTGATAAAAAGAATAATTTTTGAGGTGACATGCACCCTCACAATAAAGATTCAACCATTTGCAAGCATTGAAAGCTAGGATCAAAGAACTCTAAACATGTGCATGAAAGATGGAGTTCTAACAATAGGACATAGTAACTATGCATGCAACATCACAAACAAGAAACAAAGATCATGAATAACATGCATTGAAAAACGTTTGTTTGTTTCACATACAGAAAACATAGCATAGTGGCATTTAGCTTGTCCCTCATAGAGTAGAAAATATGCATAGGACACCTGCAAAGTTCACAAGGGTGACTAGAAACAAGTAGCATAAGAGCAAGTAATAACACAATATGCATCAATTAATAAGCTTTGGAACACTGGACATAGGATGACAACTATGCTCTCTTAATGGTGCCTAAAGGTAGAAGGTGGAGACTCAATAGAGGTGGAAGAAAGGTCTTTTTGTAAAGGAAGCAGGGATTACAAGTTTCAAAACGTGCTTCCAAAAATTATGGTACTTGTTAGCTTTCAGCCCTCATTGCCCCTATCATAAGAATCTTGAAGTGGTTAAGGTTAAAGTGGCAAAGCTGGAGTATATGCTTGACGAAGTATAAGCTGGCAATCTCAAGTCCCTTGAATACGAGGGCCACACCTCATGCATACTCAACTTTGGGTCCAGGTAAGTTCTTGTCACTATAAGTATTTGCATATCATTGAGAATCGTCAAAGGGGTACCCCTTGCACATGGTACAGGAGCTTTCCCATAACCAAAATGACAAGCAGACAATGAGCATCTCAACAATCTTTTTATTTACCATATGCATAGCTTTTTATTGAGGATGCTTCATAGATAGCTCATTATGGTGATGCTGCAAGTTTCCACCATGATTAGGCATGGCTTAGGCTAGTGGCCCAGGCGTTTCTCTAACACAGAATACAAACCCCATGGACTTACAAGTCCCCTCTTTATTTCACACCGGTGACATCCATAGACAAAAGAACATGATATCAACTGAGTACAACAAGGTACAAGTGCAATGTTGAAAATGTTCCCCATGACAGCACGGTTCTGCTAATTCCAACTTATAAGTGCAAGCATATATAACAAAGTTGTCACAATGATTCAAATTTATTAGGGGCAAAGAATAAAGTGTGCCATCAAGTTCGTGAGGGATTTAATCACTAAGTTTTCACATAAAAAATAGTTTTCAATTGGAAGATAGTTGAAAACAAGAATATACTTGGAATGGTGTAACACACCATGCATAGGAATTTATAGTGGACACTTTGGAATAACTTGGTTTCTTGGGAGTTGGAGGCATGAGTAGAACTTACTCATACAAGTGGAGGCTAGCAAAAGACTGGGAGCAACCAACTAAGAGAGCAATAATGACCATAATTGTTGGGCAGGTAACCCCGGATAGGGTAAAGACGGGGAAAGACGAAAGGGTGTTCCCCGTCTAGTTTCCGAGTTATAGTCTGAGTCGGCCGAATCCTATAGAGGTCGGCCGAGATAGGAAAGGGCAGGACCCTCATAATAATGGCGAGGCATTGCTCGGCCGAGATATTGCGTAAGTCGGCCGGGTTAGCCCGAGTAATCTTGATGCAGGTGAAGGACAAGCCGAGTTACGCGAGGCAGGGCCGAATGACACGAAGCTTGCAGGAGAAGGAGAAGCCTAAAGTCAAACTCTAGTCGCAGGCTAGGGAGAATCTGAGTGGAGCCAAGCACTAGGGACAAAGGCGCAGAGCGACAGAGAGGCAGAAGGAGGTCACGGAGGTGACAGTCCTGAAGCCTGAGGCGCGCAGGAGGGGCCCTCTGGAACCTTGCCGTCATTAGGAGAGCGACAGGGAAAGGAGGGCGCCGAACTACTATATTGGGACAAGCATATTCCTCGAATATGCTTGCCACATCAGCCCTAAAGGAACCCAAGGCTCTCCTTTATAAGGGGAGGCTTGGACCCTGAGGGGGATCGGCTCATTTTCAGGACCGTTAGGCTGGTAAAGTTCTTCTTTCCTCCTTGAACACAGCTCAAGGAGCACTTGTAGCCCAAGGAAGAAGAAATAAAGATCTTTGCCCTAGTATTCTGTGTGTAGAATCAACTGCATCTTCCCTCCCCAGATCCCTCTAGCATCCATTGGCCCCATACTTTAGCCTACCCATGGCATCTGCCGTGCCACCACCACGACAGTTGGCGCCCACCGTGGGGCCAGCAGCGGTGCTAGCTGGAGTCATGATCCGGACGGGAAACTTCATCAACACTGGCGAGCGCGTTGTTTCTGGCTTGGTCCGGAGATTCGGTCTCTGTGATTACGTCAGCGACAATGCGGGCAGCTTCAGGGGAAAAACTCCCCTGCGCAACAGTGTCTTCATCATCTTAGGAGGGCACAGCGTCTACGTCGGCGTCGACACCTCCGGCATTTATCCTCACCAAGTTTTTGTTGCAGGAGAGCCACCACTTAGCGCTGCGAGGTGCCCACGCGGAGCGCATCCGGTGAGCAGCGTCGAGGTGATGGTCGCAGCTGGAGTACAGGCGGGAGTAACGGGTGCCGGATCAACCAGAGACCCCGCCGCAGGCATGCAGATCGCACCCAGGCAGACGACACCACCCACCGAGGTAATCCCCCCAGTGACCAACCAGGCCGAAGTACAGGATACCACCCCAAAGGCACCAAGGGTAAGATGGCCACCTCTGGAAAGACCAGAAAACATTCTTCAGGCAACCATAGAAAACCTGACTACACCTGTAGCGCCGATACTTGATCCGGCTAATGCTCAGGCAGAGTTAGAAGAAACCAGGCAAAAGGTGCTGGTAGAGGCAAAAAAGGTGTCGGCCCTGCGGGAGTCTCTAAACAAGACCCTGCGAGAATATGCCAAAGCTAATAAGCTTAACGTCGCTCCTAAACGGGTCGACGAGTTGAGATTAAGAGGGAAGAACCTCATAGATGATATCAACAAGGAGCATGATGCTCATAAAGCAGAATCAGTTGATTTGGGCATGCCGAGGTACAGTACCCCGGCAAAGAACCTGAGAGCGGCAAATGCCGCAGCATTAGAGTTAGAGGGGCTGACCGGCGAAGCCCGGCAGAAACAGCAAGAAAGAGTGAATGAGCTGGTGCGCATCGCGAACCAGCAAAATGAAGAAATGCTCAGGGCAGACCCGGCGAGGCCAGGGGCCTCGCGAATGGTTCACTCGGCTGGAGCAGCACCTGCCTTGTCCGTGGCAGCAGCATCCTCACCCGGAAACAATGCGCGAAAGGACAAAGCGGTAACTTCAGGAAAGAGAAACAAGCAAATCGTTCCGTATGATCCGGCGATGGCCGGGAAAGCAAACGAGAACAGAGGCAATGGAAGCCGAGGTAACAGTGATGAGAGAAATCCCGGCCGTATTGAGAAAGACGGCAGAAGCCGAGGCAATGGAGACCTCGGCAGAAGAGAACTCGGAAGAGACAATCAGGAGAACAATACCCTAGTTGAGATAAGGAGAGAACCGCCGCTCAACCCACAGCCAAGACATGAACCTCGGCAGGAAAGAGAAGCAAGACCAGCTCGCCACAATCAGGTGAATGAAAGGTACAATGATGGTTATTCCGAGATGGAATATGCGATCCATGGTGGAAATAACCACTATAGAATGCAAGACAGAGTTCTGTACAGACATTTGCCATCGAATGATGCCAGAGTAAAGCTGGACCGGCTATACCGATCCGAGTTGCTGGAAGAACAAGGTCCACCGGGTCCGACGTGCTTTGGACCACGAATCATGGGCGAACCACCTGTGCCGAACTTTCAGCTGGCAAGAGGCACGAAAACATATAATGGGAGCACCAAACCACAAGACTGGTTGATTGATTATGCCACTGCTGTGAAAATAGCGGGCGGGAACTTACGATGGGCAGTACGGTATGTCCCACAAATGCTGGAAGGACCAGCTAGGGTATGGCTGAACAATCTACCAGCAGGCAGTATCAACTGTTGGTTGGATTTTGAAGAAATGTTCGTTAGCAACTTTACCAGCACATACAAGAGGCCAAACAGGCCGCAACAGTTAGCCATGTGCAAGCAGAGGCCGAATGAAACGGACAGAGAGTTTTTAACTCGATGGTGTAACCTGAGAAACTCATGTGAAGGAGTTATAGAGTCGCAAGCAATAGCTTGGTTTGCTCAAGGATGTCGTTATGCCAGTGTATTATGGCAGCGACTGCAGAGAGATATGCCAACCACATTGGCAGAAACCATCAGAATAGCGGACTCCTATGCATTGGGAGATCCAATGCAACCAGAATTAATGTCGGCAGATCATCGGGAGCAACAAGACCAGTATGCAAGAGATTTGGTCGGGTCATCCAGGCACAATGACTTTAGAGGAAGAAGAAGAGAAGAAAGGACGGATTATAGATATAATTCGGCCCAAGTGGCAGCGGTAGCGCAGGATCAGCCGAGTCACAGAACGACTCAACGGCAAAAGAACGGTCCTCAGCAGTGGACACCAAGGAATGACGGAAAAAGACAGTGGACCCCAGAACAAAAGAAGCAATGGCAGGAGAGGCCGAAGTACACGTTCGAATCTATGTTAGATCAGCCGTGTAAATTTCACACGTCAAACCCAGCCAGGCCAGCTAACCATACGACCCGCCAATGTGCATGGATGAAAAATGCAATGGGAAACCCCGCAGGCATTCAGGCAGCGCCCCTTCAAGTACATCAGCAGCATCAGCCACAGTTGACTTGAGCAAATGCACAACAATTGATGTTACCGCCTCTTCCCCCGAGATACGATAACTCGGACCGGAGAGATGCGGTACATCAAGTGATGAACCAAAGCCAAGATGGAAGGACAAATCCAGGAAATACTGGACGCAATGATTACAGAGAACATCATCAGTCTTATTGCGTGTTCACGACGGAACAGCAAGACAAGCAGAGTGTGCAGCGCCGGCATATGGAAGTAAATGCAGTTATGCCGGCAGTGCCAAGGTATATGCCTTGGTCAGATCAAGAAATAACTTGGAGCATAAAGGATCACCCCAAGATAATGCCGAGTCCAGGGTCGTATGCACTCGTGTTGGATCCAAGATTTGTTGGACCAAACATTAATGTGAAATTTTCAAAGGTTCTCATTGACAATGAGAGCAGTATCAACATCATGTACAAAGATACCATGCATAAACTCGGAATATTGCAGAACATGCTGCAATCCACGAGGACCACTTTCCATGGGATAGTGCTAGGGCCTTCATGCGAACCCATTGGTAAGGTCCGAGTGGATGTGTTATTTGGCACAAGAGATAACTGCAGAGCAGAAAACTTAGAGTTTGAAGTGGTGGATCTAGAGAGTTGTTATCATGCTTTACTCGGACGGCCCGCGTTGGCCAAAATCATGGGCAGTTGTCATGTAAGTTATCTGAAAATGAAGCTACCCGGACCACAAGGAGTGATAACAGTAGCAGGGGATTACAAGAAGTCAATGGAATGTGCTTCAGCCGGGTCAAATTTGGCCGAATCATTGGTTATAGCAAGAGAAAAAAGAAGGATTCAGGAGGTAGCAGCCTTCGCTCAGTCGGCACAGCTGAATATGCCAGCACTAGCCAATCCACATGGAAGTGTCTCCTTTCAGCCGACTAAAGAAACGAAGAAGTTTCCGATAGATGAGCAATTCCCAGAGCGTATTGTTACTATTGGTGCAGGCCTAGATGATAAATAGGAAAGCGATCTCACCAACTTCCTCCGTGAGAATCGGGACATCTTTGCATGGTCAACTCAGGATCTGCAAGGTGTTCCGAGGGAGTTGGCTGAGCACTCTCTGAATGTAAGGCCAGGATCAAGGCCGATGAAGCAACCTCTCCGCCGCTTCGCCGAAGACAGGAGAAAAATAATAGGGGATGAAATAGCTCGGCTCCTCGCGGCCGGGTTCATCATGGAGGTGCTGTATTCGGATTGGTTGTCAAATCCGGTGCTAGTAGAAAAGAAGAAAGATGATCCGAATGTAGCCATTGTGTGGCGAATGTGTATCGATTACACGAACCTGAACAAGGCGTGTCCAAAAGATCCTTTTCCATTACCTAGAATAGACCAAGTCATTGATTCGACCGCTGGTTGTGAGTTATTGTCATTTGTAGACGCGTATTCTGGTTTTTACCAGATACCGTTAAATCCGGCCGATCAAATAAAGACTGTGTTTATTACCCCGTACGGGGCTTATTGCTATCGCACAATGCCATTCGGCCTGCGAAACGCAGGAGCAATGTATCAGAGATGCATGCAAAAATGTCTACACGACCAGATAGGAAAAATGTACAAGTATATGTGGATGACGTAGTCATCAAAACCAAGGAAAGCAAAACGCTACTGGATGATATACGACAGACTTTCGCGAACCTGAGAAGGTTCCGAATGAAGCTTAACCCGGAAAAATGCACATTTGGCGTGCCAGCAGGAAAATTACTCGGTTTTCTTGTATCTAGCCGAGGTATAGAGGACAACCCAACGAAGATAAAGGCAGTAGAAAGAATGGAGTTGCCAAGGTGTCTAAATGACGTACAAAAGTTCACGGGATGTTTAGCCTCGCTCAGCCGGTTTGTATGTCGGCTGGGAGAGAAGGCACTACCACTCTATCAACTGATGAAGAAATCAGATAAGTTCATTTGGACTCCACAAGCAGATAGTGCATTTCATGAGTTGAAAAGGATGTTGGTCACAACACCCATTTTGGCTTCTCCATTATCAAAAGAGCCTATGTTACTCTATATAGCGGCTACCAACAGAGTAGTGAGTGCTGTAGTCGTCGTAGAACGACTCGAAAACGATAAGTCGGTACAGAGGCCGGTGTACTATTTGAGCGAGGTGTTATCCGGTTCAAAGCAAAATTACCCACATTATCAGAAGATGGCTTATGGAGTGTACATGTCGGCAAAGAAACTTAAACATTACTTCGAAGAGCACCCCATCAAAGTGATTTGTGAAGCACCCATAGCCGACATATTGAGCAATAAAGATGCAAGTGGACGAATAGAAAAATGGGCAATTGAATTGTCACCATATGCTCCGCAATTCGATAGGAGAGATGCAATCAAATCTCAGGCGGTCGCCGACTTCTTCGTAGATTGGGCCGAGGTGCAGTATGAGCCACCGTTACCAGACCCGAATTATTGGACGATGCACTTCGACGGTTCCAAACTAAGAAATGGTTTGGGGGCAGGAATAGTGTTAACCTCGCCCAAAAGAGATCAGCTGAAATATGTGCTGCAAATACATTTTGCCGCGTCAAACAACGTAGCCGAATATGAAGCACTGGTCCATGGATTGAAGGTAGCAAAAGATATCGGCATACGCCGAATCTTATGCTATGGGGACTCAGATCTAGTAGTACAGCAAGTCTCAGACAATTGGGACGCATTGGATGATAACATGGCTTTGTATAGATTCCATGTGCAAAAGATCAGTGGATACTTTGAAGGGTGTGAATTTCACCACATACCTCGGGAAGAAAATGATGCCGCAGACACGTTGTCAAAGCTAGGATCAACCAGGCAGTCAATTCCCCTAGGTATCGCCCTAGAGCACCTTAGGAAACCATCGATAACTCCATCACCAGAGTCCGAATCCATCTTTATTTCGACAAATTCAGCGGAAGATAATGTGCCGATGGAAAATGACCAGCAATATAACCCGGAATTCCCCAAGAGGAAGACAACAGATGTAAGCATAACTCTGAAGAAAGCCGAGGCAGTTATGTCGGCAGAAAACATGGAAATAGACGGTGAGACCACACCAGAGAAAGTCACACCGGTATGGGCGCAACCCATATTCTCTTTCCTTAAAGATGCGATTTTGCCGAGTAATGAGGTGTTAGCAAGACAGATAGCAAGGAGAGCTAAAGCTTATACAATCATAAATAATGTGCTATATAAAAGAAGCGTCACAAGTGTATTGCAAAGGTGTGTGAGTTCGGCAGAAGGCCAGGAGATCCTCCTAGATATACATCAAGGAGAATGTGGACATCATGCCTCATCTCGTGCCTTAGTGGCCAAAGCATTCAGGCATGGGTTTTATTGGCCAACGGCGTTGAAAGAAGCCAAAGAGCTGGTTGAAAAATGCAATGGTTGTCAGAGATATGCAACCAAGATACACATGCCATCGTCCGAGTTAAAAACGATACCCATTACTTGGCCGTTTTCTGTGTGGTGCTTAGATATGGTGGGACCATTTAAGCCGGCCCGAGGGCGGATGACCCACATATTGGTTATGGTGGACAAGTTCACAAAATGGATTGAAGTGAAACCAATAAAAAAATGCGATGGGCCCACAACAGTGAAATTCCTCAAAGATATTATCTTAAGATATGGGTACCCGCACAGTGTTATTACAGATAACGGCACAAACTTTGCAGAAGGAACCTTCGCTAGATTTTGCCAAGAAAAACACATAAGATTAGATGTTGCCTCTGTAGCTCACCCAACATCCAATGGGCAAGTGGAAAGGTCTAATGGACTAATATTGTCCGGAATAAAACCACGACTCGTCGAACCGCTGCAAAGGTCGGCAGGATGTTGGATTGAAGAACTACCAGCCGTATTATGGAGCCTCAGAACTACTCCCAATAGATCAACAAGTTATACACCATTATTTCTGGTATACGGAGCAGAAGCCGTGCTTCCAGCCGACATAATACATGACTCGCCAAGAGTTACTCAATATACAACTTCAGAAGTAAATGAAGTAGCTCGGCAGGATACTGTTGATCTGCTAGAAGAAGCCAGAGAGCTGGCGCTATCAAGATCAGCTATTTATCAGCAGAATTTGCGACGATATCACAGCAAGAAGGTGAATCCAAGAGTGTTCAAAGAAGGAGATTTAGTTCTCCGACTGCTGCAACGCACGGCCGGCATGCACAAGCTGTCACCTCCATGGGAAGGACCATTCGTCGTGAGCAAAGCATTGCACAATGATGCCTATTACCTGATCGATGCTCAATCCCCTGGAAAGAACAGGGCAGACAAAGCCGGCGAACAAACGAAAAGGCCATGGAACGTAGCGTTACTTCGTCCATTTTACTCGTAGTAGTCATCAGTGACACATTGTAAAGTAGTACCTCAAGATCAAGCACCGATTATGTTTCGAACCTCGGCATCCAGAGCAGTGACTCGGGGACTGCCATATGTTATTTCAATTTCATATTATGTATTAAACTTCGGCATCCAGAGCAGTGACTCGGGGACTACCGTATGTTATCTCAATTTCATATTATGTACTAAACTTCGGCATCCAGAGTAGTGACTCGGGGACTGCCGTATGTTATCTCAATTTCATATTATGTATTAAACTTCGGCATCCAGAGCAGTGACTCGGGGACTTCCATATGTTATCTCAATTACATGTTATGTATTAAACCTCGGCATCCAGAGCAGTGACTCGGGGACTGTCGTATGTTATTTCAATTTTATATTATGTACTAAACCTCGGCACCTTGGGCAGCGACTCGGCAACCGTCTTATATTATTTCTGAAATTTGGTTCACACACTAGACTTCGGCGATATAGGCAGTGACTCGGGAACTGCCATATATTGTCTCGAAGTAGTGGTTAGCCTTTGATACAAGGAAGGTATCAGACTTCGATACTGAAAGCAAGAACAGTTTAATCTCCTATGATATTCGAAGCCCACACCCAGATTAATTGGCTAAACCACGGGAATACAAAGGCAAAGATGTATCCCAAAATCAAGAAATCGCAGGCCACCAAAGCAAGGATTCGGACGAACAAGACCACTTAAACAAAGTGATAACAATTACAAATATATATGTCTCAGCAGCGCACGGCAAAAGAAATTCATGCCATACAGAAGACGGACAAATGTTCCACGTACATCATACGCCCGGCATACCAGGGATAAGAAATGACTTAAAGGTTTTTAGCTGGAGAGGCAATAACTTGGTCAGGGGCTGGGCACTCCGAGGTAGGCGGAGCTTCGGCCGAAGTTGCCTCGCCCTCCACACACCCAGGTGCGACTTCGGCGGAAGCCCGAGGCTGCTGAGGAGCATCAGTTTGTGCAGTTGAATGCCCAGTACCTTTGGAGGAGGATTGTGCATCGCCGTTGTCATCCGAGCTCGAACTGGAATCACCAGAAGTAGCCGAGTCATCCTCATCTTCCCCTTGTTCAGCTGAATTGTTATCCGATGCATCCTCGACTATGACCTCGTCGTCCGGGTTAGGAAGGAAACTCAGACCTTCATTCCAGGTATGCACGTCGGCATACTCAACGAGCTGGAAGGCGCGAGCTTGCCGAAGAGCGACGAAGGTGGGGTCCTCAACCCAACGGGAACGAGTGCGCAAATTTCTCAAGATATCAAGAGAAATATCTTCATACCATGACATGATAACAGTGAGAGCCATATCAGCGCCACCTCGTCCGGCTGATTCCTTCCAAAGACTTAGTTGCCTCTCGGACGCCATTAATCTTTTCACCAGCAATTGGACCTCATTGATATCAGGAGTCCTAGAAGTATTCGGCCAGAGAACATGGTAGGCTTGGATAGCTGCCTGCACCAAATCCCTGCCCATAATCTTCATCGGACCAACTGCAGCGCCGACAGCAACCAGGAAATCTTCCATCGAGTACTCCGAGTCCGCGTCAACAGGGACACCTCGGCGCACACGAGCAGCAAGAACCGCTTTAGAGCTCACGGGCTTAGCTTCTGGAAAATGATCTGCGCAAAACACGAATGCGTCAGGGGGCAGCAGGAAAAAAAAAGAAAAAGATAATCCGGCCGTGCTAAGAAGCTTACGATGAATATAACTCATCATTATCTGAAGGTCTTTAGCCCAGTAAATCTTGCTCTTCTCAAAGCGAGCGATCTCCTCGCTCATTCCCCGAGTTTTCAGTTTGGCAGCCTCGAGGAGCTCTTTATTTTTCTGCAGTTGCAGAGCTAGCCGATTTTTCTCCTCGGAGAACTCCTGGTCGACCTTTTCTAGTTCGGACTTCTGAGAGAGCTTAAGGTCCTCCACCTTGGTGCGCAGGCGAGCCATTTCATCGTCCTTTTCTTTTAGCTGCGCCGAATGAGTAGCGCTTTGTTCTAAAAAATGCAGCATCACATCAGGCATGGGCGTGCAATCTTGGTGAGATGCTGCAAAGGTTTGTAACTCGGCTTTACCAAGGCCAAACGAGATAAAGGAAACTTAGCGTACATTTTAAAAAAGGGACAGTATAAAGTAAAAGGGAAACCAACCTTCCAGATTCTTGACTTTCTTCTCGAGACGGATGTTAAGATTATTGATGTTACCCGTTTACCAACAAAGTGAGCCGACATCTCGCATACAAAACAGTAAGAATGTCGAAGATGACAAAAAGAATTGTCGACTTACCAGCCTTTTTCACCACAGGAATGACTTTCTCATATTTTTCTTCCAATTTTCTGTGCGAAAAAAGCAATCTTTGAAATTCGGCAGTCCGCCGGTCATGTGCAACCTGAGCAATGGATCAAACGATGAATGGATATTCAAAGCCAAAACAGATCCGAATCAAGCAAAACTTAACCCGGCTCTAGGTGGCTGGATATTCGAAGCTAAAACCGATCCGAGTCAAGCAAGACTTAACCCGGATCTAGGTGGCTGGATATTCGAAGCTAAAACAGATCCGAGTCAAGCGAGACTTAACCCGGATCTAGGTGGCTGGATATTCGAAGCTAAAACAGATCCGAGTCAAGCGAAACTTAACCCGGATCTAGGTGGCTGGATATTCGAAGCTAAAACAGATCCGAGTCAAGCGAAACTTAACTCGGATCTAGGTGGCTGGATATTCGAAGCTAAAACAGATCCGAGTCAAGCGAAACTTAACCCAGATCTAGGTGGCTGGATATTCAAAACCAAAACAGATCCGAGTCAAGCAAAACTTAACCCGGATCTAGGTGGCTGGATATTCAAAGATCAGCTAAACAAAAACCAAGCAAAGTTTAAGGCAGATCTAGTCGGATATAGGTTCGAACCCTAAAGTTAAATCGAATTAAGTAGAGCATCATAAAACTTCCAAGCGAATGACAAGTTATTCGCTTGCAAGTTTCGGGACTAGAGTATATATAGTAGCATCTGGAGAATTAATCAAAACTCCGTAAAACATCAATTACCTCATTCATCCTGTTACTATCAAGGACGATCTTGGCGGCCTGATCCAAGCGGCTGCTAATGTCGGAAAGCTGAAACGGCTAACTGCTTGGATTACCCTCAAACTGATCGGCAGCATTCCAGTTATTGGCATATTCCACCAGTGAGCCGAGGCTGTTCCCACTAGCCGTCCGAGTTAGGACTTTACCCCGGACGTGCTGTGTAACCACCGCGGCCGCAGGGCTTTTATGAAGAGCAAGATGGGTACCGGCGGCCGGAGTAACGGAGGCTTTGGTGGAGGCAGTTCCTTTGCGCAGCACATCGGCGATACTCGGCTGAGAAGAGCCGAAAAGACCTTTCTGGGAAGTGGAAGCCTTGGTGGCGACAGCTTTTCTTGCTTTAGAAGAGGCATCAGCAGGAGCCGATACCTCGGCAATGGGAACGGTGCCTTTAGGAGCCGGAGGGGTCACGGTCGCAGAGGGCGCCGAGATATTGACGTCCTCGACCGGGGCTGGAGTTACTATAGAAACTGCGGGGGTAGAAAGAGGCTCAGTAGAGACGCTCGGATTCACAGAGGGGGCAACTGGTTCGGTGGAAATCTCGGAGGGCCGAGTGGAATCAACGTCAACAAGAGGAGTCTCAGGCACATCGTGGCGAGGGGGCGACCGATTCGGAGCTGGAGGAGATGCAGCACGAGCAGGGCTGGGAATCCTGGTATCTTCAGCAGGCGGAGGAGACGGCTGCCGAGTCACACGGTTAGTCATGCTAGGACCGCCGGGTTAACAGAAAGTGGGGCACTGCGAAAATAAAAAAGAAAGAAGGGCGTCAGGTTGAAAAGCAGAAAGAGAGAAACAAGAAATACGAGCAAAAGGAACTTACCCTGCGACTCCAGGCATGGTCTTGCGCCTGGGAGGATTCGGAGCGGATTTCTTCATTCGTTTCTTGGGGGCCGCCTCTGAGGCACCAGCAGGAGCCCCACGTTTCCCCGGGGTAACAGGGGGCCGGGAAGCAATAGGCTCGGCGTCGTGAACCTGACCGGCCGGATTAGCTGGGAAAGTAGAAGCCGAAAATGCATAAGAAATGGGCATTGCGGCAACTACCTCTAGAACTTGGACCTCGTCCAAATCACCTTCCTCCTCGTGGACCGAGGTCTTGCCACGAGCACGAGCCGGAGCGAGATCCGACTTGGGGACGAACTCTTCGGAGTCCGGCTCCCCAATGTCCGGGGTATTCTGGTCCGCAGGCCACGGAAGCGACAAAACCTCGGCATCCTCATCCTTCTGCTCTGCAAACCTCTGTAAGACAAGAGAGGAAAGTTAGCGAAAACAGTTACGAAAACAATTGGAAAACAAAGCGTTAATGGTTAATCTTACTTCGGGAGGGGGACGCTCGCGGGTGAACGGCTTCAATCCCCAAGCCCAGTCCTCAGGCATCTCCATCTCGAAGATAGCTCGGACACGCTTAAAAATGAGATAGTTGTCCAGCTCCACGGTCGAGACTCGGTTGGGGTCAAGAGGACCGCTCATGTAGCAGAGTTTGTGCGTCCTTTTCTGGAATGGGCAGATTCGGCTATTGATGAAGGTAGCCATCAAGTCCTCGCCGCATAACCCGGCGCGGATCAGCTCCTTAAGCCGAATCTCAAAAGCCTCGGCCAAGGCGTGACTCTTCCTCGGATTATAAGTCCAATTCACCTTGGAGGGCGTACCAATGGAGAAGGCAGGGAGCCGAATCTTGTCCTCCGTTCCCGTGTTCTTGACATAGAAGAAGGACTTGTGCCACTTCTTGCACGACTCTAGCCCCGTAACACGAGGAAATACGGACTTCCTCCGAGGTGTAATGGACGCTGCTCCACATTGAGTAAGCAGTTTCTCGGAAGGGTGCAGAGACTTGTCAGGGACAACGTTAGAACGAATCTGGAAAAACTTTGACCAGACATGCACGGACGGCCATAGGCCGAAGTATCCCTCCGAGGCAGAGATAAAAGCAGAGAGAGAGGCGATGGCATTTGCAGGAAGGTGATGCGGCTGAAGGCCGAAGTAGTCGAGAAATTCCCTAGCAAAGTCGCTAAGAGGGAGACCAAAGCCACGCGAGAAATGCGACATGAAAACTACATACTCGCCCTCCCTAAGGTCCGGAGAGGACTCGCTGCCAGGTAAGCGATAGGAGACCTCGGCGGGAATCCTCCGAGTCCGGATAAGCCACTCGATCTCGCGGCGAGTAACGGAGGAGCCCTGCCACGAGCCTCGCTCGGGCCCAGAGCCAGCATCGTCATCCTCTATCAGGGCTCCGCTGAAGGAGCTAGACATGGGCTTGCCGGAGAAATCAGCGGAGGAAAGTTTAGAACTACAGGGCCCCGTCGTGATTCTACACAGAAACGGCGGCGGAGCAGCAAGGTAACCACCGCGCGAAAACGAAAGGGAAACAGAGGAATCTAGAGGAAAGCCTAGGCGATGGGACCGGAAAGAACTCACCGGCGACGACGCTGGAGCTAGCGAACAAGGACGAGGCAGACGGAGCAGCGCGGCGGAGTCCTCGTCGTCGGAGATTCAGATGAACGCACGGCGGCGGAGCTGTGAACGGGCGTAGAAGCGAGAGGAAGAAGAAGGGCGCGGGCGAGCGAAAAGGGGAAAGTGAATTCCCCAGCGCCGCGCCCCTCTTTAGAACCGAGCCGCCTGCGAGGTAGTGGGACCGTGGGTGTGGCGGTTGACCGTGTAGATCGTGTACGCCGCACGACCACACGTCGTTGAGCGGAACCGCACCAAGGACCACACGGTGGCAAAGGAGGTCACGATCCCCAACGGAAACGGCACACGAGGCGTCACAGCGCCGGCGTGACAGGCGCAGCAGTAACTGTAGCCTGTCAGTAAATACTGTAGAGGAACAAAAAACTAGAGAAACAATGATGGGGATGACACGTAGGACGAGGCGTACGCAAGAAGATACGATGATACCTCGAACGAGAAAGAGATAACTCGGAAACAATGCAGAACGAGTGTCATGAAACTGATACGGCCCGACCGAGGTTATCGGCGGGGCCATACCAGCTTCGGGGACTAATGTTGGGGAGGTAACCCCGGATAGGGTAAAGACGGGGATAGACGAAAGGGTGTTCCCCGTCTAGTTTCCGAGTTATAGTCTGAGTCGGCCGAATCCTATAGAGGTCGGCCGAGATAGGAAAGGGCAGGACCCTCATAATAATGGCGAGGCATTGCCCGGCCGAGATATTGCGTAAGTCGGCCGGGTTAGCCCGAGTAATCTTGATGCAGGTGAAGGACAAGACGAGTTACGCGAGGCAGGGCCGAATGACACGAAGCTTGCAGGAGAAGGAGAAGCCTAAAGTCAAACTCTAGTCGTAGGCTAGGGAGAATCTGAGTGGATCCAAGCACTAGGGACAAAGGCGCAGAGCGACAGAGAGGCAGAAGGAGGTCACAGAGGTGACAGTCCTGAAGCCCGAGGCGCGTAGGAGGGGCCCTCTGGAACCTTGCCGTCATTAGGAGAGCGACAGGGAAAGGAGGGCGCCGAACTACTATATTGGGACAAGCATATTCCTCGAATATGCTTGACACATCAGCCCTAAAGGAACCCAAGGCTCTCCTTTATAAGGGGAGGCTTGGACCCTGAGGGGGATCAGCTCATTTTCAGGACCGTTAGGCTGGTAAAGTTCTTCTTTCCTCCTTGAACACAGCTCAAGGAGCACTTGTAGCCCAAGGAAGAAGAAATAAAGATCTTTGCCTTAGTATTCTGTGTGTAGAATCAACTGCATCTTCCCTCCCCAAATCCCTCTAGCATCCATTGGCCCCATACTTTAGCCTACCCATGGCATCTGTCGTGCCACCACCACGACAATAATCATGCAGTGCAACAAAGCATACTAATCAAAGCAAAGAGTGGTACTACAAGTCAAGGACTAAAAGATCATAGAGTCTAATGGTGACTTGTGAGAGTCATAACATGGTGTGAGCATGTGCCAAGTCAACCCAAGCAAAGCACCAAAGGAGAATACCACAATATTATGCTTTTGCATGCTAAAACAATGCCTAATTTCTTCGAGGCACACTAAGCAATCCCAATTGTTTGGAACAATACATGATACAACAATAATCACTAATCATAATGCTAAAACAACACCTAGCATGTCATGCTAAAGTCTAAGTCACAATCAATGCAAGCTACTCTTGCACTTCCAGCAAGAACTTACTACTCATTTCCAAACACCAAGCAACCTTACTTGCAAAACAACACAGCGAGAACAGGGGTCCAAACTTCTTTAATCAAGCAAACCAAACAACCTAAGAAAAGCAAACAAAAACTAAGACGCTCCAAGAACAACACAACTGTGCATGAAACAATAAAAACAAAGTGTCTAGACAGACTTGAGCTTTTTATTGATGAAGAAGGGGATGCCTTGGGCATCCCCAAGCTTTGACGCTTGTACCTCTTGGATATTTCTTAGGGTGACACCATGGTGGCATCCCCAAGCTTGAGCTTTTGTCCATTCTTCATCTCATTGCATCATTCTCTATCTACACCTGAAATTTTTCCTTCATACAAAACTTCACACAATCTTCATTAGCAACATTTGTGTATTCAAAAGATATTAGACCACTGGCAAAGCTTTGTAATAGCAAGGATTTTCACTAAAAACACAAGCCACTGAAGTAACTCCTTCAAAAAGCTCAATTTACCAGAAGAGAACTCAAAAAGGAATCAATAAGAAGCAAATGCAAATAATGGCAGAAATCTGTCAAAATAGACCAGCAGGTAGAAACCGATTTTTTAGAACATCTTATGTTGATCAAATCAAAAAGTGTTGAACTAAAGAAAGTTAGCTAACATACTAGGGATTTATTCGTAATTTTTGAGCTCAATCCGAGTTACAGAGACTCCTCACGATTTTTTTGGTGGAGGACAGAAATATGTTTTGGGATAGCAACTCCCCAAATCTTACTTCCCTCTTATTAGAGGTCATTCTTGGCACAAAAAGCAAACAAAAAGGATAAGGAGAGGTTATTACAGAAGTAGTGACTTCCAGGACTCAAGGAAACTCTTGGTTATCTCCTAACAAGTACTTTTCTTTAACGCCTTTAAGTTAGACTTGATAGCTTGAGAAGATGCTCACATAACAATTATGAATTGAAGTCAAAGAGAGCATCAAGAAGCAAATTCAAAACACATTTAAGTCTAACCCACTTCCTATACATAGGAATCTTGTAAGAAAATAAATTCTCAAAGAATAAAGTGACATGCATAGGAAGATAAGACAAGATTAACTTCAAAACTTTCAGCACATAGAGAGGTGTTTCAGTACCATGAAAACTTCTATAACCATATTTTCCTCTCTCATAATAATTTTCAGTAGCCTCATGAATAAACTCAACAATATAACTATCACATAAAGAAGGCTTTTCATGATCTACAAACATATCATTTCTATCAAGCTCAAAAATAGTGGGATTAAAACATTCACAGGTTTTACCCAAAGTAGATATTTCAAAAGGATCCATAGGAACATAACATTCATCCTCCTTTGATAAGCATGGGGGACAATCAAATAATGTGAGGCATGGGCAGATAATCCATTCTTCCTCCTTTTGTTCATCACTCTCCTCCTCTTTTTCTTCTAATGAGCTTCCAGTTTCAACAACTTCTTCTTCCATAGGCTCCTACAAGGCATTAGTATCTTCCATTTGTGGAAAGCACCTATTAAAATATTTAAGAATATAGCTATTTGCTTCCTTGTAATTGTCAAAGCAAAATTTAAGTATCTCATAAACCTCATGTTCATAAGGTGCATCATCAGTATTTTCAAGCAAGCTGGCAAGTTCAAATGCACCCTTGAAGGCAATAAACTTTTCAATTTGTCCAACATCTTAAAAGTCATAATTTCCTTTAACATAATAAGATATGGTAACATTATCATTATACTCACATTGAAAGGGGAGGTGTTTATACCTCCTACAACAACAAGATTTATCAAAGCAATAAGTAACATTATAAGTAGAGCACACGTCTCTACTAATAGTATTCAACTTATCAGTTTGTTCCCATAAGTGTTTCCCTTTTTGTGGTGTTCCTTATAATAATACTTTTGTTCCTCCGTGAACCCACCTTGCCAATAAGAAATAGTTTCAAAGAAACCATCCATTGATATAAAGCATGACCAAGCAAGACAATAGTAGACCAGCAACTAGAGTAGGAACTATTTTTGTGTGTTTTTGAATAAAGCAAGCAAACCAAACTAGACTATTTATTTTGGGTTTTTTGAAAAGAGACAAACAAAACCAAGCAAAAGAAACAAAGTAAACAAAAAACAAAGTAAAGAGAAAGGAAGTGGAGGACTCCCCTTGTGAAGACGTCCTTATCCTCACCGGCAATGGCGCCAGAAAGACTTGATGGTGCTCGACGTGGCACTTTGTTGGTAACCCCAAGCGCAGGGTGTGAAGAGCAAGCAGCAAGTTTTCCCTCAATTGAGTCTGAGGTTATCGAACCATAAGGAGGAAGGAAATGTCACACAGGTGTTGCAAACAACGTGGAGACCTGCACAACACAAACTCAAGACTTTGCCCCAATGAATAGTGAGGTTGTCAAGCTTACCGGTTTGCTGTAACAGAGGATTAAACGTATATTATGGAAGGTAATAGTTTGCAGCAAGTAAACAAGTAACAGTGGAAGATGTATCAATGGTAAAGATTGGACCGCGGTCCATAGTTCACTAGAGGTGCTCTCCTTAGATAAACAACATGGCATGAAGGGTAAACAAATTACAGCAGGGCAATTGATAGGAATTGAGCAAGGCATAACAATGCAATTACTAGTCAGAAAGATTCTATGAGGTTGATTGGGCAATACAACAAGATACATAGACCTCCATCCAACTGCATATATGACTAGAAGTCTACCTTCAGGTTATCATCTGAACCCCCTCCAGTATTAAGTTGCAAGAAACAGACAACTGCTTTAAGCAAAGTGTGTAAGGTAAACAGTCCACATGTTCCATGAACAAGAGACCGTTGTTTTATCCCTAGAAGCAACAGCACATCTACAACCAAAGAGATTTATGTCACTTCCCTTGCAAACTAGAGGCATGAACTCACTATCGAGCATAAATACCCCCTCTTGGAGTCACTAGCAACTACTTGGCCAAGATAGCTACTAACAACGGAGAGCATGCAAGATCACAAACAACACAGACATGATAGAATCATAAAGACAAAACCATTAATCAAACCAACATAATAATCTCAATATCCATCGGATCCCTGCAAACACAACATGCATGATTACAAATAGATTAGATATTGATCATGAACGGAGCTCACAAGATCTATACATGAAAGCACAAAGGAGGAGATACAACCATCTAGCTACTACATGGACACATATTCCAAGGTGGAACTACTCACGCATCATATCGGAGAGAAGGCCTCCGGGATGATCTCCCCTCCGGCAGGGTGCCGAGAAGAACTTCAGACCCCCCGATCTAGGGACGATGGTGGTGGCGGCTACAAACGGTTTCGTGGAAATTTTATCGGGTCCTCAGGGTTTCTGCATCAGGGGCTTCTGATAGGCAAAGGGGGAGACCGAGGCGGCGGCCAGGGCGACCAAACCATAGCCAGGCGTGGGGTGGGGCCCACCCGCGCCTGGAGTGGTTCTGGCCCCTCTGGCCGGCCCCTCCGGCTCTCCTCTGGACTTCTTGTTCCCCATGGAAAGTAATTGACTTTGTCCTTTGTCCCGTCCAATTCCGAGAATATTTCTTTACTAACTTTTCTGAAACCAAAAACAGCAGAAAACAGGCATCTGACACTATTGCAACTTGTTAGTAGGTTAGTACCAGAAAACATGTAAAAATCACCTCAAAGTGTGGACAAGTAAAGTAAAGTAGATACTAAACAAGCATGGAGCATAAAAAATTATAGATACGTTTCCAACGTATCAACCGCCGCCACCATCGTCCCTAAATCGGGGCGATCTGAAGCTCTTCCCGGCACCCTTCTGATGACTCCTTGATGGCGTCAGAGAACTTGGTGCTTGACGTGGAGTCTATTGGGAACCCCAAGAGCAAGGTGTGAAGCAGCACAACGACAAGTTTTCCCTCAGTAAGAAATCGAGGTTATCGAACCAATAGGAGGAAGGAAACATCACATAGGTGTTTCAAGAAACGCGGAGACCTACACAACACAAACTCAAGAATTTGTCCCAACTAACAGTGAGGTTGTCAATCTCACCGGTTGCTGTAACAAAGGATTAAACATATGGTGTGGAAGGTAATGGTTTCCAGCAAGTAAACAGGTAACAGTGGAACATGTATCAATGGTAAAGATTGTACTGGGGTCCATAGTTCACTAGAGGTGCTCTCCTTAGATAAACAACATGGCATGAAGGTTAAACAAATTACAGCAGGGAAATTGACAGGAACTGAGCAAGGCATAACAATGCAATACTAGACAAAAAGATCCTATGAGATTCGATTGGGAAATACAACAATATACATAGACCGCCATCCAACCGCATCTATGACTAGAAGTCCACCTTCAGGTTATCATCCGAACCCCCTCCAGTATTAAGTTGCAAGCAATAGACAACTGCTTTAAGCAAAGTGTGTAAGGTAAACAATCCACTTGTTCCATGAACAAAACACCGTTGTTTTGTCCCTAGTAGCAACAACACATCTACAACCGAAGAGATTTCTGTCACTTCCCTTGGAAACTAGAGGCATGAACCCACTATCGAGCATAAATATCCCCTTTTGGAGTCACTAGCAACTACTTGGCCAAGATAGATACTAACAATGGAGAGCATGCAAGATCACAAACAACACAGACATGATAGAATCAAATAGACAAAACCATTAATCAAACTGACATAGTAATCTCAATATCCATCAGATCCCCGCAAACAGAACATGCATGATTACAAAAAGATTAGATATTGATCATGAACGGAGCTCACAAGATCTATACATGAAAGCACCATGAAGAGATACAATCATCTAGCTACTACATGGACCCATAGTACAAGGTGGAACTACTCACACATCATACCGGAGAAGAAGGCCTCCGGGATGATCTCCCCTCCGGCAGGGTGCCGGGAAGAACTTCAGATCCCCCCGATCTAGGGACGACGGTGGCGGCGTCTATAGAAGGTTTCATGGAGTTTTGGCCGGGTGCCTAGGGTTTCTGCATCGGGGGCTTCTTATAGGCAAAGAGGCGAGGCTGGGAGGGGGCCAGGGGCCCCACACCCTACCCAGGCGCGGGGTGGGCCCTTCCGTGCCTAGGGGGTCTGGCCGCCCTGGTTCGCTTCTTCGTCTCTCCTCTGGACTTCATGTCCCCCACGGTAAAATATTGACTTTGGCTTTTGTCCCGTCCTATTCCGAGAATATTGATTTTTTTCCTTTCTCGAACCAAAAATGGAAGAAAACATGCAGCTGGCACTATGGCAACTTGTTAATAGGTTAGTTCCAGAAAATATATAAAAACATCTCAAAGTGTACACAAAGCAAAGCAAAGTAGATCATGGAGCATCAAAAAATTTAGATACGTTTCCGACGTATCAAGCATCCCCAAGCTTAATTCCCGCTTGTCCTCAAGTAGGTAAGTGATAAAAAGAATAATTTTTAAGGTGACATGCACCATCAAAACCAAGATCAAACCATTTGCAAGCATTGAAAGCTGGGAACAAAGAAATCTAAACATGTGTATGAAACATGGAGTTCTAACAATAGGACATAGTAACCATGCATGCAACATGAAAGGCTACAAACAAAGATCATGAATAACATGCATTGAAAAACATTTGTTTGTTTCACATACAAAAAACATGGCATAGTGGCAATCAGCTTGTCCTTCATAGAGTAGCAAATAGATGCATAGGACAGGTTCAAAGTTCACAAGGGTGACTAGAAACAAGTAGCACAAGAACAAGTAATATCACAATATGCATCAATCAATAAGTTTTGGGACACTGCACATAGGATGATAACTATGCTCTCTTAATGGTTCCTAAAGGTAGAAGGTGGAGACTCAAATAATGGTGGAAGAAAGGCCCTTCACAAAGGGAAGCATGGATTTCAAGTTTCAAAAAGAGCTTCCAAAAATTATGGTACTTGTTAGCTTTCATCCCTCATTTCCCCTATCATAAGCATCTTGAAGTGATTAAGGTTAAAGTGAACAAACTATGGAGTATATGCTTGACAAAGTATAAGTTGGCAATCTCAAGTCCCTTGAATACAAGGGCCACACCTCATGCTACTCAACTTCAGTTACCTGTAAGTTCTTGTCATTATAAGTACATGCGTATCATAGAGAACCGCCAACGGGGTACCCCCTTGCACATGGTACAGGAGCTATCCCATAACCAAAATGACAAGGCAAGCAGACAATGAGCATCTCAGCAATCTTTTTATGTACTATGTCCATAGATTTTTATTGAGGATGCTTCATAGATAGCTCATAATGGTGATGCTGGAAGTTTCCACCATGATTAGGCATGGCTTAGGCTAGCGGCCTAGGCGTTTCTCTAACACAAGATACATAACTCCATGGACTTACAAGTTCCCTCTTTATTTCACACTGGTGAAATCTAGAGACAAAAGAGCATGATATCAACTGACTACAAAGTACAAGTGCAATGTTGAAAACGTTCCCCGTGACAACACGGTTCTGCTAATTCCAACGTATAAGTGCAAGCATATAGAACATAGACGAAGAATGGTTCAAGTTTATTAGGGGCAAAGAATATAAAGTGTGCCATCAAGTTTGTGAGGGCTTTAATCACTAAGTTTTCATATAACAAAGAGACTTTTTAACTGGAAGATAGCTGAAAACAAGAATATACTTGGAATGGTGTAACACACCATGCATAGGAGTTTATAGTGGACACGTTGGAATAACTTGGTTTCTTGGGAGTTGGAAGCATGAGTAGAGATTACTCATACAAGTGGAGGCTAGCAAAAGACTGGGAGCAACCAACTAAGAGAGCAATAATGGCCATAATCATGCAAAGCAACAAAACATTACTAATCAAAGCATAGAGTGGTACTACAAGTCAAGGACTAAATGATCATAGAGGCTATGGTGACTTGTCATAGTCATAACATGGTGTGATCATGTGCCAAGTCAACCCAAATAAAGCATCAAAGGAGAATACCACAATACACTTCTTTTGCATGCTAAAACAACGCATAATTCTTTCAAGGCACACTAAGCAATCCGAATTGTTTGGAACAAGTCATGCTATTGTAGGGTTCGCAGCATAGAAAACAAAAAATTTCCTACGATGGGAACATCTAAGTACCAAGATCTATCTACTAGATACAAGCAACAGGTGGATATACATCCATAGAATACATACCGTCAAAGACCGAATAGCGTTAACGAGGTTGTACTCGTGGATGATGTAGACGAATGCTTGCCGATCACAAGATCGTGATGAAGTCCATCTGGTCCAGCCGGTCCAGCACGATCAAGTCCAGCACCTCAAAGCAGTGGTGCATCTGTGACCGCACACACGTACGGGTACCCCGACAACCTCCGCGCCCTCACTCCAGTGAAGCAGCGGAAGCAAAAAATCCTTCCAGAAAAAGCCACCGGGAACATGTATCTCGCTGATCCGAGACCATGGGGAAATTCTAAAGGGGAGGAGAGAGATCCTTCGCGAGGAGGTGTGTGATGAGAGGAGGAAGTGGGTGCCTTTTATAGGGAGAGGGGGGTCAGCCCCCTCCCATGGCGTGGCAGCCATGGAGGTGCCCCCACCTCTTCCACATTCATGTGGGTGGAGCTCCCACTCACATAAATAGCCACCCACTCAAAATTCCACTCACCTCAATTAAATTTCCACCAAATTTAATGTAATCTCTCATTAAATAAAACTCTTTTATTTATTTATTTAGAATTTTGTTAATTAATTTAATTAACAAACATTCACATAAAACCCCTTGCTAGTATTCCATTTCACATGCAGAACCAGTTTCAACAATTTCAACCGAAACAGTTCCGGTGTCTAGTGAAATAAATTCCTGCGCTTTCCTTTTCTATTTCTGACATATCATTTGCTCTGAATGGTGTCGGTATCCCTTAAGTGTGCCACCCTACGGTTCGCGAATAATGCGGACATGATCGAGACCCTTCTCCGATCAATAATCAGTAGCGGGACCTGGAGATCCATACTGAGTCCCACACATTCAACGATGACTTCTGTGATCGTGTGAACCTTTTACGCTAGTATCTTAATCCCTTTGTTTCACGATATATTACATGTCCGAGATTCGATCATCGGTATCTCCATACCTAGTTTGATCTCGTTACCGACATGCACTCTTTTCTCGTTCCCGTGATATAACATTCTAGTGATCAAATCACTTGCTTGCAAGCTAATCAATGTGATATCACCGAGAGGGCCTAGAGTATATCTATCCGTCATCGGGATGAACAAATTTCCACTCTCGATCCATGGGCCTCAACATAACACTTTATTAGTTCTGAATCCATCATTATAATCACCCAGTTACGGTGTGACGTTTGATGTTATCAAGAAACTCTTCCGGTGTTAGTGATTGACATGATCTCATGGTCTAAGGATTAGGATCACTTCGTAAGTAGTTATAGCAATATAAACTCAATGACTTTGATCATAATGCTATACTTCGGATGAATATTCATCACACCATTACACTAATGTTGTGACCTCGTTATTAACAACATCCAATGTCCATGATCAGGAAACCTATGATCATCTTGTTAATCAACGAGCTAGTTTATAAGAGAGGCATAGCTAGGAACTTCCTTTTGTTTATTAAACACACATGTATTAACATTTCTGTATTAATACAATTATAGCATGTAAAATAAACATTTATCATAAACAAGGAATACGATAATAACCACTTTATTATTGCCTCTCGGGCATATTCCCTTCAGCTATAGCAATAATCACTAATCATAAGGTCAAAACAACACCTAGCATGTCATGCTAAAGTCTAAGTCACAGTCAATGCAATCTCCTCTTGCACTTTCAAGCAGGAACTT
Source organism: Avena sativa (assembly GCA_916181665.1). Classification (NCBI taxonomy): domain Eukaryota; kingdom Viridiplantae; phylum Streptophyta; class Magnoliopsida; order Poales; family Poaceae; genus Avena; species Avena sativa. Next base: position 58,263,729 of record OV702283.1, on the reverse strand, counting down.
CCTACTCCTCTCCAACACCAAGCAACTTATTTGGAACAACACAGCAAGAATGGGGGTCCAAACTACTTTATTCAAGCAAACTAAACAACTAAGCAAACCAAACGAAAACTAAGACGCTCCAAGAACAACACAACTATGCATGAAACAATAAAAACAAAGTGTCTCGATAGACCTGAGCTTTTTATTTGTCGTGGGAATGACCACGGCAGATGCTGCAATCGGCAGCGAGTAGTAGAACATGGGGCAAGGGCGGCCTGCCATCTGCGGTGCGAGATGAGGGCTGAGACACAAGGGTTTACCCAGGTTCGGCTTTCGGAGGGTAAAGACCTACTCCTGCTAGATTGTATTATTGTGAGAGTACAATGGGCGAGCTCGACGACTAGGCGGCGAGTCGCTTGGGTGTATGATGGAACGTAGCCTCTATGCGTCCCCCAGGGAGGTTTATATAGACTCACCTCGCTAGGGTTTACAGATCACAACCGAATTAGTTAAGGATTCGAAGATTCTATGACCTAGTCCGGCCGGGCCTAGCTATGCTTCTGGGCCTTCAGCTTCCAGTCGCCTGAGTCCACGCCAAGTCTTGATCCAGTCACCGTCCTGCAGGACCACTCGCTGTCAGCTTGGGCCAGTAGGAAACGTCCTGCTGGGTATACCCCGGTAGGCATATCCCCATCAGTAGTCCCCGAGGCCGTCGTTGATTTGTCGCAGGTGTTTGCTGGAAGTCGGAGTATGTGGGCCCAATGCGGACGCCTAGTCGAATCGGCGGCGGACTCCTGAACAAAGGAAAAGAACTAGTCATTTCGGTCACAATAACGGCGACGAACTGTATCGCTGCTCGGAGAACGGGTCGGCGAATACTTAGTCGTTGTTACAGTGATCGGGTCGGCGAGTACTTTATCGCTGTTATAGCGATCGGGTCGGCGAATCGTCAAGTCGCTGGAAGCGGCGAATCGAGTAGATGAAGTTGGACCGTCAACCGTGGTCAAACTAGCCGTTGGGTAATCCAACGGTAACTTTGGCGTAATTACCGCGTAGTAACGGTCCCCGAAACTGGCGGGTAACAACCGCTATATAAGGAGGATGAAAGGCAAACGGGGAAACGCGTCTACTCTCTGCCTCCGATCTCGCTCATCTATGTTTCCCCATTCCGTGCAGCGATCAGGATAACCCAAAGATCCCCGATCTCCACGAATTTCCAACCAATGGACCCCTCCAGCTAGCCATGGGGCAGATCCAAATGCACTAAGGCGCTGATAGCATCCTTCGAGGAGTCTGGGATCCTCCGCGCCGGTAGATGGCGCATCCCCGCGGCCGGAGAAGTGACTCCGGATCCGCGCGAGGGAGAGTTCATCTGCTTCACCAGCCACCTGGAGCGGGGGCTGGGCTTCCCAACTTCCCTCTTCTTCCGGCGTTTCTGTGCCTACTACGGAATCCAGCCATCGGATCTGGGTCCGCACAGTATCGAGCAGCTCGCCATCTTCGTGGCGTTCTGCGAGTGCTATCTGGGCTACAGGCCCTACTTTCCCCTGTGGCAAGACCTGTTGCATGAGAGAATCAGCCGCGAAGAAACAGGCGGCCCAATGGTAGCTGCGGGCGGCCTGACATTCCAGCTGAAGTCGAAGGCGTCGTTCTTCGACTTGATGCTGCCTGCCAAGGCGGTGAACGAATGGAAAAAGTTCTGGTTCTACGTCACCGAGTCAACTCCAGGCGACGAGGTGGCGCTCCCAAGGTACTCCGCCGACCGGCCCGAACCGTGTCGGCTCCAGGTCGTCAAACTCCCGCTGGATTAGCGGATGGTTGTTGATGAAATGCTGCAAACTATTCGCGGACTGAAGAAGAAAGGCCTCCAGACCATCAACCTCTACAACTGCTGGCTCGGGCGGCGGCTCGTGCCCCTGGCCAGCCGCGAGCACTATATGTACGAATATACGGGTAAGGACGATCCAACGAAGTCCTGCCTCGGTGAGTGGAGACTCAACGACTACACCCTGGCCCTGAAGAAGATCACCTAGGTGGTGTATCTCGATGCGAAGGCCGGGGTCGCCCCTTATACTGCAAGGCGCCCAGCTCCAACGGTACGTGGTTATCCTATTGACACTCGCAGTCGCAGCTTGTGCATTCGCGGTCGTGCTAATTTGGTTTGTTCTTGTTGCAGTTGTTCGAAGTGGTGGAAGGGTGGCTTCCACCCGCGGACGACGAGAACTCGAGCTCGTCCGTCCAGGACGGAAGCGAATCATCACCCGACAAAGATGATGCCGACAACGACGGAGATGACGACGACGGCAACGGAGAAGACGAGCCCGTGGAAGTTGCTGCCCCCACGGCTCGCAAAACCCGCGGGCAACACCAACACGAGCTCGAAGCGAGCAAGAGCCTCGAGCCCCACGATGATGACGACGACGAGCTTCCCGAGCACACCTCACATCATGAGTCCACGCCGTCGAAGAAGAAAAAGAAGGATCCGCAGAAGAAGAAGACAAAGCCGGCGAAATGGGCGTCTCCGCCCCGATCTGCGAGCAGCTCCGACGCCACCATCTCGGCGAAGAACGCTGCGGCACGCACGACCGCGGCAACAGGCGCCGCCGCCCCCAGGGTTGAGGCTCCGCTGGCGTTGTTACCACCTCCATTCGCCCCACTCGTTGGTTTGGGGGCTACTCCAGCCGCAGGGGCCTCGCCTCCAAGGGAGGCTCCCGCAGCAATTACCGCGGAGGCTCGTGTCGCGGCTTCATCTTCAAAAAAGCCGTCCGTGTCTTGGGCACATGATTTATTCGAAACGGTCCTCACTCGAAAGTTGGGGCCTGAACTGGAGAAGCCGGCTAGCATCCGCACCGGTCTACGGTTCATACCAGTCGCCAAGTGAGTGTTGTTCTTCTGCTTGTTTTTCGTTTTACTCGGACAGTCTTATTCACCAAACTGTTTCGCAGGACCGGTGTTAAAAAGATCGGCCGTCCTTCTATGGCCAAGGTTCCACCAGACGCCACCGAGGTGTTGGCAGATTCCTTGCGGAAGAGGAAGACCGACAAAGTCGCTGCTCCCGCCGAAAGCGTCAAGAGGACGAAAGGCGACGATGTCGTCATGGTGTCAGATGACCCGGCGGTTGCTCCAAGCGATCCTCCGACTGCAGCTGAAGTAGCCTCGAAGACCAAGGAGGGTGTCGACTCACCCGATGTGGCCGAGCCGACTCCGAGTGGCGTGGCAACATCTGCAGCAACCTTCCCTCACTTCATGACGAAGGCAGCCGCAGCGAGCTCCTCGCTGCCGACGAGCCAGATGCCCGGGGCCGCCGAGGTGGAGGTCGAGCAGCGTCGCGGCCATACTCCGGTCGTGCTTGTGTCTGTGGATGCACTGGAGCTTCACGGCATGCTAGGCGCTGCCATCCAGGTATGTCCAGTCCCCGAGGATCGGGCCACTGAATCTCAGTGGTCGGATTCTTAATGATTTTATACCTTCCAGTCCCCGAGTGCCTAGTCGCTGAATCCCAGCGGGTGGGCACTTAGGATTTTCATTGTCCAGTCCCCGAGTGCCTAGTCACTGAATTTCAGCGGGTGGGCACTTAGAAATTTCATTGTTGTTGACGTTGTAGTGTGTGCACAGGGCTTGCAGCGCGAGTCGGCCGAACGGCTTGCTATGAAGTGTTGCTTGGAGAAGGAGCTCGTTGCCGTCCAGGAGACGAATAGGGGCTTCAAGCGGTTGCAGCCGAGGCGAAGGAGGCCCGCCAGGGCCTTGTCCCGGTGGGTGACCTGACGGCGGCACAGTCTGCTTTGGACACGGCCGAAAAGCGAATCGCTGACCTGGAGCATGAGCTCAAGGAGGCGAGGGCAGAAGCGAGCTCGGCGGAAGGGCGAGCGAAAGCTGCTATTACATCAGCCGCTGAAGAGTGGAAAGTGTCTGACGCGCTCGTTGTTGGGCTGCAAAACGACTTCTCTTCTCTTCAAAGCTTCATCACGGGCCTCTGCCGACCGCTAATTGGTAAGCCTTCCTTCTTCTTTCCTCTGCCTGCAACACTGCATTGTGAAGTCGTTAGTGTGCTCACTGCCTGCTTCTGTTCCACATGTCGTATTACTGATAATGCGGAGGAGGCGCGGTCGTACGACGCGCGGCAATGTGTGACCACCCTGGTCGACTCGGCCACATTGTCCGCGACTTGCCTTCGAGCGTATCTTCAGGAGATATCGCCCACAGAGGTAATCCCCAATGACCTTGTCGTGGTATGGCGCTACCTGGAGAAGGCTCCGTTAGTCATCGAGTTCATGACACGGTCGGCTTTCTGGCGCGGGGCGGCGACGGCGCTCAGCCTTGGGCTTGCACATTTCCCGGAGGATTTCGACCTCTAAGATGTTACGAGCGGCTACCCCTCGTCGACGGGCTCTGTGGAGATTGCCAAGGTGCTTAAGTTGACGGACCGGGCCGCGGTGTATTCCGATCGCGTTTGGGCGATGAGCGACCTCCTCCCCTATCAGGAGACGATTGTCGCCCCCAACGATCCCGAACAGAAGCATCGGGACTTCAAGGTCGAGTAGCCGTTTCTTGCGGCGATGGCGGGCGAGCTGACGATGTACCCGTCGAACCCGTATGTGCCCTTCATCCGTAGTCGTAGGGACGGTGGCGCGCCTGCGTCAGAACCTACGGAGTAGAAGTGTTTTGCCATGGGGCGTTAGTGTGGCATAACTATGTAACTTCCTTGTATGTGGAACAACTTTGTGCTGCTATAAAGGAAACTTGTGTTATTTTGTTAGTCGTTTTGTGATTTGAGCGAGTCCCCGAGCACGTCTGCCCTTTTTATGGGGTTTACCTTGTTATTATATGTTTGTTCACTTTTAATGAATTGAGGTCGACTCGCCATGGCTCGGAGAGCCAGTCGCAGGGCGACTCCCAGGGGTGCTCTTTACTTGACCGTTTTCCCGGGCGCGAACGTGGTCGGGTTGCCGAGTCCCCGAGCGTGGTACTTGGTGGTTCTAGTCGCAGCTCCAAGGTAGGTGAGGACTAAGCACGTCGTTTTTAGCGCATCTCTCCTGCCTGATCCAGAGGATCAGTCGCGTGGCGAGTCCTAGGTACGCTCTCCTACTTGGCGTTTTTCCCTAGTCGCTCATATTTGGCTGGGTGTCAGTCCCCGAGCGTGGTACTTGGCCGTTCGAGTCACTGTGCCAAGGATGCGGAGGATTTGGTCGCTGTTAGGAGCGAATGCAGTTGTCTTGGCTCAGTGAGCCAGTTGAGCTAGGCGACTCCAATGGGGCTCCGGGTTGGCATTTTTCGTGGACGTTACGAGGCCTGGAGTTTCCCAGTGCCCTTGTACCGCACTACTTGGCTGTGCCGGTCGCTGTACTAGAGGTTGACTTCTGCGAATATCATAGCGCTGTTGTTACGAGTGCGAGTGGCACAAGACACGGAGAGTAGACACAATTTTCGGTAACCGAGCTGTTTTATTTCATAGCGGGTGGGGAGTACATATGTGGAGTTCTAGGAGTAGAACTTTCGTAGGAGGTTTACATTCCACGGCCGCTTGACATCGAGTTTTCCGTCTCCTCAGATGTCGGTGAGGTAGTAGGCGTCGTTTCCCAGTACTCGCCCAATGGCGAATGGTCCCTCCCAAGGGGGAGACAGCTTGTGCATGCCTTTCTTGTCCTGGATTAGGCGCAGTACCAGGTTGCCTTCCTGGAAAGTGCAAGTCCTCACTCGCCGGCTATGGTAGCGGCGGAGCCCTTGTTGTTAGATGGCGGTGCGGGAGCGGGCTAGGTCACGTGCCTCGTCGAGCTGGTCGACTCCGTCTTGGCGTGCGATTTCATTTGCAACCTCCGTGTAGTTGACCACCCTTGGTGAATCGTGCTCGAGGTCGGTGGGCATGAATGCCTCGGTGCCGTACACCATGAAGAAGGGGGTGAATCATGTCGACCTGTTGACGGAAGTGCGGATGCCCCAGATGACGTAGGGTAGTTCCTCGACCCAGCACCCGGTGGTGCGCTCTAGTGGCACTTGGAGCCGTGGCTTCAGGCCATGGAGGATGCTCTGATTGGCGCGTTCCGCCTGGCCATTGGACTCCAGGTGCGCGACTGAGGCGAGGTCGAGACGAATGTGGTGCTCCTCGCAGAACTCGGCCATGGCTCCTTTGGCGAAGTTGGTCCCGTTGTCCGTGATGATGTTGTTTGGGAAGCCGTAGCGATAGATGAGCTCGCGTAGGAACTTGGTGGCGGTCTTCCTGTCGCACTTGCGGACTGGCTTGGACTCCACCCATTTTGTGAATTTGTCGACTGCGACTAGGAGGTGGGTGAAGCCGGAGGGGGCCTTCTTCAAGGGGCCTACCATGTCCATGCCCCATACGGTGAATGGCCAGGTGATGGGGATTGTCTTGAGCGCCGAGCTCGGCACGTGGGTCTGGTTGGCGTATTTCTGGCACCCGACGCACCGCTGGATGATGTCGACAGCGTCTGCATGTACGGTGAGCCAGTAGAAGCCGTGTCGCATAGCCTTTGCGACCAGAGAGCGGGCGCCGGCGTGGTGGCCGCAGTCGCAGGAGTGAATGTCTTGGAGGATTTTGCGTCCTTCAGCGGGTTGAACACAACGTTGGAACACGCCGGTTACGCTGCGCTTGTGGAGCTCGCCGTTGATGATGACGAAGGATTTGCAGCGGCGTGCTATCATCCGGGCGTCTGTTTCGTCCGCGGGCAGGGTGCCTCCCTCCAAGAAGGCGACGTATGGCACGGTCCAGTCGGTTGGCTCGGCGATTAGTGCGACCAAGGCTGCTTCTGGTTGCAGCGGGATTCCGATGTCGATCTCCCTTGGGGGAGAGACAGAAGGCTTGGTGATGGTGTCGAGGAAGACACCGACGGGTGGTGCGAGTTGAGCCGAGCCGATGCGAGAGAGTGCGTCGGCCTCCTCGTTCTTCCGCCTGTCGATCCACTCGACGGAGTAGCCTGCGAAGTGTCCACCCAGATGGTCCATTGCTTGGCGGTATGCCGCCATGGTGGGGGAGACGGCGTCGCAGGTGCCGGCGACTTGCCCGGCGACGAGGTCGGAGTCTCCGTAGCAGCACAGGCGATTGACGTTCATCTCCTTGGCAGCTCGCATGCCGTGGAGTAGCGCCTCGTACTCGGCCATGTTGTTGGTGCAGGGGGTGAAGTCGAGGTAGAGGACGTAGCGGAGCTTGTCGCCCTTCGGAGACGTTAACACGATCCCTGCCCCTGCGTTGTCCGTGTTCTTGGAGCCGTCGAAGTGTAGGTTCCAATAGTGGAGGTATGGCAGCTTCTCTGGCTGCTGGGCCTCCTCCCAGTCAGCGAGGAAGTCTGCGAGAGCCTGCGATTTGATTGCCTTGCGCGGCTCGTACTTGATGTTGTGGACGCCGATCTCGACGGCCCACTTGGCGACTCGCCCGGTCGCCTCGCGGTTGCGGATGATGTCCTGCAGCGGTGCTGAGGAGACGACCGTTATTGGGTGCTCGTGGAAGTAGTGCGGCAGTCGCCGCTGTGCTCTGAAGACCGCGTATACCAGTTTCTGGTATTGCGGGTAGCGCTGGAGCGAATCGGTGAGCACCTCGCTGATGTAGTACACTGGTCGCTGCACCGGGCGCTCCTTTCCTTCCTCTTGCCGTTCGACGACCATAACGGCGCTGACGACGCGTTCGGAAGCCGCGACATAGACCAGCATGGGTTCCTTGTCGACGGGGGCGGCGAGTAATGGTGCTGCGAGTAGCACCTCCTTGAGGGCGTGGAGCGCGTCGTCTGCCTCCTTGTCCCACTGGAAGGTGGGGTTCTTGCGCATTAGGCGGTAAAGGGGCACCACCTTTTCGCCTAGCCGGGGGATGAAGCGACTGAGAGCCGCGACTCGCCTGGCCAGCTTCTGGACGTCGCGCAGGCACTCGGGTCTGCCGAGTCTAGCGATCGTGTTGATCTTGGCGGGGTTTGCCTCGATTCCGTGCTTGGAGACGACGTATCCCAGTAGCTCTCCAGTTGGCACACCGAAGGTGCACTCTCCTGGGTTTAGCTTTATCTTGTACTTCCGCAAGTTGGCGAATGTTTCCGCCAGGTCGGCGTGTAGATCGCCCTGGCGAGCGGATTTCACCACCACGTCGTCGATGTAGACGTGGATATTGTGGCCAACCTAGCTCGCAAGGCACTCCTGCATGCACCTCTGGTAGGTCGCCCCGGCGTTTTTGAGGCCAAAGGTCATGGCAGTGTAGCAGAAGGCTCTGAATGGCGTGATGAACGCCGTCTTCTCTTCGTCCATAGTAGGCGTCGAGGAAGCATAGCACCTCCGAGCCCGCGGTGGAAACGATGATTTGGTCGATCCGCGGGAGGACGAATTGCTCCTTCGGGCAGGCGCTGTTTAAGTTTGTGTAATCGATACACATCCTCCAGGTCCCGTTTTTCTTCTCGACCAGGACTGGGTTTGCGAGCCACTTGGAGTACTTGATTGGCCGGATGAAGCTTGCAGCGAGTAGACGCTGCACCTCCTCGGCGATGGATCGGCGACGCTCTTCATTGAAGGGCCACAACGACTGCTTAACAGGTCGCACTTTGGGGTCGGCGTTGAGTTTGTGCTCAGCGAGTTCCCTCGGGACACCAGGCATGTCGGATGGCTTCCATCGAAGATGTCCCTGTTCTCACGGAGGAACTCGATGAGCGCGCCTTCCTATCTTGGGCTCATGCCTGTCCCGATCGTCACCGTCTGGCTGGAGTCGCCTGGGACTAGATCGACGGTGCGGGTATGCGTTGTTGCCTCGAAGGCGGTGGAGTTTCCGCCCTCCGAGTTGGGCTTCTTGAGTATGGTGGGGTCGTCGCTGTTGACCCCGCTCGCGTACTTGGCGAGCTCCTCAGCATGGTTGGCCTCTACCACGATGACGGCGTCAGCGAGTTCGGCACCTTTGGCCTCGCACTCTGCGGCCATGTCGGGGTCGCCGTGGATGGTGATGATGCTGCACGACCCGGGTAGCTTCATCGCGTTGTACGCGTACTGGGGCACTGCCATGAACTTGGCGAACGCCTGGCGCCCCAGGACGCAGTGGTAGGGGTTGTCGAAGGGCACCAGCTCGAAGACGATCCGCTCGGTGCGGAAGTTTGCTGGTGTGCCGAAGGTGACTGGCAGCGTCACCTTGCCGATCGGGTACGCCTTCCGACCGGGGACGATGTCGTGGAAACTGGTGTAGGTCGTCTCGATCATCGACTGCGGGAGCCGCAGTTGCCTGAAGGTGTCCAGGTACAGGATGTTGATGGAGCTGCCGCCGTCCATCGGCATTTTGGGGAGCCAGTAGTCCTCTACCTTAGGCTTAACCACTAGGGCGACTCGGCCCGGATACTCGATCCGTGGTGAGTGGTCCTCGCGGCTCCAGGTGATTGGTTGCTCGGACCAGTTGAGGAACTGGGGGATGTCTATCCGGGACACCGCGTTGATGGCGACGGCGTGGGCGATGACCTTCTTCTCGCGCTTCGTGTTGAATCCTGTGAACGTGTGGAGCGAGCCGGCGATGCTGCCGAATTTTCCGCCGTTCGGCGGGTTGTTGTCGGGGTCTTCCCGCGCGCGTCGTGCCTTCTCGATCTCCTTGAGAGAGTGGCAATCGGCGGTCATGTGCGTGGCGGGCTTTCCTTCCCTGCTATGAAACACACAGGGTTGGTTGAGGAGGGCCGTGGGATCGAACCTCGGCTTTGACTTGTAGTTGCCGCTGTCGCGGCACTGCCCTCCGTCGTGGCGGAAGCTCTTGGGTTCGCGCTGCGCATACCCGGCGTTGGCGACGAAGTCGACTCGCCCGTCACCGCGGCGCTTGCCGGTGAGGCGAGTGTTGCTGTAGCGTAGCTCGGGCCGCCTCCCGTTGTCATGGCCGCTCGTGCGGCAATGCCCTCCCGACTCGTCGTCGGTTTCCTGGTTTGGGTCCTCCTCCGCATACTTCTTTGCGATCTCCAAGAGGTCCGGTATGTTGTCGAGTGTGCGGTACACTTGCTTGAGCTTGGCGACCAGTGGCTCGTAGCGGCACGAGGTCTTGAAGCAATGGATCGCGGTGTCCGGGTGGATTCCGGCCGCGTTATACCACAGGTCTTGCCACCGCTGGACCCAGCTGCGGGTCGACTCGCGGGGTCCCTGGACACACCGCTCCAGATCCTCGATGGTGGTGGCACGGGTGTAAGAACCCTCGAAGTGCCTGACGAAGGCATCGCGCATATCCTCCCAGGAGTCGATGCTGTCCGCGGGGAGGGTGTTAATCCACTGCCTGCATGCCCCCTCCATCATTAGGGGAGGTAGCGGGCGGCTAATAGGTCGGTGTGGCCGGCGATCCCCATCGCCATGAGGTAGGTATCCAGCCACACGGATGGATCGTACGAAGGGTCGTACTTCTCTATTTCCTTCGGCGCTTTGAAGTTCGCCGGGTATATTTCGCCTCGGATCATCGGTCCGAAGCACTGGGGTCCGACCCGGCTCAGCGATCCCCTTGGTTCGCCGTCGCGGCGATTGGTGAGGGTGTGTTGCAGATCGTCGGGCTGGCGTGCGCGCCAACTCTGGTTGTTGATGATGTGGGTGCGTGCGTCGACAGGCTGCCCGTTGGCGGCGACGAAGTTGTTTGCCGGCCGCGGGTCATTGGTGGAGAGTGCCTCTTTCGTGTGTCGGTGCTGGAGCTGCAGGGGCTCGGGTGGAGGGCAGTTGAGGGTATTCGCCACCATGGGGCGGCCGCTCGAGGCCGCCCTGCTGCCCGATGAGCGCGAGTACATCTGACCCTGTGAGTCGGCGCCCGCATTTTGTTGCTCCACTGCTTTGGCGAGCAGAGCCTTGGCGTACTGGATCTGCAGGGCACCTTCGCCGGTTACTTGGATGTTGTCGACCGCAACTCGGCTTGCGATGACGTTTTCCATTGGGGTGGAGAACAGCGGGAGGCCGTTCGCGTCTCGCTATCGCGAGGAGACCACGATCCTTGGTTGGTCCCTGGGGGCGCGCGGTTGGGTGGTGGTGGGTCGTCATTGGCCGTCGCCCCTGGTGGGGGTCGAGCGCTTCCTCCTGGCGGCGCGTTCTCGCAGATCGCGCGCTAGGCTATGCGATCCGGGTCGTTCTCGTCGTCGACATTCAGGGCACGCCCCTGGATGGCGGGGTTTAGGCACGACCTGATTCGAAGCTGGTGATATCGCGACAGTTCTTGCGCTGTCTCCTGCTCAAGGCAAAAAATCATGCTCGGCTTGCTCCTTGTGGACTGCCTCCGCCAGCTTCTGGCGGAGTTCTTCGACCTCCGTTGCCGTCACGTTTGGCGGGATCGGCGTAGAGAAGGGGTCTTCTGGTGGGTCGGCGCCGGTCGCCATGTAGGTCGCGGCGTGGCGACCGGTTCCATCGTGGAGGTCGGCGGAGTTCTCCGACCCGGAGTCGAAGTCAAAGATCCCAAGGATGGAGGGATCCTCGAAGTCTCCGACATTGGAGACCTGGGTGATGGAGCCCACGGGCGATGCGGCGATGATGGATCCGGCGCGTGACGCCGGGGTCGCCGAATCGGCGTCGTCGGTGAGGGCAGCGTCGCCCACGGTCGTGGTGGTCTCGGCCACGTTGTTGTGGGCCGAGTCGTACTCGGAGGCGAGGCGGTGGATCATGCAGACCTGGCTCTCGGAGAGCCGGTCGCATGGCGGCGAATCGCGGATGCGAGCCGAGTCCTCCGAAGTAATGACGTCGGTGAGGCCGACGAAGAGGCTGATCGTGCCGACCGGCAGGATCACGTTGTGCGTGACGGTTCGTGCCGCCGGGACGTAGCTACTCGGCAAAATCTGGAGCATCTCGCCGATCGCGATCATGCGTCCGGTGGCGATCGTCTCGTTGATGGGCAGATTGGATCTCGCCGTAGAACACCGGCCTCACCGGCCAGGCCCCCCGGTGGGCGCCACTGTCGTGAAAATGACCACGGCAGATGCTGCAATCGGCAGCGAGTAGTAGAACAAGGGGCAAGGGCGGCCTGCCATCTGCGGTGCGAGATGAGGGCTGAGACACAAGGGTTTACCCAGGTTCGCCCCCCCGGAGGGTAAAGACCTACTCCTGCTAGATTGTATTATGGTGAGAGTACAATGGGCGAGCTCGACGGCTAGGCGGCGAGTCGCTTGGGTGTATGATGGAACGTAGCCTCTATGTGTCCCCCAGGGAGGTTTATATAGACTCACCTCGCTAGGGTTTACAGATCACAACCGAATTAGTTAAGGATTCGGAGATTCTATGACCTAGTCCGACTGGGCCTAGCTACGCTTCTGGGCCTTCAGCTTCCAGTCGCCTGAGTCCACGCCAAGTCTTTATCCAGTTGCCGTCCTGCAGGCCCACTCGCTGTCGGCTTGGGCCAGTAGGAAACGTCCTGCTAGGTATACCCCGGTAGGCATATCCCCATCATTATTGATGAAGAAGGGGATGCCTTGGGAATCCCCAAGCTTTGACGCTTGTACCTCTTGGATATTTCTTGGGGTGACACCAGGGTGGCATCCCCAAGCTTGAGTTTTTGTCCATTCTTCATCTCATTACATCATTATATCTCTACACCTGAAATTTTTCGTTCATACAAAACTTCACACAATCTTCATTAACAACATTAGTGTATTCAAAAGATAATAGACCCTTAGGTAAAGCTTTGGAACAACAAGACTTTTCACTAAAAACACATGCTACTGTAGCAACTCATTCAAAAAGCTCAATTCACCTAAAGAGAACTCAAAAAAGAATCAACAAGAAGCAAATGAAAATAATTGCTGAAATCTGTCAAAACAGACCAGCAGGTAGAAACAGATTTTTTCAAAGACCTTATGTTGCTCAAATTTTGAGCTCAATCCGAGTTATAGAGACTCCTCACGAATATTTTTGGTGGAGGACAGAAATCTGTTTCGGGACAGCAACTCCCTAAATCTTACTTCCCTCTCATTAGACATCATTCTTGGCACAAAAAGCAAACAAAAAGGATAAGGAGAGGTCATTACTGAAGTAATAACTTCCAATACTCAAGGAAACTCTTGGGTTATCTCCCAACAAGTACTTTTCTTTAACGCCTTTGAGTTAGGCTTGATAGCTTGAGAAGATGCTCACATAAGAATTATGAATTGAAGTCAAAGAGAGCATCAAGAAGCAAATTCAAAACACATTTAAGTCTAACCCACTTCCTATGCATAGGAATCTTGTATGCAAATAAATTTACAAAGAACAAAGTGACAGGCATAGGAAGATGAAACAAGAGCAACTTCAAAACTTTCAGCACATAGAGAGGTGTTTCAGTACCATGAAAACTTCTACAACCATACTTTCCTCTCTCATAATAATTTTCAGTAGCATCATGAATAAACTCAACAATATAGCCATCACATAAAGCATGATTTTAATGATCTACAAACACATAATTTCTATCAAGCTCAAAAACAGTGGGATTAAAACCTCCATAGGTTTTATCCAAAGTAGATATTTCAAAAGGATCCATAGAAACATAACATTCATCCTCCTTTGGTAAGCATGGGGACAATCAAATAATGTAAGAGATAAAGAGTTACTCTCATTAGAAGGTAGGCATGGGTAGATCCATTCTTCCTCCTTCTGTTCATCACTCTCCCCTCTTTTTCATCTAATGAGCTTCCAGTTTCAACAATTTCTTCTTCCATAGGCTCCTGCAAGGCATTAGTCTTTTCCTTTTGAGGAAAACATCTATTAAAATATTTAAGAATGTAGCTATTTTCTTCCTTGTAATTATCAAAGCAAAATTTAAGTAGCCCAAAAACCTCATCTTCATAAGGTGTATCATCAGTATTTTCAAGCAATCTGGCAAGTTCAAATGCACCCTTGAAGGAAATAAATTCTTAAATTTGTTCCACATCATAAAAGTCATAAATTACTTTAACATAAGAGGATATGGTAACATTATCATTATACTCACACTAAAAAGGAAGGTGTTTATACCTCCTACAGTAACAAGATTTATCAAAGCAATAAGTAACATTATAAGTAGAGCACACGTCTCTAGCAATAGTATTCATCTTATCAATTTGTTCCCATAAGTGTTTTCCTTTTTGTGACAAACGGTCTTCCTTATAATAATACTTTTGTTCTTCCGTAACCCACCTTGCCAATAAGAACTAGTTTCAAAGAAACCATCCATTGATAGAAAGCATGACCAAGCAAGGCAACAACAGACCAACAACTAGAGCAGGAACTATTTTTTTGTGTTTTTGAATAAACAAAGCAAACCAAACAAAACTATTTGGAGTTTTTGAAAAGAGGCAAAAAAACGAAGCAAAATAAACTAAGTAAACTAAAAACAAAGTAAAGAGAAAGGTTGAGGAGGACTCCCCTTGTGAAGACGTCCTTAGCCTCCCCAGCAACAGCGCTAGAAAACTTGTTGATGACTCCTTGATGGCGCCAGAGAACTTGGTGCTTGACGTGGAGTCTGTTGGGAACCCTAAGAGCAAGGTGTGAAGCAGCTCATCAACAAGTTTTACCTTAGTAAGAAACCGAGGTTATCGAACCAGTAGGAGGAACGAAACGTCACACAGGTGTTGCAAGCAACACGGAGACCTGCACAACACAAACTCAAGACTTTGCCAAAACTAACAGTGAGGTTGTCAATCTCACCGGTTGATGTAACAAAGGATTAAACGTACGGTGTGGAAGGTAATAGTTTGCAGCAAGTAAATAGGTAACATTGGAAGATGTATCAATGGTAAAGATTGGACCGGGGTCCATAGTTCACTAGAGGTGCTCTCCTTAGATAAACAACATGGCATGAAAGGTAAACAAATTACAGCAGGGAAATTGACAGGAACTGAGCAATGCATAACAATGTAATACTAGACAAAAAGATCCTATGAGATTCGATTGGGAAATACAACAATATACATAGACTGCCATCCAACTGCATCTATGACTAGAAGTCCACCTTTAGGTTATCATCCGAACCCCCTCTAGTATTAAGTTGCAAGCAACAGACAACTACTTTAATCAAAGTGTGTAAGGTAAACAATCCACTTGTTCCATGAACAAGAGACCGTTGTTTTCTCCCTAGTAGCAACATCACATCTACAACCGAAGAGATTTCTGTCACTTCCCTTGGAAACTAGACGCATGAACCCACTATCGAGCATAAATACCCCCTCTTGGAGTCACTAGCAACTACTTGCCCAAGATATCTACTAACAACAAAGAGCATGCAAGATCACAAACAACATAAACATGATAGAATCATAAAGACAAAACCATTAATCAAACCAACATAATAATCTCAATATCCATCGGATCCCCGCAAACATAACATGCATGGTTACAAATAGATTAGATCTTGATCATGAATGGAGCTCACAAGATCTATACATGAAAGCACCAGGAGGATATACAACCATCTGGCTACTATATGGACCCATAGTCCAAGGTGGAACTACTCACGCATCATACCGAAGAAGAAGGCTTCCGGGATGATCTCCCTTCCGGCAGGGTGCCGGAAAGAACTTCAGATCCCCCGATCAAGGGACAACGGTGGTGGCGGCTAGAAGGTTTCGTGGAGTTTTGATAGGGTGCCTAGGGTTTCTGCATCGGGGGCTTCTTATAGGCAAAGAGGCGAGGCTGGGAGGCGGCCAGGGGGCCCACACCCTACCCAGGCGTGGGGTGGGCCCACCCACGCCTAGGGGGGGTCTGGCCGCCTTGGTTTGCTTCTCCGTCTCTCCTCTGGACTTCGTTTCCCCCACGGTAAAATATTGACTTTGGCTTTTGTCCCGTCCAATTCTGAGAATATTGATTTTATGCCTTTTTGGAACCAAAAACAGAAGAAAACTGGAAACTGGCACTGTGGAAACTTGTTAATAGGTTAGTTCTAGAAAAGATATAAAAACACCTCAAAGTGTAGACAAAGCAAAGCAAAGTAGATACTTTTACCAAAGTTTGTTCAAGATGGGATTTAAGTTTCCTTTTTGAAACAAAAGTTTCTTTTCACCCTGATTTTCAACAAAATTTTTATTTTGTTTATTTATTTTTCACATAACAAGATTTGGAAAATCTTGGGATGTGACAGGCTACCACCCTTAAAATAAATCTCGTCCCCAGATTTGGGGAGGCTAGGGGTTACAAGTTGGCTCAAAGCATCTAGGGTACTACCACCCTTAAAAAAATTCTAACTAAAATACATTTTGGCTTGCTTGGGATCTTGTTGAAACTTCTCTGGACAGAGGTTTGCATAGTGGCCTAGCTCCTTGCATTTGAAACATGTGACAAGGTTGAGGTCTTGAGGTGGCTTCTCTGGACAATATGATGCATAATGTCCTAACTCTTTGCAGTGGTTGCACATCACTTGGCTAATATCCTTCCTCATCTTGGGTTTCACTAGCTTTTGTTTGTCTTCTTGGCTCTTCTCCTTTTCTGGGCATTCACTGGCATAGTGTCCCATCTCTTTGCAATTGTAACATTGCAACTGGCTTTTGTCTTTCTTCTTCTTTTTGGGTCTCTCCAAAGCTAGGAGTTCTTCTAGTTCATGCTCTTCATACCTCACCTCAAAGGTGGGAAATCTTTCTCTCTTCTTGGGGCAGTTACTAGAGATATGACCTTCTTCTTCACAAGAGTAGCAACACTTTGTGATCACTTTGGATTTGGCCTTATTTGGCATGGTTCTGACTTTGCCTTCATCCATCTTGGTAGAAGTTGTTCCCTTATGGAGGTTTCCAAACATTTGATGCATTCCATCTTGCTTCATTTGTTGAACTATAGGATAGATGGGGCATTGAATAGGGGCATGATCATTTCATTCACATAGGAAACAAGTCACTTGAGATGTGGGGCATTGATTAGTTGGATGTTTATCTTCACAATTAGGGCATTGATCTTCATGCTCCTTGGATGTATGATCCTTGTCTCCACAAATATTGCATGCTTGGGTTCCTTCTAGAATAACATCTTTGTCATCCCTGTTGTCACAAACTCCTTGGGAAGAGTTGTCTCCCATGTTGATCATTTGGGTGACCATCTCTTGCAACAATTGGGATTGAAGTTTCAAAATCCTTTGTACAGCATTGTTGTTGGCTAAAAGTTGAGTTGTCACTTGGCTCAACTGGGTTTGGTTTGCTAGTAGTTGCTCTATCATGTGCATCTCTTGGTTGTTGTTGTTGTTGTCACCATCCTTGATGTTGGAGTCTTTTGGAGAGGTCATCTGTTTGGGTTGGATTGGGATTAGAATAGGCAAAATATTTCTAAGGAAATAATTCTAATCACACACATCACAATTCACACAAGAAATGTGCAAGCAATCACAGACAAACATTCCACTCAAACAACAAGTTTCAAGCATATTTTTAGTCAACCAAAAATATTTTTGTTACACCACATAAGTTGGTGGGTTTGACTTAAACAAAATATGGTGGTCCATCTATATGGTTCACTTGTGATCTTTCCATCCTTCTTGGTTGATTCTTCATGCATGAGATCATGGTTTCCTTGGGAAAATCCTTGGTCACAAAAACTTCAAAGGTGATGATGGTTCCTTCTAATTGTGTTTCCTTAGTCTTCAAGTCTTGGGCAATATTTCTTGTCTCACTTGTAGTCCTTAGTGATATCCAAGGTTGAAGTCCTTGGTGAAAATGTTGAAGATGTTGAAGTCATTAGAGTTGAAGATGTTGAAGTCATTAGAGTTGAAGATGTTGAATTCATTAGAGTTGATGAAGTCCTTTGCACATGGTGAAGTCTTTGGCCATGGGGTAGGCTTTGTCCATCAGGTTTGAAATAGAAGAGATGTAGAATCAAAACCAAAAAGGTTTGAGGAAAGAGTTTACAAGATTGTTTGTAAATAAGTTTTTGGAACAACTACAACTCCTATTTTGCTAAGGGGTTTTGTCCAATCCTAGGGTTACAATCCTACAGGCAACACAATGCTCTGATACCATCTGTAAGATCCCTCCTTTATAAAGGAAAAGGATCCCTGTGTTTACAATGCTAGTCCCTGGATCAATAGCTAGCATCCACAGTTAAGATGTAATATCAAGAAACAAAGGTCATAATACAACTTTATAACCAGGAATAAAATAATTCATTACATCTTACATAGCTCATTTGTCTATCTCATTACAATGCAGCAGAATTAACTATATAGCATGGAGTCCTTGATCTTCAAAGTGCCACAGGCAATCATGTTGGTTGTAGGCTTGTAATCCTAATCAACACACTTCACTAACATCAAACAAACCTGCAACATAATAAGTTACAGCCACAAGGGTCAATACATTTGAATTGTATTGTCAAGTGATACTATGGTAGAATAGTGGTATCTATCTTCTATATACATTTGGCTAAGTGGAGCTTAGGCTTGCTTTGCTCAAAATAGATTTTCCTTATATTTTGAAAACACTAAGTTTTTGTTTGGCAAAAATCACCCAAGGCATCTACCAATCAAAGATTGAAGATCCTTTAACCCTTGTTCAACCACAAGTTTTTAACTTAGAAATTGGGATGAGGAGATCCTTGATAGCTTCCATGTCTTGATGCTCAAATTGTCCATTGCCGGGGACACGACTAAGTACTTAGATTTTACTCTCTCGAGAGGTGGTGCACTTTCCCTACAAGACTCGACATGCATCGAGACAAGATCTTTCAGAAGCCTTCCCTTAGACCAAAATGGACGCACTCCAAACCTATCACCCCTACCACCATCTGTCCATTTGGATAAGTTATTGCAACCTATATGATCCAGGTAGAGCCCATAATGCCAAGTGGCTGCATTTGAAGCTTCTCAACATTTGACATCTCAAATCTCTTTGTTCCTGGGTGGCTTTCCACAAGTGTGATACACAAGGTAGACCATAGATATGAGCCTTGTGTAACCACTCAACATAACCCAAACAACCATTCCACCCAGGTGTTTCATTCACATAGTTGTTTTATGAAACAAAACACAAGTCCTTGACTTAGAAATATTTCATAGCATGAATATAATCCACCCTTGTTTTCTACTAGCTAAGCTAAGCATGATAGTAGTAGGGATCTTAACTTAGGGAAAATTCTACTAAGGTTTCATCTACTAGGATTTCCCATGGCATAGTTAACACTTAGAAAATTCCACGCAAGTCCTACTCAAAACATCACTAATGCATAGTGAAAATAATAGGACAAAAGTATGAAGCACCACTTGCCTTTTTGGTAGAGAATATAAGTTCACTCCTTGATCTTTGACACTCTTCAAATTTCACTACAATTCATTCAAGGCACAAATTCAATCTAGCATTCACACAATTCAACACATAGAATAATGAAAACAAAGCAATGCATGCAAGCATGCAAAAGATTGTTTTATTTGGAAAAGTGGTTTCTAATAGGCTATAACATTTTAAAACTCCTATTGGTCATCTACAAAGGTGGTAAAACCATTTAAATTCAAGTTGGTGAAAATGGCCATTAAAACCATTTTTGTTTTGTTAGGAATGATTTAAATCAAAGTAATATTTTGTAGTTTTAGCCAAATATATTCTTTAAAAACAAATGTTAGTGCTTATGGTTCAAGGGTTTAATATTAATCCATTTGCAAAAGGTTTCACCTAAATTCCATTTTTAAATCAAAACAATATTTTTATTTGCTAGAAATGCCTTTAACAAAGTAATAATTTTCTAGGGTTCATCAAATATATTTTTAAATCCTAAAACTTTGTGTTTAGGGTCATGGAGTATAAATCAACCCATTTGCAAAAGGTTTTACTCGAAAGCATTTTTAATCTATAATCAACATTTTTATTTAATTAGAAATGCTTTTATTCAAAGATTTATTCCCTAGCATTACAAAATATACTTTTAAATATACAAGTTGGTTTTTATGGTCAGTAGGTTCAAAACAAAACATTTACAAAAGGTTTTACCCCAAAATCATTTTTAGAATAAATTATATACACAAATAAGCCTAAATATGTTTCTGCAAAAACAACCAATATTACAGAAGAAAATCATTAAACAAAGGGCATGGTTGGATAGAATTTTTTTTCCTGATTCCAATGATATAAAGTTTGCAAAATTTGGACGTGTAGATTTAAAGTTATAAATTTTTCAATTCTAACCATTTAATAGAACATTTTCTGTTTTTAAAACAAAATCAGTGCCACGCGTCGTGTTCTCATTCGCTGGTACTGGTTCGCACGGATCGGGCTACGCGGTGTGTTGGATCTAATTAGAATCGTGCGGATCAGAGTGCTACGTACCCTTTCGATAAGTGATTCTATCGCATACGCTGGATCAAAATCTAACGACCCTAATCAAGTTAACCTTAAACGGGCGGCGCTGCGACGGTGGCTGGCGGCGGAGCGGTCTGGTAGTGGCGTCGCCGGCGATACAGGAAGGGAGAGAAGGAGGGGAGAATCTCACCGAGTTCGCAGTGGCGTGGGGATGCTCGAGGTGTCCTTGGTTGGCAAAGGGGCGCTCGAGGTCGTCAGGGATTTCTCGCCGGAGTTCCTCACTGGCTCGGGCACGCACGGTTCTTGTCGGAGACGAGCCTGCAGATCACGCGTGGACGATTGGCGATCACCTAGAGACTCACAGGACACGGGCGAGTAAGATGGTGTGAACCAGCAGTCGAGGTGCGCACCGGGTCAAGTGATAGAGCTCACCGGAGATGTTGCAGACGGCGGTGGCGAGGAGGCGTCGTTGTTGTCGATGTTTCAAGGTGCGCGCGAGTGAGTGGATGATACTGGGAGATGAAGGGGATGATTGGGATCACACTCGTGTGAAGCAGGGATTGTGGGGGTGAGGGTGTTGGCCGGAATCGTCACGGCGGCTCGTCGGAGACAGGAGGTTTGGGGTGAGCAATTTGAATGGCCTGGAGGCAGAGATATCCGGGTGAGCTAGGGGAAATGGGGAGGAGAGACAGGCGCTAAATCGAGCGTGGTCGCCAGCGTTAATCACTAAGTTATTACCGCGAATTTACGCCAGGGAGTTAACAGCAGAAACGGCCGGGAGGGGGCGTGGTTAGCGGGCGGGTGAGGGAGACGATGACCTGGCGGTGGGGCAACGTCGTCAGCGAGAAAGAGAGGTGCAAGTGGGGTCAGGCGATCAGTGACTGCGCGGGTGTGGTTCTGAGTGAGAAAGAAACGGTTCGCGAGAGAGGGAGTGGGCTGGCTGGGCTTAGTGGGCCAGGTTGGGCTGCTTTCAATTCATTTTTTTTCTATTTCTTTTTCCTTTTTCCATTTTGATTTTCTGTTTTGAATTCAAACTATCATTTGAATTTATATTTCATTTTCAAATCTTTTCCAAATATTCAGTATGTTTTAATAATCATGTATTTAAAGTCCATTTTTTAGAATAATTATTTTATTTACTCATGGTTTGTTATTTATTTAAATAGACAATTGTTTGTATTCAAACAAGATTTAATTATATTTTCAAACTCTTTATTTGAATTCTAATTTTGACTAAACCTTTTTTAGTAGGTTTTATTTATTCTTTAGTGCAAATTATTCACTTTGAATTATTATTTAAAATACTTTAATATGATTTAATGTTCATTTAAATTGGGAATTGTCTTTATTTAAATAAAATTGGATATTAACCAATCCTGATGATTTTATTTAAATAATTCTTTACTCTTTTTATTAATCAATAATCTTTCATATTATTTGTTTGTCCAAGATTTAATTTGACTTTTAAATATTCCTTATTTGTTATTTCTTCCTTTGCCTTATAAAATCCATATCTTTTTATTTAAAGATCCAAAATTGGTGATTCCAATTTGTATAATTTTATTTAATATTTGATTATCCTTTTAAATCTCTTTAGGATTTATTTGCTCAATATTTGGCATGGATCCTAGATAGGGCTTTTATTAGCTTTGAAAATTTATTTCCTTTTAACTTATTAAATTCATAAGATTTTATCTATGGCTCCAAATTAAGTGAAACCAATTTCTATGGTTTTATAATATTTTTATTTATCCTTTTTGATCACTTATAAATGTTTGTTGTCAAATTTTTATATGGATCAAATCCATAGTCTTAGAGAGATCTTTGAAATGATTTTCTTCCATTAGGGTTTTAGGGTTTTGATTTATTTTCCAAATGTTTAAATTTCAAGATTACATTTAATGATGAATGCATTTCACTTGATTTGAATTTAGTTGGATTCAAATTTTATTCAAAGTTTGTTCAAGATGGTTTTGATGTTTCCATTTTAAAACAAAAAGTTTCTTTTCACCCTAAATTTCAATAATTATTTCTTTTGTTTATTTATTTTTCACATTTCAAAATTTGGAAAATTTTGGGATGTGACACACCTGCTCATGATGCTACCTTTTATGAAATTAAGCCTGCTTTGTTGAATCTTGTGTTGATAGAGCAATTTTTTGGTGCTAATTCTGATGCTGCTGCTGCCCATCTCAATAACTTTGTTGAAATTGTGAGATGCAAAAGTATAAGGATGTAGATGGAGATATTATTAATCTCAAGTTGTTTCCTTTCTCCTCGAGAGGAAAAGATAAAGAATGGTTGCTTTCTTTGCCTAGAAATAGTATTAATTCTCGGACTAAGTGCAAAGATGCTTTTATTGGAAAGTACTATCCTCCTGCTAAGATTATATCTATGATAAGTGACATTATGAAATTTAAACAACTTGATAATGAACATGTTGCTCAAGCTTTGGAAAGAATGAAGTCTTTGGTTAAGAATTGTCCCACTCATGGACTAACTGCTTGGATGATTATCCAGACTTTTTATGCAGGTTTGAACTTCTCTTTAAGAACCTATTGGATTCAGCTGCTGGAGGTACCTTTATGGGCATCACTTTGGGTTCTACAACAAAACTCCTTGATAATATGATGGTTAATTACTCTGAATGGCACACTGAGAGAGCTCCACATGGTAAGAAGGTAAATTCTTTTGAAGAAACCTCCTCTTTGAGTGATTAGATTGATGTTATTATGGCTATGCTTGTTAATGGGAAAGCTCCTTTAGATCCAAAGAATGTTCCCTTAGCCTCTTTGGTTGCTCAAGAAGAGCAAGTTGATGTGAACTTCATTAGAAATAGCAATTTCAACAGCAATGCCTATAGGAATAATTTTGGTAGCAACAACAATTACATGCCTTATCCTCCTAATAATGGCAATTCCTATGGGAACTCCTACAACAATGCTAGAAGTGCCCCTTCTGAACTTGAAGTAATGCTCAAAGACTTTATTAGTAAACAAACTGCTTTCAACAAGACTGTGGAGGAGAAACTTTTAACTGTTGAGAAGAATATTTCCTCTTTATCTGAAGCACAGTCCTCCTTGATTAATAAAATGGCTGCTAAACCTGAAACCATGGAAAATACATTTGCTGCCACTCATGCCATACAAGTTACTATTGATGAAAATGTTAGACTGTTAGCTCAACTTCATGCTAAGTGGGAAAGGGAAGCTGGAATTGATAGAAACAATAGTGTGTGCACCATCACTAGAATGGAGACCACTAAACCACAAGAAGCCCCTATTCCTCCTCCTACAATGCCTAAGCCTAATGAATCTAATACTAGTGATGCTAAGCTTGATTTTGATATAGATGGTTGCAATATTTCTGAAGTGATTCTGTTCTTGCAAAAGCTTGCTAGAAGTCCTGATGCTAGTGATATGCATGTTGCTTTCACCAAACACATTACATATGCTCTTGTTAAGATTAAGGAAGAGAAGATAAAACACAAAGCTTCTATCCCTAGGAAATTATAAGATAGTTGGGAACCCATTATTAATGTGCAAGTGAATGACTTTGATCTCAAAGCTTCATGTGATCTTGGTTCTAGTGTCTCTGTTATGCCTAGGAAGATTTATGAAATGCTTGATTTGCCACCTTTAGAAGATTGTTATTTGGATGTTCCACTTGATGATAATGCTAAGAGGAAACTAATGGGGAGTATTAATGATGTTCTCATCATGGTTAACAATGCTTATGTCCCTGTTGATTTCTATGTTTTGGATGTTGAATACAATGCTTCTTGTCCTATTACTTTGGGAAGATCTTTTCTTAGAACTTTTGGTGCCATCATTAATATGAAATAAGGCACCATTAAATATCAATTTCCATTCAAGAAAGGTATTGAACACTTCCATATGAGGAGAGAGAAGTTACTTTTTGCTCCTCCTTTGAAAGCAAGGTTTGATGTTAATGCTTCCTCATTTGAAAATACTTGATTTCTTGCTTCTTGTGCCTAACTTAAATGTGTTAAAGAAAAGTACTTGTTGGTAGATAACCCAAGAGTTTCCTTGAGTCTTAGAAGTTATTACTTAAATAATTACCTCCCCTTATCCTTTTTGTTTGCTTTTTGTGCCAAGAATGACCTCTAATGAGAGGGAAGTAAGATTTGGGGTGTTGCTGTCCCGAAACAGATTTATGTCCTCCACCATAAAAATTCGTGAGGAGTCTCTGTAACTCGGATTGAGCTGACCATTTATGAATAAATCCCCCAGTATGTTAGCTAACTTTAGTTAGTTCAACACGTTTTGAGTTGAGCAAATAAGATTTTCGAAAAAATCGGTTTCTACCTGCTGGTCTGTTTTGACAGATTTCTGCCATTATTTGTATTTGCTTCTTATTGATTCCTTTTTGTGTTATCTTTTGGTAATTGAGATTTTTTAAGGAGTTGCTAAAGTAGCATGTGTTTTTAGTGAAAAGTTTTTCTGTTCCAAAGCTTAACCCAAAGGTCTATTATCTTTTGAATACACTAATGTTGTTAATGAAGATTGTGTGAAGGAAAATTTTCAGGTGTAGAGAGAGAATGATGTAATGAGATGAAGAATGGACAAAAGCTCAAGCTTGGGGATGCCACCCCGGTGTCACCCCAAGAAATATCCAAGAGGTACAAGCGTCAAAGCTTGGGGATGCCTTGGGCATCCCCTTCTTCATCAATAAAAAGCTCAGGTCTTTCTAGACACTTCGCTTTTATTGTTTCATGCACTGTCGTATTGTTATTGGAGCGTCTTAGTTTTCGTTTAGTTTGATTAGTTTGTTTAGTCTGCTTGAATAAAGTAGTTTGGACCCCCGTTCTCGCTGTGTTGTTTTCAAATAAGTTGCTTGGTGTTGGAAAGGAGTAGGAAATTCCTGCTTGAAAGTGCAAGAGGAGCTTGCATTGACTGTGACTTAGACTTTAGAATGACATGCTAGCTGTTGTTTTGACCTTATGCTTAGTGATTATTGCTGTACCATGTCTTGTTCCAAACAATTGGGATTGTTTAGTGTGCCTTGAAAAAAATTATGCGTTGTTTTAGCATACAAAAGCATAGTATTGTAGTATTCTCCTTTGATGCTTTGTTTGGGTCGACTTGGCACATGCTCACACCATATTATGACTATGAACAAGTCACCATAGCCTCTATGATCATTTAGTCCTTGACTTGTAGTACCACTCTATGCTTTGATTAGTAATGTTTTGTCGCTCTGCATGATTATGGCCATTATTGCTCTCTTAGTTGGTTGCTCCCAGTCTTTTGCTAGCCTCCACTTGTATGAGTAAGCTCTACTCATGCTTCCAACTCCTAAGAAACCAATTTATTACTAAGTGTCCACTATAAACTCCTATGCATGGTGTGTTACACCATTCCAAATATATTCTTGTTTTTAGCTATCTTCCAATTAAAAATATTTTGTTATGTGAAAACTTAGTGATTAAAGCCCTCACAAACTTGATGGCACACTTTATATTCTTTGCCCCTAATAAACCTGAACCATTGTGTCGTCTATGTTGTATATGCTTGCACTTATACGTTGGAATTAGCAGAACCGTGCTGTCACGGGGAACGTTTTCAACATTGCACTTGTACTTTGTACAGAGTTGATATCATGCTCTTTTGTCTATGGATGTCACTAGTGTGAAATAAAGAGGGAGCTTGTAAGTCCATGAAGTTATGTATTTTGTGTTATAGAAACGCCTGGGCCGCTAGCCTAAGCCACGCCTAATCATGTTGAAAACTTGCAGCATCACCATAATGAGCTATCTATGAAGCATCCTCAATAAAAAGCTATGCACATAGTAAATAAAAAGATCGCTGAGATGCTCATTGTCTGATTGCCTTGTCATTTTGGTTATGGGATAGCTCCTGTACCATGTGCAAGGGGTACCCTGTTGGCGGTTCTCTATGATACGCATGTACTTACTATGACAAGAACTTACAGGTAACTGAAGTTGAGTACCATGAGGTGTGGCCCTCGTATTCAAGGGACTTGAGATTGCCAACTTATATTTTGTCAAGCATATACTCCATAGTTTGTTTACTTTAACCTTAATCACTTCAAGATGCTTATGATAGGGGCAATGAGGGCTGAAAGCTAACTAGTACCATAATTTTTGGAAGCTCTTTTTGAAACTTGAAATCCCTGCTTCCCTTTATGAAAGGCCTTTCTTCCACCATTATTTGAGTCTCCACCTTCTACCTTTAGGCACCATTAAGAGAGCATAGTTGCCATTTTGTGTGCAGTGTCCCAAAACTTATTGATTGATGCATATTGTGATATTACTTGTTCTTGTGCTATTTGTATCTAGTCACTCTTATGAACTTTGAAGGTTTCCTATGCATCTACTTGCTACTCTATGAGGGACAAGCTGAATGCCACTATGCCATGTTTTCTGTATGTGAAACAAGCAAACATTTTTTAATGCATGTTATTCATGATATTTGTTTATAGCCTTTCATGTTGCATGCATAGTTACTTTGTCTTATTGTTAGAACTCCATATTTCATGCACATGTTTAGAGTTATTTGATCCCAGCTTTCAATTCTTGCAAATGGTTTGATCTTGGTTTTGACGGTGCATGTCACCTCAAAAATTATTCTTTTATCACTTACCTACTTGAGGATGAGCAGGAGTTAAGCTTGGGGATTCTTGATACGTCGCAAACGTATTTATAATTTTTGATGCTCCATGCTTGTTTAGTATCTACTTTGATTTGCTTTGTCTACACTTTGAGGTGTTTTTATATATTTTCTAGAACTAACCTATTAAGAAGTTGCCACAGTGTCAGTTGCCTGTTTTCTTCTGGTTTTGGTTCCAGAAAGGCAGAAAATAAATATTCTCGGAATTATACGGGACAAAAGGCAAAGTCAATATTTTACGGTGGGCGTCACGAAGTCTAGAGGAGAGACGGAGGGGCGAGCCAGGTCCACCACACCCCCTAGGCGCGGGTGGGCCCACCCCACTCCTGGGTAGGGTGTGGGCCCTCCGGCCGCCTCCCAGCCTCGCCTCTTCGCCTATAAGAAGCCCCCGATGCAGAAACCCTAGGCACCCAATCAAAACTCCACGAAACCTTCTGTAGCCGCCGCCACCGTCATCCCTAGATCGGAGGGGATCTGAATCTCTTCCCGGCACCCTGCCGTAGGGGAGATCATCCCGGAGGCTTTCTTCTTCATCATGCCAGCCTCCGGTATGAAGCGTGAGTAGTTCCACCTTGGACTATGGGTCCATGTAGTAGCAAGATGGTTGTATCTCCTCCTTGTGCTTTCATGTATAGATCTTGTGAGCTCCGTTCATGATCAAGATCTAATCTATTTGTAATCATGCATGATATGTTTGCGGGGATCCGATGGATATTGAGATTACTACGTCAGATTGATTAATGGTTTTGTTTATTTGATACTATCATGTCTGTGTTATTTGTGATCTTGCATGCTCTCCGTTGTTAGTAGCTATCTTGGCCAAGTAGTTGCTAGTGACTCCAAGAGGGGGTATTTATGCTCGATAGTGGGTTCATGCCTCTAGTTTCCAAGGGAAGTGATAGAAATCTCTTCGGTTGTAGATGTGCTGTTTCCACTAGGGATAAAACAATAGTCTCTTGTTCATAGAACAAGTGGATTGTTTACCTTACAGACTTTGCTTAAAGCAATTGTCTGTTGCTTCCAACTTAATACCGGAGGGGGTTCGGATGATAACCTAAAGGTGGACTTCTAGTCACAGATGTAGTTGGATGGCGGTCTTTGTATATTGTTGTATTGACCAATCGAATCTCATAGGATCTTTTTGTCTGGTATTGCATTGTCATGCCTTGCTCAGTTCCTGTCAATTGCCCTGCTGTAATTTGTTTACCCTTCATGCCATGTTGTTTATCTAAGGAGAGCACCTCTAGTGAACTATGGACCCCGGTACAATCTTTACCATTGATACATCCTCCAATGTTACTTGTTTACTTGCTGCAAAACATCATCAACTTCCACACCATACGTTTAATTCTTTGTTACAACAAACCGGTGAGCTTGACAACCTCACTGATTCGTTGGGGCAAAGTCTTGAGTTTGTGTTGTGCAGGTTTCCACATTCTTGCAACACCTGTGTGACGTTTCCTTCCTCGTACTGGTTCGATAACCTTGGTTTCTTACTGAGGGAAAACTTGCTGCTGTGCTGCATCACACCTTGCTCTTGGGGTTTACCGACGAAGAACTAGACATTGACGCAGTGCCATCAATCATCTGCCACCTCCTCCATTGCACGTTTTTTCTTTAGATCAAGTATGATGAGTATGTCATCATCCACCTTTCTTGGGGAGTTTGCAAGTACATTGTGCTTGATTCCTTGCACGGTCAGATCTAGCCCCGTAGCACCAATCTCCTTCGAAACATAGGACTGAGCTCCCATCGCCAGATTATGAGTTGCCACCGGTTTTCCTCGCCCTCTCCCTGGGCTTTGAACTACATTCCAGTCTGAACCGTCCCAAATGAATTTCCCCAAGCCCCGCAAAAGGGTTCATGTGCATGGGTACAGTGTTCGTCGGGGGTAACCTTGTACCCTTCTGTTTCATCATCCTGCCATCAGGACCAGTTCTTCCTCCCTGCTGTGACCCTAGATCTTTCTTGATCTTCCTCGGATCCGGTGCATGCAGCGAGGAGTCATACAGCAAGTTGCCTTCCTTGTCTGTCTTGCTCGGCGACGGGCAGAAAGACGCCGAGTGCCCCAAAAGGTCACACGAGAATCAGAAGTACAAAAGTTTTTCATACATGATTGGATACTCAATGAGTTCCTTCCGCCTCTACAAGTCTATCAGGATCCACCTCTGGATAGGTTCATTAATATTAAGCCAAATCCTGGCTTGAAAGCTCTGTCCCCAGCCCCTTGAATTTCCTGAGGTGTCCAGCTTGATGAATTCGCTGATCTGGCTTGCAATACTTTCAACTCTCTTTGAGTTCATCCAGTTAAACGATAGATCATGGTATACTATCCAAATTGGGATCCTCCCAAAACTGTCTCATACTCGTCTCGAGGTCATCCAAAAAGATAACATGGTTCCCGACCATCCATAGCGCTCCTTCCCAAACCCTACGCCTATCTTGTTCCTTCTCAAAGGTGGCCACAAAAACATTGTCCCCCATCACTTGGAACTCCAAGCCTATAGGGTTTCCCCATTGTGGTCGAAGCGGCACTACAGATGGTGTCGATATGAAACTTGGATGGTGCCAGCACCTTTCCCACCACAGCAATCTTCGTACCTTCCTCGTCCTCAAGATCGTCCATGACCAGGACCTTCTTCTCCTTCTCCGTCAACATCAGTTTCTTGAACCTTTCCATGAACCTCCCGTCCGCCATGTCTTCCTCCTGCCCCTTCTCCCAACTCGGTTGTCACCCTGGGCCAGGATCGCCAATGGACAATGAGGATCTGGGTCACCGGGTGGGCCCTATGGTGTTCCGTGTGTTGTGTGCAAGGCGCCTTGTGGATGAGGTGGAGGCACTACGCTTGTCTACTCGCTGCCCCCCGAGGCCACGCCACCTCCATCGATGGCCGCAATTGTGCTAGATCTAGGCCAGGCGGGCTCAGGTCTAGTTGTTCCCATCCCTACCCTTTCAAAGGGGCTGGTGGCCCATCGGTGTGAGTTAGTACACCACGGCGGTGGCTCCGTAAAGTGGGTTATGCAACCGGATCTTCGGCAAGCGATGTTGCATTGGTGATGGTTCTCTCGTTGGTTGTGTGGATGGCAAGGAGAGAGCGGCAGGGAATCCTGGTGTTGGCGGCGCTTCGGCAAAGGTGGCTCCCAGATCGCATCCTAGAGGCTTGATTTGGTGACAACGGGGTGGTTTAAGGTACTCGGTTGTGGTGTGAAGGTTTTTATGGGCGAAAGTCCTGCGCTCTGGCGTCAGCGGCAACAATGCCTACTGGTATCGTAAATCCCTTGGGAGCGTCATCGTGGTTACCTTCCCCGCCTCACGGCTCCAGATGAAAACCATTGACCGTCTAAGTCTTGACGATGATGGCGTGTTCATGTCAGCACCCTCCCGGTGCGTCATCGTGGAGCTTTGGCACCTCTTGGCCTCATTTCGGCATCATCGGTGGGCAAGTTCGAACCCGTCACGAGGCACTTATGGGGATGGCGTGGAGCGCGAAGTTCTTGGTGGTGTCCTATCTTGTGCGTGTGGCTATGTCTTCACCACTCTCCGTCCTCATTGTCCATTGGCAGGATCGACGCTCCACAAACCGGAGCGAGAGGGGAGGTGACTCTCTCTGATGATAACTTGGTGGGTGTAGTTTGACTACGTCTAGTTGTTTCACAACGAGGCGTGATGGCACATGTAGCTACTCGTCTTCGGTACTCTTGCGGGATGTGGCTACTCCTATACTTTTTATTCATTTTGTATCTTCTTTGTAAGAGGGTTTCCTTGTCACTTTGTATCGATTCATTGGCTTTATTTATAAAGCGGGATGAAAGCCTATTTTAACTAAATTAATTAAGCTAACTTGAGGAAAAAGCCTTCAAGAATACATAAGCCAGACACAAAGACTACCTTCAAGACAGGAAGAGAAACACATAACATTGTGATGTCTCGTGTCCAACTGACGATGTCTAGAACTTCCACCACCCAGCCACACAAAAGGTTATATGATGGAAGTGGGCGGTAAGTGTTAAGAATGGTGCCCTAGAGCGTCACTTTCCACCTTCTATCTGTAAACCCGAGTTCGTTAAAAAACTATTTGCATTTATCACTATAATTGTTATAGTTGTGGAACCATGTACTTATGCTTAGGTCTTGCTAGTTGTCCTTGGTTCGTCTTGCTAGTTGTGGAACCATGTATTTGGCATTTTTTCTTATAGTTTTCTACCAATAATTTATTTGACATGTGAGATCTGAATGGCGAATGTGTTCTGCGGCGGCTAGAGGGTGCATCTCTCCTTGAATGACCTCGATTCCTTCACATAAGTAGTTTTGTTTGAGATAAGGAAGGCTCCAACAGGTAGGGCCCTACCAGCAGGTGGTACGGGTGGGCTGTACAGGCGGGTATCACCTGTACTGATGTTCATTACGGCTCCTTGAAATGCCTTTTTGCCCCTGGTTGACTTGGTTGTGTTGTCAACGACATATTCTTTATTAATTGCTCCTTATTTCGCCATGAAAGTGTGATTTTCCGCACATGACAATTAAGAGAAGTATTTGCACATCTTTACAATAATTAGTCATTAGTAGCAAGACTATAGACATATTTGGTCAAGTTCTTAACTTAAAATAAGATTAAACGTGGATAAATATGGCTATTTTCATAGCCATCGGCAGCGCGCCTTGCGCATGAGGCGGAGGCACTGCGCTGCGCCTGTATACTCGCTGCCCTCCGAGGCCAAGCCACCTCCACTGATGGCCACAATTGTGCTAGATATAGGCCAGGTGAGCTCAGGTCTAGTTGTGCCCATCCCTCCCTTTTCAAAGGGGTTGGTGGCTCATCAATGTGAGTTATCACACTAGGGCGGTGGCCCCGTAAATTGGGTTGCACGACCGGATATCCGGTGAGCGGTGTTGCGAAGGTGATGTTTCTCTCGTTGGTTGTGTGGATGGAGAGGAGCGGGTGGCGAGGATTCCTGGTGTTGATGGCGCTTCGGCAAAGGTGTCTCCTAGATCGCGTCCTGGAGACCTATTTTGGTGGCAACGGGTGGTCTGAGGTACCCGAGTGTGGTGCGACGGTTTTTCGAGCAAAATTCCCGCGCTCTGGCGCCAATGGTGATGATGTTTGCAGGTGGCGTAAACCTCTTGGAGGCGTCATTGTGGTTATCTTCCTAGCCTCCTAAAAACCATTGACCATCTCGATCTCGACGACAATGCATGTTTGCGTCGTCACCCTCCTAGATGTGTCGTCATGGAGCTCCGGTACCTCTTGGACACATTTCAGTTTCGGTGTCATCGGTGAGCAAGTCCATACCCCATCTCGAGGAACTTCTAGCGCTGGCATGGAGCGTGGTGTTCTTGACGGTCTCATATCTTATGTGTGTGGCTATGTCTTCACCACTCTCCTTCCTTGTTTTCCATTGACAATACTGATGCTCCACTGCCCGGAGCGAGAGGGGGAGGTGACTCTCCAACGACAACTTGGTAGGTGTAGTGTCACTAGGACTGGTGGTTTCACAACGAGGCGTGGTGGCACATGTAGCTAGTCGTCTTCGGTACTCCAGCGGGACGTGGCTACTCATGTACTTTTTGTTTGTTTTTATTTGCTTTATAAGAGAGTTTTCTCATCACTTTGTATCAATTCATTAGCTTTATTTATAAAGCGGGACGTAAGCTTGTTTTAAGAAAATAAATTAAGCTAGCTCGAATAAAATGCTTCCGAGAAGACCTAAGGTGCACACAAAGAACTGTCTCTGAGACGAGAAGAGAAACACACTAGGCCATGTTGTCTAGTGTCCAACCGACGATGTCTAGAACTTCCACCACCCAGACACATAACAAGGTTGTATGATGGGCGATGGAAGGTAAGTGTCATGAATGATGCCCTAAAGCGTCACTTTTCGTCTTGTATCTGTAAACCAGAGTCCGGCTAAAAACTATTTATATGTTATTATAATTGTTACAGTTGTAAAACTATATACTTATACTTAGTTTTTGTCAGTTGTCCTTGATCGTTTAAGGTTGGGCCGGATACCCACTTGTCGAGACTAATTTATAGTTCAAGATCTACCTTGTAATGTTGTCATTTCAATTAAATAAAAACTATGTTTGTTATAAAAAATGCTAGCTGCGAACAAACTAAGAAAGGCGTTGGGTGCCATGACATGTCATGGGCCTCCGGCATGTCCGTGAGCCACTGCAAACCGACCGAATCAGATACTTTTGATGTCCGAAATAGAGGGCACAGTTGGAGTTGTTCTAACAAACGCTATGTCATTGAAAAAGAAACCTAGAAATCGGGAGCTATAACAAACAGATTGAAAATCACCAAATATGTTTTTTACATGCTACAAAGGTTATACTTTTCGTGAAAATTATATGTACACATAGGACATTGGCATGCACATGCCTAAGTTTTTCATGATGTATTCAAATGTTGTACTTACCAATGTTGTTTGCTATTTTAGATCATCTACACTTTTGTTGTCGTAGACCACGTTAAAATACATTTTCTACGAAATCTACGGTTTATATTGCATTCTACCATATCTATCTAGCCATCTCTGAAGCTTTCACACTCATAAATTCTGAATGTAACTTAAATAAATTTAAAAAGAAGATCTATACCTAGCGGGGAGCCAGAATCCTCTCCAGATATCCATGCCAATGAAAGAAGACAAGGGCATTTTGGTCTGCACGCCGTATCTCCAATTTACTTAGTACGGGTTCTGTGTCTAGTTGATTTTCCCTACTGCTTACAGCAAGCTAAACTGCTAAAGAATGTGGCCAGACGTTCGATTCAGATCTCCTTTGGGTGTTCCCAACTTCCCATTGAGCTTTTCTTCTTCTCCATTAGTTTGAAAGCAAGTTGATAAGCGGGACCACCACAAGGCCTTCCAAACTCACCTTGACAAAATGCGGTGCTACAGGGCTCTCCAACCTGTATCCCAAATGGACGCTACTGGATCTGGATATCCTTCCCTTTTTACCCACCAGAAAAGTTTGACCCCGTGACTTCACTAATCCTCGGCCAATTTCACTCGTTTAAGCATTTTTTTTTTCGAGTCTAGAGGCTAGAGCGTTGTAGTTGTAGGCAGTCTGCCAACTGCCATGTTATAATGTCCATCTGAGACGAAACATCATTTTTAAGCAGAGGGAGACAAAAAGGAGTTTCTTCTAATCTGTGATCTGGTGAAATGATCCGGAGAACGGACAGGAGAAAGGAGCTGCCGAAGCAAAGCAAGTTGCCCAAGTTGTGACAGACGCAGTGCGTGCGTGCCGTGCACATTGGGCGGACGTGGATCCATCAAACTTTTCTTGGCCTTGTTGGACCCCATTTCTTTAGCCTTTCTTTTCTTCTTTCCAATCTTTTCCCCTTTCCCGTGTACGCCGCCTACCGCATTGCTTCTCGCCGTGGTCTACGGTGTACCACTGCTCTTCCCTTCGAGACGAAGCATGCCGCGCAAATTTTAGCGTGCGTATTTGGGTCTCGGGCTTCCAACTTTCTAGATTTATGTTTCTTAATAATTGCGGAGTACTGGTAGCTAATCAGGTCCATGTCACTGTCTGCTTGCTAGATGCGCGCGGTATGTGGAGGCGTGGATCCACCCAGGATTCAGTGGAGTATATATATTAAGCTAGCAAAAATTGTTCCCTAGATACGTGGATGTGGATACAACCTACTATTTGCCCAAAAAAAAGAACGAGATAAAATCTACAATGTTGTTGCTTGCGAGAAAATGCATGTACTCCCTCCGTTTGAAAATATAAGATGTTTTAGGTTTGTAAATAAGATGTATCTAGACATCTTTTAGTTTCTAAATTCATTTGAACCTATATACTAAAATGTGTCTAGATACATCTTCTTCACAAATCTAAAACATCTTATATTTCTAAACGGAGGGAGTAGAAGCTAAGACGAAAGCTTCATTTTTTTTTGGGTGGGGATGGGGGAGGGAGGCTTCATATTATTCTGTCCCACAAAGTTGGAGTATAAACTTACATGAAAAGTTAATGTTCTTAAAGTTTGACAAAGAATATTTATAAAAATATAAAGATTTGTAATACCAAATCAATATCTAGAGACTCAACAAAAATATATTTCCATAATATACTTATTTATTATAGTTGTTGATATTTTTTTAATATAACATTAGAAAACATTGATTTTTTAATAACTTTATATGTCACGTATTCAGAGGGAGTAAGACTTAGTTTGTGGTTGATGGCTAGTGTCTATAGTCGTCGCTATATGGTTTAAAGATCTATTTGTAATCTTTATTACTACTGTTGATGATTATTAATAATCGGTGGAACTTTCGCAAACAAAAACTAAAACGAATCGTGATGTGTTGTTAATGAAAGTTGTCCAAAAAATTTGTAAAAGATCACACAGACATAAAACAACAGACAAACTCGGGCCGTCCGTGTAGAATTATGGAAATCCATCACAAAGACATACACAACCTAAAAATGTAAAAGAACCAATTGATGATGTCGTGCATATATACAAACCCTGGCAATACTCAAACTTATGAGTGTTTAGGATCAAATTGATGTATATTATGGAGTGATGCGTGCATGATAACTTCTAGAAAAAATATGCAACTACCAATGTAACGTACAAAAAAAAAACAGTTAAAAGGTAGATCTTTCAACATGTCTAATCATAAAGAAACAATTGGCTATATTGTTTTATCCAATTTTGGTTTCCGGCGCTTTTATTCGATGACATGCATGCATGGTTCTTTTCAAACCGACGTAAAACATCAGAGTCTAGATTCTCATTTTCCCATAATACGCATGATGTGTGTGCTAGAAAGGTCGTACGTAATCGCATAATAGAAATAATTAACCCGGTGCCATAGGGAGAATAGGATCATGCATAAATTATCTCGGGGTGTGTTTGGTTGGTCGGGCTCAATTTTTTTCGTTTTTCCTACTTGGCCTGGTGGGTGCTGCATGAGGGAGATTGGGCTTGAGTCAAGTTTGACAGTTCGTTTGGTTGCTCATATCTAGTTTTCTTGCAATTTTGGCAAGTTGTTTGGTTGCCAAGATAACTAATTGTATGTCGTTTGATACAAATTTTAGCATGTTTGGTTGCTCATGCCATAGTGATGTGCTCACCACTTCTCAGAGCTGGTGATATTACCACGTAACAGTACATATGTAGCACATTGAACTAGCAGTTTCAAGTAAACGGCAAATTAAACTCGCAGTACGAAATTACCACCCTATCTACTAGCAAATATGAGTTCACGATAATATTACCTAGATACTAGCAAATGACAGTTCACCGTAATATTATCTAGTTACTATAAATAAATGTTTTATACCCACATCAGGGGTTGTTGATGGAACACAAGGGCAACACTTCATCAACAAACCATCTTCTTCATCTTCTTCAGATCCTGCAATTGCCTCTCGTCGCCCACATGTCGAGTGTCCACTATTGTCTCATGCTCTTCCAAGCAGCACAATCGTTTTGGGCAACACCATAGCCACCGTCAGTGTCATTGTCGTCAGGAACTACATCTTATTTAGTCGAGAAGTACTCATCGGCGCCAAATTGCAAGATTCAGTTGTGCAAAATGCAACATGCAAGAACAAGCTTAACTTGGATGGGGAAAGAGTGGAAAGTCTTCTGGTCAAGGATCTTAAACCTGTTCTTCAGAGCAGCGAAGACCCTCTCAATTGTGACTCTAAGGCTAGAGTGCCTAAGATTGAAAAGTTCTTCCGGGGGGTCCTTGGATAGTTCCTAGCAGAGAACTCGTTGAGATGGTAACTTGTTGATCTGAAGGGTGACAGAATTCCAGGCCAGCAGGCATACCCGGCATCTGCAAGGTAGAATTTGCCGTCAGGAAGCTTCATACCATCAGGTCTGCTAAGGTTGTCTGCCAGAATCGTCGCATCGTGGGCAGATCCTTCCCACCCGGCAAGCATATATGTGAACTTCATGTCGAAATCAACGACGACAAGCACATTCTGACTGGGGTAGTGCTCCCCCCTGTATGCAGCCTGCTCAGATTTTGGCACTCTAGCCATCACATGAGTACCATCAATTGCTCCAATACAATCCTGGTATTATAAGAATGTTAGCCGGCTGTCCAATACAATCATCTAAAGAAGAACATGCTAGAGTTGCTCACCATGAAAAAGGGGAACCATCGACCATTGCCATGTATCTTCGCGGGAATTTGACTAGATGGTGTCTTGATCATCTCCTCTCTGAGTTCTCCAACAGCATACACCACCTGATGGAAATACCGAAAAATTGTCTCGGTTGATCTCCTCCATGTGCTGTGAATCACTCAGAATCTCTGGTTATGGCCTAGAACATGAAAAAATAGAGCCACCTGTTCTTCGATATAGCAGTTGATGCTGTCCTTGAGCAGCCCCCTAGACCTAAAAGTCTGTACAAGATGGTTAAATGGGGATCTTCTCATCCAGAGCATGATGATAGCCTCCACATCGTTGTTGTTGTAGATGTAGTTCAGATTTACCATCCTCTCTTGTCACGCTGCATCAGGGGACCATACTTCACGGCCGGACTGTTGTGCCTACTAGCCGCTCTTCTGTAGATCAGGAACATCTATGCCTAAATCACAGCGACTAGAGCAGCTACCTAGATGATAACCTTCAGTTGTTCTCCTAAAACGTAGTGGCATTGCGTAAGCACGTTGTACGTACTACCCTAATGTCGAGCTAACTACCTTGGTAAAAAAGATAGAGAGGGGTCATGGTTGTTACCTTCATGCTGGTGGCCGTCGAGAACCTGTCGCGAGCGGAGAAGAAGATAGGGGAGAAGTCGGCGCCACAGATCTGTGAGCCAGCAGATGCCGAAGTCGAGCAGAAGACGCCATCCAGTGCCGGAGTGTGCTTAACAGCTGCTGCCGGAGATCTAAATCATCGCCATTGCGGCCAAAACTGCCGCACAAGAGGAAAATGGGAAGGGATTTGTCTTCCAGCTGGAGGTGGTAGCATAAGAGGGAGACGGGCCTATTTTTCGCGCCATACGGTGCTGCGGTTCTTTCGGCTCCCGCCATCTCCCCGCTACCTCCCTGCGGATGTTGTTCTTTCCCTTACGCTCGCCAGGGCCTGTCCCGGTGGAAAACGCTCGATTTTGGTGTTCCTTTGGAGTGTTTTGAGCCCCGTGCTAGCCGAGACACCAAACTGGCTTATTTCTTCCGGCCGGTGCGAGAAATTAAGATCGGCCAACCAAACACGTCCTTGTTTTCCATTGATTTTTTCTGTCGACTTGGACGGTTGATTTAAGTCTAAATAGGCCCATATTAATACTCCCTCCGACCCATATTACTTGATTTGGATTTGTCAAATTTGGATGAACATATATATACTAAATAGTGTCTAGATTCATTTAAATCTAGACGAATCTAAGTCAACTAATATGGGTCGGAGGGAGTACAAAATTTACGACAAAACGGATTAAATAACATCATCTAACTGAAAATTAACTCAAATGACTGACAACGTGCCAGACGACACACCCGCCTTACACATTGGATCCATCAGATTGTATGGATTGGATGAAACATCGGTGGTAGATCACGTTGCGAATGGATGGAAGTCACATGGGAGGGCCAAGCGAAGGAGGATATATTTGGATTGAAGTGTGTTGGGAAGTTGTTGGTGCACCTCCTCTCGGAGGTTTGTCAACGCCATGGTAGCAGCCAGCAAGTGTGCGTTGAACCACCGCATCAGACATTAGGAAGCAATTGAAAATTAGGAAGCTGATTTGCCGCCCGTAGGGAAATCATGGGGGCACACACACCCCGAGCAGTACGCACGATCGGAACGAGAAAGAGAGAATATGCATGCCCCCTACGGCCCTACTTGCAGGCCGACGACCGAGCACTCCATCACGACTCCACGAGAGACGAGACGAGACGAGGGAGGGAGCAGGAACCGTGGGAACATGGGATCGGAGCTGGTAGCGGAATCGTGGTGGTCGCATATGCGAAATCTCAAACGCAGTGACGCGCTCGCTCCAAACCGACAGCGCGCCCATACCGATCCATCGAGTCGGCCAGCGCAGCGCGACGCAAACCCAGCGCGACGCCGCCCTGGGGTTACGTGGCTCCACGCGTCGCGCGACCCCGCCACGAGGCCCGCGAGCTGGGCGACTTCTGGAATCTTCATGCCTCGGGATAAAACCGGAGCAAGCCACCAACACTGTATCTTCCCCGCTGTCCCGAATCTCCCGCTCCCACGCCCGAAACCGACACCTAGTACAGTAGTACTGATCCTATCCTAACCGCCGTCACGTACGTACAGTACATAGTACACAGTGCCCAAGGCCCAAGCTACACGCTCGTCCCAAGCTCGATCCTGCACGAGCATGCGGTCCGTTTGCCCCACCGCAACGGCGGCCGCGCGGCCACCGGTTGTACGTGTCGTCCCGTGCGCTCTCGCCTCGGGAAGGCTTGGATGGCGCCAAGCACGTCTTCGGACGGGCCCTGCCACGGCGCTCCGCGCTCAGTGCGGTGGCGGACCGGAGCCGGCTGAAGTGGAGGCGCGCACGGACGGCGTAGCGCCCCGGAAGGGCGTCCAGGAGCAAGAGGGCGCGGAACTGGCGCCGGAGCAGCTGGAGCTGCTGGAGGACGAGGCCATGGCTGGAGAGGACGAGGGCCGGAGCCCCACGGACTACGACCGCCGCGCGCACATCTTCGAGGAGAGCTCGCGGGTGTTCCGGGCCCTCAAGCAGCGCCGTGACGGCGACGTGAAGGTCGGTGGTGCCGCTGGGGGCCACGGCTGAACAGGACGACACCGACAGCCAAAAGTACAGACAACGTGTTTTACATGATGTATCTATAGGCCCGCCCAGTCGATCGATCACTATACATGCATACGGGGGTTCCTTTCACGTCATCGATCGAATCTGGTAGAATGAGTACGCCACGTCGAGAAACATCGTTCGATCAACTTTAGTCAGATAATTGCAGGCTTTGCTTCTCTTCACATGCGTGTTGCGAAATTCGGCCTCTGTCGCAGGCAAACCAAATTACAGATCGAGGGATACACAATTAATGGAGCTTTTACCCTAATCTCTTTCCAAAAGTATTTAGGATTGCATTGTGGGGTTCCCCCAAAGAAAGGAGAGTCGTGCACACGGTATTCTTTAGTAAAAGGCGAAAGAATAGTTCGCTCTGTGCCCGCTGCGCAGCTGCTTGCTAATCAGAGGTGGCCATGGCACTCGCAATATACCGTTCGCTGGAAGCACTCTAAAACTGAAGTAGCGATGTGGGACTAATCCCCGCTGGTAAACGGCCTCTTACTTGCCAGCCGCATGTTTGGATTTGTTTATGGAGCAAAAAAAAGATTGAAAAGGCCCCGTCGGTGAACACACTGGGCTTCTGGGCCGGGTGATGCTTCCCACAGAGCAGGGGGAAAACGCTCGCAAGCCTGTTTGAACGACGTCTCCCCTCGCTCCTCGCGGAAACTCCTCGGTGGCGCGCGCGTGTCACGATGTTACTGTTTCGCTAAAGGATTTTGTAGTTGGGCTCAGCCCATTGATAACTTCTGCGTTTAATTACGTCTGCGTTGACGAGGACGACGACGGGACGTCACGTGCATGGAGCGTGAGTACATAGCTGCTCTTTTCATGTCATCAATCCACATACGTTGATTCTCAACCAATCAGGTTGCTGCTTTTCTCCACAAGTCCACGAAGTAGTTTGGTTTCACCATTTCCAAGTATGCTGTATTCTTTTCTTTTCCTTTTTCTGTATTCTTATCTTTTCCTCTTTTTCTTTTTTCATTCTTTTATTTTCGTTTTTTCTCATGTTCTCTCTTATGTCTTCTTCATCCTCCTTTTAAGATTTTCTATTACGGATATGTTCGTGAGTGTTAATTTTCTTGTTCCATCTAGGGTTAATTTTTTTGTATAGTCGAAAGTGATTTGTTGCTATACAATATTTGTCCCACTTAGTCGCAAATATATCCCATATATGGTTAGAAAACTCCCCCCCCACACATTTCTTGTTCCACTGGATTTGTTCTCTTTGTTCCACGCCTAGATGTGATTTAATTTCTTAGAACGCCAAAATTCTTGTTGCAATTTGAGACATGTTTTTTCTAGTTAGTCTACAATTTTTTGTTCTCTTGTAGATCTGTGATGTTCTTCGGGTGCTAGAATTTTGTTCCTCACGTAGGCGTGTTTCGTTTCCCAGGCGCTGCATTTTTTTTCTAAATTGTAGTTATGTAAGTTTGTTTCACTTTATCTACAATGTTGTTCCTCGTATATGTGATCAGTTCTTATGCCGCTAAAGTTTGTTCCTTGTGTATATGTGATTTGTTCCTCGGACGATACAATTATTGTTCCAACTATAGTCATAAATTTGTTCCTCATAGTAAAAAATGGTGTTCCTTATGTAAGCGGTTTTTGTTCCTCGGAAGATAGAATTTAGTTCCTCATACAAGTATGATTCGTTTTTCCAGCGCTACAATTATTGTTCCAACTGTAGTCATGTTTTTGTTCTAATTAGACAAAATAATTGTTTCTCGTGCACTTTATTTCTTTCCCAGCGGCTAGAGATTTTTTCATGTATATGTGATTTGTTCCTCGAAACGCTACAATTTTTGTTGGTGTAGTTGTAATTTTGTTTCTATGAGTCAAAAAATTGTTTCTCGTGTATGCAATTTATGTTCCTCACACAGTAGAATTTAGTTCCTCATACAGATAATTCGTTACTCGAGCGCTACAATCATTGTTCCAACTGTAGTCATGATTTCATTCCACGTAGACAAAATAATTGTTCATCGGGCATTTGGTTTTTATTGCTCTACAGCTAGAGTTTTTGTGTGTAAACTTTTTGTTCTTTGTTGGTCTAAATTTTTGTTTCTCATCTAACTTTTTTCCTCTTTTATGTGTGATTTGTTCCTCGTGTTCTAAAACTTTATTTTGCATGGCCTAATTTTCATCTTATGGTCATGATTTGTTCCACTGTTTTAGATTTATGATCTACTTTCTTATTCCACTTTTTGCAAATGTTTTCGATTTTTCTACTTAACAGGCGCCTGCTAATTTGCTGTACTCGGCGGGTTCGACATGCGAGCGGTACGAGCGGCAGCCAGCGAGGCAACGCCCCAGGCGTACACAAGCGAGGTGCGTACTGATCAGTCCGATCGGTAGCCAGCTCAATAGAAAAGTTTGAATTAAAAAAGTTTTATAGCTTAAACCATTTATCCGATTAAAATTTGTTTTCACTGTTGGACTACTCGCGACGAGATCTTCAAAACTAGATCCCATATTGATATGTTTCGACAACTTCTTTTTCAGACCCAAAAGTTACCCATCCCGTTATATGTACGTTACCCACAAAGTAACACATAAATAACCCTCCTTTTTAAGCAGCGTGTGATGCATTTTTTCATGTAGTATGAAACTACTGATGCCGTTAGTACTTGTTGTGCGGCGGGCGTTCGAACAGATGTCTTACAGGGCGGCGCGTCCGATTCGGATTGAATGACCCATACAGAAAGTATACTCCCGCGAGCACTTCCTGTGGTACACAGCTGGGTACACCCACGATTAACTCCTTTCCTCGGCGGAGCACCCACTCTATGCACTTCCTCTCTCCCAACCCCTGGTCGCGCCGTCGACGCCCGTCTCGCCTGCGTCGCCGAGGCCCGTCACCAGCGCTCCCTCCCAACCTCGCCCCTCAGCTCGATCCAGTTTATCCCGTGCTTGCGTCGCCGTCGGCTCTACCTCCCAACCTCTGTGTCATCTCCCGGTGCAGGAGCTGTTACGCGAGCATTATTCGGGAAATGAAGAGGAGCTCTGTGCCATATTTCGGTACGGCCTCCGGGCCCGGCAACCGTCGGTCCGATTAGCTTTAGTGTTAACAGATGGATAACTTTAATACTACTAGATGGTTAACTAATACACACTAGGATGTACCATTTTTTTGTTATATAGCACGGGGTAAGTTCAATGTCAATATGTGGATAACTTTAATGTTAACTAGTGGATAACTTTAGTGTTAATAGGTGAGTAACCTATAAATATTAATATGTGTTACTTTTGCTATAGCATGGTGTGAGTTTAGTGCTAAGATATGGATAACTTTAGTGCTAACATATGGATAACTTTTAGGAATAACACGTGGGTAACTTATACTAGAATATATAAGTTTAGGGCCAATAGTTGGATAACTTTAGTGTTAACATGTGGGTAACTTTTACATACTGCGGTATGTAAATAGAGCATGTGGAATAGCTTATGGATGACTTTAATGTTAATAGGTGGGTCACTTGTTTCTTATAGCAGGACGTGAATTTGGTGTTAACAGGGGTAGCTTTTATGCTAAGGGTGGATAACTTTAGTGATAACAAGTGGGTAACTTATACATATTAGTATGTGTTACTTTTGCTATAGCATGGTGTGAGTTTAGTGCTAAGATATGGATAACTTTAGTGCTAACAGATGAATAACTTTTGGGGATAACATGTGGGTAACTT
Organism: Avena sativa; assembly: GCA_916181665.1. Classification (NCBI taxonomy): domain Eukaryota; kingdom Viridiplantae; phylum Streptophyta; class Magnoliopsida; order Poales; family Poaceae; genus Avena; species Avena sativa. The sequence goes on along the minus strand of OV702283.1, from coordinate 58,220,524 downwards.
ATACTAGAATGGATAAGTTTAGGGCAGTAGTTGGATAACTTTTACAAATTACGGTATGTAAATAGACCATATGGAATAACTTATGAATGACTTCAATGTTAATAGGTGGGTCACTTGTTTCTTATAGAAGGGCGTGAGTTTGGTGTTAACATGGGTAGCTTTTAGTGCTAACTTTGGATAACTTTAGTGCTTATAGATGGGTAACCTATACATATTAATATGTGTTACTTTTGCTATAACATGGGGTGAGTTTAGTGCTAAGATACTGGTAACTTTAATACTAATAGATGGATAACTTTTAGGAATAACACAAGGGTAACTTATACTAGAATGGATAAGTTTAGGGTCAATAGTTGGATAACTTTAGTGTTAACAAGGGGGTAACTTTTACATACTGCGGTATGCAAACAGAGCACATGGAATAGCTATCTAATATATTCATGTGGACAACTCTTAAATACTGAGGTATGTAATACTGTAGCCACCCCTCCATACTCTGCCGCTGACATCACCAAGGACGCCGACGGGCTAAGCTCGTGAGGTGAGGAGGCGGCGGTGTCAGCATTGTCCTATGTTAGCAAAAACTCGAGGAGACGGTGGCGTCCATCTTCTCCCCCTCCATTGTGGTGTTGCGGGGTGGTGGCGGCCAGGCGGATCTCCGACGGTCGTTTGGGGTGGGTAGCGTGGAGATGTCAGCGATAGTTTTGTCATGCAAAAAATGCATTCACACAACTCTTCAAAAAGGGGTGGGTTATTTACTTGTTACATGGTGGGTAACTTACATACAACAGTATGGGTAACTTTTGGGTCCGGAAAAAAGTTGTCGAAACATATCAACATGGGATCTAGTTTCGACGATCTCGTTGTGACCAGTCTAACGGTGAAAACGGAATTTTAATCAGATTAACAGTTTGAGCAATAAAACATTTTAAATTCATGTATTTTTATTGAGCTAGAGAGATCGATAGCAGTACGTACATGCGCTGCATCTAGGCTCGCCCGCGTTAGGCCATACTGCGTGCTGTCAAAGCGAACTGAAAGATCTAATGACACGGCGTCACATTAGAACGCCAGCCAGATTGTTAAAATTGGCAGGCGCCAGCCTCCTAGGCGCGTTGTTTCTTATATCTATTTTTTCATCTAGTCTAAATAATTTGTTTATCTCAAACTCCTGTTTTTTTGGCAAGATAAATTTTTGTTTAATTTTTGTCTGATATTTCCTTTTTCTAGTCATGATCGATTTGTTGCTCTCAACAAGTACATGTATACATGGTAAATCCATGATTTCTCTGGTCTAAGTTATTGGCTCAACTTTATATAGATTTGTCTACATCTAGATAAATATGTATCTACTCCCTACGTTTCAAAATAAGTAACTTGGATTTATCTAGATTCTTCATGTATCTATATACCAAAACGCGTCTAGATACAATCCGAATTTAGACAAAGACTAGTTTTTTATTTTGGAGGGACAGGATAAAATTGACTAAATTAGTTTCAGCAAAACAGAGTACGGCGCGGTGGGAGAGGTGCTCGGGGCGGCGGGCGGCTTGGAGCCAGGAGGCGGTGAGTTAGGGGTCGAAGGGGGTCGAGCCCAGAAGCGTTCTTTGTGGCGGTGGGGCCGCGGAGGACTGCCAAATCGAGCCGCGGTGCTGTACTGCAGGGAAGACGGAGGTAGAAGACGGGGAATATTGAGATGTTTTGACTCTTAGGGTTTGTTTGTAAATTTAAATTGAACTGAACCGCGAACGGTAATTCCGGGCGGAGGGAGTACTAATTTCGTGCTTTTGTGTTTTGTCTAAGTGCATACATGCACCTCATGCACCAGGACACACGCCCGCTTCCAAGGCATGTGTGTGCGCACTCACACCCGCGAAATGCACTGCATGTAGGGTGGCAGCGCCCGTATCCAGCACGCCGGCGTCCATCGCCTGTATCTAGTGCGGACCCGTATCCAGTGTGACCGTGCGGTGGAGTAGTCCCACATCAAAATCTTAGGCTTTGTTCGGTTAGTCTCAACCCGGCGGGGAACCGGGCCTAATCCCTGTCAACCCGAGTGGTTCAGTTCCCGAGAGATTTAATCCCCGCCCACCGTAACTGCGCGTTTGGTTACTCTCGACGCGGAACCCATCCCGGCCCAAACCCTTCCGACCCCGTTCGTTCCACGGTGGATTGAAACATCTTCTCCCAACCCGTGGCAGAAATCCATCCCGAGCGATGCCTCACGAGACTCGGCGGCGGCGCGACTCGGAGGAGAACTCGACATCAGCGGTGACGGTGCCTCCGCATCTCCATCACCCCTCCCCCACGACGGAAGCCCCCCACCGGTAAATCCCCTCTTCCTCCCAACTCCCAACCACCTCTCCTCTAGCAAACTCTGAAGTTCTTGGATCTGCCTGGCTATGGCGTTGACTTGTGGCAGGGACGGGGACATGGAGGCCTGGTTTTCTCTGTAGTGAGCCTTGGCTTGTACTCTTTCTTCTACCCCTCCCGTGGCATGCGTGTTGGTCTAGGGTTCATGCAAATATGAAGGGACCAGCCATCTGTGATCTTGTGTAGAATTTAGTTCTTTTCTTTTTGGTACACGTACAACACATCCATTCATGTTTTTTTACTGGGAGAACCGTAGATCTAGTGCAGAATTCTTGGTTCAGGGGTTGCATCTTTTACTGGGAGTTAATTAGTTCTAGTAAAAAGTTGTATCTGAGAGACTTCTTCAATTCATATAATTGTATTCACTCTCGGTGCTGCTTGATCGACATGCATACATTAGTTAATTAGCTAATGTATAGGTTGAGGAGTGCTGAACCACACCGTGGTTAATGCGCAGAGTACTAGTATTCGTGCTCATTAGTCATTAATTTTACATAGTTGATTTTGGTCTCTTTCTTGTTTTTCTTGTTGTATATAGCTTAACTCAGTTTGAAAATTAATGCCACGCACATGGAGAATATGCCTCCTAAACCATGAAATTAGTGATTTAGTTTCAATGCCAATGGAAAATTCCATCTTTCATTGTATGTACAAAGTACATATTAGTGGTATGTCAAGCAGATAGAGAACTAGAGATACAAGACAAGACGATAGTCTTTATTTGGATATTTAATCTTGTATTCAGATCTTGACTTGGACTTCGTCATTGTTGATGTAATTGTATGTTAGGCCTGATGGTGGTTGCCTGTTTCTTTGTTACTCTAACTTATGGATATGCTTCTATTGGGCCATTTCTTTACAAGCTTCATATAGTTCAGGAGATGAGTTTAGTCTACCATGAACTTGGCAACTTCCTAAATTCATTTTCCTGACTCGTCGAGAAATTTGTTTGCCGGTTACTTATTTAACTTCGTTTCAATGCTAAATAGTGCACACCAGAAAATTCTATTTTGTAAATGTTATGTTTATATTTTTGAATGCATTTCCCATATTAGTTCATTATTTTTTTGACAGGAAGTGTGTATATATTTGCAGTTTAGCAAGCAAATGAACTGCAGCTAACTGTAGAGTTGTCCTCGACGACTTGGCGATAACGACAACGGTATCCACTACTTAGACGACGACCTTGTGGCAGGTAAGGACCTAGTCCTCCTCTTCAAGTTATTGATTTAAGATGGAGATTAAGATTTTTGTACCTAAAACTAAGTAGATTAACATAAAGTTGTTTGCCTGACAAAATGCATGCCTTTTAGCTGAAGTCCACATTGTGCATGGTTTATCGTATTTCAGTTTAGTGCCTCTTTAAAGTTATTTTTTTGTCTCCCGTGGTTTCTGATCCTTCTCAACATGAATAGTCATGTTGTTGCTTTGATTCTGAACTGATACTAAAGCTATGATTTTACAATGCCGAAGCCTCCATCTATGTCCATAGTTTCATTTTTGTATGCTAGGAATGGTAGTTCCATTTATAATCATTGTCCTTTATTTTTATCCATGTTGGAATGCATCTGTGATGAGGATTCATTGATGAAAATATTTTCTAAATTTATATTTCAATAGCCGTGGTGTTTTGGATTATACCTCGTATTCCTTGAGAAATTTATGGGTGTATGGAGTTGAGTGATTGAATTTATGTGTGCCTACATCGTGTGGTCTCCTGCTCAACATTGATAACATTTTTCTAGCTGAGCCTTGTGCTTACATTCTTGGATCCTTATGGCGAGGTGTACAATGATGGATATATTGATCTGTGTTTGTCTCCTGCAGTTTCTGTTCTTGGGCTCATCTCAAGTGGCATGCAATCGTCGTTTTCCGTGAGGGTCATGGATGGCAAGGTGCTCCCTCCTTCCACCCCTTGCTGGTTGGAGATAACCCCGTTGTCAAATGTAGAGGTGCAGCGCGTGAGCTCAGTGGGTACCTTTGAGGGCTAAGAACTAGGGTTCTACACGAGGAAGCTTCATAAGACTGCATATAATTCCCTGATTTTTATTGGTTGTTGCATCACTATTTTTCCGAAAACAAGTCAAACTCCAGCTTGAAATATTGAGCTTTTTCAGATACTTATGTTCCATCTTTATCCTATCGACAACACTATTTCGTTATGTACATGTTTTATGAGCACGTGTGATTTCTTGGCAGCGTTTTAGATATCAGCCTGCTCAAGTTGAGGGAGGCAGAGCGTTCTGAATCATGGTTTTATCATTTTCCTGTGTTACTAGCTCATACTGTAGAACTTAGAAACCGAATAGAGTTTAGATGCGGGGATTGGTGGGGGTTTGGATGACACGAATGGATCACCCCAATCCCTCCAGGGGTTGGTTCCATGTGGAAATAGAACAATGGCAACCGAACAAGGACTTACAGAGAATTCAACCAATTTATAAGCCACACTGTGTCAATCCTGGTACGGGTTCCAAACCGGCCCAATCATCGCTAGACTTTGAGCGTAATGAAAGCACCGGACGCTCGGGTCGACAGGGAGAAGGACCCCTCCTCGCTGCCCACTGGTGCATCAACTGAGAAGGCCCCGTCGGTGAACACGGTGGGCTTCTGGGCCGGGTGATAATTCCCGGAGCTCATAATCCTGTTTGAACTTGGACGTCGCCCCTCGTGCTCTCTCCTCGCTGCCGGCAGACACAGCTGCATGTGCACCAACTGAATCCAAGCTTCGTCTGGCTGTTTGCTTCAGCTTCACCACGGCGTATTCATCTTTGCCTCTGGTATGTCAGTATGTGCGCTACAAATAAGCAAGAAACAACAAGTCTTAAAATTTTGCTCGTATGTACTCCAGCTGATATATACTCCATATAGAAATGCGAGTAAAGACAAGATCGTGCAACATTTGGAGGTGAACAACAATAGATACTTGGAGGATAAGGAGCTTGATGATCAGATTAACGACGATGCCATGGTAGAAAAAAAAGAGTACACAACTTGTAGAGGAAGAGTGAGGGGCCACACAAGTGAAAAATGGATCATTGATCATCCAAGCACATCCACGCAAACAAGGCCGCACACAAAAAAATCACACTAGGAATGAATCACGAAGGGCATGGTTAAGATATGCCAAATTTCGCTAGTACTTAATGATCGATCAAGGAGCATGATAAGAAGGTGTGGATATAGAGGCCACCCGGGTCTCACGCATGTAGCTGGTGCACTTGGTCAAGTTATTTTGACTTCATATCAAGAAACTGCAGACGGCAACTCTGTAGAACGACAAGAAAAAGAGAGTTATAATGTTGTTGAAAGGTAATGACCATCCAATCGGATTCTCTCTCGCTCTCCTCTCCCCTCCTCCTCTACCTTGAGAGTGTCCCATGAGATCGCAGGTCGCCCCCGAGCCCTTCTCGTCCCAATAGCCAGTGGGAGGCGACAAAGGAGCTACGCCGTAATAGTTGTAGGTAGTCCTAGGTCTAGGTGTTGGATCTTTGTTGTGGTATGGCGGCATGCCACTGCACGATCTTTGGCCGAAAGGGCGGTCATTCAAGGCACCTTGGTGCCCATCAAAACCTCCTGTTCGGAGGCCCATCCCAGAATCTCTTGTTGGATTGATCCGCCTACCTCTGCCAAGTTGTTTGTCCCCGACGACAGTATGGTGGCTGGCGATGGAGATTCAACATAGGTGGAGAGGACTAGGGACCTGATTGTTTTTTACTATAGTTCTAAGATCCTTCTGTAATTTTTTAGGACCAGGTCATAATTTATGTTTTCTTTCATGGTCATATATGCAATTGTATCCATCGACAATGAATTAACGCAGCTCCTTTGGGTCCTTTCAAAACCCGCCCCCGTTTAACAAAAAAGAACCAAGTAAGGGGAGAAAACTCCACGAGAAGGGAAAAACAGATCAAAGATCCAAGCTTATTGACAATGAGATGATTCCCTATACAAGTGTACATATACATTGAGTGAAGGTTCAAAATACGTCATGCACACACCAGAACGTGCTAGAACGTTCGTGAGAACTCATTAATTCTTAGATATTTTGTTGTGGGCTAGAAAATTCTCCATTCCAAAGTAGCTATATATCATAAAGAATGTTAAATACTCCCTCAGTCCCAAAATATATTCAAATCTAAGACATCTATTTTAGGACTGAGGGAGTACTAATTCATGCAAATGGTGGATAAATCTAGAGATAAAGATATCTGTACGGAATGTTCTATTCCTACCATCCATATTAATGGTCTTAATTTTTTTTAGATACATATTAATTTTTTCTAGATACATATGTATTTAGCCCAAATATTTAGTTTGATACTCCCTCCGTTTTAAAATATAAGACGTTTTAGATTTGTGAAGAAAATAAACAACTTTAGGATGAATCTACACAAGAAGTCTAGATTCATTTTCTTCATAAACCTAAAACATCTTATGTACGAATCTATAATGACATTTTATAAACATAGAGTTAGGATTCTCGTTATCCTATGGCGTGCACTCCCCTCCAGATAAAATAATGGTTTTTTAACCAAGTTTATAGAAAAATCTTCACAAGGTTCAAACTAGAATTTCCAATAATTTCGAATTGCATTGTGGAGTTCCTCCCAATAAAGGAGAATCCCCTTTAAAAATTAGAGTATGCTGCAAATTGCAGTGTGCACACGGTATTCTTTAGTAAAAGGCGAAAGAATAGTTCGCTTTGTGCCCGCTGCGCAGCTGCTTGCTCTTTAGTGGCGGCCTTGGCCCTCCTAATATACCATTCGCTCGAGGCGCTCAGACATCCAAGTAGCGATGTGGGACTAATCGCTTGTAAACCTCTTCACCGGCAGCCGCATGTTTGGATTTATTATGGAGCAAAAAGATTGAGAAGGCCCCGTCGGCGAATGCAGTGGGCTTCTGGGCCGTGCGATACTTCCCACTGAGCAGAGGAAAAACGCACAAGCATGTTTGAACTTGGACGTCGCCCCTCGCTCCTCCCTGCCCACACGTGAGGTGCATCAACTGAATCAAAGCTTGGTTCGGCTGTTGGAATATTCATTCATCTCTGCCTCTGGTATGTCGCTATGTGCACTACAAGTAGCCAGTAGGCAAGAAACAACAAGTCTGAAATTTTTGCTCGCGGGTACTCAGTCTTCAGCAATGTGTCAACGTGCACGGCCACATATCCTGTGTGGCCAGCATGGCTCCATATTACAAATCTCCATTCGCGCCATGAACTAGACCAAACACCGCACACCACGGAACTATACAAACCACGCCATCACGGCCACGCACCCAACAATGCTCCTCCGATCCTAGCCACAACACATGGACGAGGTGTGGCCGTGGCTGGCTTCGCTTCCTCCGCCAGGCCCCGACATGCCGCCTCGGTCATCCTTTCCCCTCTCCGCCTCCCACGATGGCGGCTCCATCGTCTTGCAGGCCGACTGCACTAGTACCTCCGGCTCCGGCGGCAGCACCGCTGAGTCGGTGGTCATCGGTTTCTCCCTAGCCGTACACAGTGCCAACGACGACGACGTGGCGCACGCGCTCTGGACGTCGGAGACGTTTTCGGCCACCTCCCTGGCCGCCCCACGGTTGCAGCTGATGGCTCAGCTCCTAGATGAGGTGATCGCCCTCGCGCCTTCCATCGCTTCCTTATCCTTGGGAAGAAACCTAGGGCCGGACGCGTCCGAGTCCAGGCTGGATGCCGTCATCGAGGCGACAGGCACCGATGGCTCAGCCGCCGCCTTCTTCTCGCTGGCTCTGCTTCTGCGCCTCTTCTGGCTGTGCGCTCTGGAGGCCCCCGCCGACTTTGGGTATCTCTTCTTCCAAGCTCTAGGCGCAGAGATCGAGCGCGCTCTCGGCAACTGCACTCGGGCGCTCGGCGTCTTCCTGCTCGCCGTTGGCCCGGACGTCGAGGAGCGGTTCATGCGGTCGCTCGGCTACATGCTCGCCAAGTGGTGCCTGCTCCGGGAGATGCAAGCGCCCAGCGCGGCGAGCCCCGATGTCGCATGCTTGTCGTACGCCAGCGAGGTGCACGGCCTTTGGGTCTTGAAAGGGTACGCGCCGGTGCTCGCCATGCCCCGTGTTGCCGGCGCACGCGCGGCGCCCATCACGGCCTCGCCGCAAGAGCTGCCGGAGGAGCCGGCGCTGCGGTATGGCTTGGTGCACCAGCAGCTGGAGGCCGTGGTGCATCTGGAGTACGCGGTCAGCGTGCGCGACAAGAGGTTCATAAGCGTCGGCGTGCGCGTCGACAACATCCGGGTACGCGTCGTCAGGCTCGGGTACCGGAAGAACAACGACGCGGACGACGATGTCATGGACGGCGAGAGGCACTTCCCTTCCCGTATCCGCCTTTGGGTCGGCCCTAGGTTCGGTTCGTCCTATGCCACGGGCCCGAGCCTAGGCCGGTCGACGGGGAACCCGGAACGGGAGGTCGAGATGACTCGCACCGTCAAGGGCTCCTTCTCCGGCGCCACAAAGCTAGCCAACAGCAACGGTGGTCCAAGGGTAAAAGCGAAGATGCGCACGTCCGCGCGGGCAAGAAACCGGAGCTGGCGGTGGGAGCAGGAAGCGGAGGGTAGCGCCGGCGTCTTCGAGGGCGTCTTGTGCGACCCGGTCACCGGGACGGAGGTGTCGGCGTGGCACGCGGGGGCCAACGGCGGGGCGGCAGAGGCCGACCCAAGCAACAGCATGAGGCGCCGCTACGGAGGTCCTGGTCGCGCGTTCAGCAAGATGCGGGGGCTGGTGGTGGCCAGCGACGAGCTGCCGGAGGAGGTGACGTGGAGAGTGGGGAGAGAGGCGGAGGGGAGGACGATGCGGTGGCGCGTGGGGCTCAGGGGCTGGGTGAGCTACCTGCCCAACGAAGTTCGGAGCCGGCACTTCGAGACGAGGTGCGTGGAGTGGGCGCACGAGGTTGACTTGCCTCTTGTCGCTGCTGCTAATGGCGAGGAGAGCTGGTCTTTCAGAAATCTTTAAGCAGCAGCCCAAAATCAGATTTGAAGGAAAGCATCAAGGTTTGCCTTTTATGGACGGAGGGAGTACTAGATTAGATATAGAGAGACATCTGTAGTCCCCCACCCCACACACCCGCCTCCTCCCCTTCTTGCTTTCTTCTACACGGAGGAGGCTCGTGTTCGTCGCTGATGGTGGTTTGGCGCTCATTGCATACGTCAGAAGCTTGTCTTCCCGGCTTTGGGCGCTTCTACATATGGTACCGCACGGCAAAATTGGGTTAGCCGTCGCCTAAAGTTTCGATTTTGGTCACGAATCGATGAGCAAATTCGTCCCTGTCGGCAGTATCTGATCTAGATCGGGATCGGACGCCTCTCGTACGCAATCCGGTAACCGTAAATATTAGACTTTTTTCATCCATTGTTCGTTTTGTCCATCTGTTACCGGATTTGTATCGAATTCCGCAGCCATAGATCCATATGAGCCGCGATAAATCGCATATATAAGATCCTCCTGGTAAATCCAACTCCAGTTCAGATCCCAACAAGAAGAAAGAAAAGTTTCAGCAACATGAACTGCTTGACCTCACTGTGCCGCTACACAGCCTCCCGGCACATTAGTCGTGTCATCGGTCGTCGTCCACCTGCGCTAAGGCTAAGTCTGCCTACTCGGCACTACTGCACCTTTCAGCTTAGACCAGTGACCCACTCCACCCATGGCCATGGGTACTCTCGGTGGTACTACGACCCACGGAAGGTCGCTGTGGCAACATTGCCTCTCATCATCTGCATTGGTGGTGCCGTTATTGCCGACTACGGATACATCGAAATGGTGCCCTTCACCAACCGCATCAACTTTGTTCTCCGCTCTCCCCTGGAGGAGCGTGAGCTCGGCGAGTCCCGCTTCGCCTACCTCAAGGATAAGTACACTTCAATTATACTTGACTCGCACCACCCTGATACTCTCCGTCTCAACAACATCACCTTGAAACTTGTCCGCGCCGTCCACAGCCACCTCATCATCAACAGCCATGAAGACACTACTGTCATGCTCGATCGTGGCAATGCCGGCTCGGCCTTGGAGGTTTTGAGGAGGAGGAAGCTGAGGAACACATGGAGAGTGCAGCCAGCGACGGGGCATCTCAATGGGCTCAAGTGGGAGGTGGTGGTTGTGAAAGATAAGCGTGTCACTATGTGGTCCTACCCCGCTGGCAAGATTATAGTGCCGACTGGATTGCTCCAAGTGTTTAGCACAGATGCTGAAGTTGCCACTATGATTGCTCATGAGGTACAGTAGATTTATTGGATCAATGGGATGATGATGTGTGGTTTTTGGCTCTTCTCCTGAGAATTCAAACCAACTATTGTTGACCTTCTTTTATTTTTATAGATTGGGCACGTCCTTGCAAGGCACTGGGCAGAGAAGATCATTTACAACAAGTGTCTTCCGGGACCCCTCAGGGTGCCCTTCTTCCGAAGGTATATTCACAACTATTGTTTCTGAATTAGTTTGTGTCTTCATTAGTTTCGTTGTTTTGCATTATCAATTCAGTAAATCAGTAGTATACTACTATTTCGTGTTATAAGATCTTCTGATGATGTTCACTATATATGTAGGGTGGAAAGAGAAGCAGATCAGATTGGAATGATGATACTTGCTGCAGCTGGTTTTGATCCTCGTGTAGCCCTACCGGCCTTTGAGAAGCTAGAAGATAGTCACAGAAGATTGTTCTCCTCTCATACTTTGATTAAGAACAGATCACAGTTTTTATCCAGTAGTAAGATCATGAAGGAGGCTCTGGAGCTATATAGAGAAGTTAGTCCCGATCAAGACATTGAAGGTTCTCTCTCAGTTAGGTTTTGAAACTCTCATGTTGGTTACTCATGTCCAGTGCTCAACACAAAAACATTTGTTGGATACATTTTTTTTGGAAAAGAGTATATATTAATATCACAAGGACACCAATTACACCCAGCCTATGCAACAACGCATACCCTAGCGGCTCTACGGATGCACACAACTCAGAAAAAAGAAAGAGAAATCACAAAAAAGAAAAGTCCCGCTACACAGAACTAATCCTCAAAGAAACGACAGTGACACCATCAGAACGACACCAGTAGTCCTCCACTCCAATAACAAGGCCTTCAAGAAGGAAACAGTGCCCAAGCGTCGTCGTTGCCCGACCAAAGGTCATAGGTTTTCACCCTGGAGAAAGTCCTTACTCACAAAACAATGCCTTCAACAAGGTCAATGCCAGGCACAACCAGCTAAGGCCAGACCTTGGATTTTCACTCTGCAAGATAAGACTAGGAACTCCCCTGTGTTGTCTTCCCGCACCAACAGTCGCTGCAACGAGTCCCAGATCACGCAGCCAGATCTCCGTCGCCACAAGAACAAAAATCACCATCGCTACCCTCAAATTTCCGCTTTCCTAACATTCTCCGTATCTGACATCACCATGGCTCAAAGCATGGCACTTGGTGGGAACAAACAACAGAACTTCGCAACGCTCCCGATAAAACCAAACGGCCAGAAAAACAAGGTGCGTGCGACCGAATACCTTCCGATCCAGCAATCTCCAGGCATGATACGCCCATGGGAGTTCGCCGGTGGAGCCTTCCAGAACCCGTCTCTCCAGACCAGATCAAGGAGGGCAGACATCAAGCAGATCTTCATCTTCGTGCGAAAGAAATCAAAGGACCACCACCTTTATTAGATCCGACACAGCGATCCCCACACCGCCGGCCGGTTCCCGGAGGACGGATCGAGCAGGCAAAAGAGGGAGAGAGCCAAACCGGGAACCACCGCAGCAGCGCCAGAGCCGCCGCCCAGCAGGATCCCAGCACCACGCCTTGACCGCTGCCTACCACGGCGCCCCTGCCGAGGGCCGACCTGGCCTAGATGGCCCCAGATTGATCCTACGCGGCGCACCCGCAGATGGTCGTCATCGCAGCAAGGCCCCTCCCTACGCCAGCCACACCGCCTCCGCCGAGCCACCATGCTCCGCCCGCGACCTCCAGAGCAGGCCGCGCCGTCTCCCCGCCTCGCCAAACGCCTCCATGGCAGCCCCCCTCCAGCCTTCGGCGGCGATTCTAAGAGAGTATTTCTGTGTGTGAAGATGGGCCCTTATTTGGTCATTCCTAAATAAGATGGTTAGTTGCTTCATTTATGATTAAGAAATGATACACATAAGTTATGCTTATGTTTATACTTGTCTGAGTGCATCTTGATCCCATTTTCCATTGGTTTATTAGTGTTCAATACGTTTTGTAACTGACTTAATCAACTATCTATCGCTGATTCACTCATAGCTAATCTCAAGACTGTATTATCTTGAATTGATTGCAATCTTCAGGTGTATCTGTACTTTGTGTTTCTGTTGGTAGATACATACTTATTCTGAACTTGCAGTAGGCATGCTTTGTTTAACCGGTCAAGCTAGAGTTACATTGGAAATGTTGATGCCCTGGGACTCAGTTTCTCATGCTCAATCTTGCCACTTGATGATTGCGAGTTCACAGGGAATGATTCAAGTGATTTGTGCAGCAGATTTGATTAATTGTTTGAGGCACATCTGTTGTCAGTTCATAGAGCTTGTTGCGTTATGAAATCTTTTGCATGCTTGGTAAAGTAATACGCACATGAATGAAACTAACTAGAGGCTTGGGGTGTGGCGTACCCCCTTGAGATTTTCCCCTCTTGTTAGGGTTTATACGTCTCTCATGGCGACGCCTTGAGCCTTTTCCCCCTTATTAATCCTTCTTCCCTTTTTGGTTCTTATGCACTTGGGCTATTTACGAGGTGATCATGCATCGCTTCCTGGCCTTGGTGCTCTACCGAGGGGAGGACGGTTTCTTCGTCTGGGGTTTAGATAGGTTTGGACATGGTTTGGACCATGTCTTCACATCAATCGGAATCATCATCCAGTGGGGGTTGTGGAGACATTACAGCCATGTTGCAGCAGCTTGGCCTCAAGGAAGATGATTTGGATGACGTTGTTTTTGAAAAGGACGGACCACCGCCGGCAGAAGCTAGCTCGGAATGTGAAGATCAAGACTCGGGAAAACAATCTGCATACTTTTCAATTTGTTTGTCTTGGAGATTAGGAGAGGGTCGTGGAGGGAGGCTCGTGGAATTTTCGTGGAAATCCGGTATTAATTGAACCATACGATGGGTTCACAAACATTTTCAAGGAAGATGATTTGGATGACGTTGTTTTTGAAAAGGAGGGACCGACCGGCATAAGCTATGCAGTGGATGGCAATTGCTAGAGTTTACACCGAGGGTGAGTACTCTAGCTATTGTTTCTATAAAAATATGAGATCGGCAATTTGCTTGTCTTGGAGATTGGAAGAAGATCATGGAGGGAGGCCCATGGATTTCTCGAATCAGGCCATCGCCCGCTATATTAATATAGCAATCACACGGTACAACGAGGATGCTGGGGTTGTAGTATAACCAAGCCTAACAGAAAATAAAGAGAACAAAAGAGAAACAAATGCCAACAATGGTAGATCTATGAATCGAAGATGGCCCTTTACCGATGCGCCTTCCGAAAAGGTCCTACCGCGTTCCTAACATTCCGAACCGCTGTGTATCAAGCAACACCTTCAGGAAGGAGCGGAACGACAACATCACTGTTGCCTGGACAGAACCTACGGTTTCCCCCGGTACACAGAGGGGAGTGGAGAGGGAGTACCCGACGCCCTAAGAAGGAAATGTGTGAGACCCTGACACATGGCTTAATAGGATTGATAGTATACCCATACCAACAAGTTGCAACTTCTTTTTTCGGAAGCTCATCTAAAAAGAACATGTAGGTTAAGCGTGCTTGGTCTGAAGTAATTTGAGGATGGGTGATCGACCGGGAAGTGGGTACCAGGTGCGCACAAGTAAGGACAAGGTAAGCAGAAAATACAAGTGTTGGTTTGTGGGGTTAGTCTAGAAATCCTATTGAACTGCCAGGAGTGACAACCGCTGGTCCGGAGAGGGTATGTGAGACCCTGGCGCATGGCTTAATATGATTGATAATATACCCATAAAAACAAGTTAGGCGCCACCGTGTCAGTGCCGAACTGGGCCGACGGTCCGAAGTGCTCCACCGAACTGAAGGGAATATGCCTGAAAGGCAATAATAAAGTTGTTATTATCGTATTTCAAGTATATGATAGATATTTATTTTGCATGCTATAATTGTATTAAAATAAAACATTAATAAATGTGTGTTTAATAAACAAATAAAGTGTTTCTAGTTATGCATCTCATATAAACTAGCTCGTTGATTAACAAGATAATCAAGATTTTCTGATCATGGACATTGGATGTTGTTAATAACAAGGTCATAACAATAGTGGAATGATGTGATGAACATTCATCTGAAGTATAGTAATATGATCAAAGTCATTATGTTTAAATTACTATAACATCAATACAAAGTAACTTTAGTCCTCAGACCATGAGATCATGTTAATTGCTAACACCGGAAAAATGCTTTGATAATATCAAACGTCACACTATAACAGGATGATTATAAAGGTGGGTTTGGATACTCTGAAAGTGTTATGTTGAGGCACATGGATCAAGAGTGGGATTTGTCCATCCAAATTACGGAGAGATATACTATGGGTCCTCTCAGTAATATCACATTGATATAGCTTGCAAGCAAGTGATAGAGATCACTAGAATGTTATATCACGAAAACGAGAAAAGAGTACATATCGGTAACAAGATCAAACTAGGTATGAGGATACCGATGATCGAATCTTGGACATGTAAAATATCGCGAGACAAAGGGATTTAGTTACAACGTTAAAGATTCACATGATCACAAGAAGTCATCATTGAATGTGTGAAAGTCAGTACGAATCTATAGGTCCCGCTGCTGTTTATTGATCGGAGAGGGGTCTCGATCATGTATGCATTATTCGTTAACTGTAGGATGACACACTTAAGGATACCGACACTATTTGGAGCAAATAATATGCCAGAGACAGTATATCAAAGTGCTGAAATTATTTAACACCGGAATTGTTTTGGGTGAAATTGCTAAAATTGGATCTGCATGTGAAATTGAAATGTAGCAGGGGTTTTATGTGAATGTTAATTAATTGAATAATCGTATTCACGTGACATATTTTGTCTTTTTATACACGACACATAAAAAAATTGTCCCGAAAACTTGTAAACCAACATAAAATGTTCGAATGTATATGTACAATTTTTTTTTTGAATTTTTTGATATTTCAAAATATATTTTCTCATAATGAGTGTATTTGTACAAAGTTTATAGTTATTTCATACCTATCAGTTTATACATGAGCTGGGTGCTCTGCATTAAGCGAAAAAATAAATCTTTTGCTGCAGTTCCACCTTGATTAAATTACTTTGTCCTTGCTAACTGAATTCGTCGTTCACCATTGCACGTTCTATAATAATCCCAAGACGTACATGCTACACGAACCGTGGGTTGCCGACACACACTATTAGTCAGATGGCTTACCGCACGCCACGACTATGCCCCCTTCCCCTCGCCCCTCCTCTCCCTGTAGCTTTGAGAGTCTCCCACGAGAGACCGGGGCTCGCCCGCACCCTTCTCGCCGGAATAGCCGGTGGGAAGTGGTGGCTGGGAGTCGCCGGAGTAGTAGTAGGTAGTAGGGTGTTTGGCCTAGTGCCGGTAGTGGGTGTTTTGCCCAGTAGAGGTAGCGGCGCTCTAGATCTTGGCAACTGGATCCATGAGGTCCTAGGGCTTCTCCTGGTCTCCCTTGTGCTCCGATGATCGGAGTTGAGGAAGGAAGGAGGAGGATCCTCTCCGATGAATAAAGCTTCTGTCGCTTGCTTCCGTTCGAGAAGTGATGGCGCGAGATGTCATGTCGCCGGCTGTGGAGGCGAGGGGGATGGGTGCATCGGTGCGGCGCGTGGCGAGGTGGATCCTCTCCTGGCCGGCCGTGGCGGCGGGGGGAGTGGGGAAGCTGGGCCGCAACCATTTCTTCGCTCGGGAGCTGGTACCTGGAGCTGGAGCTTCCATGGAGGCTGGATCTTCTTCTTCGTTAACGATATCGAGGTGGTGGAGTTCGGCTTGAAGAGATCTACCTCCGCTGGTCCGTTCCGGCTCCTATTGAAGCTGCGACCGTTGGGCATCTTCTCCATACTTTAGTGCACTGATCCGTGATAATGTCCTTCTTACAAGCATCTAAGATAATGTCTGAACCATGACCTATCCATACTTTAGTGCACTGATCCGTGCATCCCACTCTAGCTAAACTATGACTAACATTGTTCACCTCTCTACTTATATGATTAACCACACACTCTCTACCTTCTTGACATAGGCGTTTCACTTCATTAACCTGGGCAACAATTGGTGATCTATTTATCTTTGCAACATTGATCATAGTCGTGATCTGCAAGCAATCACTCTCCAAAATGATGGGTTTGTCCGTCCATTCCAGAGCCAAGGAGAGGCCTTCCACACAAGCAAGGACCTCAGCTTCCAGAGGGCTAGCGCACGTCCATAGATGTCTACAAAGCAGCAAATATAATGTTGCCTTCCTCATCCCGTAGAACCATGTCGGTACCTCCAGATTGCTCTTCTTCCTTCCATGAGCCATCAACATTGAGCTTCGTCCATACTGGCGGTGGTTTGTGTTGGAATTATGCCCTAGAGGCAATAATAAATATGTTATTATTATAATTCTTGTTCATGATAAAGTTTATATTCCATGCTAGAATTGTATTAAGCGGAAACTTTAATACTTGTGTGGTTTGTGAACAACACCGTGTCCCTAGTATGCCTCTATGGACTAGGTCATTGATTAATGATGGTTAAGGTTTCCTAACCATAGACATGAGTTGTCGATTGATAATGAGATCATATCATTGCGAGAATGATATGATGGACAGACCCAAACTAAGCGGAGCAATTAGATCGTGTCATCGTGTTCATCTTTGTAAAGCTTTTCTTATGTCAAATATTGTATTCCTTAGACCATGAGATAATACAACTCCCTGGTAGCGGAAGAAAGCTTTGAGGTCATCAAACGTCATCCTATGAGAGGGTGATCATAAAGGTGTCTCTCAGGTGATCGGAAAGTACCTGTTGGGTTGTATGTATCGAGATGGGATTTGTCCTTCCCAAGTCGGAGAGATATACTTCGGGCCCACTCGGTAATCGATATCAACACCGCTTGCAAGCATGTGGTTAAGAAGTTAATCACAAAGTGATATCGGATTACGAAACGAGTAAAGTACTTGCTGTGAACGAGATTGAACTAGGTATGATGGTACCGACGATCAAATCTCGGGCAAGTAAAATATCGCGAGACGAAGGGAATATATATATGGGATTGAATGAATCCTGGCATCGTGGTTCATCCGGTATGATCATCGATGAATGTGTGGGAGTCAATATGGGTTTCTAGACCCCTCTGTTGATTATTGATATAAGATCATGTCTGCACATTCTCGTACCCGAAGGGTCACACACTTAACGTGTCTCGACGCTAGGATAGATTGGATAATTGGTTTATGAGTTTTTGTTCGGAGTATTGGATGGGATTCGGGACATCACGAGAGGTTCCGGAATGGTCCGGAGAATAAGATTCATATAAGGCAATGCAGTTTTTGGAGTTCAGAATTGTTTCGGGTTAATCGATATTGTACCGGAAGCTTCTAGAACCTTCCGGAGGGGGACCAACGTGGCCCCACCTACCGGGAGGGGGCATGGGCCTATGAGGGAGTGCCCTGGCCGCATTGGGCTAGGGGCACAAGGCCCCATAGGGCCCAGCCGGCCAAACAAGGGGAAACCCTAATGGAGCTTCTAAAAGGAGGGGGAAACTTGCCCCCCACTCTTCCCTCCTTGGCCGCCGGCCTAGGCTTGGGGGAGGGGCTAGGGTTGGCGCCCACCCCTCTATATAAAGAGGGCTAGGGGCGCACCCCCCCACACACACCTTCCCCTCAAGCCTAGCCGCCCTGCTGCCCTCCTCTCTCTCTCCCTCCCGACTGCGTGTAGGCGAAGCCCTGCTGCAGAAAACTCTCCACCACTTGCACCGCGCCGTCGCGTTGTAGATCCAATCCGTCTCTCCACCATACTTGATGGACCGAGGAAGGAGGAGACGTCGAGGTGCTGCACGTGTGCATCTCTCGGAGGCATCGCCACTTGCGGTGCTAGATCGGATCAGATCGCGAGGAGGAGAAGCGAGTACGACTACATCATCCATGTTCCGACGAACGTTCGGCTGTGCGAATCTTCAAGGGTATGAAGATCTCATCTAATCTCTCTCGTTGTTTACATCTCCTAGATTAGATCTTGGCTTTCTCGTTCGCATCCGTAGAATTTTTTTGATTTACTATGCTGCGAAACCCTTCAGTGGTATCAGAGCTAGATCTATGCGTAGATGTGTTTCACGAGTAGAATGCAACATGGTTGTTGCGGGCGTTGATGTTTTCTGTTGCAAGCCTCTTGTTTGTGTTCTTCTTATGACGCGGGATAGTGAGATTGAAGCGGTACAGGCCAACCTTACGCGACGTCATTCGCGAGACCGGCTCCACACTTGACGTGTGGCTTGTTCCACACATGCGGCTGGTGGATGCCAGTTTCTCTCACTATAGTTGTCATGGGATTTACACCGGAGTTTGGCAACCATAATATCACCGTTGTGGCTTTCCGTAGGTAAGAATCGTTCTTAGCTTGCTACTCCCATAAGCCACGTAAAACACGCAACAACAAAGTAGAGGCGTCTAACTTGTTTTTGTAGGGAGTGTTTTCTGTGATATGGTATGGCCCAAGATGTGATGTGTATATTGTATGCGATGATCATGTTTTGTAATGTTTCACGACTTGCATGTCGATGAGTACACAACCGGCAGGAGCCATATGGTTGTCTTTATAATTGTGTATGACCTGTGTGTCAACTTCTTATGCGCCATGTAATAGTTTCACTTTATCGCTAAGTAGTTAGCAATAGTTGTAGTTGCTATTCGTGGTGGAGGCAATCATGGTGGAGTGATGGAGATCATGCCGGCACGCACAAGATGGAGATCATTGCGCGAAGATTGGCTATACCATGTCACATAAAGTTATATGCATGTGATGTTTATCCTTTTATGTATCTTATTATGCTTAGATCGCGACGATAACATTATAAGATGATTCCTCACTTAAAGATCAAGATAAAACTGTGTTCTCCCCATGCATGCACCGTTGCGAAAGTTCGTCGTGTCCAAGCATCACGTGATGATCGGGTGCTATAGACTCTACGTTCACATACAACGGGTGCAAGCCAGTTTTGCACACGCGGAAATACTTGGGTTTGACTTGACGAGCCTAGCATGTACAGACATGGCCTCGGAACACATGAACCGAAAGGTTAAACATGAGTCATATGAATGATATGATCGACACTTCGTTGTCCACCATTGAAACCACATCTCTTCTCGTGAAGATCGGATTAGGTGTGGTGAATTTGGATCGTGTTCACTAAACAACTTGAGGGATGTTGAATTTAGTGGGAGTTCATCTAGTAATTTGATTAAAAGTTGAACTAGTTATCATGAACATAGTCTAATTTGTACTTGCAAACATTGTAGATCAAATGGCTAAGTCCAACTTCAACTTCAACGTTTTTGATGAGAAGGAAAAGCTTAAAAACAATGGGTCTAACTTCACCAACTGGTTCCGCAATCTGAGAATCATTCTCTCTGGCGGTCAAAAGGAATATGTCCTTGAGAATGCGTTAGGTGACGCCCCTGCTGTAGATGCGCCGGCTGATGAGAAAGCTGTCTATCAGTCGCGCAAAGATGATTATGGTGTGATTAAGAGCACCATGTTGTTTGCTATGGAATCGGACCTTCAAAATCATTTTGAAGACTATCCCGGGCCCTTTGAGATTCTCGAGGAGCTGAAAACCATGTTTCAGACTCAGGCCCATTCTAAGAGATATGAGATCTCTGAGAAATTCTTTAACTGCAAGATGGAGGAAGGGAGTTCCGTTAGTGAGCACGCCATTAAGATGTCGGGCTACACTCAACGCCTTGAGCAACTGGACTGCAAGATTCCAGAGGAGCTCAAGATTGTCAGGGTTCTGCAATCACTCCCTCCCAGCTACAAAAGTTTTGTAGTGACTCACAATCAAATTGGTTCCACTGATACGATCACCGAGCTCTTCGCAAAGCTGAAGGCTGCGGAGGTGGACATCAAAAAGTATAATCATGTGTTGATGGTCAACAATCCCCCCACCTTCAAGAAAGGTAAGGGTGCAAAGAAGCCCTTCAAGAAAGGTGACGGCAAGCGTGTTGCCCCTGCTGAGAAGAAGCACAAGTCTGGTCCTAAGCCGGCACTGAGTGCTTCTATTGCAAGGACAAGGGTCACTGGAAGCGCAACTGTCTGAAGTACTTAGCGGACAAGAAGGCTGGCACCATCAAAGGTATATTTGATATACATGTTATTGATGTTTTCCTTACTAGCCCTCGTTGTAGTGCCTGGGTATTTGATACTGGTTCAGTTGCTAATATTTGTAACTCGAAACAGGCGCTACGGAATAGACGGCGGCTTGCGACGGATGAGGTGACGATGCGCGTTGGCAACGGATCAAGAGTTGATGTGATGGTCGTCAGCACGCTCTCCTTAGTTTTACCTTCGGGATTAGTTTTAAACCTCAATAAATGTTATTATGTGCCTGCGTTGAGCATGAACATCATTTCTGGATCGTGTTTATTGCAAGACGGTTATTCATTTAAATCGGAGAATAATGGTTGTTATATTTATATGAGTAACATCTTTTATGGTCATGCACCTGTTGTGAATGGTTTATTTCTTCTAAATCTCGAAAGGGGTGAAACACACATCCATAACATTGAAGCTAAGAGATGCAAAGTAGATAGTGATAATACTACTTATTTGTGGCACTGTCGTCTAGGTCATATTGGTGTAAAGCGCATGAAGAAACTCCATTCTGATGGACTTTTGGGGTCTCTTGATTTTGAATCATTTGACACATGCGAACCATGCCTCATGGGCAAGATGATCAAAACCCCGTTCTCCGGTATGATGGAGCGAGCAACAGACTTGTTGGAAATCATACATACCGATGTATGCGGACCGATGAGTCTTTCGACGCGCGGTGGATATCGCTATTTTCTCACTTTTACCGATGAATTAAGTAGATATGGGTATATCTATTTAATGATACATAAATCTGAAACATTTGAAAAGTTCAAAGAATTTCAGAATGAAGTGGAGAACCATCGTAACAGAAAGATTAAGTTTCTGCGATCCGATCGTGGAGGTGAATACTTGAGTTATGATTTTCTCACGCATCTTAAAGCAAGCGGAATCATTTCGCAACTCACGCCACCCAGAACACCACGGCACAATGGTGTGTATGAACGCCGGAATTGAACCCTATTAGATATGGTCCGATCAATGATGTCTCTTATTGATTTGCCGTTATCATTTTGGGGTTATGCATTAGAAACCGCTGCATTCACTTTAAATAGGGCACCATCTAAATCCGTTGAGACGACACCGTATGAACTGTGGTTTGGTGCTAAACCTAAGTTGTCATTTCTTAAAGTTTGGGGATGCGAAGCTTACATCAAGAAATTGATGCCGGACAAGCTCGAACCCAAAGCGGAGAAATGCGTCTTCATAGGATACCCTAAGGAAACTATTGGGTATACCTTCTATCACAGAACCGAAGGCAAAGTGTTTGTCGCAAAGAACGGTTCCTTTCTTGAGAAGGAGTTTCTCTCGAAAGAAGTGAGTGGGAGGAAAGTAGAGCTAGACGAGGTTGTTGAACCTTCTCTTGAGTTGGAGAGTAGCGCATCACCTGAAATTGTTCCAGTGCCGCCTGCACCAACAATAGAGGAAGCTAATGACAAGGATCATGAAGCTTCAGACGATGCTGCTACTGAACGTCGTAGGTCGACAAGGTCGCGTGCCCCTCCTGAGTGGTACGGCAACCCTGTCTTGACTGTCTTGTTGGTAGAAGACAGTGAACCTACGAACTATGAGGAAGCGATGATGAGCCCAGACTCTGAGAAATGGCTAGAAGCCATGAAATCCGAATTGGGATCCATGTGCGAAAACCAAGTATGGACTTTGGTGGACCCTCCTAGCGACCGAAAGGCCGTTGAGTGCAAATGGATCTTCAAGAAGAAAACGGACGCGGATGGTAATGTTACCGTCTATAAAGCACGGCTTGTCGCGAAAGGTTTTCGGCAAGTTCAAGGTGTTGACTACGATGATACTTTCTCTCCCGTAGCGATGTTTAAGTCCATTCGGATTTTATTAGCAATTGCTGTGTTTCATGATTATGAAATATGGCAGATGGATGTCAAGACTGCGTTCCTTAATGGCAACATTGATAAAGAGTTGTATATGATGCAACCCGAAGGTTTTGTCGATCCTAAGGATGCTGATAAAGTGTGCAAGCTTCAGCGTTCCATTTATGGACTGAAGCAAGCATCTCGGAGTTGGAACCTTCGTTTTGATCAAGTGATCAAGAGCTTTGGATTTGTTCCAAATTGCTACGAAGCTTGTATCTACAAGAAAGTGAGTGGGAGCTCGGTGACATTTCTGGTACTATATGTGGATGACATATTGATTATTGGAAATGACATTAACATGCTTAACGATGTGAAGAGTTATTTGAACAAGTGTTTTTCAATGAAAGACCTAGGTGAAGCTGCTTATATATTGGGCATCAAAATCTATAGAGATAGACAAAGACTCCTGATAGCTTTAAGCCAGAGTACATACCTAGACAAAGTTCTGAAAAGGTTCAGAATGGATAAGGCAAAGAAAGGTTCAGTGCCTATGTTGTCAGGTAAGATATTGAGCAAGGCTCAGTGTCCAGCTACGGTTAATGATATGGAAGCTATGAGCAAAGTGCCTTATGCCTTGGCCATAGGTTCTATCATGTATGTCATGCTGTGTACTAGACCGGATGTGTCCAATGCTCTTAGTTTGACGAGCAGATATCAAAGTGATCCAGGAGTGGAACACTGGACAGCCGTGAAGAACATCCTAAAGTACCTAAATAGGACTAAAGAAATGTTCTTAGTCTATGGGGGTGATGAACAGCTCGTCGTAAAAGGTTACGTCGACGCTAGTTTCGACACCGACAAGGATGATTCTAAATCTCACACAGGATACGTTTATATTTTGAATGGAGGAGCTGTGAGCTGGAGAAGCTGCAAGCAAAGCGTGATCGCGGGATCTACAGTAGAAGCGGAATACATGGCTGCTGCTGAAGCGTCAAGTGAAGGAGTTTGGATCAGGAACTTCATCACTGAGCTTGGCATGGTTCCAAGTGCACTGGACCCACTGGAGATATTTTGTGACAACACAGGCGCCATAGCACTCGCTAAGGAACCAAGATATCATCCAAAGACCAAGCATATCAACCGCAAGTTTCATATAATCCGAGATTATATAGCAGATGGAGATCTGAAGATTAGCAAAGTACATACAGATCTGAATGTCGCAGATCCATTGACTAAACCTCTTCCACGTGTAAAACATGATCAGCACCTTAGTGCCATGGGTGTGAGATTGTTGCCAAATGTAAACTAGATTATTGACTCTAGTGCAAGTGGGACACTGTTGGAATTATGCCCTAGAGGTAATAATAAAGATGTTATTATTATAATTCTTGTTCATGATAAAGTTTATATTCCATGCTAGAATTGTATTAAGCGGAAACTTTAATACTTGTGTGGTTTGTGAACAACACCGTGTCCCTAGTATGCCTCTATGGACTAGCTCATTTATTAATGATGGTTAAGGTTTCCTAACCATAGACATGAGTTGTCGATTGATAATGAGATCATATCATTGGAAGAATGATATGATGGACAGACCCAAACTAAGCGGAGCAATTAGATCGTGTCATCGTGTTCATCTTTGCGAAGCTTTTCTTATGTCAAATATTGTATTCCTTAGACCATGAGATAATACAACTCCCTGGTATCGGAAGAAAGCTTTGAGGTCATCAAACATCATCCTATGAGAGGGTGATCATAAAGGTGTCTCTCAGGTGATCGGAAAGTACCTGTTGGGTTGTATGTATCGAGATGGGATTTGTCCCTCCCAAGTCGGAGAGATATACTTCGGGCCCACTCGGTAATCGATATCAACACCGCTTGCAAGCATGTGGTTAAGAAGTTAATCACAAAGTGATATTGGATTACGGAACAAGTAAAGTACTAGCTGTGAACGAGATTGAACTAGGTATGACGGTACCGACGATCAAATCTCGGGCAAGTAAAATATCGCGAGACGAAGGGAATATATATATATGGGATTGAATGAATCCTGGCATCGTGGTTCATCCGATATGATCATCGATGAATGTGTGGGAGTCAATATGGGTTTCTAGACCCCGCTGTTGATTATTGATATAAGATCATGTTGGAATTATGCCCTAGAGGCAATAATAAAGATGTTATTATTATAATTCTTGTTCATGATAATGTTTATATTCCATGCTAGAATTGTATTAAGCGGAAACTTTAATACTTTTGTGGTTTGTGAACAACACCGTGTCCCTAGTACGCCTCTATGGACTAGCTCATTGATTAATGATGGTTAAGGTTTCCTAACCATAGACATGAGTTGTCAATTAATAATGAGATCATATCATTGGGAGAATGATATGATGGACAAACCCAAACTAAGCGAATCAATTAGATCGTGTCATCGTGTTCATCTTTGCGAAGCTTTTTTTATGTCAAATATTGTATTCCTTAGACCATGAGATAATACAACTCCCTAGTATCGAAAGAAAGCTTTTAGGTCATCAAACGTCATCCTATGAGAGGGTGATCATAAAGGTGTCTCTCAGGTGATCGGAAAGTACATGTTAGGTTGTATGTATCGAGATGGGATTTGTCCCTCCCAAGTCGGAGAGATATACTTCGGGCCCACTCGGTAATCGATATCAACACCGCTTGCAAGCATGTGGTTAAGGAGTTAATCACAAAATGATATCGGATTACGGAACGAGTAAAGTACTTGCTGTGAACGAGATTGAACTAGGTATGACGGTACCGACGATCAAATCTCGGGCAAGTAAAATATCGCGAGACGAAGGGAATATATATATGGGATTGATTGAATCCTGGCATCGTGGTTCATCCGATATGATCATCGATGAATGTGTGGGAGTCAATATGGGTTTCCAGACCCCGCTGTTGATTATTGATAGAAGATCATGTCCGCATATTCTCGAACCCGCAGGGTCACACACTTAACGTGTCTCGACGCTAGGATAGATTGGATAATTGGTTTATGAGTTTTTGTTCAGAGTCTCGGATGGGATCCGGGAAATCACGAGAGGTTCCGGAGTGGTCCGGAGAATAAGATTCATATAAGGCAGTGTAGTTTTTGGAGTTCGGAATTGTTCCGGGTTAATCGGTATTGTACCGGAAGCTTCTAGAACCTTCCGGAAGGGGACCAACGTGGCCCCACCTTCCGGGAGGGGGCATGGGCCTATGAGGGAGTGACCTGGCCGCATTGGGCCAGGGGCACAAGGCCCCATAGGGCCCAACCGGCCAACTAGGGTAAAACCCTAATTGGAGCTTTTTGAAGGGGGCGGGGTTTCCTTGCCCCCCACTCCTCCTTTGGCCGACGGTTTGGGCTTGGGGGAGGGGCTAGGGCTGCCGCCCACCCCTCTATATAAAGAGGGCTGGGGGCGCACCACCCCCCCACACCTTCCCCTCAAGCCAGTCGCCTTGCTGCCCTCCTCTCTCTCTCCCTCCCGACTGCGTGTAGGCGAAGCCCTGCTGCAGAAACTCTCCACCACATACACCGCGCCGTCGTGTTGTAGATCCAATCCATCTCTCCACCATACTTGCTGGACCGAGGAAGTAGGAGACGTCGAGGTGCTGCACGTGTGCATCTCACGGAGGCACCGCCACTTGTGGTGCTAGATCGGATCGGATCGCGAGGAGGAGAAGCGAGTACGACTACATCACCCACGTTCCGACGAACGTTCCGCTGTGCGAATCTTCAAGGGTATGAAGATCTAATCCAATCTCTCTCGTTGTTTGCATCTCCTAGATTAGATCTTGGCTTTCCCTCTGTTCGCATCCGTAGAAAATTTTGATTTACTATGCCGCGAAACCCTTTAGATCATGTCTGCATATTCTCGAACCCGAAGGGTCACACACTTAACGTGTCTCGACGCTAGGATAGATTGGATAATTGGTTTATGAGTTTTTGTTCGGAGTCTTGGATGGGATCCGGGACATCACGAGAGGTTCCGGAATGGTCCGGAGAATAAGATTCATATAAGGCAATGCAGTTTTTGGAGTTCAGAATTGTTTCGGGTTAATCGGTATTGTACCGGAAGCTTCTAGAACCTTCCGGAGGGGGACCAACGTGGCCCCACCTACCGGGAGGGGGCATGGGCCTATGAGGGAGTGCCCTGGCCGCATTGGGCTAGGGGCACAAGGCCCCATAGGGCCCAGCCGGCCAAACAAGGGGAAACCCTAATGGAGCTTCTAAAAGGAGGGGGAAACTTGCCCCCCACTCTTCCCTCCTTGGCCGCCGGCCTAGGCTTGGGGGAGGGGCTAGGGTTTGCTCCCACCCCTCTATATAAAGAGGGCTGGGGGCGCACCACCCCCCCACACCTACCCCTCAAGCCTAGCCGCCATGTTGCTCTCCTCTCTCTCTCCCTCCCGACTGCGTGTAGGCGAGCCCTGCTGCAGAAAACTCTCCACCACTTGCACCGCGCCGTCGCGTTGTAGATCCAATCCGTCTCTCCACCATACTTGCTGGACCGAGGAAGTAGGAGACGTCGAGGTGCTGCACGTGTGCATCTCTCGAAGGCATCGCCACTTGCGGTGCTAGATCAGATCGGATCGCGAGGAGGAGAAGCAAGTACGACTACATCACCCACGTTCCGACGAACGTTCCGCTGTGCGAATCTTCAAGGGTATGAAGATCTCATCTAATCTCTCTCGTTGTTTGCATCTCTTAGATTAGATCTTGGCTTTCTCGTTCGCATCCGTAGAATTTTTTTTGATTTACTATGCTGCGAAACCCTTCAGTTTGGACCACCACTTCAGCTCGCGAGTTATCTCCTTTGCTTCCTCCTGGCTCTGCTCTTTCTTATGTGTGCGATCATAGTGGATTATTGTTTTACCTTTAGCCGGGTCAGCTCCAGGATACCTCTTGATCGTCATCAGGGACTCGATATAGCTGGATAGGAACCTTCTTGACGCTTATATGGGTGGCGGCGCCTTGTTATAGACCACCTTATTACGGACATGCCAGGCTCACCAAAAGGTCATCAACATCGTCCTTCTTGTTTGTTCATCAACCTTTGCCAAGGCATGGAGCAGCCATTTCGTCCCAGTATTAGTGATGGACTCAATGTCCTCTAGGGGCCGGACCTCCCAGAATGTGTGGAAGTATCCTCACATTCAATACCAAATAAAATATTTAAGGTCTATTTTTAGTCCACGGAACCATCAGGCCCGTCCAGGGGCCCGTGCGAGCTAAACGACCGCACAGGGCCCCCAAATTTTTAGGGCCCCCAGGTTTGCAGTGCCCGCCCAATGGTAGCAGTAGCCAGTAGTGCGTCTCTCCATTTCCAGCAAATTCAGGCTGGGCGGCTAGGCCTTGTCCCGCTCCAACTACTCTAGCCCATTATCTAGCCTTGACTGATCGATTCAATTAACGAATAGGCATAGTATACACAATCTTATGTCTCGTGAATTATGATCCGGTCCCGATCGTCTGGCAAGAAAACCAAAACTGCTCGCGACTCGTGAAATCCCCCTATCAAATTGATCGATCTAATCGCCCCGACCATGTCGCCCGGAACTGTCGCCGGCTAGTGTTGTATGTTGTCACCCTGCTCTTTGCGATCTTGCGTCCTGTCGCCGAACAAAAAATGATTTGTTTTGAAATTTCGACCAAACGCTCAACAACTGATCGGGCGGCCGATTCAGGTTTGGTTTCTTCTTCTTTTTTTGCGGGGAGGGTTTGGTTTCTTCTTGACTTCTTAAATTCTTTAGCTAGTTATTACTATCCTGGTAAGCCGAAATTCATGTCGTGTTTGAATTCAATTTTATTACAGTATCTGTTTTGTTTATTAAGTAGGAATAATCATATTCCTCTAAGAACAAAATAGCATTGATTAATCTACTCAAGTCAGTCGGTTGCAATTTCCAATCCTGATCAATTTGTTGGTTCCAAGAGAAAATTTTGTGTTTCAGCTTGTCATTCGTCAAGCTGAAGATAGATGTCTCCTGCTTTTATTTAGGGAAGATCAGGAACACAAGTCTCACGATTTTCATCGTCATCAATACATAAATAACTCCTATAATTTAAGGTATGTTCACATCTTATTCTGTTTTCTTGACAAGCCTGTTAGTTGCTATCATAATGTAATTTAGATTCTTTGTTCCTAAAATAGGAAGAATCATGAACTTAAGTGCCAAATTTACCCTTTCAGCATATGTTAAAGTGATAGTATAATTTCGCTCTATTAGTTATGCGATAATTTTATAAAAATTAGGTGCCCAATTTATAGTTCGCACCGGGGGCCCAAATTCCTAGAGACAGCCCTGGGAACCATTAACATTTCAAATTTATTTGTGGGGTTCCTTCCCAATAAAGAAGAATCCCTCTAAAAATTAGAGTATGCTGCAAATTGCAGTGTGTACACAGTATTCTTTAGTAAAAGGCGAAAAAATAGTTCGCTTTGTGCCCGCTGCGCAGCTGCTTGCGCTTCAGAGGCGGCCTTGGCCCTCCTAATATACCATTCGCTCGAGGCGCTCAGACATCCAAGTAGCGATGTGGGACTAATCCTCGCTGGTAAACCTCTTACCGGCAGCCGCATGTTTGGATTTATGGAGCAAAACGTTGTTGAGAAGGTCGCGTGACAGTGGGCTTCTGGGCCGGGTGATACTTCCCACTGAGCAGAGGACTGAACTTGGACGTCTGCCCTCGCTCCTCGCTGCCCACAGGTGCATCAACTGAATCAAAGCTTCATTTGGCTGTTGGCCTATTCATTTTTGCCTCTGGTAGCCAGTAGGCAAGAAACAAGTAGTCTGAAAAATTTGTACCTGCTGTGCACTAGAAGTAGCCAGTAGGCAAGAAACAACAAGTCTGAAAAGCTTGCTCGTGACGCAGTACACTTAACTAATATAGACTAATTGCAAGTAAAGAGAAGACGATGCAATATTTGAATGTGACAACAATGGATACTTGGAGGATCGGTTAGCTCAATGATGAGATTAACGGGGATGCCAGGGTAGAAAAGATAATAGAGTACTGCCTTCATTTAGAAATATAAGATGTTTTAGGTCCGTAAAGTAAATGTATCTAGACATCTTTTAGTGTGTAGATTCATTTGAACATACAAACTAAAAGATGTCTATATACATTAGTTTTACTAACCTAAAACATCTTATATTTCCAGATGGAGGGAGTACAACCAGATACGAAAGATGGAGAAAGGATGACAGATTCGCACATGTTCGATAGTCGCTCTCGCTTCTTGCTGAAGAAGGCGAGGGTCAAGACTCGACGGAAAAAAGTTGTCTTGAGGGAGTAGTCCTGACGCTCGCAGGCTTCGCCGTCTTCCCTGCGCAGGGCATTTTAGTGTGTGGCCGGAGCCAACTCAGTGGCACTTTATCATTAGTGTCCTCATAGAACCATCCTGGAATCCATGGATACAAGGTTTAAGCACCATAAAAATCCGTTAAAATATATTTCCCTTATTTCTTCTTTAGTGTCAATCTCCATAAGCCTTCCTTGACACCTTAATTGTACCTCAGCCTTGAAGTTCTACAACATCATGAAACTGTCATTCCAATCCCCTGTATGACTTTCAAAGCTTTATCTTTACCTTTCCAAACTTTTTGATACGGTAGGACCATGTGGTAATCAATAATAAGTTTATTCTGAATCGCTTTCGTAGACTCCTTTGGGTTATCCTTCGGTATGTTAAGAGCATGCATGCTTATCCAACCAGACTTCAGTAGCCATTGAGAATCTTAGCATGTTGCATGCATGACACATGTGGGCAGGGTCCATTTTGTTCACCTCCAACAAAGATTCGTTCACAATATTAATAGAGTTCGACTCTGTCAGAAACATGGGAAACATAATAATTATAGTTAAATAGCAATTTCAAATTGTTATATCCATTATATTCCTAAGTACCCTGATTTCCTTTGTAGACAAAACCATTCTTGTTGATATCCTCCATGGGCAGAGTTTCTTTGAGCAACTACAACACACAAATTTTCAAATGGCCCCAAACCTTATTTTTTGATTCATTCTGTAAACATCAAACTCCCCCTTGATACAAAACTATCAAAATGAGCCCTTGAACTCA
This sequence comes from Avena sativa, assembly GCA_916181665.1. NCBI lineage: Eukaryota > Viridiplantae > Streptophyta > Magnoliopsida > Poales > Poaceae > Avena > Avena sativa. Next base: position 58,189,856 of record OV702283.1, on the reverse strand, counting down.
TCCATGCTACTGAATTTAGTGCCCACATTTATGATAGGATTATCATGATCATTTTTTATCACTAATTCGCTAGGAATCTCATCATCAACTGCAATGGCAGCCTGAGCCATTAGTGATTCCTCTATTTCACCATCACCGGATCATTCCTCCTCTTCAATGTCCTCGTATACATCTGAATGAGGGGATCTAAATCTTTGTCCAACATCAATGCCTAGTAATTCAACATCATATTTCTACCTTAGGTTGGACTGAAACGTCACTTCCAGCTTCATTGACTAGAAATTTGTCCCAGTCTAACTCCTCTCAGGGGGAATTTTCTCCTAGGCGCTCTGTTGGTGTTGCTACCACAGTGTGTGTGTGTGTGTGTGTGTGTGAGAGAGAGAGAGAGAGAGAGAGAGAGAGAGAGAGAGAGATTTTTATATATCCCAAGGTCCCGTGCTACCAATGATTCATCTTCAAAAGTAGAAAATCATGAAGGTTCATCATACGCGTTTGTATGTGTTTCTGATATGTGCAAAACTCTTCTATTGTTGCAACTCTTTACCTAGTGAAGGGAATATGTCTGAGAGGCAATAATAAAGTGGTTATTATCTTATTCCATGTTTATGATAGATGTTTATTTTTCATATTATAATTGTGTTAATTGGAAACATTAACACATGTGTGTTTGATAAACAAAATATATATGGAATTTCTAGTTATGCCTCTTATATAAACAAGCTCGTTGATTAACAAGATGATCAAAGGTTTCCTAATCATGGACATTGGATGTTGTTAATAACAAGATCACAACATTCCACCAATGTTGTGATGAACACTCACCCGAAGTACAGTAATACAATTAAAGTCATTATGTTTGCATTGCTATAGAAAGTCATATGAAGTAACCCTAATCCTTAGATCATGAGATCATGTTAATCACTAACACCGGAAGAGTGTTTTGATAACATCAAACATCACACCGTAAGAGGGTGACTATAAAGGTGGGCTTAGGTACTCCAAAAGTTTGTAGAGGCTCATGGATCAAGAGTGCAATTTTTTCATCCCGATGAAGAAGAGATATACTCTAGGAACTCTTGGTGATATCATATTGACAACAACTTCATTTGATCACAAGGAATGTTATATCACGGAAACAAGAAAAGAGTACTTGTCGATAACGAGATTAAACTAGGTATGGGGATAGCAATGATCGAAACTCGGACATATAATATATCATGAGACAGAGGGATTTAGTTACAACGTCAAAGTTTCTCATGATCACTAAGTCACCGTTGAATGTATGGGAGTTAGTATGGATCTCTAGGTCCCGCTACTGATTATTGGTCAAAGAGGGGTATCGATCATGTATGCATTATTCACGAATCATAGGGTGAAACACTTAAGGGATACCGACACTATTTGGAGCAAATATGATACCAGAGAAAGATTACGAAAGGGCTAGAATTATTTCGATGGCCGCCAGAATTGTTTTGTGTCAAATTGCTGAAAAGGGTTTCAGATGTAATATCAAAGTATTGGAAGGGGTTTTATGCAAATGTTTTTAACTAAAGTAATTAAAAAAATTGAATAAAATAAATACAATAGTTTATTAAATGAGAGATGGAAAATTAATGCATGTGAGTGCAATTTTCAGTGGAGTGTTTTTATGTGAGTGGAGCCTCCACCCACATGAATGAAGGGAGAGGTAGGGGAACCACCTTAGCCGTCAGACATGGGAGGGGCTTCCCCCTCCCCCTATAAAAGGCACCCTCCTCCTCCTCCTCTCACTACACACCTCCTCGTGAAGGATCTCTCTCCCCCTCTAGAATATTCCCCATGGCTTCTGACTAGCAAAGTGCATGTTCCCGGTGGTTTCTCTAGAAGGATTTGTTTCTTACGCTGCTTTGCTGGAGCGAGGATTCAGAGGTGTTCGGGGTACAATACATGTGTGCGATCACGGATACGCTGCTTCTTTGCGGTGCTAGATTTCTGTTGGACTTCATCACGATCTTGAGATCGACAAGAGATCCACTTGTAGGGGTTCGTAGCATGGAAAACAAAAAAATTCTACCGCATGCACACAAACAAGCCAAGATCTATCTACTAGATTGTAGCAACGAGTCGATAGAAGAACTCACCCTCCAATATTCCAAAGCGGTTAACGAGAGCAGATTCTGGTGGGTGATGTAGTCATACTCTTGCCGATCTCAAGATCGCGTAGAAGATCCTTCCGGCGCTGCGTTCCAGCAGCGCTTCCGCAGTCGGTCACACGTTCGGTACTCGATGAAGACCTTCCTCTCCCTTGTTCCAGCAGGTAGCGGAGGTTGTAGCACTCTCCTCATGATTCCGGCAGCATGACGGTGTGGTGTCGGAAGTAGAGGGGAGATCTCGCAGGGCTTCGCCTTAAGCTGGAGCGAGTATGGTGGAGTATGAGAGAGGCCTTGGCGATCTACGGTTTAGAGGGCACCAAGGGGAGGGTGTGGCCGGCGGCTAGGGCTTGGGGAAGCCCCAAGTCACTGACTTGGAGGAGGCCCTAGGCGGCGGCAACACTTGGAGGTGGTGGCGCCAAGGAGCTAGGGTTTTGGGTGTGAGGGTAGGGGGCGCCCTACGCCTCCTTATATAGGTGGGAGGGAGGCGGTTGGGAGGAGGGAGTCCTCCTCCAACTCCTCCTCCTTGGCCGGCGGGTGGAGGGAGTGGGACTCCTACCCTAGGTAGGTTTCCTACTCTCCCTCCACCAAGCAAACTTCGGATTTGACTTTTTCAAATTGGCGTTTGACTTTCAAACTTGGATTTGATTTCTCTCATCATATTGCCCAGCCAAGTGACCTAGTACATGATGCAACCATTCCACATTGTCATGACACCTCCATGTACCCTTCCCCCTCTGGAGTGCCGGACCTTCTAGACCCTTCTAGAATATTCCTGGTGAAAACACCGGAATCATTTCCGAACTCCGTAACAGGACTTTCCTTATATGAATCTTATTCACCGGACCATTTCGGATCTCCTCGTGATATCCCGGATCCCATTTGAGACTACGAACAACATTCGGTCTCTTACTCATCATTCCATAACTACACAACAACATCGAATCCTTAAGTGTGTCTCCCTACGGTTCGTGAATTATGCAGACATGACCGAGACACTTCTCCGATCAATAACCAATAGAGGAATCTGGAAATTCATATGGCTCCCACATATTTCTACGATTACTTTGCAATTGAATGAACCACTTACATACGATACCAATTTCCCTTTGTATCACGATGTTTTACTTATCCGAGGTTTTGATCGTCGGTATCTCTACATACCTAGTTCAACCTCGTTACTAATAAGTACTCTTTTCTCGTTCCTGTGATATGTGATCCCTTGTGAGCCAGTCACATGCTTGCAAGCTAATTGGATGACATTCCACCGAGAGGGCCCAGAGTATATCTATCTGTCATATGGATGGACAAATCCCACTCTTGATCCATGTGCCTCAACCCATACTTTCCAAACACTCAATGCCACCTTTATATCCACCCAATTACGGTGTGGTGTTTGATGTCATCAAAGCATCCTTCCTGTGATGGTGATTAACATGATCTCATGGTCGAAGGAATTAGGTTACTATGTATCAGAAAGCTTATAGCAAACGAACTATTAAAATGACTTGATCTTTATGCTACGCTTATCTATAGGAGTATGTCCATCACATCATTCTCCTAATGATATGATCTGTTGTTAACAACATCTCAATGTTCATGATCGGAAAACCATAATCATCTATTAACCAACAAGCTAGTATTATAAAGAGGTTTTACTAGGGACTCTAATTTAGTTTACAAATCACACAAGTATTAATGTTTCCGGTTAATACTATTATAGCATGAATGTAAACATTTATCATAAACACAAAGATATAATAATAACCACTTTTATTATTGCCTCTAGGTCATATCTCCAACAGTCTCCCACTTGCACTAGAGTCAACTAATCTAGATTACATGGTAATATACCGAACACCCATGGCGGTTTGGTGTTGGTCATGTTTTGCCCTCGGGAGAGGTTTAGTCAACGGATCCGCCACATTCAGATATGCGTGTACTTTGCAAATCTTTATGTCACCATCTTGGACATGCTCTCGAATAACGTGAAAACATAGCTTAATGTGCTTCAACTTCTTGTGTGACCTTGGTTCTTGCGCATTGGCTATGGCGCCCATATTATCACAGTAGATAGACATTGGGTCCAGCGCACTTGGAACCACACCAAGCTCTGTAATGAACTCCTTCATCCATATTGCCTCTTGTGAAGCCTCCAAAGCAGCTATGTATTCCGATTCAGTTGAAGATCTCGCCACAACGCTTTGCTTTGCACTCCTCTAGCTAACTGCTGCACCATTCAAAGTAAATACATATCCAGATTGAGATTTAGAATCATCCGTATTGGTGTTCCAACTAGCATCGGTGTAACCATTAACAACGAGTTGTTCATCACCTCCATAAGAAAGAACCATATCCTTAGTTCTTCTCAAGTACTTAAGGATGTTTTTGACCACTGTCCAATGATCCACTCCTAGATCACTTTGATATCTGCTAGTCAAACTAACATCATATGCAATGTTGGGTCTTGTACATAGCATGGCATACATTAGAGATCCTATGGCTAAGGCATAGGGAGTCTTACTCATCCTTTCTCTATCTTCTGCCGTTGCAGGACTTTGAGTTTTACTCAAGGTCGTATTGGGCAACATGGGCAAGAACCCTTTCTTGCTATCTTCCATTCCAAACCTCTTTAGAACTTTGTCCAAATATGTACTCTGTGACAATGATATTAGGCGTCTCGATCTATCTCTATAAATCTTTATGCCTAATATGTAAGCTGCTTCGCCAAGATCTTTCATTGAAAAACTATTATTCAAAAAATCCTTGACACTATTAAGAAGGTCTACATCATTCCCAATCAACAATATGTCATCTACATATAGTATTAAGAATGCTACAGAGCTCCCACTCACTTTCTTGTAAATACAAGCTTCTCCATAAGTTTGTATAAAACCAAAACTTTTGATCACCTTATCAAAACGTTGATTCCAACTTTGGGATGCTTGCTTCAATCCATATATGGATCGTTGAAGTTTTTGCATACCTTGTTAGCATCTTTAGGATCGACAAAACCTTTGGGTTGCATCATATACAACTCTTCATAAATGTCTCCATTGAGGAACGCTGTTTTGACATCCATCTGTCATATCTCATAATCATAATATGCAGCGATTGCTAACATAATCCTCACAGACTTTAGCTTCACTACCGGTGAGAAAGTCTCATCGTAGTAAACTCCTTGAATTTGTCGAAACCCTTTTGTGACAAGTCGAGCTTTATAGACAGTAAAATTACCAACAGCATTTGTTTTCTTCTTGAAAATCCATTTGTTCTCGACAGCCTTCCGGCCACCCGGTAAGTCCACCAAAGTCCATACTTGGTTTTCGTACATGGATCCAATCTCGGATTTCATGGCTTCTTGCCATTTATTGGAATCTAGGCTCATCATCACTTCCTCATATGTCGCAGGGTCATCGGTGTTATCCACCAACATGACACTCGTAACGAGATCATACCAATCAGGAGTGGTACGAGTTCTCGTCGACCTGCGAGGTTTCGTAGTAACTTCAACCGAAGTTTCATGATCAACATCATTATCTTCCTCTCTTATTGGTGTAGGCGCCACAGGAACTACTTCCGGTGCTGCGCTACTCTCAAGTTCGAGAGAAGGTTCAACAACCTCATCGAGTTCTACTTTCCTTCCAGTCACTTCTTTCGAGAGAAATTCCTTCTCTAGAAAGGATCGATTCTTGGCAACGAAGATTTTGCCCTCAGATCTATGATAGAAGGTATACCCAATAGTTTCCTTCGGGTATCCTATGAAGACGCATTTTTCCGCTTTGGGTTCAAGCTTGTCCGGTTGTAACTTCTTTACATAGGCTTCGCAACCCCAAACTTTAAGGAACGACAATTTAGGTTTCTTCCCAGACCATAATTCATACGGTGTCGTTTCAACGGATTTAGATGGTGCCCTATTTAAAGTGAATGCAACTGTTTCTAATGCATAACCCCAAAACGATAGCGGTAAATATGTAAGCGACATCATAGAACGAACCATATCTAAGAGAGTTCGATTACGACGTTCGGACACACCATTACGCTGTGGTGTTCCTGGTGGTGTCAATTGTGAAAGTATTCCGCATTTCTTCAAATGCTCGCCAAACTCGTAACTTAGATATTCACCTCCACGATCAGATCGCAGAAATTTAATCTTCTTGTTACGTTGATTCTCTACCTTACTTTGAAATTCCTTAAACTTCTCGAAAGTTTCAGACTTATGTTTCATGAAATATATATACCCATATCTACTCAAGTCATCCGTGAAGGTAAGAACATAACGATAACCACCGCGCGATGCTACACTCATTGGGCCACATACATCGGTATGTATGATTTCCAATAAGTCCGTAGCTCGCTCCATCATACCAGAAAATGGAGTCTTAGTCATTTTACCCATCAGACATGCTTCACATCTTTCAGTGATTTGAAATCAAGTGATTCAAGAAGTCCATCGGAATGGGGTTTCTTCATACGCTTCACTCCAATATGACCAAGACGACAATGCCACATATAGGTCGAGTTATCGCTCAATTTCAAACGTTTAGCTTCAATATTATTAATGTGTGTATTACCACAATCGAGATTCAATAAGAATAGACCATCTATCAAAGGTGCATGTGCATAAAACATATTACTCATATAATTCGAACAACCATTATTCTCGGACTTAAACAAGTAACCGTCTCGCAATAAACATGATCCAGATATAATGTTCATGCTCAACGCAGGCACCAAATAACAATTATTTAAGTATAAAACTAATCCCGATGGTAGATGAAGAGGTAGCATGCCGACCGCGATCAGATCAACCTTTGATCCATTTCCAACGCGCATCGTCACCTCGTTCTTCGCTAGCTTTCGTTTATTCTGCAACACATGTTTCGAGTTACAAATATGAGCAACCGAACCAGTATCAAATAGCTAGGCACTACTACGAGTACTAGTGAGATACACATCAATAACATGAATATCAGATATACCTTTCTTCTTGATGTTGCCGTTCTTCAAATCCGCCAAGTACTTTGGGCAATTCCGCTTCCAGTGACCCTCTCCCTTGCAGTAAAAGCACTCAGTATCAGGCTTAGGCCCAGCCTTGGTCTTCTTCGCCGGCGCGGCAACTTTCTTACTGCCCTTCTTGAAGTTTCCCTTTTGCTTAGACTTGCCTTGCTTCTTGAATTTGGTGGTCTTATTGACCAACAACACTTGGTGCTCTTTCTTGATCTCCACTTCTGCAGATTCCAACATGGAGAAGAGTTCTGGCAACGTCTTGTCCATGTTTTGCATATTGTAGTTCATCACAAAGTTCTTGTAACTTGGTGGTAGTGATTGGAGGACACGGTGAATCCCCAAAGAATTAGGAATCACTATACCCAAGCTTTGGAGTTTGTTTGCGTGCCCAGACATCTTAAGCACGTGCTCACTGACGGAGCTGCCCTCTTCCATCTTGTAGTTAAAGAAATTTTCAGAAGCCTCATAACTCTCAACTACCGCATGAGCCTCAAATATCATTTTGAGTTCACGGACAATATCATGTGGGTCATGGTTCTCAAACCTTTTCTGAAGCTCCGAGTCCAAACCGTACAAGATAGCACACTGAACTGTGGAGTACTGATTCTTCCGAGTGAGGTAAATATTCTTTACTTCATCGGTAGCAGTAGCTGCAGGCGGGTCACCCAGCGGTGCATCCAGCACATAGGTCAAATTACCAGCATTGAGGACAATCCTCAAATTGCGGAACCAATCCGCGAAGTTGCTTCCATTGTTTTTCAACTTTTCTTTCTCTAGGAACGCATTAAAATTGATGGTAGGGGCCGCCATTGATCTACAACATATTTGCAATAGTTTAGACTAAGTTTATGATAAATTGAGTTCTAATTAATAGTTAAATTAATCTAGGTGAACTCCCACTCAAAACAATATCCCTCAAATTGTTTTAGTGATCACACGAACCAAATCCACCACATCAAAACCGATCATCACGAGAGTTGATGTAGCTTCAATGGCGAACAATCAACATGTTCATCATATCTACTATATGACTCATGCTTTACCTTTCGATGATCCGTGTTCCGAGACCATGTCTGTACATGCTAGGCTCGTCAAGATCAAACCTTAGCTTCCACATGAGCAAATCTGGCTTGCTCACGTTGTATACACTCGCAGAATCTAACACACCCGATCATCACGTGGTGCTTCGAAACAACGAACTTTAGCAACGTTGCTTACTAAGGATGAACACTTTGAAACTTGAAATTGTGTGCTTGAGGGATCATCTTATAATGATACCGTCGCAAACTAAGCAATACAAGATGCATAAAGGATTAACATCACATGCAATTCATAATATGTGATATGATATGGCCTTTCTTCTTATGCTTCTGATCTCCATCTTCAAACACGAACATGATCTCCGTCATCACCGGTATGGCGTCAAGGTCAATGGCGCCGTTTCATGGTTGTCGTCCACCAGCTTCAACTATTACAACTACTTTGAATAGACATGCAGGTCTTAACGGAATTTAAAGACAACCATATGGCTCCAGCCGGTTGCCAACTTACAATAAGGAACATTGCATACATCATATATAATCACAATCATGGCCATATCACATCACAGCACACCCCTGCAAAACAAAGTTAGACGCCTCTAATTTTCTTTGCATATTTTACGTGGTTTGGGGCTTTCAATAAGTGTCGTTTCAACTTACGAACAAGAACCACAACGTTGATGTTTGAACTATCAAGTGCCCGTTGTAAATTGAATCTATACTATAATGGGAGAGACAGACACCCGCAAAGCCACTTATGCAATACAAGTTGCATGTTGAGCGTGGAGCAAGTCTCATGAACGATGTCATGTAAGGTTAGCCCGGTCCGCTTCATACCATCATACCGCAAGATGCAAAGTACATAAAAAGCAATTGATAATAAAAGCACCACCGCCCACAATAACCATTGTGTTCTACTCGTGCAACAGATCTACATATAGACACGACTCTAATACCACTGTAGGGGTTCGTAGCATGGAAAAAAATTCTACCGCATGCACACAAACAAGCCAAGATCTATCTACTAGATTGTAGCAATGAGTCGATAGAAGAACTCACCCTCTAATATTCCAAAGCAGTTAACGAGAGCAGATTCTCATGGGTGATGTAGTCGTACTCTTGCTGATCTCAAGATCGCGTAGACGATCCTTCCGGCGCTGCGTTCCAGCAGCGCTTCCGCAGTCGGTCACACGTTCGGTACTCGATGAAGACCTTCCTCTCCGTTGTTCCAGCAGGCAGCGGAGGTTGTAGCACTCTCCTCGTGATTCCGGCAGCACGACGGCGTGGTGTCGGAAGTAGAGGGGAGATCTCGCAGGGCTTCGCCTTAAGCCAAAGCGAGTATGGTGGAGTATGAGAGAGGCCTTGGCGATCTATGGTTTAGAGGGCACCAAGGGGAGGGTGTGGCCGGCGGTAGGGCTTGGGGAAGCCCCAAGTCGCCGACTTGGAGGAGGCCCTAGGCGGCGGCAGCACTTGGAGGCGGTGGCGCCAAGGAGCTAGGGTTTGGGGTGTGAGGGTAGGGGGTGCCCTACCCCTCCTTATATAGGTGGGAGGGAGGCGGTTGGGAGGAGGGAGTCCTCCTCCAACTCCTCCTCCTTGGCCGGCGGGTGGAGGGAGTGGGACTCCTACCCTAGGTAGGTTTCCTACTCTCCCTCCACCAAGCAAACTTCGGATTTGACTTTTTCAAATTGGCGTTTGACTTTCAAACTTGGATTTGATTTCTCTCATCATATTGCCCAGCCAAGTGACCTAGTACATGATGCAACCATTCCACATTGTCATGACACATCGATGTACCCTTCCCCCTACGGAGTGTCGGACCTTCCAGACCCTTATAGAACATTCCTTGTGAAAACACCGAAATCATTTCCGAACTCCGAAACAGGACTTTCCTTATATGAATCTTATTCTCCGGACCATTCTGGATCTCCTCGTGATATCTCGGATCCCATCCAAGACTCCGAACGACATTCGGTCTCTTACTCATCATTCCATAACTACACAACAACATCGAATCCTTAAGTGTGTCTCCCTACGGTTCGTGAATTATGCGGACATGACCGAGACACTTCTCCGATCAATAACCAATAGAGGAATATGGAAATTCATATGGATCCCACATATTTCTACGATTACTTTGCGATCGAATTAACCACTTACATACGATACCAATTTCCCTTTGTCTCACGATGTTTTACTTATCCGAGGTTTTGATCGCCGGTATCTCTGCATACCTAGTTCAACCTCGTTACTAATAAGTACTCTTTTCTCGTTCCCGTGATATGTGATCCCTTGTGAGCCAGTCACATGCTTGCAAGCTAATTGGATGACATTCCACCGAGAGGGCCCAGAGTATATCTATCTGTCATATGGATGGACAAATCCCACTCTTGATCCATGTGCCTCAACCCATACTTTCCAAACACTCAATGCCACCTTTATATCCACCCAGTTATGGTGTGGTGTTTGATGTCATCAAAGCATCCTTCCTGTGATGGTGATTAACATGATCTCATGGTCGAAGGAATTAGGTTACTATGTATCAAAAAACTTATAGGAAACGAACTATTAAAATGACTTGATCTTTATGCTATGCTTATCTATAGGAGTATGTCCATCACACCATTCTCCTAATGATATGATTTTGTTGTTAACAACATATCAATGTTCATGATCGGGAAACCACAATCATCTCTTAACCAACAAGCTAGTATTATAAAGAGGCTTTACTAGTGACTCTAATTTAGTTTACAAATCACACAGGTATTAATGTTTCCGGTTAATACTATTATAGCATGAATGTAAACATTTATCATAAACACAAAGATATAATAATAACCACTTTCATTATTGCATCTAGGGCATATCTCCAACACCACTACATCACCCACGTGAATAATCTCATAACGCTTTGTCGGTCTTCGAGGGTAAGATCTCTATGGATGTATATCCACCCGTTGCTTATATCTAGATAGATATATCTTCGTGCTTAGTTGTTTATATCATACAAAAAATTTTGTTTTCTATGCTGCGAACCCAACACCTAGACCTCCGAGGTGTGGTGTCCTTGGTGCTGGCCTTTTTTATTGTCCTCCTAGGTGTGGTTTTGTTGGGGTTTATCTCCTTCTCCTTGGGTGTGGTTTTACTAGGGGTTGTCTCCATCTCCTTAGGTGTCGTTTTACTGGGGGTTGTTTTGAAGGGTTTCGCGGCATAGTAAATCAAAATTTTCTACGGATGCGAACAGAGGGAAAGCCAAGATCTAATCTAGGAGATGCAAACAACGAGAGATATTGGATTAGATCTTCATACCCTTGAAGATTCGCACAGCGGAACGTTCATCGGAACGTGGGTGATGTAGTCGTACTCGCTTCTCCTCCTCGTGATCCGATCCGATCTAGCACCACAAGTGGCGGTGCCTCCGTGAGATGCACACGTGCAGCACCTCAACGTCTCCTCCTTCCTCGGACCAGCAAGTATGGTGGAGAGACGGATTGGATCTACAACACGACGGCGTGGTGTATATGGTGGAGAGTTTCTGCAGCAGGGCTTTGCCTACACGCAGTCGGGAGGGAGAGAGAGAGGAGGGCAGCAGGACGGCTAGCTCTTGGAGGGGAAGGTGTGTGTGTGTGGGGGGGGGTGCGAACCCAGCCCTCTTTATATAGAGGGGTGGGCGGCTGCCCTAGCCCCTCCCCCAAGTCCAAACCGGCGGCCCCAAAGGAGGAAGAGTGGGGGGCAAGGAAACCCCCCCTTCTAGAAGCTTTATCTAGGGTTTAAACCCTCTTTGGCCGGCTAGGCCCTATGGGGCCTTGTGCCCCTGGCCCAATGCGTCCAGGTCACTCCCTCATAGGCCCATGCCCCCTCCCGGAAGGTGGGGCCACGTTGGTCCCCTTCCGGAAGGTTCTAGAAGCTTCCGGTACAATACCGATTAACCCGGAACAATTCCGAACTCCAAAAACTGCACTGTCTTATATGAATCTTATTCTCCGGACCACTCCGGAACCTCTCGTGATGTCCTGGATCCCATCCGAGACTCCGAACAAAAAACTCATAAACCAATTATCCAATCTATCCTAGCGTTGAGACACGTTAAGTATGTGACCCTGCGGGTTCGAGAATATGCAGACATGATCTTCTATCAGTAATCAACAGCGGGGTCTGGAAACCCATATTGACTCCCACACATTCAATGATGATCATATCGGATGAACCACGATGCCAGGATTCAACCAATCCCATATATATATTCCCTTCGTCTCGCGATATTTTACTTGCCCGAGATTCGATCGTCGGTACCGTCATACCTAGTTCAATCTCGTTCACAGCAAGTACTTTACTCGTTCCGTAATCCGATTCACTTTGTGATTAAATCCTTAACCACATGCTTGCAAGAGGTGTTGATATCGATTACCGAGTGGGCCCAAAGTATATCTCTCCGACTTGGGAGGGACAAATCCCATCTCGATACATGCAACCCAACAGATACTTTCCGATCACCTGAGAGACACCTTTATGATCACCCTCTCATAGGATGACGTTTGATGACCTCAAAGCTTTCTTCCGATACCAGGGAGTTGTATTATCTCATGGTCTAAGGAATACAATATTTGACATAAGAAAAGCTTTGCAAAGACGAACACGATGACACGATCTAATTGCTTCGCTTAGTTTGGGTCTGTCCACCATATCATTCTCCCAATGATATGATCTCATTATTAATCGACAACTCATGTCCATGGCTAGGAAACCTTAACCATCATTAATCAATGAGCTAGTCCATAGAGGCGTACTAGGTACACGGTGTTGTTCACAAACCACACAAGTATTAAAGTTTCCGCTTAATACAATTCTAGCATGGAATATAAACATTATTATGAACAAGAATTATAATAATAACATCTTTATTATTGCCTCTAGGGCATAATTCCAACAGTCTCCCACTTGCACTAGAGTCAATAATCTAGTTTACATCTGGCAACAATCTCACACCCATGGCACTGAGGTGCTGATCATGTTTTACACGTGGAAGAGGTTTAGTCAATGGATCTGCGACATTCAGATCTGTATGTACTTTGCTAATCTTCAGATCTCCATCTGCTATATAATCTCGGATTATATGAAACTTGCGGTTGATATGCTTGGTCTTTGGATGATATCTTGGTTCCTTAGCGAGTGCTATGGCGCCAGTGTTTTCACACAATATCTCCAGTGGGTCCAATGCACTTGGAACCACTCCAAGCTCAGTGATGAAGTTCCTGATCCAAACTCCTTCACTTGACGCTTCTGCAGCAGCCATGTATTCCGCTTCTACTGTAGATCCCGCGATCACGCTTTGCTTGCAGCTTCTCCAGCTCACAGCTCCTCCATTCAAAATATAAACGTATCCTGTCTGAGATTTAGAATCATCCTTGTCGGTGTCGAAACTAGTGTCGACGTAACCTTTTACGACGAGCTGTTCATCACCCCCATAGACTAAGAACATTTCTTTAGTTCTATTTAGGTACTTTAGGACGTTCTTCACGACTGTCCAGTGTTCCACTCCTGGATCACTTTGATATCTGCTCGTCAAACTAAGAGCATTGGACATATCCGGTCTAGTACACAGCATGGCATACATGATAGAACCTATGGCCGAGGCATAAGGCACTTTGCTCATAGCTTCCCTATCATTTACCGTAGCTGGACACTAAGCCTTGCTCAATATCTTACCTGACAACATAGGCACGGAACCTTTCTTTGCCTTATCCATTCTGAACCTTTTTAAAACTTTGTCTAGGTATGTACTCTGGCTTAAAGCTATCAGGCGTCTTTGTCTATCTCTATAGATTTTGATGCCCAATATATAAGCAGCTTCACCTAGGTCTTTCATTGAAAAACACTTGTTCAAATAACTCTTCACATCGTTAAGCCTGTTAATGTCATTTCCAATAATCAATATGTCATCCACATATAGTACCAGAAATGTCACCGAGCTCCCACTCACTTTCTTGTAGATACAAGCTTCGCAGCAATTTGGAACAAATCCAAAGCTCTTGATCACTTGATCAAAACGAAGGTTCCAACTCCGAGATGCTTGCTTTAGTCCATAAATGGAACGCTGAATTTTGCATACTTTATCAGCATCCTTAGGATCGACAAAACCTTCGGGTTGCATCATATACAACTCTTCATCAATGTTTCCATTGAGGAACGCAGTCTTGACATCCATCTGCCATATTTCATAATCATGAAACGCAGCAATTGCTAATAAAATCCGAATGGACTTAAACATCGCTATGGGAGAGAAAGTCTCATCGTAGTCAACACCTTGAACTTGTCGAAAACCTTTCGCAACAAGCCGTGCTTTATAGACGGTAACATTACCATCCGCGTCCGTTTTCTTCTTGAAGATCCATTTGCACTCAACGGCCTTTCGGTCTCTAGGAGGGTCCACCAAAGTCCATACTTGGTTTTCGCTCATGGATCCCAATTCGGATTTCATGGCTTCTAGCCATTTCTCAGAGTCTGGGCTCATCATCGCTTCCTCATAGTTCGTAGGTTCACTGTCTTCTACCAACAAGACAGTAAAGACAGGGTTGCCGTACCACTCAGGAGGGGCACGCGACCTTGTCGACCTGCGACGTTCAGTAGCAGCATCGTCCGAAGCTTCATGATCCTTGTCATTAGCTTCCTCTATTGTTGGTGCAGGCGACACTGGAACAATTTCAGGTGCTGCGCTACTCTCCAACTCAAGAGAACGTTCAATAACCTCGTCTAGCTCTACTTTCCTCCCACTCACTTCTTTCGAGAGAAACTCCTTCTCAAGAAAGGAACCGTTCTTTGCGACAAACACTTTGCCTTCGGTTCTGTGATAGAAGGTATACCCAATAGTTTCCTTAGGGTATCCTATGAAGACGCATTTCTCCGCTTTGGGTTCGAGCTTGTCCGGCATCAACTTCTTGACGTAAGCTTCACATCCCCAAACTTTAAGAAACGACAACTTAGGTTTAGCACCAAACCATAGTTCATACGGTGTCGTCTCAATGGATTTAGATGGTGCCCTATTTAAAGTGAATGCAGCGGTTTCTAATGCATAACCCCAAAATGATAACGGCAAATCAGTAAGAGACATCATCGATCGGACCATATCTAATAGGGTTCGATTCCGGCGTTCAGACACACCATTGCGCTGTGGTGTTCCGGGTGGCGTGAGTTGCGAAACGATTCCGCTTGCTTTAAGATGCGTGAGAAAATCATAACTCAAATATTCACCTCCACGATCGGATCGTAGAAACTTAATTTTTCTGTTACGATGGTTCTCCACTTCATTCTGAAATTCTTTGAACTTTTCAAACGTTTCAGATTTATGTTTCATTAAATAGACATACCCAGATCTACTTAAGTCATCGGTAAAAGTGAGAAAATAGCAATATCCACCGCGCGTCGAAATACTCATCGGTCCGCATACATCGCTATGTATGATTTCCAACAAGTCCGTTGCTCGCTCCATCATACCGGAGAACGGGGTTTTGATCATCTTACCCATGAGGCATGGTTCGCATGTGTCAAATGATTCAAAATCAAGAGACTCCAAAAGTCCATCAGAATGGAGTTTCTTCATGCGCTTTACTCCAATATGACCTAGACGACAGTGCCACAAATAAGTAGTATTATCACTATCTACTTTGCATCTCTTAGCCTCAATGTTATGGATGTGTGTTTCATCCCTTTCGAGATTTAGAAGAAATAAACCATTCACAATAGGTGCATGACCATAAAAGATGTTACTCATATAAATAGAACAACCATTATTCTCCGATTTAAATGAATAACCATCTTGCAATAAACAAGATCCAGAAATAATGTTCATGCTCAACGCAGGCACATAATAACACTTATTAAGGTTTAAAACTAATCCCGAAGGTAAAACTAAGGAGAGCGTGCCGACGGCCATCACATCAACTCTTGATCCGTTGCCAACGCGCATCGTCACCTCATACCTCGCAAGCCGCCGTCTATTCCGTAGCTCCTGTTTCGAGTTACAAATATTAGCAACTGAACCGGTATCAAATACCCAGGCACTACAACGAGGGCTAGTAAGGAAAACATCAATAACATGTATATCAAATATACCTTTGATGGTGCCAGCCTTCTTGTCCGCTAAGTACTTCGGACAGTTGCGCTTCCAGTGACCCTTGTCCTTGCAATAGAAGCACTCAGTGTCCGGCTTAGGACCAGACTTGAGCTTCTTCTCAGCAGGGGCAGTGCGCTTGCCGCCGCCCTTCTTGAAGGGCTTCTTTGCTCCCTTACCTTTCTTGAAGGTGGGCTTGTTAACCATCAACACATGATTATCCTTTTTGATGTCCACCTCCGCAGCCTTCAGCTTTGCGAAGAGCTCGGTGATCGTATTAGTGGAACCAATCTGATTATGAGTCACTACAAAAATTTTGTAGCTGGGAGGGAGTGATTGCAGAACCCTGTCAATCTTGAGCTCCTCTGGAATCGTGCATTCCAGTTGCTCAAGGTGTTGAGTGTAGCCCGTCATCTTAATGGCGTGCTCACTAACGGAACTCCCTTCCTCCATCTTGCAGTTAAAGAACTTCTCAGAGATCTCATATCTCTCAGAGCGGGCCTGAGTCTGAAACATGGTTTTCAGCTCTTCGAGAATCTCAAAGGGCCCGGGATAGTTTTCAAAACGATTTTGAAGTTCCGGTTCCATAGCAAACAACATGGTGCTCTTAATCACACTATAATCATCTTTGCGCGACTGATAGACAGTTTTCTCATCAGCCGGCGCAGTTGCAGCAGGGGGGTCACCTAACGCTTTCCCAAGGACATAGTCCTTTTGACCGCCAGAGAGAATGATTCTTAGATTGCGGAACCAATTGGTGAAGTTAGACCCATTGTTTCTAAGCTTTTCCTTCTCAGCAAAAACGTTGAAGTTGAAGTTGGACTTAGCCATTTGAACTACAGTATTTGCAAGTACAAATTATACTATGTTCATGATAACTAGTTCAACTTTTAATCAAATTACTAGATGAACTCCCACTAAATTCAACATCCCTCAAGTTGTTTAGTGAACACGATCCAAATTCACCACACCTAATCCGATCTTCACGAGAAGAGATGTGGTTTCAATGGTGGACAACGAAGTGTCAATCATATCATTCATATGACTCATGCTTAACCTTTCGGTTCATGTGTTCCGAGGCCATGTCTGTACATGCTAGGCTCGTCAAGTTAGACCCAAGTATTTCCGCGTGTGCAAAACTGGCTTGCACCCGTTGTATGTGAGCGTAGAGTCTATAGCACCCGATCATCACGTGATGCTTGGACACGACGAACTTTCGCAATGGTGCATACTTGGGGAGAACACAGTTTTTATCTTGATCTTTAAGTGAGGAATCATCTTATAATGCTACCGTCGCGATCTAAGCATAATAAGATACATAAAAGGATAAACATCACATGCATATAACTTTATGTGACATGGTATAGCCAATCTTCGTGCAATGATCTCCATCTTGTGCGTGCCGGCATGATCTCCATCACTCCACCATGATTGCCTCCACCACGAATAGCAACTACAACTATTGCTAACTACTTAGCGATAAAGTGAAACTATTACATGGTGTATAAGAAGTTGACACACAGGCCATACACAATTATAAAGACAACCATATGGCTCCTGCCGGTTGTGTACTCATCGACATGCAAGTCGTGAAACATTACAAAACATGATCATCACATACATTATACACATCACATCTTGGGCCATACCATATCACAGAAAACACTCCCTGCAAAAACAAGTTAGACGCCTCTACTTTGTTGTTGCATGTTTTACGTGGCTTATGGGAGTAGATGTTAAGAACGATTCTTACCTACGGAAAGCCACAACGGTGATATTATGGTTGCCAAACTCCGGTGTTAATCCCATGACAACTATAGTGAGAGAAACTGGCATCCACCAGCCGCATGTGTGGAACAAGCCACACGTCAAGTGCGGAGCCGGTCTCGCGAACGACGTCACGCAAGGTTGGCCTGGACTGCTTCAATCTCACTATCCTGTGTCATAAGAAGAACACAAACAAGAGGCTTGCAACATAAAACATCAACGCCCGCAACAACCATGTTGCGTTCTACTCGTGAAACACATCTACGCATAGATCTAGCTCTGATACCACTGAAGGGTTTCGCGGCATAGTAAATCAAAATTTTCTACGGATGCGAACAGAGGGAAAGCCAAGATCTAATCTAGGAGATGCAAACAACGAGAGATATTGGATTAGATCTTCATACCCTTGAAGATTCGCACAGCGGAACGTTCATCGGAACGTGGGTGATGTAGTCGTACTCGCTTCTCCTCCTCGCGATCCGATCCGATCTAGCACCACAAGTGGCGGTGCCTCCATGAGATGCACACGTGCAGCACCTCGACATCTCCTCCTTCCTCGGACCAGCAAGTATGGTGGAGAGACGGATTGGATCTACAACACGACGGCGTGGTGTATATGGTGGAGAGTTTCTGTAGCAGGGCTTTGCCTACACGCAGTCGGGAGGGAGAGAGAGAGAGGAGGGCAGCATGACGGCTAGCTCTTGGAGGGGAAGGTGTGTGTGTGTGTGGGGGGGGGGGTGGTGCGCCCCCATCCCTCTTTATATAGAGGGGTGGGTGGCTGCCCTAGCCCCTCCCCCAAGTCCAAACTGGCGGCCCCAAAGGAGGAAGAGTGGGGGGCAAGGAAACCCCCCCTTCTAGAAGCTCTATCTAGGGTTTAAACCCTCTTTGGCCGGCTGGGCCCTATGGGGCCTTGTGCCCCTGGCCCAATGCGGACAGGCACTCCCTCATAGGCCCATGCCCCCTCCCGGAAGGTGGGGCCACGTTGGTCCCCTTCCGGAAGGTTCTAGAAGCTTCCGGTACAATACCGATTAACCCGGAACAATTCCGAACTCCAAAAACTGCACTGCCTTATATGAATCTTATTCCCCGGACCACTCCGGAACCTCTCGTGATGTCCCGGATCCCATCCGAGACTCCGAACAAAAAACTCATAAACCAATTATCCAATCTATCCTAGCGTCGAGACACGTTAAGTGTGTGACCCTGCGGGTTCGAGAATATGCAGACATGATCTTCTATCAATAATCAACAGCGGGGTCTGGAAACCCATATTGACTCCCACACATTCATCGATGATCATATCGGATGAACCACGATGCCAGGATTCAACCAATCCCATATATGTATTCCCTTCGTCTCGCGATATTTTACTTGCCCGAGATTCGATCGTCGGTACCGTCATACCTAGTTCAATCTCGTTCACAGCAAGTACTTTACTCGTTCCGTAATCCGATTCACTTTGTGATTAACTCCTTAACCACATGCTTGCAAGAGGTGTTGATATCGATTACCGAGTGGGCCCGAAGTATATCTCTCCGACTTGGGAGGGACAAATCCCATCTCGATACATACAACCCAACAGATACTTTCCGATCACCTGAGAGACACCTTTATGATCACCCTCTCATAGGATGACGTTTGATGACCTCAAAGCTTTCTTCCGATACCAGGGAGTTGTATTATCTCATGGTCTAAGGAATACAATATTTGACATAAGAAAAGCTTTGCAAAGACGAACACGATGACACGATCTAATTGCTTCGCTTAGTTTGGGTCTGTCCACCATATCATTCTCCCAATGATATGATCTCATTATTAATCGACAACTCATGTCCATGGCTAGGAAACCTTAACCATCATTAATCAATGAGCTAGTCCATAGAGGCGTACTAGGGACACGGTGTTGTTCACAAACCACACAAGTATTAAGTTTCTGCTTAATACAATTCTAGCATGGAATATAAACATTATCATGAACAAGAATTATAATAATAACATCTTTATTATTGCCTCTAGGGCATAATTCCAACATGTTTCCATTTCCTTGGTGCTAGTCTTCCTAGGGGTGCTCTTTTGGGGGTCCTCCTTGTGGGGGTGCTCTTTTTTGCTGGTGTTCTTCCTCTTAACGCGACTGACTATGCTGGCTATGCAGGCAATTGGAACATCATCAGGATCAAAGTTATCCCAGTAAGTCTCTATAGGCTTGGTAACAATCATCACAAGGTGGCTTTTTAATGACTTAAAAGAAATGATTAAATCAACAATAACTTTCACTGTATGCTCGTTATGTTCCTTTGAGGAATACCACACCAATTGTGCTTCCTGGGAGGAGCCCTAGTCTACATTCACACGTAATCGCTTTGAACATGTCGGTTATTTCTATCACAATAGATCAAACTTATCAATTGTTATATCTTGTGCTTCAACAGTTGAAAGAGCATGTGGGCCCCTATGTGTGGTTTTGGTAATTAATGAAAATTTCTATGGACTAATGTTTGCATTAAGTTTCACTTGTAGGAATTGTCCATTGGCATCGCTTGGAGCATGTGTTGGCTTCGAGGTAGAAGAAATGAAGAAGAAGCAATGTCCAAGGGCTTTGGGACTATTGGAATCATGTAGAAGAAGAAGAATGAAGAAAAGAATATCAAGAGTGTCTTAAATAAGAATATGGCGTTCCTCGTGTGTATCTTAAAGACATCATCCAAATGAAGTTAGGAGAAATGAAGTGTAAGCTAAGGATGCACCATCTCTAGAAGATCTCATGCTTGAATCTTGCCATCCTCGATGATCATGGATCAATGAAGACAAGTTCTAAGAAAGTGTTTCCCCATGTGTATGGGGGAGAAATTCGCAAGTCTTCATTAAGAGGGCGCGAGCAAGAGCAATCAAGAAAGATGTTCCATCTTAAGGAGTACAAGATCGTCTACATCAAGCTCAAGTGGAATGCTTAAGGAAAAGGTATGATCTTGATAGGTTTTCCATTTTACCGGTCTCATGTTGGGAGACTAGGTCTAGGATAGATAGTCGGACTATCAAGAGGGGATCTTGAGTGAGTAACACGATCGTATCTTTCAGAGTGAGATCAAACCTTTGCATACTTAGCATCATATTTCGTGGTTGTTATTTGGACCTTATCCAAGTGAGGTTCTAGAGCTTGTAGTAATCTTCATAACAAGCTCTAATTCATCAAAATCAGATTTCCCTTGTATATCTTATTGCATTTTTTATCTTGGAGATTTTTTTGGATCCACACCAAGGGAGGTATCTCACATAATAATACATGATATTTTCTCCCTTGGTGGTATCCAATATTTCTACACTTCATTATCTTTCCAACAAAATTGGTTTCATCCGGTTTGGAGTTTGGTCGCTCGAGTTATAGCATCTTTTGCTGCTGCCAGAACTACCACTCGTGTTTGGTAATACTGCTCGACTGTGTTAGTACTGCTCGGCGATACCGGTCACATCTGAATCTAGCAGCGAGCTAGGATTCCTCCACTGGAATGTCTGGTACCTCTTTCCAGTACTACCGGTCAGCGGTGGTACCGCTTCGTGGCCCGGAACTACTGGTAAGCGGTAGTACCGCCCTTGGGTCCAGCACTACCGGTGGCCCATGAGATGGTTAAACTCCTTGGTTTTCCTCGTAGGCTCACCCGACTGCTCGCATTGGTACCTGGCCGTTAGTACCGGGATTCTCTGGTACTACCGCTACCAAGTACGGTACTATCGGTCGTCACAGCAGCCCAACGGGCAGATTTCGGGGCCCCCTATAAAAGAGGCCCTTCTTATCCATTGGACTTTATCGCTTTGAGCTCTTTGACCCCTCCATTGTTGATTTCCTTTAGCTTGCTTCCTCCCTCTCCCTCTCATGATTCTTATATACTTTGAAGGAAAAGAGAGAGGGGATCTAGATCTACAATCCCACCAATCCATCTTTCCTCTAGTGTTCTTCCTCTCTCATTCCCCCATAGATTTTGTAGCCTTGGTGGAATTTGGGAGTGAAGGATTTCCCATTGCATTAGGTGCATCCTCCTCGGAGGATTTGGTTGGTGAAATCAAGATGCTTGTTTCTCTTGGGTTCTTGGAACCATAGATGGTGTAGTGGCCTTGGTGGTGATTATTGGGAGCCTCCAATTAAGTTGTGGAGATTGCCCCAATCTTGTACGAGATTGGTGACCACCCTCAAGTGTCTCATAGTGGATCGGGTGCTTTCCGTGCGGGGGGTGCTCGGGAGAATAGGTTGAGGCCTCTTGTGGCACTGGTGGTCTTAGTACTGCACACCCCTCCAATGAGACGTACTCCTTGTTGGGAGGAACTCAGTAAAACATCGTTGTCTCCGCGTGCCTCGGCTATCTCTATACCCGAGGCCCTTTACTTATTCATTTTATATTGTGATAGCCTTCGTGCTTGAAGTAATCTTTCTTGCTATCACTTTGTTGCTTGTCTTGCTTAGTAATAGTTGTTGGTGCATATAGGTGAACCATAGTATATATAGGATTTGTCCTTGACAAAAGAAAACACTAGTTTTATTCCGCCTTTGTTAAGCTCATCTCGTAAAAGTTTTTAACCGCCTATTCACCCCTCCCCCCACGCTAGGCGGCATCTGTGATCTTTCAACAGTGTTGTGTACCATCATCAAGAATTACAGTGTACTTTTGTACATTGACCACAACTTCTAATCAACCATCACTAGGTTCAATAACAACAACATCACCAGTATAAGGTTGGAGAACTTTATCATCAACATCATTACCATGGTAAACTTCAGTAGCAGAAGCAGCTGGACAAGCAGGTAGAAGACTAGTAGCAGTAGACAAAACATTATCAGATGTACGAGCAGGCAGGAGACTAAGAGTAACATACAAAACATTATCATTTGTACGAGCGTAGGACCTGGCGAGTAGCAAGCAATGGCTTAGATACGGACTTGTGTTATGGTTAGGGTTTGTTGATCTAGCTAAGTATCTAGATCATCCTACATTTGATGAACTCATTCCGCCTCCCTTGTATTTGTGAACTCTTTGATGATAAAATCTATGGTGCTAGGTCAGTTTTTAAATATCCAGTTCATATTTCCAGCATGTGTTCTTGTATAAGACTTCAGAAAAGGAGAACCAGTTTCCACCTCCCCGATCCGTTATATCCGGGTTTGGTTTATCCCGCACTTACTAGAGATGATCTTAGAAGCTATCATATTA
Source organism: Avena sativa (assembly GCA_916181665.1). NCBI lineage: Eukaryota > Viridiplantae > Streptophyta > Magnoliopsida > Poales > Poaceae > Avena > Avena sativa. Next base: position 58,166,608 of record OV702283.1, on the reverse strand, counting down.
GCTCGTCTTTGCCGGCTGAATAATTTTAGCCAAAGCATGTATGTGTGCCTTAGGTCTTGCTTCTGGTCTGATGGGTCAGATCCTTGCCTCTGGGTTGCTCCGTGTTCTTCCTATTGAATGAACTAGATAAAATCCCGTGCAATGCTATGGGACATGAGTGTTAAGAACACATGTCAAGCACATGTAGAGAATGCAAGTAGCAACACCGATTGCAATTATAGGGGTATTTTTATGCAAACACATAGTTCGTCTTGACACATGTAATCTCAAGTTCTACAAAATGCTTCAGGAATGAGGAGATGGACCACTCTATCCATGGTTTCGCTTGTTGCAGAAATAAAATCTCTCTTTCATAGCTTTGAAGAAGTTTCGGTGCGATTGGTACGACGAACGGCAAATGAAGCTGCTCATCGAATGGCTAAAGAAGGCTGCGAAAATAAATTGTGTAAGGTGTGGTTTAGTGTGGCACCTGATTGTATTGTGAACCAGATTGGTCTAGACTCTGTTATGGCTTGAAATGAAATCGTAGCATTTTGATCTAAAAAAAGATTTGAGGCTTATTGTAATCTGCACAAAATACAGTCAAATTAAACTTTTATTTAACTTTTTCAAGCCAGTAGCTTCCGACCATATTCTGGTGTGTTGGATCAATCACTATTAACAAACTATAATATAATTCTCAAAAAAGCTATGCTATACACAAAAAGGTAGCAGCATTAGCTTGTTATATTATACATGTATATTGTGCTTCTTCCTCCCAAGTTTCTTATAGGCTCGCATAAATTATAGCATTTCTCAGAGGATTGAGTTGATTAAGACACATGGTTGATATAGATCATAGATATATTATGTGTGAATACATATGTGTTTTGAAGGATTTATCGGCGAGGAGGATTTACATATATATGAAGAAAATCATCAGTTAATATAAGACGCAGGATGGGTTAAGCATCTCGTAGTAAACTTAAATAAATTATAAAAGTTTGGGATCTGTAAATTTGTCTTCACATTGCTCTGGTTTAGTTCAAAATTATTCCAAATCAAAGAACATAAGTAAAATATGCATCATTCCTTCAAATTGTAACACTTGAGGTGGTACCATGAAATAGACTGGGAAAATATTAAATGAAGAAATCGAGAAAAATCAAATCAAGATTTAGTTTCACATTATTTTCTTAAGTTACAATCTGTTCCTGATGACTGGCCCTGCCTCTGTAGGTTCCAGCCTCTGGACGTGACAAGGCTGCACCTCCTTCTGCGGGTATTGAGCAGACAAGCAATCAGACAAAGAACCAAACCAAATCACCTAACACCAAATAAAGACTAAAGATATAGAGTTGGGTGTGGCTTTACCTAGATCTCATCGTAGAGGAGCCACGACGGTCCACCTCTTCTCAGCACATGGAGGTGAGCTGGTCATCAATGGCAACCGCCGATGTTGGGATGTATATGAGCGGCCACAGGGCGCCATTGGCAGAAGTGGTGTCTAGAGAGGATTGCACACCCAAGAAGAAAACGAAATCACCATAACATGCCATGGTTCATTGTGTCGTGCTATGAAAAGAACTGTCTCGTTGTGCTATTAGATGATGCTACAGATTGCTGAAGAAAGATGTATCAGAGCTTAATGATTTGATGGTGAAAAAAATGCATCACCACTCCAATGGACAACGTCATATTGTTTTGAAGGAACTCCGTTAAAATTGCATCACCAATAAAAAGGGACTTACTAATTTGATGGGGTGGCAATGGAAAAGTGAATTGGCAACTACTAAAAAGATTTAACTCGTACAAAAATAGTACATGGCAAATGGAAAATCAACACGTTATCGTTACGAATTGAATTTTATGTACAAAAGTATATAAAGAAATAATTTGAAAACTTGAAATCGATCAGAATTTGAAAGGTAAATAGACATGTATATAAGGTATTGCAAATCTGAACTGAGTGTACAAAGAAAATTAATGTTGAGACTCGCGAGGCATGTGCAAGAATATATGAAAATCGACTACAATAGAGATTAGTGTAACAATGGGGCTGCTCGATGGCACAGTTCCTCTCCCTCTGCCTCTATTTATATATACAAGGACTTGGAGTCCAAGTCAAGATTTACAAGGATTGTTACACAAGAAATATCCCTAACTAATTCTAGTTAGCCGCACGGGAGGATGTCTCCCTAACACGCCCCCCGCAGTCTGAACTCGGTGCTTCGCCGACATGAAGAATGGACCGAAACTCATGAAATAAGGCGGACGGTAGACCCTTAGTGAAGATGTCAGCAAACTAGGAACTGGAGGGAACATGGAGCACACGCAGAGCACCAAGGGCCACCTTCTCACGCACAAAATGTATATTAAGTTCGATATGCTTGGTATGCCGATGCTGTACTGGGTTGGCAGAGAGGTAAACAACGCTCACGTTATCACAGTAGACAATCGTAGCACTGTCAAGGGGCCGCCAGAGCTCCTGCAGAAGATTATGGAGCCAACAGGTCTCGCCGACGGCAGTAGCAACATCACGGTATTCAGCCTCAGCACTAGAACGTGACACGGTGGGCTGCCGACGAGATGACCAAGATACCAAGTTGTCACCCAAGAACACACAGTACCCTGACGTAGACCGGCGAGTATCTGAACATCCTGCCCAATCAGCATCCGAGTAGGCAATGAGAGAGTGAGAGGTGGAGGAGTGAAGAGTAAGACCGTGATCGAGAGTCCCTTTGAGGTAGCGAAGAATTCTTTTGACAATGAGAAGGTGGGGTTCACGGGGATCGTGCATGTGAAGACAAACTTATTGGACAACATAAGAGATTTCAGGCTGAGTTAGAGTCATGTATTGAAGAGCGCCGGCTAGACTGCGGTAGAGAAAGGGATCGGCCACATGAGAACCAGTAGAGGCAGGAAGTTTTGCTTTGGTATCGACGGGTGTGGAGGACGGATGGCAGTCACTCATGCCTGCACGGTTGAGGATCTCAAGTATATATTGTCTTTGAGAGAGGTGAAGAGAATGGGGGTGACGAGTGACAGAGACGCCGAGAAAATGATGAAGAGGACCGAGGTCTTTCATGGCAAATTCACGACTGAAAGTGTCAATGATAGAGTGGAGAAAGGAAGTGGTGGATGTTGTGAGAACGATGTCATCGACATAGAGAAGTAGGTAAGCGATTTCGGAGCCGCGATGGAGAGTGAAAAGAGAGTTGTCAGATTTGGATTCAAAGAAACCAATGGAACCAGCAAAGGTAGCAAATCGTTGAAACCAAGCCCGAGGGGCCTATTTGAGACCGTAGAGTGATTTGAGGAGACGACACACGTGAGTGGGATGAGAAGGATCGATGAACCCCGAGGGTTGCTGGCTGTAGACTTCTTTGGAAAGATTGCCGTGAAGAAAGGCGTTTTTGACATCGAGTTGATGATAGGCCAATGTTGAGACACAGCGAGAGAGAGAACGACGCGGATGGTGGCTGGTTTGACGACGGGACTGAAAGTCTCGTCGAAGTCAATGCCAGGTTGCTGTGTGAAACCACGAACGACCCAGCGTGCCTTGTGACGAGCAAGAGATCCATCGGAATTGAATTTGTGACGGAAAATCCATTTGCCAATTATGATGTTGGCACCGGGAGGGGGAGGAATGAGAGTCCAGGTTTGGTTTTGGAGAAGAGCGTCATATTCTTCCTGCATGGCTTGGCGCCAGGAGGGATCACGAAGGGCAACTAAATAATTATGAGGAATAGGGGAAGAGACGATAGAGGAGAGATTTAGTTTATCGACGGGAGGTGGGAGTCTACCAGTGGTGCTACGAGTACGATGGATGATGGGTGGTGGTAAGGAGGTAGAGGGTGGCGGCGCAGGAGGGAGTCGAGTGTACACATGAGGGAAGCTAGGCCGCTGTGTTGCCGCGTCAGGAAACGAGGCGGCGGAAGGCTGCCGTGGGGGCGCGGTAGGAGAAGGGGCTGCCGCGGCAGGAGAAATGGTGGCGGCAGGCTGCTGTGGGCTTGTGGCGATAGAATTTTCTGCCGCGGCAGAGGGTGGGGTGGGAGGTGGTGGTGCTGACATGGGTATGTTGGGAGGGATTGGGAGGAGTTGGGGATCTATGGGGTCAAGATTGGTAGGTGGTGTGGATGGCTATGTGGTGGATGCGTCAGGAAAAGTATGTTCATCGAACGTAACATGGCGGGATATTAGGATGCGTCGGGAGGACAAGTCGAGACACCGATAGCCTTTGTGACGGGATGGATAGCCGAGAAAAACAGATTTGGTGGCGCGTGGGGCGAGTTTGTTTGGACTAGTGGAGGATACGTTTACGTAGCAGAGACAACCAAACACGCGCAGGTGATCATAGGATGGATGTGTACCATAAAGGGTGAAGTGTGGGGTTTTTCTACGGAGGGTTGTTGTGGGACGAAGATTGAGAAGGTGAGTGGCGGTATGGAGGGCCTCGGCCCAAAAATTGGGAGGCATGGAGGCTTGGAAGAGAAGGGAGCGGATAACATCATTGATGGTGCGAATGGCTGGTTCGGCTTTACCGTTTTGTTGGGAAGTGTAGGGGCAGGAAAAACGAAAAAGGGTTCCATGGGATTGAAAGAATGAATTTAGTTTAATGTTGTCAAATTCTTTTCCATTGTCGCATTGGATAGTTAGAATAGGGATATTGAAGTGAGTGGTAAAAAAGGCACGAAAATTAACGAATGTGGTAAAGACATCGGATATCTTACGAATAGGAAAGCTTCAGAAGTAATGAGAAAATCATCGATAATGACTAGATAATAAGCAAAACCAGACATGCTGAAAATTGGGGATGTCCATAGATCACAATGTAAAAGTTCAAATGGTCGAGTAGTAGACGATTGTGACAACGAAAATGGTAGCCTAAGATGTTTCTGGAGGGTAGTGATGGCGTGGAGATTTGGCCGGGGTGTCCAAGGTGGTGATGCCAGAGGTCGTGGGAGATGGTGGCGAGGAAGGCGGCAGCGTAGGCAGGTGGGTTGACGGTGTAGAGAGGACCCGGGATGTTACATCGGAGAATCACGATCCAGCTGGGAAGAGCCTTCACAGAAAAACCAAGCCGATCAAATTCGATGGTGCAATGATTATCGAGACAGAACTGACGAACAAATATGAGATTTTTGATGATTTATGGAACTAGGAGTATATTGCGAAGATAAAGAGGTTTAGTGAGAGTATTGAGAGTTTGGGAACCGACGTGAGTGACAGGAAGAGTTGTACCATTGCCGACGGTGACAAATTGTGATGAGGATGGAAAGAGGGATTGGAAATTACCAGGATCGGATGCCATGTGAGAGGATGCACCAGTGTCCATGTGCCAGTCGCCGCCGGGGAGCTGCAGGTTGTTGAGGGCAGCGAGGAGAGTCGGGTCGATCTGCAGTTGCTGGTTAGAGGTTGGGGCGTAGGAGCCTTGGGCGGTGTACGCCTATGGTGTCATGCTGGGGCGTGGACCGAGGAGGCCTGGAGACGGCGCCTGCCATGCCGTCGGTGGGCGAGGCTGCCACGGTGTCGATGGAGGTGGCTGCCACGGGGCCTGCTGAAGCTGAGCACGAGTAGGGGCCCCCGTCCAGGGGTTGAACTGCCAGGGGTTTTCGCGGCCGCGCCCACGTCCACGCCTGCTGCCACGTCCACGACCTCCGCTTCAGAAGTTGTTGGTGAAGTAGTTGGTGCCGCGGCCGTCGGCGCGATCGCTTCCGAAGGGAGCAGGCGATGAGCGGTCGCCCCGAAGGGAGCATGCGAAGAGCGATCGCCAGGAGGGGGGGGCGCGTCTGAAGAAACGAGGGGAACGACACCTGAAAGGGGAGAAACGAACGCAGATGGGCGTAAGTATCGTTAAGGCCACAGAGGAGCGTCAGAACCAGCATCTCGTCGCTGATGGGCTGGCTGGCGTCAGTGAGGGAGTCGGCGAGGTTCTTGAGTTTGGCGCACTAGTCGCTAATGGAGAGATCGCCCTGTGGCGTGTTGCGGAAGTCAGCCTCGAGCTGGATGGCGCGGTGCTTCTTGTTATTACGGAAGAGATTCTCGATGGCGTCCCAGATGGTGCGTGCGGTAGATCCGGGACGTGACGATGCCGAGGAGGTCGTTGTCGATGGAGCCGTAGATCCAGGAGAGCACGGTGTAGTCATCACGACCCCAAGCAGAGGTGGGTGTATGAGGGAGTGGCCTCGCCGGTAACATGGGTGGTGAGACCGTAGCGGCCCGAGGGAGATGAGGAAGAGCTCCCTCCAGCTTGTGTAGTTTTCGTCGGTGAGGCTGAGGGTGATCGGCACATGGAGCTTGATTGAGGTGGCGTAGGTGGAGAGGCTGGTGGTGGTGGGTTCGGTTGGGTTAGGGTTTAGGGGAGAGGTGTGGCCGACCGAAGGGGAGATGGCGGCGGCGTTGTTGGTGGCGGCGATTTGGTGGTTGAGGGAGGCTTCGCGGTCATCTAGGGCTTTGGCACGGGCCTCGAGCTCGCGCTCCTTGGCTGCGATCTCGTCGGGAGTCATGGTGGGAGAGGTGAGGGAGGCTGGCGGCTAGGGTTGGAGGAGAGAGGTGGGTGTGGCGGCTAGGGTTTTGGGAGGGAGGGGTTTAGGCATCGGGGGAGGGGGGAGGCAGGGTGGATGGCCTGCTCTGATACCATGTAACAATGGGGCTGCTCGATGGCACACTTCCTCTCCCTCTCCCTCTATTTATATACACAAGGACTTGGAGTCCAAGTCAAGATTTACAAGGATTGTTACACAAGAAATATCCCTAACTAATTCTAGTTAGCCGCACGGGAGGATGTCTCCCTAACAATTAGCTAACAAATATGCACAAACCTGTCCGCAGTTCAAGATATCCAAAAGGATGAGTTCATCCAGCTGTATGTGACACATACACCCTACAGCAAAAAAACATACCCACAATTTTTATGAACAAAATGGCAGAAAGATAATACTTTTTACAAAAAATCTAGAGAAAGTGAAAAACAGAAGAAGACGAGAATAGATCGGATGGAACCTGCTCTTTTTTAGAGATTGAGGATTGATATCACGGTTGAGGCCATGCTCCTGTTCCTTGACCTTGGTGCGGTGGCAATCTAAAAGTATAATAGGGACACCCCTGGGTGTTATCTTAGTGATTACAACATTTCGGCCCTTGGATCAAGCTTTAGGAGCAAATCTGAACCGTAAACTTACATTTAGTCTTATTTACTCTTGTTGCTAGGTTTGCTGCGTGCACCCTTGATACCCCTATCTTCACACTTCCACTGTGCTATTTTTTGTGGTCTCGCACGTGAGTGTGTATTTTTTCTTCCGTGCCCATTTAGCCGGGTACAGATGGACATAGCAGGGGCAGTGGCTCCTCGCACGAGGAAAAAAATAGAAAACCCTAACCCTAATCGTCGTTTCCGCCCGCATTCTCCCAGCCCCGCCGCCTCGTCTCCTTCCTCCTTCAAAATCCCCTCATACATGGATCCTTCCCCAATCCCCTCCCTCCACTCCTCCTCCCCAGTCCCCTTCCTCCACGTTAGTGTATCTTCCTCTTGCATTGCTCTCCCTCCCATGAAGCCCTGCTAGTCTTGTTTTCCACCACAGCGCAACGACTTCTAACCGATCTGGAGAGAAAGGAGAAGCCAAGGGGGTGCCGCATTGCTGATCAAGATGACATAGGAGATGGGGGTGCGGCGACAGTTGATGGTGACGACACTTGTGGTGAGGAGTCCGATGGGAAAAGAAAGGTGAATGTATGAATGGTTTTAAAGGCGTCACCTAGTCAGAGCGCCTAGGAACTGAAAGATTATGAGTTTGGCAGAATATGATGGATGTATTATTGAGTCTTATGGGCGAGTATATATAGGCGTACAAGGGATAATCTTGGAGTACAAGTCAAGTTAGTATTGTATGTAAACATATCCTAACTCTATCTAAACTATCATAACAACCGTATATGCCTAATACTCTAACACTCCCCCGCAGTCGTAGCGGTAGCGTCGTGAACAACAAAAATGTCGTGGACAGTCAGACTAGAGAGAAACCGAAGTAGAATCTAGTAGGCTGATATCCCCCCATAGTAGAAGCGGGAGTGTCGTAGACGGCGTGTCGCGGCGCAAATGCTTGGACCGTAGAGGAAGCTGATGATGCTCAAGCGAGGTGATAGCCCTTGTGCCGATGTCGAGTGAGCCGAGAGCGTGAGGCAGTGTCGAGGTCGGGGTAGCCGTTGTGAGGGGTCGCCGTGGTCGATGCCGTGGTCGGAGATGCCAGTGTCAAGGTAGCCGCACGTGAAGCCGCATGCGCATAGTACGCGAGGAGGATGACGGAGACGCGTTGAGGGTCCGGGGAGGCTTGCTGAGGATGCTTGCCGAGGGTCTGCGGAGGCTTGCCGAGGGTCGATGCAGTTCAAGCCGTCGAGGACGAGGTGCAGCCATAGTTTTGCCAGAACTAGGCGCACGTCGGGGACGAACGCACACTCCGGTTTTGCCAGAACCAAGTATGCAAAGAAGAACTTGTCGGTGACGCGGTCGAGGCAGTCGTAGAGGAAGGTGTCGATGCCGAAGAAGACTTTGTCGAGGCCGACGAAGACGAGGCGCCGATCCGAGATTGCCAGGCTCGGGGACACTTCGAGGATGAAGGCACGCACCGGTGTTACCAATACCGGGCACGCAAGGGCAGGGACGAAGACATAGAAGGTGGCGAAACCAACGACGGCCTGGAGTGGTCATGTTGGACGTCTAGATTGGAGCGACGGTGGTACTCGAAGTTGGCGAAGAAGAATCCGGCGTGACGAAGACCATGCACATACGACGGTAATCCGCGCCGTAGGAGATGGCGCGGTGGAAATCCGAGGATGTCGGTGCGCGGGGACGGTGAAGTAGACTACGTGCAACGATGCTACGACCTGAGGTGGCGGCATAGTTGCAGGGCGCAAGTCGTTGCAGCGGCTGGAAGACCACCAGCGACGTACACACCAAGGAAGGCGCGTTGGAAGCCGGTAGTTTGGACCAAAGGCGGCGGCACTGCGGCCCAAAGGGGCGACGCAGCAGCGGTCCGTACCTCGATCGATGGTAGGCGCGTGCTCGGGGACGTGCTTGGCGTAGACAAGCGTGGGATCAGTTGATCAGACCGACAGTGCGCCGTATGCGCCATGGCGTGGACGACGCGTAGATCATAGTCGATGGCAGCGTTGTTGGTGAAGTCCCGGACGATGACGACGAAGACGATCCGAGGGAGACGGCCACGACAGCCTTCCAAAGAAGACGTAGCAGCCGGCCGAGATAGATCGTCAATATCGATGGTCGGAGTAGAAGCGCAGCGATACTCTAACAGAAACGTCAAGGCGTTGTGCTCGCCCTAGATTTCCTATCTAAAGCGTCTATTTTGAACTACTAAGGCATCCAAGTCGTCGCTTAGGCGGAGAATGTGTCGGCTCATGTCGAGTTTGGACGCCATGAACATGTCTGCTTGTTCTGTTTCTGAATTGTCTAATTGCTCTGTTTCTGCCCGTGACTACTACTGCTTATGCATGGTCTGTTTGCCCGTGACTGTTGCTGTAGTGGTGTCGCTCTATTATTGTAGTAGTAGCAGATGCTACTAGCATTAGTTGTAGTACTGAGTTGATGAAATAGACAGATACTAGTGTCTAGCTTCTGGCTGTTGGAAATAAGCACGTATGTGTGTATATGTTCGAGGAGTCAGAGTACTATAGGATGCATGTATCAGGTTAGGACTCTTAGCTAGTTACGACTCGGTTAGACTAAATCCTAGTATATACATGCATGAAGTTGTGAAATAAAGATACAAAAGCGGAGTTTCGGTTCGTTGCCGCGACGCGCAGAAAATGGTGTATAGTAGGGCCGAGTTTCGTAGGCACAGTGTTGTACGTGTCGCATTAAGTGGGTCGGGCGGCAGCGGTTTGACGGAGAATAATCTTGTGCCGGTTGAACAAGTTCTTGGAGGGCCTCGTGAAGATGTTGTTCCGGCGGTACATGTTGGGAAACTGGGCCGGTAGAAGTTCATTCGGTGCGGCCTCTATCAGGCTAGGGTTCCTTGTGATATCCAATCCCCTTATAGTTTATAAATAGAGGAGCAATCATTGTACGTGAGTTTTACCGAGAGAAAGATCAATAAAGTTCCTCCCTGTTCTCTGTGTCTTTTTTTGTGTAATCTTGTGTGCCTTCGACTCTAGTCTTCTTCCTCGGGTGTGGAGCAGCCTCGGGACCGGCCAGCCGGCAGGGGTGTTCAACACGTTATCAGCACGTTTCTCTCCGTCGAGCCTGCATCACGCAGGGTTTCGTTGAAGGTAACCTGAATCTGACCGCAAAAATGGATTTGTCTCTCGATTTCCTTTCAAGATTTGCGTTCAGATCTTAGATCAGATTCCATCTAAGGTATGGATTTTCCTTCCCGGGAGTCGAGCTGATCTGCTGTCGCCTACGAACATGAACCACAACGAGGATAATCAAATTGTTGACAACTCGCTTGCAAAATAGATATTGACTATAGTAGGAGAGACAGACACCTGCTATCCACTTATGCAAACTAGTTGCATGTCAAGCGTGGAACAGGTCTCATGTGCGAGGACATGCAAAGTTTGTCCGGGCCGCTTCATCCCACTATGCCACCAATATCCAAAATTACAACAAAGGAGCAACAACATGATCATCATCGTCCACATACTCATATGTGTACTATCCGTGTAAAGCATCTACGCATAGATCCGGCTCTGATACCACTGTAGGGTTCGCAGCATAGAAAACAAAAATTTTCCTACGATGGGAACTATGTACCAAGATCTATCTACTAGATACAAACAACGGGCGGATGTATATCCGTAGAGAACATACCCTTGAAGACCGACAAAGCTTAACGAGTTCAACTCGTGGTTAATGTAGACGATCTCTAGCCGATCTCAAGATCGAGAGAAAGTCCTAGCGCCGCAAATCAGCAGCGCATCCGTGCTCGCACATACGTTCGAGGCACCGAGCAACCTCCGCCTCCTCGCTCCAGCGATGCAGCGGAAGCACAACTCTTTCTTGCCGAATAGCCACCGGGAACATGTATCTCGCTAGTCCGAGACCATGGGGGATAAATTCTAGAGGGGGAGAGAGATCTTCACGAGGAGGTGTGAGAGACAAGTGAGGAGGGGGGCTCCTTTTATAGGAAGAGAGGGGGAACCCCAAGGGGGTGGCCGGCGCATGGGGGCTGCCCCCTTGCCCTCCCCTCTTTATGTGGGTGGACACTCCACTCACAAAATTCCTTTAAATTCCCTCCACTCAAAAGTCCACCCAGATTCCCATTAAATTTCCACCAAATTTAATGCAAACTCTTATTAAATAAAACTCTTTTATTTTATTCAGAATTTTGTCAATTACTTTAATGACAAACATTCACAAATAACCCCTTGCTATAATTCCATTTCACATGCATAACCACTTTATGCAATTTCACCTGAAAACCTGTTTCGGTATCTAGTGAAATAAATTCCTGCGCTTGTTTATTCTTTCGGCATGAAACATTTGCTCCAATTGGATGTCGGTGTCTCTTAAGTGTGTCACCCTACGGTTCGTGAATAATGCGGACATGATCGAGACCCCTCTCGGATCAATAATCAGAAGCGGGATCTGGAGACCCATACTGACTCCCACACATTCAACGATGACTTTCTTGTGATCGTCGGAACCTTTTACGCTAGTATCTTAATCCCTTTGTTTCACGATATATTACATGTCCGAGATTCGATCATCGGTATCTCCATACCTAGTTTGATCTCGTTACCGACATGCACTCTTTTCTCGTTCCCGTGATATAACATTCTAGTGATCAAATCACTTGCTTGCAAGCTAATCAATGTGATATCACCGAGAGGGCCCAGAGTATATCTATCCGTCATCGGGATGAACAAATTCCACTCTCGATCCATGAGCCTCAACATAACACTTTATTAGTTCTGAATCCATCTTTATAATCACCCTGTTACGGTGTGACGTTTGATGTTATCAAGAAACTCTTCCGGTGTTAGTGATTGACATGATCTCATGGTCTAAGGATTAGGATCACTTCGTAAGTTGTTATAGCAATATAAACTCAATGACTTTGATCGTAATGCTATACTTCGGATGAATGTTCATCACATCATTACACTAATGTTGTGATCCTGTTATTAACAACATCCAATGTCCATGATCAGGAAACCTTGATCATCTTGTTAATCAACGAGCTAGTTTATGAGAGAGGCATAACTAGGAACTTTCTGTTTGTTTATTAAACACACATGTATTAACGTTTCCGTATTAATACAATTATAACATGCAAAATAAACATCTATCATATACTTGGAATACACATAATAAACACTTTATTATTGCCTCTCAGGGCATATTCCCTTCAGCCTCCCACTTGCACTAGAGACAATAATCTAGTTACATAGTGATAAATCTAACACCCATTAAGTTCTGGTGTTGATCATGTTTTGCTCTAGGGAGAGTTTTAGTCAACGGATCTGCTACATTGAGATTCGTATGTACTTTACAAATCTTTATATCTCCATCCTTGACATGTTCGCGAATGGAGTGAAACCGGCGCTTAATATGCTTGGAATGCTTGTGAGACCTTGGTTCTTTGGCATTGGCAATGGCACCATTGTTGTCACAATAGATCACCATTGGGTCCAACGCGTTTGCAACCACTCCTAGTTCGGATATGAACTCCTTCATCCAAACTGCTTCCTGAGCCGCTTCTGAAGCAGCAACATATTCGGCCTCCGTTGTTGATCCCGCTACCACAGGTTGTTTGGAGCTCCTCCAACTAACCGCTCCGCCATTCATGAGAAAAACGTATCCGGATTGAGACTTAGAGTCATCCGGATCGGTGTCAAAGCTAGCGTCAACATAACACTTAGCGACGAGCTCTTCTTCACCTCCGTATACAAGAAACATATCCTTAGTTCTTCGTAAGTACTTAAGGATATTCTTGACGGCTATCCAGTGTTCCGAACCTAGATCCGATTGGTACCTACTAGTCAAACTAATAGTATGTGCCACATCCGGTCTTGTACATAGCATGTCGTACATTATAGAGCCTATGGCTGAAGCATAGGGGACTTTGTCCATTATCTCTCTTTCTTCTGCCGAAGCCGGACTTTGAGTCTTACTCAATGTCTTGCCTTGCAACATAGGTAAGAACCCCTTCTTACTTTCGTCCATTTTAAACTTCTTTAAAATCTTATCAAGGTATGTACTTTGCGATAGCCCTATTAGGCGCCTAGATCTATCTCTATAGATCTTTATGCCTAATATGTATGACGCTTCACTTAGGTCCTTCATTGAAAATTTGCTGTTTAGATAACTTTTAACACTGTTTAAAATATCTATATCATTTCCGATCAATAATATTTCATCCACATATAATATCAGAAATGCCACATTGCTCCCACTCACTTTCTTGTAAATACAAGCTTCTCCATAAGTTTGGACAAATCCAAACTCTTTGATCACCTCATCAAAGCGGAGATTCCAACTTCGTGATGCTTGCTTCAATCCGTAGATGGATCGCTGAAGCTTGCACACCTTGTTAGCATCCTTAGGATCGACAAAACCCTTTGGTTGTATCATATACAACTCTTCTTCAATATTACCATTGAGAAACGCGGTTTTGACATCCATCTGCCATATCTCATAATCGAAATATGCAGCAATTGCTAACATAATCCTAACTGACTTTAGCATCGCTACGGGAGAGAATGTCTCATCGTAGTCAACTCCTTGAATTTGTCGAAACCCCTTTGCGACAAGTCGAGCTTTATAGACGGTCACATTACCATCAACATCAGTTTTCCTTTTGAAAATCCATTTGTTCTCCACGGCCTTTCGGTCGTGAGGTAATTCCACCAAGTTCCAAACTTGATTTTCATACATGGATTCCATCTCGGATTTCATGGCTTCTAACCATTTGTTGGAATTCGGGCTCATCATCGCTTCTTCATACGTCGCAGGGTCAGCATTTTCATCAACCATGAAATTCATGACAGGATTTCTGTACAGCTCGGGAGCTGCATGCGTCCTGCTTGACCTGCGAGGTTCGTTAGTACTCTCTTTCGGAGTTTCATGATCATTATCATTAGTTCCCTCTTCAACAGGTGGAGCCAACTCCGGAACAACTTCCGGCGCTCCGCTACTCGCCATACTTTGAAGAGAAGGTTCAATAACCTCTTCGAGTTCTATTTTCCGACTACTCACACATTTCGCGAGAAACTCTTTCTCTAGAAAGGATCCATTCTTGGCAACAAAAACCTTGCCCTCGGATCTGTGATAGAAGGAATACCCAATAGTTTCCTTAGGGTATCCTATGAAGACGCATTTTTCCGCTTTGGGTTCGAGTTTATCCGGTTGAAGTTTCTTCACATAAACATCGCATCCCCAAACTTTAAGAAAAGACAGCTTAGGTTTGTTTCCAAACCACAATTCATACGGTGTCTTTTCAACGGATTTAGATGGTGCCCGATTTAAAATGAATGCAGCAGTTTCTAGTGCATAACCCCAAAATGACAACGGCAAGTCCGTCAGAGACATCATAGATCGAACCATATCTAATAAAGTACGATTACGACGTTCCGACACACCATTTCTCTGTGGTGTTCCGGCAGGTGTGAGTTGTGAAACAATTCCACACTCTTTCATGTGAGTGCTAAACTCGTAACTTAGATACTCACCTCCACGGTCGGACCGTAGAAATTTGATCTTTCTATTACGATGATTTTCCACTTCATTCTGAAATTCCTTGAACTTTTCAAAGGTTTCAGACTTGTGTTTCATCAAGTAGATATAACCGTATCTACTCAAATCATCCGTGAAAGTAACAAAATAACGATATCCACCTCGCGCCGACACACTCATTGGACCACATACATCAGAATGTATGATTTCCAACAAATCTGTCGCCTGTTCCATTGAACCGGAAAACGGCGTTCTAGTCATCTTGCCCATAAGGCATGGCTCACATGTATCAAATGATTCATAATCAAGTGATTCCAAAAGTCCATCCGAATGGAGCTTCTTCATGCGTTTAACGCCAATATGACCTAGACGGCAGTGCCACATATATGCGGATATATCATCATTAAGTTTAATCTTCTTAGCATCAACATTATGAATATGTGTAACATTATCATCGAGATCTAAAAGAAATAAACCATTCATCATCGGTGCATGACCATAAAAGATTTCATTCATATAAATGGAACAACCATTGTTCTCGGATTTAAATGAATAACCACTTCACATCAAACACGATCCAGATACAATGTTCATGCTTAGTGCAGGAACCAGATAACAATTATTCAAGTTTATAACTAATCCCGACGGCAAGTGGAGAGGCAGCGTTCCGACGGCGATCACATCAACGCTTGATCCATTGCCGACACGCATCTTGACCCCACCCTTGCTAGCGGTCGCTTGTTCCGTAGCCCCTGATTCGAGTTACAAATATTAGCAACTGAACCGGTATCAAATACCCAGGTGCTACTGCGAGCACTAGTCAAGTACACATCAATAACATGTATATCATATATACCTTTGTTTGCCTTGCCGGCCTTCTTGTCTGCCAGATACTTGGGGCAGTTGCGCTTCCAGTGGCCAGTCCCCTTACAATAGTAACACTCGGTATCAGACTTAGGTCCAACTCGGGGTTTCTTTTCAGGCACGGCAACAGGCTTGACGCCCTTACTTCCCTTCCGTTTTCCCTTCTTGTCTTTCTTGAAACCAGTGTTCCTATTGATCATCAACACTTGATGTTCCTTTTTGATCTCCACTTCTGCAGTTTTAAGCATTGACAGAAGCTCGGGGAGAGACTTCTTCATGCCTTGCATATTATAGTTCATCACGAAGCTCTTATAGCTAGGTGGCAGAGACTGCAGAACATGATGGATGCCTAAGTCAATAGGAATCGATATTCCCAAAGACACAAGCTTATCTGCGTAACCCGACATCTTGAGTACATGCTCACTAACGGAGCTGTGCTCTTCCATCATGCAGCTAAAGAACTTTTCTGAAGCGTTGTAGCTCTCTACAGCAGCATGTGTGTCGAAAATCATTTTCAACTCACCCATTGTATCAAATGCATTGCCATTTTTGAAACGCTTTCGAAGTTCCGGCTCTAGCCCATACAATATGCCGCAATGAACTAAGTTGTGGTCCTCCTGACGAGTCTGATAGACATTCTTCTCCTTGTCAGGGGCATCATCAAAAGGTGGGGGGCCTAACGGCGCTTCTAGCACATATTGCTTTTGTGCAGCAGAGAGGAGAATCCTCAAATCCATGGCCCATTCGGTAAAGTTGCTACCGTTCGTTGCTAGTTTCTCTTTCTCCATGAACACATTGAAATTAAAAGCAGGTGGTGCCATCTACAACAGAATTTGTAAAGTTTAGACTAAGTGTATGATAGATTGAGTTCAACTAATCCATATTACGAATGAACTCCCACTCAAAAACGACATACCTCGTGCCTTTTTTGTGATTACATGAACCAAATCCACTATACCAAGTCCGATCATCACGTGAGTCGGTATAGCTTCAAAGGTGAGCATCAAATGGGCATCATATCAACTATATGACTCATGCTTAACCTTTTGGTCCGTATTCCGAGGCCATGTCTGTACATGCTAGGCTCGCCAAGTTAGAACCTTAGTATTCGCGTGTGTAACTGTTTTACACCCGAAATATGGTCGTGGATCCAAGAACACCCGATCATCACGTGATGTCTTGGAGCGACGAAACATAATCGGTGCATACTAAAGGAAGAACACATTCTTATCTTGATATTTAAATGAGGGATCATCTTATTATGCTAACAAAGCGCTAAACAAGCAATATAAGATGCTATCAAACATCACATGTTTATTAGTGAAATGTTATGGTTCCCAAATATGATCTCTATCATGTGCATCGTGGTATGATCAATATCATACCTATATGTGTAAATCCAAGGTCTATGGAGTTTACACGCTATGTGTGTTGTAAGAGTATCATCTCATACTTCTACTTACAACACTACCATATCATAACACTAGCCCAACAACAATCTAAACTAGACGCCTCTAATTTATCCATTGCAAGTTTTACGTGGCTTAGGGCTTTCGAGATAGAACCGTTCTTACCTACGAACATGAACCAAAACGAGGATAATCAAATTGTTGACAACTCGCTTGCAAAATAGATATTGACTATAGTAGGAGAGACAGACACCCGCTAGCCACTTATGCAAACTAGTTGCATGTCAAGCGTGGAAAAGGTCTCATGTGCGAGGACATGTAAAGTTTGTCCGGGCCGCTTCATCCCACTATGCCACCAATATCCAAAATTACAACAAAGGAGCAACAACATGATCATCATCGCCCACATACTCATATGTGTACTACCCGTGTAAAGCATCTACGCATAGATCTGGCTCTGATACCACTGTAGGGTTCGCAGCATAGAAAACAAAAAAATTCCTATGATGGGAACTATGTACCAAGATCTATCTACAAGATACAAACAACGGGCAGATGTATATCCGTAGAGAACATACCCTTGAAGACCGACAAAGATTAACGAGTTCAACTCGTGGTTGATGTAGACGATCTCTTGCCGATCTCAAGATCGAGAGGAAGTCCTAGCGCCGCAAATCAGCAGCGCATCCGTGCTCGCACACACGTTGGAGGCACCGAGCAACCTCCGACTCCTCGCTCCAGCGATGCAGCGGAAGCACAACTCTTTCTTGCCGAATAGCCACCGGGAACATGTATCTCGCTAGTCCGCGACCATGGGGGATAAATTCTAGAGGGGGAGAGAGATCCTTCACGAGGAGGTGTGAGAGACAAGTGAGGAGGGGGGTTCCTTTTATAGGAATAGAGGAGGGGAACCCCAAGGGGGTGGACGGCGCATGGGGGCTGCCCCCTTGCCCTCCCCTCTTCATGTGGGTGGACACTCCACTCAAAAAATTCCTTTAAGTTCCCTCCACTCAAAAGTCCACTCAAATTCCCATTAAATTTCCACCAAATTTAATGCAAACTCTCATTAAATAAAACTCTTTTATTTTATTCAGAATTTTGTCAATTACTTTAATGACAAACATTCACAAATAACCCCTTGCTAGAATTCCATTTTACATGCATAACCACTTTATGCAATTTCACCCGAAAACCTGTTTCGGTATCTAGTGAAATAAATTCCTGCGCTTGTTTATTCTTTCGGCATGAAACATTTGCTCCAATTGGATGTCGGTGTCTCTTAAGTGTGTCACCCTACGGTTCGTGAATAATGCGGACATGATCGAGACCCCTCTCGGATCAATAATCAGAAGCGGGATCTGGAGAACCATAATGACTCCCACACATTCAACGATGACTTTCTTGTGATCGTCGGAACCTTTTACGCTAGTATCTTAATCCCTTTGTTTCACGATATATTACATGTCCGAGATTCGATCATCGGTATCTCCATACCTAGTTTGATCTCGTTACCGACATGCACTCTTTTCTCGTTCCCGTGATATATCATTCTAGTGATCAAATCACTTGCTTGCAAGCTAATCAATGTGATATCACCGAGAGGGCCCAGAGTATATCTATCCGTCATCGGGATGAACAAATTCCACTCTCGATCCATGAGCCTCAACATAACACTTTATTAGTTCTGAATCCATCTTTATAATCACCCTGTTACGGTGTGACGTTTGATGTTATCAAGAAACTCTTCCGGTGTTAGTGATTGACATGATCTCATGGTCTAAGGATTAGGATCACTTCGTAAGTTGTTATAGCAATATAAACTCAATGACTTTGATCGTAATGCTATACTTCGGATGAATGTTCATCACATCATTACACTAATGTTGTGATCCCGTTATAACAACATCCAATGTCCATGATCAGGAAACCTTGATCATCTTGTTAATCAACGAGCTAGTTTATGAGAGAGGCATAACTAGGAACTTTCTGTTTGTTTATTAAACACACATGTATTAACGTTTCCGTATTAATACAATTATAGCATGCAAAATAAACATCTATCATATACTTGGAATACACATAATAAACACTTTATTATTGCCTCTCAGGGCATATTCCCTTCAATTCCATCCGGACAACATTCAGTCCTCGCGAAACTTTCGCCAGGAAGGATTCACGGAATATGCAGCGCTTATTGATGCTCTGCAGGTGGCCGAGGCGCAGGATAATGTTCTGAAAAAGAACTTCTCTGCGCAACCCTTCGCGGTGGGGCCCAAGTCATGAGGCTAATGCCGGTGCCTACAAGGTGCGCAAGCCCATCCACAAGAAGAGAGGCAAGAAGGGCAAGAAGGGCCCAACTCCTCCAACCCGGCCAAGCAACGCAAGGCGGGCAAGGGGGAGGCAAGGCCCCAGGACTGCTTCCGCTGTGGCTCCAAGACTCACTTCTCCAGGCAATGTTTGGCCCCTAAGCACGTCGTGGACGCGTTCAAGGCCAACAAGAAGGCGTGCGAGGCGCACCTTGTCCAGGTTGAGGCACCACTGGCGCCCGGAGCGGCGCCTGTGCAGAACATCGCGCCCGTAGTGGCGCAGGACGTAGCACACGTGGAAGCACCTTCGACGGTTCCCACGAACGCCGATGTGCCCATGGAGGTTGAGCATGTTGTTCCCCCCGCCTCAGCTATACATCTCTGCTGCCTCGATGATGATATCCAACGAAGAGAAGCTCAACGATCTTGAGATACAGGCTGAGATTGATGGTTTCTTTGCAGAATCCACCTGAGCTCCTTTTTGTTGTGATGATTTCTTTTCCGCAAATAATCTAATACAATTTTTCGATATGGTTGTAAGCTCTATCAGAGCATAACATTTATTTGTTTTCGGCGATTGGATGACATTTATTTCATTCATTTATTCCATTATTTGGTTGTGTGATGTTCTGAAATGTTTATGTGTTTTACTTACTTGATGTAGCATCTTCCTCGCTCCATTATATTAATTAGGCACTATATTTTAGAACGCGTGTGGCGCCCAAATGGAGGAAACGTGCCTTGCTGATAGCGGCACCACAAATACCATCTTGAGAGAAACAAAGTATTTTGAGTCCATTACCAAAAACCCTGGTAACATAATGACGATCGCCGGCTGCGGTCCGAATGTAGTTGGCTCCGGAAGAGTAACTATCATACTCCCAAATGGAACAACTCTGATCATTGAAGAGGCATTGTTGTATCCGGAGTCGACTCGTACTCTCTTGAGTTTTAGAGACATCCGCACAAATGGTTTCCATGTAGAAACCGATGATGATGAGAATGGAAAGGAGTTCCTACTCATTACCAAGCGCGACGAAAATGGTAAACATGCTGTCGAAAGACTCCCTTCATTAGCTACTGGGTTGTACTACACTAAGATAGTAACACCACCTATTTACACTACCCTTAAGACTGTCTTTAGAAGCTTCGAACTATTCTGCCTTTGGCATGATAGGTTAGGCCACCCCGGTCTTAGGATGATGAGAAATATAATTAACAACTCGAATGGTCATAATGTTAATGTGAAAAATTTCTCGAATCCCGATGATTTCGTGTGCTCCGCATGCGCTACGGGGAAATTGATCATTAGACCGTCCCCCCTAAAGGTGAAGGATGAACTCCCCGCATTCTTGGAATGTATTCAAGGGGATATATGTGGTCCAATTCAGCCCCTCTCAGGGCCGTTTCGGTACTTCATGGTGCTCATCGATGCTTCCTCTAAATGGTCCAATGTTTGCCTGCTGTCAACAAGGAACCATGCTTTTGCAAAGTTGATCTCTCAGATCATACAAATAAGGAATAAATTCGCTGATTATTGTTTAAAGTCTATTCGAATGGACAATGCCGGAGAATTTACTTCAAAGGCATTCGATGATTATTGCATGGCAACAGGAATCAAACTTGAGCACTCTATACCACATGTCCACACTCAAAATGGACTTGCGGAGGCATTGATTAAAAGGATTAAATTCATTACCAGACCACTCCTTCAGGGTTGTAATTTACCAACTACATGTTGGAGACACGCGGTGTTACACGCCGCTAATCTCATCAACTTTCGACCATCGGCCTACAACATCCACTCTCCTATCCAACTTGCGCAACGGTCGGCACCGAAAATTTCCCACATACGTAGGTTCGGCTGCCAGGTATATGTACCTATACCACCACCCCAGCGATCAGCAATGGGACCGCTCTGTAAGTCGGGGATATACGTTGGTTATGAGACTGTGTCCATAATCAGGTTCTTGGACCCCTTGACAGGTGACTGTCACACGACCCGTTTTGCTGACTGCATTTTTGATGAGGATCTTTTTCCGACTTTGGGGGGAGGTAATCAACCCCTGGGTGACAAAAGTCGAGAAATCACGTGGAAATCCATGGGGATCCACGCTCATGACCCGTGCACTGTTGAGACTAATAGAGAAGTCCAAAAGATACTAGATTTGCACTCCCTAGCGAATCAACTGCCTGATCATTTTAGTGATTTAAAGACTGTGACAAAGTCGCATGTGCATGCACGCAATGCACCGGAAAGGGTTAAAATACCGAAGAAAAATGATGGTATACCCGCTCCTGCTCCAAGGCCTAAGAGGACGCGGAATCCGGTTTCTCAAATCCCAAGTACCCGGGGACGCCCGAAGAAAAATGATAAGAGAGATTTATTACAGTCTGCCCCTCTTGAGGGGAGCCAGTTGAGACCTGGCACAAGTACGGATATTTCAGTGCACGAAATTCCGGACTTGAATTTTCCTATATCGGAAATACCCAGCGAAGTTGTGTGCGCACACATCAGAGCGGGAAAGCTAAAGGACCTAGCTCCTGGATTGGGAAATCCGGTGGAGCAAGAGGATGTGCCTGATGCACTCCATGACGAAATGGCCATTAACTATGTTAATTTGGGCGAGTCATACAACCGAGCCATGGCAAATGTCGATGTTAATTTTGCCAAGAAAATTGCCTCAATCATAGATCTTGACCCTGAGACTAACACGCTCGCTGATTGCAAGAAAATGTCGGATTGGAAAGATTGGCAGAAGGCAATTACTGCTGAATTATTATCGTTAAACAAAAGAGAGGTATTTGGACCTGTTTGTCTAACTCCTCCCCACATTCGCCCCGTTGGCCATAAGTGGGTTTTTGTTCGAAAGAGAAACGAGAATAATGAGGTAGTAAGGTACAAAGCAAGGCTCGTTGCTCAAGGTTTTACTCAGCGACCAGGTGTCGACTTTGAGGAAACTTACTCCCCGGTCATGGATGGAATTACCTTTAGATACTTGATCTCAATGGCAGTAAACATGGACTTAAAAATGAAACTAATGGATGTTGTCACCGCTTACCTATATGGTAACTTGGATTCGGACATATACATGAAAGTACCAGAAGGTATCCCTGTCCCGAACCAGGATAGAGCAAACAAGATCTTATACATTATTCAGCTTAAGAAGTCATTGTATGGACTAAAACAGTCAGGTAGTATGTGGTATAATCGTTTAAGCGATTTCCTTCATCATAAGGGCTACGCGAGCAATGAAGATTGCCCATGTGTTTTTATACGGAAATCCCAGGATGGTTTCTGTATTATCTCGGTGTACGTGGACGATTTGAATATAATCGGTACACCTGACGATATTGAGGAAGCGAGTTCCTACCTAATGTCGGAATTCGAGATGAAAGACTTAGGCAAAACCAAGTTCTGTCTGGGTCTGCAACTTGAGCATTCCCCTGCTGGGATTCTAGTTCACCAGTCGGCCTACACCCAGAAGGTGTTAGAACGATTTGGGTTTGAAAAGACATATCCTTCTAAGACCCCGATGGTCGGAAGATCTTTGCAGCAAGACAAGGACCCGTTCAGGCCTAAAGAAGAGGGGGAGGAAATTCTGGGACCAGAATTCCCCTACTTAAGTGCAGTTGGCGCACTTATATACCTCGCAAATTGTACACAGCCGGATATTGCATTCGCCGTCAATTTGCTTGCAAGGTATAGTTCTAGCCTACCAAGAGGCATTGGAAAGGCGTTAAGGACATCTTTAGGTACATACAAGGAACAAAGGACCTTGGCTTGTTTTACCAAAAGAACCAAGACTTATCTGTTGTAGGCTATGCAGATGATGGGTACCTTTCGGACCCGCACACATCCAAGTCGCAGACTGGATATGTTTTCCTTTGTGGTGGAACAGCGATTTCCTGGAAATCGTCTAAGCAAACTCTTGTGTCAACTTCAACGAACCACTCGGAAATCATAGCATTATATGAAGCATCACGAGAATGTGTATGGCTTCGACGAGTAGTCAGCCACATCCAGATGTCATGTGGACTGAACACCGTACAAATCCCAACAATTATCTATGAAGATAATGCCGCTTGTGTTGCACAAGTCCAGACGGGTTACGTGAAGAGTAATCTCACAAAGCATATAAACCCCAAGTTTTTCTATGCACATGAACTGCAAAAGACGAACGAAGTGAAAGTCTTGCATACTAAGTCGTGTGAAAATCTCGCTGATTTGTTTACTAAATCATTGCCAGCATCTTCTTTCGAGAGATGTGTCTGTGGGATCGACATGATGAGACTTAGGGAGATGCAAGGTTCAGGGGGAGAATCTTCACAAACTCATCGCTGAAATCTTGATCCCGATGATTGAGTGCTTAACTTTATAGTTAAGTGAATTGTACTCTTTTTCCCTTAGTGAGTTTTTATGAAGTTTCTCACATGAGGTTTTTAATGAGGCAATTCGTGCAACATAGCAAAAAGTATACCATGTGCATTTCTCCATATTTTTTCCATTGGGTTTTTCGGAGTTTTAAGCCATGGTTATACAGATAAAATACCCAGGGAGAGTGTTGAAAAACTGGGCCGATAGAGGCCCATTCGGTGTGGCCTCTACCAGGCTAGGGTTAGCCCATGTGGGTATCCTATCCCTTTAGTCTATAAATAGAGGAGCAATCATTGTACGTAAGTTTTACCGAGAGAAAGATCAATAAAGTTTCTCCTTGTTCCCTGTGTCATTTTCTTGTGTAATCTTGTATGCCTTCGACTCTAGTCTTCTTCCTCGGGTGTGGAGCAGCCTCGGGACCGGTCAGCCCGGCAGGGAGTGTTCAACATTACATACAGGATTCCGGTCCCGCCGTCAGAGGTATCGATGAGTAAGCACATATCGCATCCTTCAAGGGAGGGACTCGCGATAGTTCCAGGAGGCGCCGCCCGTTGGCGTCGGACCTATGACGCGGTGCGGCCATGGATCGCGATGAGATATGGAATTCCCCTTGGATCTGATGGTATAGAGGTAAGGCCGATCTATTTCCTGTGTTTTTTTCCACTCACGCTATTACGTACTCTGCTTACGATTCTCTCAATGCGCAGGCTGGAGTTTGGAGATTCATCTATCGGGGTCGGGGCCGGCCGGTGTGGAAGCTGGGTACTTGGTCTGTGCGGAGGATGAAGGCGCGCTGAGCTTCGTGGCTGACATGATGGAGGGGAATGGTGGTGACAAGCGTAGGGAGGATGGTTATATCCAGCAGGAATTCAGCATGGAAAAATAGGGATTTCAGAAGGCAACGCTGCCATGCTCTGAAGGTTAGTCATATCCTTGTTGGTGACGCATGAAAAAAGTACTTGCCCGCGTGGCTGTGCGGCTGAGACGAATGTGCCGACTGCATGCATCTCTGATATCAATTGTTTTGTTGCACTCAGGTGATGGACTACGTACCTAGGGGCTAGGGATGGAGGATATTCCGGGTACATCCATCCTGCTCAAGAGATGGACGAGGGATGCCAGGGATATTCTACGTACCGGAGCACATCGGGCTCGGGTTTACCAAAACGACCATCATGCATCCTCAAGGTGTTTCACGTATAGGCATTCGTCAAATTTTATGAAAGCCCTTGAGCTTGTTCGACTCGGGGATGCAAGTGCTGAGGCGTACGAGAAACTGGACTCTTTGTTCAACAATGATCTCGTTGCAATGCAATGGCCCCCTACAACGAGAAGAGAGATGGACTCGGGCTAGAGGACAGACCTGCACACCCTCTGGAGCCGGCCGGCTAGGGATGAGGCAGTGCCTCCTGAAAATGATGGCGACTTTGTCGCAGGTGCAAACGGACTTGGTGCACCTCTGAAGAACAGGGGAGATGGGAGGCCAACGAACACCCGAGACAGGGCTCCATAACATATGAACTGATGGCGGCGGGGCTGAGCAAGCGGACTGCGGACATGGTTCTGCACCATATGTAAATGCAGCGGGCACAAGAGGACGACGTGTCCTCAGCACGGCGCGGTTCTCCGAAACCAGTAAGGAAGGCTGGCAAATGCACAAAATGTGGTGTCGCTGGTCACCGTAGGAATACTTGTTCGGGCAGGCTAAAGCAATAATGATGCAGTAGTGGTAAACAAACTGGAACTTAGCGTGCTAGCTGTTTGGTTTCGTCGTCTACACATTTTCTGGTTATCACAACTTAATTTGACCGCTGTGGCGTGGGGAAGCCCAGAACTGTAATGCTAAAACCCTGACCTAAGATCCATCGACATTTCATATTGTTTTTTTCTGTACAACTCTCTTTGGAATTTCTACTTTTCCATTGGGACTGGAATAGTTTGCCATCATGCGTTTTTTGGTTTTGGTTTATGCCATGGAAACACCCCTGACGTGACCGTATAAGCAAGGGGCTGATGCCGAGATTTCCTGCATGCGATATTCGTGTGGGTGAGGGCAGACCAACGCATCATTAATGTTACAAGTTTCCAGGCGTCCACAGTGCCCCGACTCCAGTTCGAATTCAAAATTTGAAGACCTGCCTTGCTCGTTTTGGAAAGAAACCAAGTTCCACTTCTTTATAAAAAAGTGCCTGGTGGTCATGGGCTAGTCATCACCATGCACCTAGATCAGAGACTAAAACTGCGCATTTAGTTTCCACAGAGACTAAAATTTGAATATGCTCTAAAATTTGAATATGCTCTTTATAAGTATGTCCTGTGTTTTCACAGATTTTGCAGACTTGAGTTCCTTCTATAATATCATCCTTGATATCATTGTTGTCACAATCTTTTTGGAAAGGGTTGCTTCTCATGTTGATCATCTGATTGGTCATCCCTTGCAACAATTGAGATTGGGATTCCAAGAACTTTAGCATGGCTGGGTCTAACTTAATGTGTTTGCTAAAAACTGGGTTGTCACTTGATTCAACTGGGCTTGGGTTGCTAGTAGTTGTTATGTCATGTGCATCTCTAGGTTGTTGTTACCATCCTTGTTGTTGGAGTTGTGATCTCTTGGAGAAGTCATCTGCTTGGGTTGGATTGGGATTAGATTAGGCAAAAGATTTCTAGAGTAAGAATTCTACCCACACACAACAAATCACACAAAGCAATGTGCAAGAAATCACAATCATGCATTCCACTCAAACAACAAGATTCAAGCATATTTTAGGCAACAAAATATTTTTGCTACACCACATAAGTTGATGTGATCAATAAATCGATTTAAACTAAACACTAGTGTGTTGGTCCAACTATGGGTATCACTTGAGATCATTCCATTCTTCTTAGTTGATACATCAGGAACAAGATCATGGTATCCTTGGAAGAAATTCTTGCATCTTGGTCACAAAGTTTAAAGGTGATATCTATAATGTTTCCTCATGAGTTGAGTTTCCTTAGTCTCCAAGTCTTGAGTATTATTCTTATATCACTTGAAGTCCTTAGTGATGTCCAAGTTGAAGTCCTTGGTGAAACTGAAGCTGAAGTCATTGGTGATGTTGAAGCTGAAGTCTTTTGTGATGTTGAAGTCCTTGCTCATGTTGAAGTTTTTGTCCATCAAGTTGAAAAAAAGGGAGAGATGCAGAATCAAAACAAAATATTGAGGAAAGAGTTTACAAGATTGTTTGTAAATAAGTTTGAACATATACAACTCATATTTCTAAGGAGTTTTGTCCAATCCTAGGGTTACAATCCTACAGGCAACACAGTGCTCTGATACCATCTGTAGAGGTCCCAACCTGTTAAGGTAGAGATCCCTGTGTTTACAGTGCTAGTCCCTGGATCGAATAGCTAGCACCCACAGTTTAAGATGTAATATCAAGAAATAAATGTCATATTACAATTTATAACCAGGAATAAAATAGTTCATTACAACTTACATAGCTCATATGGCTATCTTATTACAAAGCAGCAGATATAACTATATAGCATGGAGTCCTTCATCTTCATATGCCACAGGCAATCATGTTGGTTGTAAACTTGTAATCCCTACTCAACAAACTCCACTAACAACAAACAAACCTGCAACATAATAAGTTACAGCCACAAGAGTCAATACATTTAAATTGTATTGGCAAGTGATATCATATTGATATGGAGAATCTGTCATCTACATAAATATATGGCTAAGTGGAGTTTTGGTTGGCCTTTGCATAAAATAAGTTTTCCCTATCCTTTGAAAATAGTTTTCTCTTTATCAAAACATTTCATCACACAAGGCACACTGGATACACACCAGGTGCTTCCCTTGTTCACCCAACAAGTTTGAACTTAGAGAAATTGGGATGAGGAGATCCTTGATCATTTCAATGTCTTTGATTCTCAAAATGTCCATTACAGGGGACACGGCTAAGTACTTAGGTTTTACCCTCTCGAGAGGTGGTGCACTTTTCCCACAAGACTCGACATGCATCGAGACGAGACTTTTCAGAAACAATCCCTCAGATCAGCACAGACGCATTCCATCCTATCATCACTACCACCAACTATCTGTCTCTCTGAGTTGTTACAACCTAGTTGGTCAAGGCAGAGCCCATATGACATGTGGTTGCACTAGAAGCTTCTCAACACAAAACATCTCAAATCTCTTTGTTCCTGGGTGGCTATCCACAAGTGCGATACACCAAGGTGAACCATAGAAATGGACCCTGGATAAAGACTCAACACAAACCATTCTTCCCATTCCACCCAGGTGATTCATTCACATAGTTGTTTTATTAATCAAAAACATAGTCACAGACTTTGCATAATATCATGTATGAATATTCCACCCTTGTATTCTAATAGCTAGGCTAAGCATACTAGCATAACTTTTCTCTTGACTTAGGAAGATTCCTACTAAGATATATTCTATAGGATCTACTATAGCATAGCAATATATAAAAATATTCCTATCATGCATATTACAAAAATATCACTAATGCAATATTGAAAAGATAGGAATTTTGATGACCAAAGTATCACTTGCCTTTTTAGTAGAGAATATAGGGTTCGCAGCATAGAAAACAAAAATTTTCCTACGATGGGAACAACTATGTACCAAGATCTATCTACTAGATACAAACAACGGGCGGATGTATATCCGTAGAGAACATACCCTTGAAGACCGACAAAGCTTAACGAGTCCAAACTCGTGGTTGATATAGACGATCTCTTGCCGATCTCAAGATCGAGAGGAAGTCCTAGCGCCGTAAAACAGCAGCGCATCCGTGCTCGCACACACGTTCGAGGCACCGAGCAACCTCCGCCTCCTCGCTCCAACGATGCAGCGGAAGCACAACTCTTTCTTGCCGAATAGCCACCGGGAACATGTATCTCGCTAGTCCGAGACCATGGGGGATAAATTCTAGAGGGGGAGAGAGATCCTTCACGAGGAGGTGTGAGTGAGAGAGAGGGAGGGGGCTCCTTTTATAGGGAGAGGGGGGCACCCAAGGGGCCATGCGCCCAGCCATGGGGCTGCCCCTCCCCTCCTTTCATTCATGTGGGTGGACACTCCACTCACACAAAAGCCTTTCAATTCCCTCCACTCAAAAACCCACTCAAATTTCCATTAAATTTCCACCAAATTTAATGCAAACTCTCATTAAATAAAACTCCTTTTATTTATTCAGAATTTTGTCAATTACTTTAATGACAAACATTCACATATAACCCCTTGCTAGTATTTCATTTCACATGCAGAAACACTTTCTGCAATTTTACCCGAAAACCCGTTTCGGTATCTAGTGAAATAAATTCCTGCGCTTGTTATTCTTTTCGGCATGAAACTTTTGCTCCAAATGGATGTCGGTGTCTCTTAAGTGTGTCACCCTACGGTTCGCGAATAATGCGGACATGATCGAGACGCCTGTCGGATCAATAATCAGAAGCGGGATCTGGAGACCCATACTGACTCCCACACATTCAACGATGACTTTCTTGTGATCGTCGGAACCTTTTACGCTAGTATCTTAATCCCTTTGTTTCGCGATATATTACATGTCCGAGATTCGATCATCGGTATCTCCATACCTAGTTTGATCTCGTTACTGACATGCACTCTTTTCTCGTTCCCGTGATATAACATTCTAGTGATCAAATCACTTGCTTGCAAGCTAATCAATGTGATATCACCGAGAGGGCCCAGAGTATATCTATCCGTCATCGGGATGAACAAATTCCACTCTCGATCCATGAGCCTCAACATAACACTTTATTAGTTCTGAATCCATCTTTATAATCACCCTGTTACGGTGTGACGTTTGATGTTATCAAGAAACTCTTCCGGTGTTAGTGATTGACATGATCTCATGGTCTAAGGATTAGGATCACTTCGTAAGTTGTTATAGCAATATAAACTCAATGACTTTGATCGTAATGCTATACTTCGGATGAATGTTCATCACACCATTACACTAATGTTGTGACCCCGTTATTAACAACATCCAATGTCCATGATCAGGAAACCTTGATCATCTTGTTAATCAACGAGCTAGTTTATGAGAGAGGCATAACTAGGAACTTTCAGTTTGTTTATTAAACACACATGTATTAACGTTTCCGTATTAATACAATTATAGCATGCAAAATAAACATTTATCATAAACAAGGAATACGATAATAACCACTTTATTATTGCCTCTCGGGCATATTCCCTTCAGTCTCCCACTTGCACTAGAGACAATAATCTAGTTTGAAAACTCTGCGTATTGAACACCTATGGCTTTCTGGTGTTCCATATACGCAATTGCAAGTTGTTAACATAATCTACGGATCTGACGCTTCAGGTCCGTGTGTATTTGCATGTCTTTGCGTCTTCACGCATCACTCATTCTCCAATGAGATGGCATTGTATAAATTTGGTCTTTCGGTGAGACCTTTAGTTCCTTGGGGTTAAATCATGTCGATACTATTGTCATACAATATATCTTTAGTGTTAGCCCGTTGCGAACCACATCTTAGTTTGATAACAAACTTCTTGACACAAATTCCCTCCTTTGCTGCTACTATAGCAGTCATATACTTAGCCTTTTTGTTGTAGTATTCGTCACAATGTCTTAACTATGGATTTCATCCAAATCCATCATGGAATCTCCTTTCCATTACATTGTGCCACCCATAGTTTAAATTGAGATAAACTTAATTTTTATATTGTGACAAAACTAGTATCAATGTAACATCTTACAATGAACTATTTGTAATTGTTTGTCACCTCTACACAAATATATTCTTAGTTCTTCCAAAAGATCATAAGAATATCCTCACTATCGTCCAATGATCATTTTATGATTCATTCTGGTATATGCTCATAACACTTAGAGCATAGGACATATCTGGATGTGTACATATCATGGTATGATTGATCAAGACATTCTTGTGATTTTACTCATCAAGTGTCAAAGCACTTGAATCTTGTTTCACTTATCAAGTGTCGATACACTTGAATCTTGATTCAATTCCTTTCCATGCGACAAGAACCATTTCTTGTTGATTCTATATTGAACTCCTTCAATATCTCATATATGTACGTTTGGCACAACCATATTGGCGTTACAGTCTATCCACTATAGACATTCACGCTAAATATTCGGGTTTTGCCTAAGTATTTCATCGAAATGAAATTCTTAACCTTTGTCAATAAAATATACATCATTTCTAATCAACAAGATGTCCTCCACATAATGTATTAGAAATATGTCTTAGCGCTCCCACTTAATTTCTTGCAAATGCAAGCATCTTCATCGTCTCCTGATGAAAAATCTTTTTCATCACGGTGAAGATTCCAACTCCGCGATGCTTACTTCAACCATTGAAGTTTGCATGCCCTTTTTAGCATCCTTTGAATTAACAAAACCCTTTGGATGGTGTCATGTACACGTCCTAGGTAACCATTCTATTAGAAGAACTTTGCTTTGTTTATTCATCTACCATATACCAAATTATACGTAGTGGTTGCTACTTTAATCCGTCCAGACTAAATATCGCTATGAAAGATCAAATCTTGTCATAGTCAACTCCTTGAACATTGTCGTAAAATATTTTACAACATGTCGACTATTTCATAGATGTGAAACATCCATGTCTGTTTCTTTATAGATCCAAATACGACCGATAGGTTTTTACACCTTTCCGGAGGGTCTTCCAAGTTCAAAACTTGATTTCTCGTGTATGGAACTATCACGGATTTTATGGCTTCAAGCCATTTGACGGAGTCAGGGCCCATCATCTCTTCTTTGCATATAGTCGGTTCATCATTGTCAAACAATAATGATTTACTCTCAAATCTTAGTATTTGATTGTTTATTCGACCGACTTGGTTCAATAGGAACTTAGATCTCTGTGACCGCAACATTTGAGGCACATAATCCATGAGCATTCTGGCTGCCTCCGGAACATTTTCCGGCGCTGCGCAACTCAGCATATTTAGCTAAGGTTTGTTAACCTTATCAAAGTTCTATTGTCCTCCCACTTAACTTTTACGAAAAAAATTCCTTTTTCAAGAAACTTCACGTTTCAAGCGACAAACCCTTTTGTCCTTGGTGTTATGGAGGAATAACCAATTGTTATTCGAAATAACCTACAAAGACATGCTCATCCGACTTCGGTTGTAAACATCTTACTTATGTTTAGCATACCAAAATTTAAGAAATGACAACTTGGGTTTTACCCCAAACCATAACTTCCATGGTGTCATTTCACCGGATCAAGATGGAGCTCTTTTTAGTGTAAAAGCGGTAGTCTCTAAAGCTTTAATCTTTTAAAACATAATGGCAGTTTTATAAATAACACCTTTGATCCAACCATGTCAAACAAGGTTTCCTTACAAATCTCAAAACATTCCATATTCCTATGGTGTTTCAGGAGATGTAAATCTAGGTGTTTTGCTAAAATTGTAACTCAAATAAATCCCTTTTATGATAAAATCATAATTTATTTATTTTTCTTGTTACACTTGTAACTCAAATAAATCCCTTTATGATCAAATCATAATTCATTTATTTTTCTTGTCACAATGATTTTCACTTCATCTTGAAAGTCTTTGAACATTTTCAAATATTTCACACGTCTTTCTCATTAAGTGAATATTCACTCAATTTCCGGAGAAAGTATATGAAGTTGAAACCCATCGCTTATGACTACACATAATGGACTACATACATCGATATGTATAAATTCCAATATTTTAGTCGTTCGTTCTTCTTTGGCCTTTGAACGAAGTTTTAATTATCCCGAGGAAAGTCTCACAAGCGTCACTTGATCAAATCAAAGACTCCAAAAATCCATGAAAATGGAGATTCTTCATGTTTTCTTTCCAATATAATTTAAACGGCGATGTCACTTCGTAAGTGATCTTTCAATCATTTGTCTTGCGACATTTTAGCATTAGGTTTTATGGATGTGATTTCTCCAACTAGATTTGTAAATCATCCATCTTATATGGAATACGGTAATTATTTGAACAACCTTTGTTCTTATAATACCTGATTCAAATAACAATTATTAAAGCAAATCTTGAAGTCAAGCTTTGATGTCAACGAGAAATACAAACAACGGTTTGTTTGTTTTCGATGAACATCATCACATATTCTCTTGCTAGTTACTTAGGCCATTGTGGTTCATGAATTGCGTCATTCCGTATGAAATTTCATACCAACCAATTCGGTATCCAATACCCAAGAACCACATTGTTTAACAAGCAAAGAATACAACCATAACATGTATATCATCCATATACCTAAATTGGATATTTCCAATCTTTTCTTTTCTGCCAAATATATTTTATAGATTCTCTTTCAGCATTTCCTTTTCCTTTTAAAAGAATCTATCAACATCAAAAGTGGCGCCATATACATGACACATAGTCCAAAGCGTGTATATTCAAATAATAATACCTTTGGACTTGCACTTTGAAGTAGATCACCATCATCAAAATGATCGGTATTCTTTCAAAATCCATTCTTTAGTAATCTTTTAGTGTAGTAAACACTTTACATACATCTTCTATTCATCCTTATCATGACGACTTTCATGATCAAGCCAATTTAGCTTATGAAGGAGAATCGTGAGTATAACATTACTTTCCAAAACCCTTTTGGATGATTAGGATGTCTAGCATCTCCAACCTTCGTAAATTCTCATCCAATATGAGAACATATATTATACTCTATCATATTGCAACCAAAACATTGTTTCAGATATCGTTATATCTGCCACACATGATGGTTTCTGAAACAATTCTTTCAGCTCCTAGATAAACTTGATATTAAAACAATCAAGAATCGTGGAGGCAAACATGATACTTAAGATACTAACACTGGAATTGTTACTCTCGATTTAATACCAATTATTAAATTTCACGGAGTAAATAGAGTTTGCTGAAAGTTTGCAATAGGACTTTAAACTTTGATTGACACTCAACACAATACGATACCAGTTCGTAAAGTAAATATCCAGAATTCTATAGTTCTATTATCTCAATTACAACTATGTATAAGGTGGTGAACAAATGCCAATGACTACAAAAAATTATGCAAATTCAGTTTGATTTAATTTATGATAAATTGAGTTCTACTAATCCAAATTAGAAATGAACTCCCACTCAAAAATAACATCCCTCGTGTCTTTTTGGTGATTACATGAACCAAATCCACTACACCAAGTCCGATCATCACGTGAGTCGGCGTAGCTTCAAAGGCGAGCATCCATATGGTCATCATATCAAAACATATGACTCATGCTTAACCTTTCGGTCCGTGTTCCGAGGCCATGTCTGTACATGCTAGGCTCGCCAAGTAAGAACCTTAGTATTCGCGTGTGTAACTGTCTTACACCCGAGATATGCTCGTGGATTCAAGTACACCCGATCATCACGTGATGTCTTGAAGCGATGAAACATTGTCGGTGCATACTTAAGGAAGAACACATTTTTATCTTGATATCTAAATGAGGGATCATCTTATTATGCTAATAAAACGCCAAACAAGCAATATAAGATGCTATCAAACATCACATGTTTATTAGTGGAATGATATGGTTCTCGCATATGATCTCTATCATGTGCACCGTGGTATGATCACTATCATACCTTTATGTGTAAATCCAAGGTCTATGGAGTTTACACGTTATGTATGTTGTAAGAGTATCATGTCATACTTCTACTTACAACATCACCATATCATAACACTAGCCCAGCAACAATCTAAACTAGACGCCTCTAATTTATCCATTGCAAATTTTACGTGGCTTGGGGCTTTCGAAGATAGAACCGTTCTTACCTACGAACATGAACCACAACGAGGATAACCAAATTGTTGACAACTCGTTGCAAATTAGATATTGACTATAGTAGGAGAGACAGACACCCGCTAGCCACTTATGCAAAACTATTTGCATGTCAAGCGTGGAACAGGTCTCATGTGCGAGGACATGTAAAGTTTGTCCGGGCCGCTTCATCCCACTATGCCACCAATATCCAAAGTACAACTAAGAAGCAATAAAATGATCATCATCGCCCACATACTCATATGTGTACTACCCGTGCAAAGCATCTACGCATAGATCCGGCTCTGATACCACTGTAGGGTTCGCAGCATAGAAAACAAAAAAATTCCTACGATGGGAACAACTATGTACCAAGATCTATCTACTAGATACAAACAACGGGCGGATGTATATCCGTAGAGAACATACCCTTGAAGACCGACAAAGCTTAACGAGTCCAAACTCGTGGTTGATGTAGACGATCTCTTGCCGATCTCAAGATCGAGAGGAAGTCCTAGCGCCGCAAAACAGCAGCGCATCCGTGCTCGCACACACGTTCGAGGCACCGAGCAACCTCCGCCTCCTCGCTCCAGCGATGCAGCGGAAGCACAACTCTTTCTTGCCGAATAGCCACCGGGAACATGTATCTCGCTAGTCCGAGACCATGGGGGATAAATTCTAGAGGGGGAGAGAGATCCTTCACGAGGAGGTGTGAGTGAGAGAGAGGGAGGGGGGCTCCTTTTATAGGGAGAGGGGGGCACCCAAGGGGCCATGCGCCCAGCCATGGGGATGCCCCCTCCCCTCCTTTCATTCATGTGGGTGGACACTCCACTCACACAAAAGCCTTTCAATTCCCTCCACTCAAAAACCCACTCAAATTCCCATTAAATTTCCACCAAATTTAATGCAAACTCTCATTAAATAAAACTCCTTTTATTTATTCAGAATTTTGTCAATTACTTTAATGACAAACATTCACATATAACCCCTTGCTAGTATTTCATTTCACATCCAGAAACACTTTCTGCAATTTCACCCGAAAACCCGTTTCGGTATCTAGTGAAATAAATTCCTGCGCTTGTTATTCTTTTCGGCATGAAACTTTTGCTCCAAATGGATGTCTGTGTCTCTTAAGTGTGTCACCCTACGGTTCGCGAATAATGCGGACATGATCGAGATGCCTCTCGGATCAATAATTAGAAGCGGGATCTGGAGACCCATACTGACTCCCACACATTCAACGATGACTTTCTTGTGATCGTCGGAACCTTTTACGCTAGTATCTTAATCCCTTTGTTTCGCGATATATTACATGTCCGAGATTCGATCATCGGTATCTCCATACCTAGTTTGATCTCGTTACTGACATGCACTCTTTTCTCGTTCCCGTGATATAACATTCTAGTGATCAAATCACTTGCTTGCAAGCTAATCAATGTGATATCACCGAGAGGGCCCAGAGTATATCTATCCGTCATCGAGATGAACAAATTCCACTCTCGATCCATGAGCCTCAACATAACACTTTATTAGTTCTGAATCCATCTTTATAATCACCCTGTTACGGTGTGACGTTTGATGTTATGAAGAAACTCTTCCGGTGTTAGTGATTGACATGATCTCATGGTCTAAGGATTAGGATCACTTCGTAAGTTGTTATAGCAATATAAACTCAATGACTTTGATCGTAATGCTATACTTCGGATGAATGTTCATCACACCATTACACTAATGTTGTGACCCCGTTATTAACAACATCCAATGTCCATGATCAGGAAACCTTGATCATCTTGTTAATCAACGAGCTAGTTTATGAGAGAGGCATAACTAGGAACTTTCTGTTTGTTTATTAAACACACATGTATTAACGTTTCCGTATTAATACAATTATAGCATGCAAAATAAACATTTATCATAAACAAGGAATACAATAATAACCACTTTATTATTGCCTCTCGGGCATATTCCCTTCAGAGAATCTAGGTACTCTGCTTGATCTTTCAAATGTCACACTCTTAAAAGTTCACTACATTACAATCAAGCAAAGCACAGATTCAAAACTAGCACTCAAACAAATAACAAAACAAAACAATGAAACAAAGAAATGCATGTAAGCATGCAAAAGGTTTTTTTATTGAAAAAGTGGTTTATAACAAGGTTCTAAACATTTCAAAACACCTACTAGTCTTTTATAAAGGTGGAAATTCCATTGGGACAAAGTTAGTGAAATTTGGTTATTTAAATCATTTTTGTTTTACTAGAAATGCTTTTATTCAAAGGAATAATTCCTAGTGTTAACAAAATATATTTTTAAATTCAAATGTTAGTGTTTATGGTCAGAGAGTTCAAAAAAATCCATTTGCAAAAGGTTTCACTCAAAAATAATTTTTAGAACAATTTTTATACTCAAAATAGTCATATTAAAGTTTCTGCATCAAACTCTAATTTTACAAAAGCAACTGACCAAACTAAGGCCATAAGTGCAAATTACACATTTTTCTGAATCCATATACACCAAATTTGTATTTTTTGGACAAACAGATCAAAAGTTATTGATTTTACAAATTCAAACAACTAAAATCATTTTCTGGAATTTTGTCTGAAAGTCTCAGCCACGTGGTGTGTTTCTACTGGCCTATACCACTTCGGGTGGATCGCGCGTTGTGGGCCGTTGGATCTAATTGGAAACGCGTGGCTCAGATTGATAGATACCGATTCGCTAAGTGATCTATCGTAGTCGCAGGATCTAAATCTAACGGGTCCGAGCACACTGACCAGAGACTGGCAGCGCTAGCTACTTCGCGGCGGCGGCACGTCTGGTGGTGGCGGTCCGATGAAACCAGGAGCAAGGAAGGAGGTGTAGGGTGTTACCGAGTTCGCGGGGTCGTCGCGGTGCTCAAGGTGGTCTCTGTTGACAAAGGGGCGCACGGGGTCGTCGGGGATTCCTCGCCGGAGCTGCGTCGGCGTCGGTGGTCTGCAGATGAAGACGGAGGCGAGCTACTGGGGCGTAAGAAAGCAAGGCAAAGCATCAGGGAGATGCGCATGGGTGCAGGGGTTGCGACGGAACCTACCAGGGGGCAAGGGGCACACGAAATCGTCGACAACCTCTCGCTGGAGTTCATCCACCGTCGGTCATTCACAATTGAAGACAGAGTCGAGCCTCTAGGCCACAAGCAAACAAACGGGGAGTGTTAGCAGGTGCGTAAGAAGAGAACGAACGCGGCAGTGCAAGGCAGAGGGCGAGGGGTGGTTGAGGCTCACCGGAATCATTGTCGGAGTTTGTCGGCAGCTGCGGCGGTGCGGGCAAAATTCCGAGCAGCCTAGGGGCTCACTGGTGCGGGGAAGTGGGGGGAAATGGAGAGGAGAGGAGGCGGTTAAGAGGGAGTGGTCGAGGGGAGGAATTGCGCCAGTAATCACACGAATTTAAGCGAGTTAAATCGAAGTAGAAATAGTAGGGGGAATGGGTCTCTGGGCGCTGATGAAGATGATGATGAGGTGGCAGGTGGGGTCGTGCTGTCAGTGAGGGTGCGGGGGTTCGAGCGGGTGAGAAAAGGAGGCAGAGGGAAGAGGGTTGATGACCCACAAGTGTAGGTGATCGCAACAGTCTTCGCGGATAGTATTACCCAATTTATTGATTCGACACAAGGGGAGACAAAGAATACTTGAAAGCCTTAACAACTGAGTTGTCAATTCAGCTGCACCTGGAAATAGTTCTTGCTCACAAAATTTTATCAGTAGCAACAACAAAGCAACAACAACAGTGAAACAGTAGCAATAGTAATAGTAACGGTAACAGTAGGATTCGAGTGCGGTAGGCATAGGGATGGATGGACGGCGTTGCATGGACGAGTCTAAACATGTAACTTCAAAGAACTAGGGCATTGTAGATAAGTAATAACAAGCATCCAAGTACTAAACAATCCTAGGCATGTGCTCCAAAATATAGCCATACGTGCTCGAAGTGAGAACTAGCATAACATCTTCTGTCCAGCCAGCCCGTGGCAGCGGGGCCTCTAGGGAACTACTGGCTATTAAGGTGCCCCTTTTAATAGAGCACCGGAGCAAAGAATTAACACTCCATCAACACATGTGATCCTCACACCACATCCATCCCCTCCGGTTGTCCCAATTTCTGTCACTTTGGGGCCTTTGGATCCGGACAATGATATGTGTACACAACTTGCAGATAAGACCATAAACAATACTATCATAATGATTCAATAATAAGTTCAGACCTGAGATCATGACACTCGGGCCCTAGTGACAAGCATTAAGCATAACAAGTTGCAACAAAGTCAAATAGCACTAATAGAGATACTAGGCACTATGCCCCTAACAGATCTTATTCAATTACATGATAGAACTCATCCAATCCCTACCATCCCCAAGCCTACAGCAGGGGATTACTCACTCATGGATGAGGGAAACATCGGTGGTTGATGGAGATGCGTTGGTGATGACGATGGCGATGATCCTCTCCAAATTCCCCGTCCCGGCAGGGTGCCAGAACGGAGTTTCTGGATACGAATCTTAGTTTCTCGTGGCGGCGGCGGAGCGGAACTCTTTATGGAAAACTATCGACCCCCTCGGTTTTTAGGTCGAAGGGTAACCTATATGCGCAGAGGGAGTCCGAGAAGCTGCCTAGGGTGGACAAACCTCCCCCAGGCGCGGGGTCAGTGGGCCCGCACCTGGGGTGGGTCTGGGCCCCCCCAGGCCTCCCCTCTGTCAACCCTTCTAGTTCTGTGGATCTTCTGGTGAAATAATTTTTTTTGCATATTTTTCGGGATTTTTCCTGATAGTTCATTTTCTGCATAAAAACAAGACACCAAGGTAATTCTGCTGAAAACAGCGTCAGTCCGTGTTAGTTGTTTCCAAATCACACAAGTATAGAGGAAAAACAATAGCAAAGTGTTCGAGAAAGTAGATACGTTTTGGACGTATCAACACCCCCCCAAGCTTAGCTTATTGCTTGTCCTCAAGCAATTCGGTTGAAAACTAAGTGCGATAAAAGAACTTTCACGAACAATTTTCTTCATATGATATAAATATTCTCAGCACGGGAGTAGATGCTTAGACAATTCATAATAAGAAGTATGCAACTAAGACTACTCAATAGTCATTGCAATCTATGAAGAGAAACCAACTCAATAATAATAAGTAGCATGAAACATAAACATAAGCAACATTGCAATGCTCATAATAAGGTATGATAGAGTGGTATCTCGCTTGCCTTTGTTTGAAGAGCACAATATAAATGCCAAGGCACCTCTGAAGTTCACATGAAGACTAGAGATAAAGATATCAGAGATACAAGCATCAAAGTCATGACATAATTAACCAAGTTTTGGAACAAACACAAGAATGACAACTATGCTCTCAAGAAGGTGCTCATAGAATAAGTGGTGACTCAACAAGGTTGTGAAAACGGTTTTTTTGAAAGGTTTGAAAGGCTTCCAAATGCTGAAAGGAAGGTACTCATTAGCTTTGAGCTCTCATTTCCCCTATCATAGGCATATTCATGTGGTTAAGGTGAAAGTGAGGTCCACTCTGAATCATATGCTTGACAGACCATAGACTGGAAATCCCAAGTCCCTTGAGTACGAGGGTCGCTCCGCATGCTACTCAACTTTGGTCACCTGAAAGTTCTTGTCATTGTAAATACATGCATATCATAGAGAACCGCTAATGGGGTACCCCTTGCATATGGTACAGGAGCTTTCCCATAACCAAAATGACAAGGCAAGCAGACAATGAGCATCTCAGCAATCTTTTTATTTACCATATGCATAGCTTTTTATTGAGGACGCTTCATAGATGCTCATTACAGTGATGCTGCAAGTTTCCACCATGATTAAGCATGGCTTAGGCTAGCGGCCCAGACGTTTCTCTAACACAATGTATAAACTCCATGAACTAACAACTTCCCCTTTTGTTTCACATCGTCGACATCCATAAACAAAAGAACAAAGTATCAACTAGATAGAATTATCCAAAAAGTGTTGAAAGTGTTCCCTGTGACAGCACGGTTCTGCTGACTCCCAGTATATAATTAGCAAGCATATAACTTTCATGTACTAGTCACAATGGTTCAGGATTATTAAGCGCAAGGAATAAAGTGTGCCATCAATTTCATGAGAGCTTTACTAACTAACTTTGTCACATCCCAAGATTTTCCAAATCTTGTAGTGTGAAAATAAATGAATAAAATAAAACTTTGTTTGATTTTCAGAGCCAGAAGAAACTTTTTGAACTCAATTGGAACTTCAAACCCATTTGAATCAAATAAATCCTAAAGAGATTTAAAAAGATAAACTTTTATTAAAGGAAAATAAAAAATATTTAAAAATACTATGTTGGATCTCTTAATAAAAGATTTGGTAATCAAAAGAAAAGATGGATTTATAAATAAAGAACATTTTATAAAACCAAAATAAAACTTGGCAAAGCTTTTGAATTAAAACATTTTATTTTAAATAAAATAGCAAAGGTTTAATTAAAAATAATAAAGGATTTCTTAAATAAAAATAATAAGGGAATTAATATCCAAACTCTTTTAAAATAAAAGGTCTTACCAATTTAATTGAAACATCAAAACTTATTAAATTATTTAAAATAAGTTTTCCAAATGTTTGTTATTCACAAATAAAACCTACTAAAGTGTTTTGGCTTTATTTTAGATTTTAAAATAAATATTCTCAATAAAACAAATCCTATTTTAATAAAGAAGTCTAGTATATTAATTAATAGTGGACACTAAAATAAAATGTTATTTGTTTTGAACAAGATTTCCAAATGAAATTTATTTCCAAATAAACCTACTGATTTGGTTTTGAAAACATTTTGGATTTTAAATGAAGATTTTATTAAATAAAACAAACCCTATTTTATTAATAAACCATGGTCCATTTTATTTAAACTAATAAATGGAACCTAAAAAGATTTAAAAATATTGTTTTATTTTGGATTTGGATTATGTTGATAAACAGAACCAAATTCAAATGAAAAGTTTGTTGTTTGTTTGATTTGATTTGAGTGTTGTTTGATTGCTTGGTTAATTGTTTGAATTTCAAAACAGGAAAATAGAATTAGAAAAAGAAAAAGGAATCAGACAGAAAAAAATAAGAAAACAGACCCAACCCAGGCAGCCCAACAAGGCCCAGCCTGACAGTCCCACAGCCCAGCTCTCCCTCCCCCGAAGCGTTACTTTTCTCACCGCCGAAACAGCCCATAGAGTCAATGACCGGTGGACCCATCCTCCCTCTTCTTTTCTCACTGACGCTGGACCCCACCCCTCCTGTTCTTCTTCCTCCCTGCGACTCCTTCTTCCCCTCACCTCGCGACCGTTTCTGTCGTTAAATTTCTCGCGGTCAATACACTTTACTGCAGCGATTACTCCTCACCGTGACCACTCAACGTTAAACGCCAGGCTTTCCTCTCCTTTCTCCCCAGACGCCCCTCCTCGACACGCCTCCAGGCCGCCACAATCTCTCCTCGACTCCCTCTGCCTCCGACGACCCCTCTCGCCAATTCCGGCCAGCACACGCTCCCTTCCGCCTCCCTGAGCACACGAGCACGCTCACCATACACTGGCGCATCCTTCTGTGACAATCACTCGACCGCGGGCGCCCCAGAGCTTGGGCTTGGACTAGCTCTGACAGCGCCGCCGCCTGTTTCATCTCCGACGACAACCCCAGGTAGAGACCGGCCGCCCCTTTGCTTCTCGATCATGCTAGCAGCTTCACCTTGGTCTTGCGCACCTAATCGTGCCCTCCGTTTGGCTTCTCATGATCGACAGCGTCGCCCCGACCGCAACCAGGACCACCTGACGCCGTTCGCAACTCCGGCGAGGAATTACTGCAACCCTAGTACGCCCCTTGACCAACCTGCAGTACCTTGAGCTTCGCCGTGTTCTCCTGAGCCTGGTGAGCATCTTCCCTTTCTCCCTAACTTCCTGTAGCATCGGCACCGTCGTCGACCGACAGCTCCGCCGCCGGTAGCCACCGCAGCGCCGCCCATCTGTGGCTGGTGTGCCTAGCACCGTTAGATCATCATCGTAAGGCCACGATAGAATTTAACTGAAGCGGTAAGTAACCTCTGCGCGCCGCACGATTTAACTTAATCCAACGGCTGTCGTCGCGTGATCCAACCGAAACGGTACCGACAAATAAGAAGCCGCCGCGTGTCACTTATTCAGTTTAAAAACAGATTTTAAAACAGAATTATTTGCAAACTTCAAACCTTTGTAACTTTCAAACCACACGTCCAAATTTTGCAAATTTTATATCAATGAATTCAGGAGAACAAGCCCTAGCCAACCATGGCCTTAGTTTTGAAAATAGTATCTGTTAGCTTGTTTGAATTTGCAGAAACTTGTGTGAGCTTGTTTAGAGTATAAAAATTGTTTAAAAATGATTTTTGGATTAAAACCTTTGCAAAATGGTTTGTTGTGACCTTACTGACCCTAGGAACCAACCCTTGGTATTAAAAATGATTTTTGAAAGATTTAGGTTAGATTAATTGACTTAGCCATTTTCTAGCCAAATAAAAAGAATGGTTTTTGTTATAAAAATGTTTATGAAAAGAAAACTTCAAGGAAATGTTTTGGACCAAACCTACTGACCCCAAAACACCAAGTTTTGCAATAGCAACTCATTTGGTGAACCCTATAGGATAATGCCTTAGTAAAAAAAATATTTCTACACCACATAAAATAACACTTTGTTTTGAAAATGGCTTTAAAGTGAAACCTTTTGCAAATGACTTGGCCACTTTAGGAAATGACCATTAGATGTACCCAAATGTCTATGACCCACTAGGAACCACTTTTTCAAACAAAACAAAGCTTGGCATGCTTGCATGCATCTCTTTGACTTTGTTATTTATGTGTGTTGTTTTGCTTGATTGGTAGATTGAGTTTGTGCCTTGCTTGATTGATTTGTAGTGACTTGAAGAGTGTGATTGTTGCAAAGATCAAGAAGTGAACCTATACTCTACCAAAAAGGCAAGTGATGCTTCATACTTTCTATCCCAATACTTTTATTATGCATTAGTGATTTTGCTAAACTAAACTTGCATGGATTTTGCTAAGTATAGATCTTGCTATAGGAAAACCTAGTAGATGAATCCTTAGTAGGATTTTCCTAAGTTAGAGATTCCTACTACTAGCAAGCTTAGCCTAGCTAATAGAAAACATGGGTGGAATATATATTCACACTATGGAAAAATATTCTAAGTCTGAGGACTTAGGTTTTGTTTAATAAAACAACTAAGTTAATGAATCACCTGGGTGGAAATGGAAGGATTGGGTTATGTTGAGTGGTTCAAAATGCCATGGACTTGGATTGTGTATCTCACTTGTGGTATGCCACCCAGAAAACAAAGGGATTTGAGATGTCAAATGTTGAGAAGCTTCAAGTGCAACCACTTGGCAATATGGGCTCTGCCATGATCATATAGGTTGCAAGAACTTAGCCATATGGACAGTTGGTGGTAGTGTTTGATAGGTTGGAACGCGTCCATTTTGGTCTAAGGGAAGGCTTCTGAAAGATTTTGTCTTGGGAAACCAAGTCTTGTGGGTAAAGTACACCTCCTCTGCAGAGTGTAAAATCTAAGTACTTAGCCATGTCCCTGGTAAAGGACAATTTGAGCATCAAGACATGGAAGCAATCAAGAATCTCATCATTCCAATTTATAAATTAAAATCTTGTGGTTTGAACAAGGGTTGTTTGAATTCTTCAATCATTGATGGAGAGATGGCTTGGTACAAGGATCTTGAAATCTTTGATTGAGAAAAATGATTTTGTCAAAGCAAAAACTTAGTATTTACAAAATGATAAGAAAAATCTATTTTGAGCAATGCAAGCCTCAACTCCACTTAGCCAAAT
This sequence comes from Avena sativa, assembly GCA_916181665.1. NCBI lineage: Eukaryota > Viridiplantae > Streptophyta > Magnoliopsida > Poales > Poaceae > Avena > Avena sativa. Next base: position 58,122,257 of record OV702283.1, on the reverse strand, counting down.
GCATATAGATGATAGACTCCACTATACTACCATAGTATCACTTGCCAATACAATTCAAATGTATTGACCCTTTGTGGCTGCAACTTGTATGTTGCAGGTTTGATTGTTTTAGAGAAGATTGATTAGGATTACAAAGTCTACAACCAACATCTGCCTGTGGCACATTGAAGATGAAGGACCCATGACTATATTTATTCTGCTGCAATGTAATGTAATAGCCTAATGAGCTATGTTTGATGTAATACAATTATGTTATTCCTGGTTATAAAGTTATATTATGACCCTTGTTTCTTGATATTACATCTAAACTGTGGATGCTAGCTATTGATCCAGGGACTAGCATTGTAAAACACAGGAGGGATCAACCTTATTAGGTTGGGACCCCTACAGATGGTATCAGAGCATTGTGTTGCCTGTAGGATTTGTAAACCCTAGGATTGGACAAAAACCCTTAGAAAAATAGGAGTTGTATTTTGTTCCAAAACTTATTTACAAAATACTTGTAAACTCTTTCCTCAACCATTTTGGTTTAACTCTACACCTCTTCTACTTCAACTTGATGGAAAAACCTACCCCATGACCCAAGACTACACCATGTGCAAAGGACTTCTTCAACTTCTTCAACTCTAATGACTTCAACATCTTCAGCATATTCACCAAGGACTTCCAATTTGGAAACTACTAAGGACCACAAGTGAAACAAGGAAATCTTGCTTAAGATTTAGAGACTGAGGGAATGCAAAATAAGAAGAAGCCATCAACAACTTTGAAGTATTGCAACCAAGAGTTTTTCTCAAGGAAACCATGGTCTCAAGTAAGAAGAATCATGAAGGAAGGAAAGATCACAAGTGAATGGACCACCATTTATAGTTAAGTCAAACACACCAACTTATGTGGTGTAACAAAAATATTTTGTTGCCTAAAAATGTGCTTGAACTTTGTTGTTTGAGTGAAAAGTTGTTTGTGATTGCATGCACATTGTTTGTGTGAATTGTGATGTGTGTGATTAGAAATAATTCCTTAGAAATAACTTGCCTATTCTAAACTCCCTTCAACCCAAACAGATGACTACTCCAAAAGACTCCAAGATTGATGACACCAACACCAACCAAGCTGACTGCATAAAAGAGCTCCTAGCAACCCAACACCAGTTGAACCAACTGACAGCTCAGTTCATAGTCAACAATAGTGATAAAGATCCAGCTTTACAAAGGTTTCTGGAGGAACAATCCCAACTAATGCTTAAGGTGACTAATCAAATGATTAGCATGGAAGAAAGCTATCCTAGAAGAGTGTATGATAACAAGGATGACAAGAATGTTGTTCTAGATGGAGCCCTAGCTTGCATTATTTGTGGATACAAGGATCATACTTCCAAGGAGCATGAAGGACAATGCCCCAATTGTGAAGAAGATCATCCTGTTGGACAATGTCCTACCTCTCAAGCTACTTGCTACCTTTGTGAAGGAAGTGATCATACCCCTAACCAATGTCCTATCTATGCCATGGTGGAACAAAGGAAACAAGAAGGATCCAAGTCTACCAAAGGAAAAGGACCACTCCTACATCCAAACAAGACAACCCAATTCAAAGGATCAAAGAAAATCAAGAAGCCCAAGCAAGACATGAGCCTTGTGCAATGTCGTAAATGTAAGGAAATGGGACACTACTCCAGTGGATGCCCAGAGAACAAGAGGAATAAAGAAATTGAACAAGTGTGGTGCAACAACTGCAAAGAACCAGGCCACTATGTAGCAACTTGCCCTCAAGAGCAACGCAAATAACTCAAGGACATTCATTGTTTCAACTGCAAGAATCCAGGACATTATGCAAGCAACTGTCCAGAAAGGATGAAAAACAAGTTGAACAAGCCTATGGAGAAACTCAACCTTGGCCCATGAATCAAGTGTAGAAATAAAACCAAAGTTTGCTTAGAGAAGTTTTCCCAGGATCCCAAGAAGGACATTATGTAATTTTTTGTTTGAAAATTTTTAAGGGTGGTAGTACCCTAGTTGTTTGAACTTGCTTGTAACCCTAGCCTCCCAAATATCGGGACGAGATTTATTTTAAGGGTGGTAGCCTGTCACATCCCAAGATTTTCCAAATCTTGTAGTGTGAAAATAAATGAATAAAATAAAACTTTTTTTGATTTTCAGAGCCAGAAGAAACTTTTTGAACTCAATTGGAACTTCAAACCCATTTGAATCAAATAAATCCTAAAGAGATTTAAAAAGATAAACTTTTATTAAAGGAAAATAAAAAATATTTAAAAATACTATGTTGGATCTCTTAATAAAAGATTTGGTAATCAAAAGAAAAGATGGATTTATAAATAAAGAACATTTTATAAAACCAAAATAAAACTTGGCCAAGCTTTTGAATTAAAACATTTTATTTTAAATAAAATAGCAAAGGTTTAATTAAAAATAATAAAGGATTTCTTAAATAAAAATAATAAGGGAATTAATATCCAAACTCTTTTAAAATAAAAGGTCTTACCAATTTAATTGAAACATCAAAACTTATTAAATTATTTAAAATAAGTTTTCCAAATGTTTGTTATTCACAAATAAAACCTACTAAAGTGTTTTGGCTTTATTTTAGATTTTAAAATAAATATTCTCAATAAAACAAATCCTATTTTAATAAAGAAGTCTAGTATATTAATTAATAGTGGACACTAAAATAAAATGTTATTTGTTTTGAACAAGATTTCCAAATGAAATTTATTTCCAAATAAACCTACTGATTTGGTTTTGAAAACATTTTGGATTTTAAATGAAGATTTTATTAAATAAAACAAACCCTATTTTATTAATAAACCATGGTCCATTTTATTTAAACGAATAAATGGAACCTAAAAAGATTTAAAAATATTGTTTTATTTTGGATTTGGATTATGTTGATAAACAGAACCAAATTCAAATGAAAAGTTTGTTGTTTGTTTGATTTGATTTGAGTGTTGTTTGATTGCTTGATTAATTGTTTGAATTTCAAAACAGGAAAATAGAATTAGAAAAAGAAAAAGGAATCGGACAGAAAAAAAATAAGAAAACAGACCCAACCCAGGCAGCCCAACAAGGCCCAGCCCGACAGTCCCACAGCCCAGCTCTCCCTCCCCCGAAGCGTTACTTTTCTCACCGCCGAAACAGCCCATAGAGTCAATGACCGGTGGACCCATCCTCCCTCTTCTTTTCTCACTGACGCTGGACCCCACCCCTCCTGTTCTTCTTCCTCCCTGCGACTCCTTCTTCCCCTCACCTCGCGACCGTTTCTGTCGTTAAATTTCTCGCGGTCAATACACTTTACTGCAGCGATTACTCCTCACCGTGACCACTCAACGTTAAACGCCAGGCTTTCCTCTCCTTTCTCCCCAGACGCCCCTCCTCGACACGCCTCCAGGCCGCCACAATCTCTCCTCGACTCCCTCTGCCTCCGACGACCCCTCTCGCCAATTCCGGCCAGCACACGCTCCCTTCCGCCTCCCTGAGCACACGAGCACGCTCACCATACACTGGCGCATCCTTCTGTGACAATCACTCGACCGCGGGCGCCCCAGAGCTTGGGCTTGGACTAGCTCTGACAGCGCCGCCGCCTGTTTCATCTCCGACGACAACCCCAGGTAGAGACCGGCCGCCCCTTTGCTTCTCGATCATGCTAGCAGCTTCACCTTGGTCTTGCGCACCTAATCGTGCCCTCCGTTTGGCTTCTCATGATCGACAGCGTCGCCCCGACCGCAACCAGGACCACCTGACGCCGTTCGCAACTCCGGCGAGGAATTACTGCAACCCTAGTACGCCCCTTGACCAACCTGCAGTACCTTGAGCTTCGCCGTGTTCTCCTGAGCCTGGTGAGCATCTTCCCTTTCTCCCTAACTTCCTGTAGCATCGGCACCGTCGTCGACCGACAGCTCCGCCGCCGGTAGCCACCGCAGCGCCGCCCATCTGTGGCTGGTGTGCCTAGCACCGTTAGATCATCATCGTAAGGCCACGATAGAATTTAACTGAAGCGGTAAGTAACCTCTGCGCGCTGCACGATTTAACTTAATCCAACGGCTGTCGTCGCGTGATCCAACCGAAACGGTACCGACAAATAAGAAGCCGCCGCGTGTCACTTATTCAGTTTAAAAACAGATTTTAAAACAGAATTATTTGCAAACTTCAAACCTTTGTAACTTTCAAACCACACGTCCAAATTTTGCAAATTTTATATCAATGAATTCAGGAGAACAAGCCCTAGCCAACCATGGCCTTAGTTTTGAAAATAGTATCTGTTAGCTTGTTTGAATTTGCAGAAACTTGTGTGAGCTTGTTTAGAGTATAAAAATTGTTTAAAAATGATTTTTGGATTAAAACCTTTGCAAAATGGTTTGTTGTGACCTTACTGACCCTAGGAACCAACCCTTGGTATTAAAAATGATTTTTGAAAGATTTAGGTTAGATTAATTGACTTAGCCATTTTCTAGCCAAATAAAAAGAATGGTTTTTGTTATAAAAATGTTTATGAAAAGAAAACTTCAAGGAAATGTTTTGGACCAAACCTACTGACCCCAAAACACCAAGTTTTGCAATAGCAACTCATTTGGTGAACCCTATAGGATAATGCCTTAGTAAAAAAAATATTTCTACACCACATAAAATAACACTTTGTTTTGAAAATGGCTTTAAAGTGAAACCTTTTGCAAATGACTTGGCCACTTTAGGAAATGACCATTAGATGTACCCAAATGTCTATGACCCACTAGGAACCACTTTTTCAAACAAAACAAAGCTTGGCATGCTTGCATGCATCTCTTTGACTTTGTTATTTATGTGTGTTGTTTTGCTTGATTGGTAGATTGAGTTTGTGCCTTGCTTGATTGATTTGTAGTGACTTGAAGAGTGTGATTGTTGCAAAGATCAAGAAGTGAACCTATACTCTACCAAAAAGGCAAGTGATGCTTCATACTTTCTATCCCAATACTTTTATTATGCATTAGTGATTTTGCTAAACTAAACTTGCATGGATTTTGCTAAGTATAGATCTTGCTATAGGAAAACCTAGTAGATGAATCCTTAGTAGGATTTTCCTAAGTTAGAGATTCCTACTACTAGCAAGCTTAGCCTAGCTAATAGAAAACATGGGTGGAATATATATTCACACTATGGAAAAATATTCTAAGTCTGAGGACTTAGGTTTTGTTTAATAAAACAACTAAGTTAATGAATCACCTGGGTGGAAATGGAAGGATTGGGTTATGTTGAGTGGTTCAAAATGCCATGGACTTGGATTGTGTATCTCACTTGTGGTATGCCACCCAGGAAACAAAGGGATTTGAGATGTCAAATGTTGAGAAGCTTCAAGTGCAACCACTTGGCAATATGGGCTCTGCCATGATCATATAGGTTGCAAGAACTTAGCCATATGGACAGTTGGTGGTAGTGTTTGATAGGTTGGAACGCGTCCATTTTGGTCTAAGGGAAGGCTTCTGAAAGATTTTGTCTTGGGAAACCAAGTCTTGTGGGTAAAGTACACCTCCTCTGCAGAGTGTAAAATCTAAGTACTTAGCCATGTCCCTGGTAAAGGACAATTTGAGCATCAAGACATGGAAGCAATCAAGAATCTCATCATTCCAATTTCTAAATTAAAATCTTGTGGTTTGAACAAGGGTTGTTTGAATTCTTCAATCATTGATGGAGAGATGGCTTGGTACAAGGATCTTGAAATCTTTGATTGAGAAAAATGATTTTGTCAAAGCAAAAACTTAGTATTTACAAAATGATAAGAAAAATCTATTTTGAGCAATGCAAGCCTCAACTCCACTTAGCCAAATGCATATAGATGATAGACTCCACTATACTACCATAGTATCACTTGCCAATACAATTCAAATGTATTGACCCTTTGTGGCTGCAACTTGTATGTTGCAGGTTTGATTGTTTTAGAGAAGATTGATTAGGATTACAAAGTCTACAACCAACATCTGCCTGTGGCACATTGAAGATGAAGGACCCATGACTATATTTATTCTGCTGCAATGTAATGTAATAGCCTAATGAGCTATGTTTGATGTAATACAATTATGTTATTCCTGGTTATAAAGTTATATTATGACCCTTGTTTCTTGATATTACATCTAAACTGTGGATGCTAGCTATTGATCCAGGGACTAGCATTGTAAAACACAGGAGGGATCAACCTTATTAGGTTGGGACCCCTACAGATGGTATCAGAGCATTGTGTTGCCTGTAGGATTTGTAAACCCTAGGATTGGACAAAAACCCTTAGAAAAATAGGAGTTGTATTTTGTTCCAAAACTTATTTACAAAATACTTGTAAACTCTTTCCTCAACCATTTTGGTTTAACTCTACACCTCTTCTACTTCAACTTGATGGAAAAACCTACCCCATGACCCAAGACTACACCATGTGCAAAGGACTTCTTCAACTTCTTCAACTCTAATGACTTCAACATCTTCAGCATATTCACCAAGGACTTCCAATTTGGAAACTACTAAGGACCACAAGTGAAACAAGGAAATCTTGCTTAAGATTTAGAGACTGAGGGAATGCAAAATAAGAAGAAGCCATCAACAACTTTGAAGTATTGCAACCAAGAGTTTTTCTCAAGGAAACCATGGTCTCAAGTAAGAAGAATCATGAAGGAAGGAAAGATCACAAGTGAATGGACCACCATTTATAGTTAAGTCAAACACACCAACTTATGTGGTGTAACAAAAATATTTTGTTGCCTAAAAATGTGCTTGAACTTTGTTGTTTGAGTGAAAAGTTGTTTGTGATTGCATGCACATTGTTTGTGTGAATTGTGATGTGTGTGATTAGAAATAATTCCTTAGAAATAACTTGCCTATTCTAAACTCCCTTCAACCCAAACAGATGACTACTCCAAAAGACTCCAAGATTGATGACACCAACACCAACCAAGCTGACTGCATAAAAGAGCTCCTAGCAACCCAACACCAGTTGAACCAACTGACAGCTCAGTTCATAGTCAACAATAGTGATAAAGATCCAGCTTTACAAAGGTTTCTGGAGGAACAATCCCAACTAATGCTTAAGGTGACTAATCAAATGATTAGCATGGAAGAAAGCTATCCTAGAAGAGTGTATGATAACAAGGATGACAAGAATGTTGTTCTAGATGGAGCCCTAGCTTGCATTATTTGTGGATACAAGGATCATACTTCCAAGGAGCATGAAGGACAATGCCCCAATTGTGAAGAAGATCATCCTGTTGGACAATGTCCTACCTCTCAAGCTACTTGCTACCTTTGTGAAGGAAGTGATCATACCCCTAACCAATGTCCTATCTATGCCATGGTGGAACAAAGGAAACAAGAAGGATCCAAGTCTACCAAAGGAAAAGGACCACTCCTACATCCAAACAAGACAACCCAATTCAAAGGATCAAAGAAAATCAAGAAGCCCAAGCAAGACATGAGCCTTGTGCAATGTCGTAAATGTAAGGAAATGGGACACTACTCCAGTGGATGCCCAGAGAACAAGAGGAATAAAGAAATTGAACAAGTGTGGTGCAACAACTGCAAAGAACCAGGCCACTATGTAGCAACTTGCCCTCAAGAGCAACGCAAATAACTCAAGGACATTCATTGTTTCAACTGCAAGAATCCAGGACATTATGCAAGCAACTGTCCAGAAAGGATGAAAAAATTATTTTGAATTTTCTGGGATTTTTCGGGAAACTTTATTTTTGGCTAATTTTCAGGGTATGAAAATTGATTTTCTCGCAGAAACAGTTTTTTCAGAAGAATCAAAAGAAAACCAAAAGCCAAACTACAGGAGCTCTAAGAAACTCAAACAAGCAAACAACTAGCAAAACTAAAGCTAAAGCAAAGACTAGGAAGGAGAAGGGAAAAAGAAAGCAAGTATAACCATAGTGGAAACATTATTTTGTTCATTAAAATCCTTTTGTTAACAAGGTTGATCAAGTCTTGTTACCAAAACAATCTTAAATGAGACAAAACTTTGTATTCCACAAGGTGATTATGTTACCTCATACTTGATAGCAATGGTCCCAATCATAATAGTTTCAAAATTTTCTTGTGGAATAGGACAATATATTTCTCCAACCTTAATGCCTTCAATATTTTCAATAGAATTCGGGCAATAGCTTCTAACAACCTTCTTGGGGAAATAGACAGTGTGCTCTTTGTCATTAATATTGAATGTTACTTTTCCTTGATTGCAATTGATGACAGCACCTGCAGTATTAAGAAAAGGTCTCCCAAGAATAATAGACATATTATCATCTTCAGGCATTTCAAGCACAACAAAATCAGTTAAAACCATGCAATTATGAGAAAATTGAACAGGAAAATCCTCACATATACCAACAGGAACAGTAGTTGACTTATCGGTTGTTTGCAAAGATATATCAGTTGGTATCAACTTTTCTAGCTGGAGTCTCTTATAGAGAAAAAAAGGCATAACACTAACTCTAGCTCCCAAATCACATAAAGCAGTTCTAACATAATTATTCTTAATGGAGCAAGGAATAGTTGGTATACCTGGATCACCAAGTTTCTTTGGAACTTTACCATTGAAGGAGTAATTAGCAAGCAAAGTAGAAATCTCTTCATTAGGAATCTTCCTTTTATTAGAGACAATATCCTTCATATACTTTGAATAAGGAGGCAATTTAATAGCACCAGTCAAAGGAATTTGCAAGAATAAAGGTTTCATCCACTCACAAAACTTGTTATAGTGTTCCTCCTCCTTTGACTTGTGTTTCTTACCTGGAAAAGGCATAGGTTTCTGCACCCAAGGTTCTCTCTCTTTACCATGTTTATTAGCAATAAAATCTTCCTTTATGTACCTAGTGTTCTTAGTGTGTTTCTCAGGTTCTTCCTCAACTTCCTCCTTATCAGGAGCATCATTTTCATTATTACCACTCTTAGTTTCAGCATCAGAGACAAATATACTATTAGGATCTACAGTAGGTTCAAGTGGTTCCTCAACTTTCTTATGTTTCTTTTTCTTCCTCTTACGAGGACTACCACTATATTCTACTTGTTGGGAATCCTGTTCTATTCTTTTAGGGTGTCCTTCAGGATATAAAGGATCTTGAGTAGCTGCACCACTCCTAGTTTTAATTCCATAAGCATGTTTATTTCCTGAAGCATTAACTAGCATATCCTTTTGTACTTTAGCAAGTTGATCAATTTGAGTTTGAACCATTTGAAAGTGTTTACAAAGCATTTTAATATCATTAGAAGTTCTTTTCACAATATCTTTCAACTCATGAATAGCTCTAGAGTTTTCCAATAAATGATTCTGAACTTGTTTATTAAAATTACCTTGTTTAACAATAAAAATGTCAAGTTCCTCTAAGCATTGATCATGAGGCTTACCATAAGGAATATCACCTTCATCGAAGTGTTGGAGAGAGTGTACCTCAATAGTAGATGAGTGGGGAATTGTCTTACATAATTCTTCTATAGGAGGTAGATTCTTCACATCTTCAGCTCTAATACCTTTCTCCTTTAGACACTTCTTAGCTTCCTTCATCACTTCATCATTTAATGCAATGAATCCCCTCTTCTTTGTTGTTGGTGGTGGAACCGGTTTAGAAACAACTGGTTCAGGAGTAATAGGCTCAGGTGTATTCAACTTAGTTGAAGTCCAATCATCATAATTCTTGCTTATCTTGTTCATTAATTCTTCAACATCTGTAGGAGTCCTTTTCCTGAAAACACAATCAGCAAAGCTATCTAGGTAGGTCCTAGAATCATCAATTAGTCCATTATAATAAATATCAAGCAACTCATTCTTAGGTAATGGACATCCAGGATATGCATGAATCAAGGAACAGAATCTTTTCCATGACTCAGACAATTTCTCTTATTCTTCCTGTTTAAAATCAAAAAGTCTCTGCAAAGCAGCATGTCTAGCACTGGGAGGAAAATATTTATGGAAGAAATAAGCAATCAAGAAATCAGGGCTATCAATGGAACCAGGAGGTAATCTATTAAACCAAGCCCTAGCTTCTCCTTTTAGTGAAAAAGGGAAGATCTTAGCAACAAAGTAATTGCGCATTTTAAAATCATCAGAGAACAAAGCACTCATAGTAGAAAGCTCATTCATATGAGCCACATCACTCTCGTTTTCAGTACCACAAAAAGGTTCTTTCTCAACAGTATCTAAATAAGCTAAATCAAGAGAGAAATCATAATCTTTATCTTTAATATCTATGGGAGAGGTGGCAAACTTAGGATCATAGGAATTCTTGGGTATAATGGTGTGTCTAGCAAGGAGACTCTTAATAGCACTAGCACCATGTTTATTTCGGCACTTTTCAACAAATTCATCAGTGAGATCTATGTAACCATCATTAATATCAAAACTCTCACTAGACTCAGGTGAGATAACAGGTGTAATAGTGTCTTCACTAGGAGTTTCGGTATTTCCTAGACTAGCCATAGTAGCATCTAGAAAAGGACCTAATGAACCACTCGCATCAAGCACAGTAGAAGTAACATCATGAGCATCAAAAGCAGTTTCAGACTCAGCAGTAGTAGCAGTGTGTGTAGCATGAACATGTAGTGGTGATGTAACAAGCTTACTTATAACAGACGGTGAATCAAGAGAAACAGAGGTGTTTAGGACTGTACCTCTTCTTGTAGTGGATGGTAAAATAGGGAACTTTCCATCACGAGACTTCCCCATGATGAAAGGAGTAGCAGTGAACAATAATAGATCCAAGTGAACTTACAAATAAAGCTATGCTCCCCGGCAACGGCGCCAGAAAATAGTCTTGATGACCCACAAGTGTAGGGGGTCGCAACAGTCTTCGCGGTTAGTATTACCCAATTTATTGATTCGACACAAGGGGAGACAAAGAATACTTGCAAGCCTTAACAACTGAGTTGTCAGTTCAGCTGCACCTGGAAATAGTTCTTGCTCACAGAAGTTTATCAATACCAACAGCTTGTAGTAGCAACAGTTTGTAGTACCAACAGTCGGCGTCGGTGGTTTGCAGATGAAGACGGAGGCGAGCTCCTGGGGCATAAGAAAGCAAGGCAAAGCATCAGGGAGATGCGCATGGGTGCAGGGGTTGCGACGGAACCTACCAGGGGGCAAGGGGCACACAGAATCGTCGACAACCTCTCGCTGGAGTTCGTCCACCGTCTGTCATTCACAGTTGAAGACGGAGTCGAGCCTCTAGGCCACGAGCAAACAAACGGGGAGTGTTAGCAGGTGCGTAAGAAGAGGACGAACGCGGCAGTGCAAGGCAGAGGGCAGGGGCGGTCGAGGCTCACCGGAATCGTTGCCGGAGTCTATCGGCAGCTGCGGCGGTGCGGGCAAAATTCCGAGCATCCTAGGAGCTCACTGGTGCGGGGAAGTGGGGGTAAATGGAGAGGAGGGGAGGCGGTTAAGAGGGCGTGGTCGAGGGGAGTGATTGCGCCAGTAATCACACGAAATTAAGCGAGTTAAATCGCGGTAGAAACAGTAGGGGGAACGGGTCTCCGGGCGCTGATGAAGATGATGATGAGGTGGCAGATGGGGTCGAGCAGTCAGTGAGGGTGTGGGGGTTCGCGCGGGTGAGAAAGGGAGGCAGAGGGAAGAGGGTTGATGACCCACAAGTGTAGGGGATCGCAACAGTCTTCACGGATAGTATTCCCCAATTTATTGATTCGACACAAGGGGAGACAAAGAATACTTGAAAGCCTTAACAACTGAGTTGTCAGTTCAGCTACACCTGGAAATAGTTCTTGCTCACAGAAGTTTATCAGTAGCAACAACAACAGTGAAACGGTAGCAATAGTAATAGTAACGGTAACAGTATGATTCGAGTGCGGTAGGCATAGGGATGGATGGACGGGCATTGCATGGACGAGTCTAAACATGTAACTTCAAAGAACTAGGGCATTGCAGATAAGTAATAACAAGCATCCAAGTACTAAACAATCCTAGGCATGTGCTCCAAATATAGTCATACATGCTCGCAGTGAGAACTTGCATAACATCTTCTGTCCAGCCAGCCCGTGGCAGCGGGGCCTCTAGGGAACTACTGGCAATTAAGGTGCCCCTTTTAATAGAGCACCGGAGCAAAGCATTAACACTCCGTAAACACATGTGATCCTCACACCACAGTCATCCCCTCCGGTTGTCCCAATTTCTGTCTCTTTGGGGCCTTTGGATCCGGACAATGATATGTGTACACAACTTGCATATAAGACCATAAACAATACTATCATAATGATTCAATAATAAGTTCAGATTTGAGATCATGGCACTCGGTCCCTAGTGACAAGCATTAAGCATAACAAGTTGCAACAAATTTAAATAGCACTAATAGAGATACTAGGCACTATACCCCTAGCAGATCTTATTCGATTACATGATAGAACTCATCCAATCCCTACCATCCCCAAGGCTACAGCGGGGGATTACTCACTCATGGATGAGGGAAACATCGGTGGTTGATGGAGATGCGTTGGTGATGACGATGGCGATGATCCTCTCCAAATTCCCCGTCCCGGCAGGGTGCCAGAACGGAGTTTCTGGATCCGAATCTTAGTTTCTCATGGCGGCGGCGGAGCGGAACTCTTTTTGGAAAACTATCGAACCCCCTCGGTTTTTAGGTCGAAGAGTAACCTATAGGCGCAGAGGGAGTCCGAGAAGCTGCATGGGGTGGCCAAACCTCCCCAGGCGCAGGGTCAGTAGGCCCGCGCCTGGGGTGGGTCTGGGCCCCCCAGGCCTCCCCTCTGTCTCCCCTTTTGTCTCCCCTTCTGTCTCTGTGGATCTTCTAGTGAAATATAATTTTTTGCATATTTTCCGGGATTTTTCCTGATAGTTCATTTTCTGCACAAAAACAAGACACCAAGGTAATTCTGCTGAAAACAGCGTTACTCCGTGTTAGTTGTATCCAAATCACACAAGTATAGAGAAAAAACAATAGCAACGTGTTCGAGAAAGTAGATACGTTTTGGACGTATCAAGGGGGTGACCCGGGTGGGCTTAGTTGGGCCTGGTTGGGCTGGGGGGTTTGCTGGGCTGGGCTAGGCAGGGTAGGTTAGTTCGTTTTCTAAATTTTTTCCTCTTATTCTTTTCCTCTTTTTGTTTCTATTTTCTGTTTTTATTTGAATCAGTTCATTTAAACCTCAAATTGAATTCAAATCTTTTCCAAAACTTTTCAGTAGATTTTATACCATTTATGAGTTGATTAATTAGCCCACTTTGGAAATTTCAAATATTTTTCTCATGATTTAATATTCATTTAAGTGAGGCATTTTGTCTTTATTTAAATAAAATTGAATATTGTTCATACACCCATATAATTTTATTTAAATAATCTTTTGTTCTTTTATTTTATTTTAATTGCTTTTATTCCATTTGCTTAGGGATTTGGCCAATGGTTTAAATTGTCTTTTAAATATTTCTTATTTTTTTTAATTATTTCTTTATCTTATAAAATTCATATCTTTTTATTTATAGATCCAAAAATAGTGATTCCAATTTGTATAATTTTATTTAATATTTATTTATCTTTTTAAATCCTTTTAGGATTAGTTTGCTCACAATTTAGTGTTGATTTTTGTTAGGAGCTTCATTAGTCTTGGAATTATTTCCTTTTATCTTATTAAAATCATAAGTTTTTATCCATGGCTCCAAATGGTGTGAAACCAACTCCCATGGTTTTGTAATATTTTTGTTTACCATTTTTGGTCATTTATAAAATGTTTGTTGCTAAATTTTTATATGGAACAAAGCCATAGTCTTAGAGTGATCTTGGAGATAATTTCTTTCATTAGGGTTTAGGGTTTTGGTTTATCTTTTCCAAGGGTTCACAATCAAGATACATTCCATGCATAGATGCATTTGATTTGTTTGAAAAAATTGTTTGTTGCCTTTTCATTCAAATTTTGTTCAAGTAGGGTTTTGATGTTTCCATTTAGAAGCAAAAGTTTCTTTTCACCCTAAATTTCAACATTTGTTTCTTTTGTTTGTTTATTTTTCACATTTTAAAATTTGGAAAATTTTGGGATGTGACAAACGGCTATCTTGGTGAGCTGATTAGAATAGCATTGTTGGTCCCTAGTTTGCATTTAAAGGATAGCTGCATGTTGATTATCTCACTAAAACAATTAAATAAGGCGTCGTTTCGCTTCACGCTTTTAACGCCTAAGCGTTGAGGCGTCCCAGCGTCTTAAACCTCTTTACCGTATGGTGGCTTAGGGAGTAAGAACAAGATAGTGGAGAATACGAAGTGGAAGGTTAATAATGTGGAGGATACGAAGAGAGTCTGCTTTCAGTGCATTTCAATGCATGAGAAGACACTACAGAACTTCGGGTATTGCTGAGAAAAAAAAGAAAAGCATGGTTTATTAATATAATAAGGTAACTTGGAGGATACATTTTTTCCCTTTTTATTAGGTGGATTTGCTTAGGTGGCACGCTAGGATTGCTCATGGATGGTTGATGAGATGGACGACTTGCATTTTTTTTTTTAGGAAATGGGCGTATTTATTAACCAAACTGTTTAATGTTTACACTCGGTCTCTGCATAACCAAGATGCACACAGCCACACAAACGACAGAACTAAGGCAAAAAGTAGAAAAGCATTGCAAAAATGCACTATCGAAATAAATGTCTAGAATCTAAGGTAGATCGATCCTCAGATCACGCGGCCATCCATGTCGAGAGAAAATATCCCTCGCCGTGTCCTCCAATTGCGTACATCCCTCCCTAAATAAGTCATGAAACTCTATGCGTTGAAGAATATTACATGATCGGAGGATAGTCGTGGCACGATAAATAACCTGTAGAGGAGAAGACATAATGTTATTAAAATATTGTCATTTCTACAAAGCCATAGCGACCATATAATGGCGAGCGCTCCCACCCTAAACAAAGTTCTGTACTTATCAACAATTTCATGCAACCAATTACCAAAAATATTGGTTACGGAACGTGGAGGAGATAAACCAGAAGCTATTTGGATGAGTGACCATATAGAGCGAGCAAATTTGCAATGAAAGAATAAATGGCGAATTGTCTCATCTTGATGACAAAAAACACATTGTGTACTTCCATGCCAATTCCTCTTTGCAAGATTATCTTTTGTTATAATTATCCCTTTCCGTAGATACCATGCAAATATCTTCGTCTTAAGGGGTATTTTCATTTTCCAAATTTTATTATTATCATCGATCGGGATATCAGGTTGGATCAAAGCTTTATATAGTGAGCCAACCGAAAATTTACCACTTTCTAGTAATTTCTATTTGGACGGCTTGCATTTAGAGAGAAATATAATTAGTGGATTGCCCCGATATAGATATTATCTTGAAATAGGCTTTTGTCCCGCTTTATAAATAAAACACACAGGTGAGACTGCTGCTGGGCCAGACAGCACAACGCCCAAAGAACCGACATGATACAGGGACCGAACATGCAAGTCCAACACAAAAACAAAAAGAAAGAAAAGAAAGCAAAGCCGACATCGGCGGAGCGACGAACACGAAGAAGATTCGCAACCGTTGCGCCCACCGGAGAAGTGCCACCACACCGCTAGCAATCCAGAGTGTCGCGTACCAAAGCAGCACCTCCAATAAGGAAAGTGACGATGCCAACACTGCTTCCCGGACAAGTCATAATTTTCCCCCGGTACGCCACGAGAGGCACGAAGAAGATGCCCCCAACGCCCTTCAAGAAGGACGGAGATACCTGAAGGCGTCACCGCGTCGGTGTCAAATTGACAAAGATTTCTCCCGATCCCTCCAACGACCCTCCCGTCCGCTTTGAATTGCTCCACTAAGCTTGCCGCCCGCGTGCAGGCGCCCACACGGTCTTGAAGTCTTCACCACCGTCACACCGTGAACCACAGAACGAGGCCGGTAGGAGCGAGAGAGCGGGGCCATCGGCGAGGGTAGGCATGGCCTCAACACGCGGGAGAGAACTACCTCCATCGCCAGAAGGCGATAGCCGACCAGATGCAGCAGCATGCCATAACAGGCCTTCTTGGCCCGGTCGAGACCGTCAAGGATCGTAAAGTCCCGTCGCCCACTGTAGCAAGGGTGCCTCCGCACACGCCACCCTAGCACCAGGCTCAACTCCTCCCTCCACCAGTGGATCCGCCACCTTGACAAATCCCCGCCGCCAAGAAGCAGCATCGTCGCCACCGAGGCCACCCGGACCGTTGTCAGTCTGAGGAACAGCGTCCGCACCTCGCCACCCCATGGCCGAAGGAACGACCGCGCGAACCACCTTCTGGGGCCGCCGCCCCGGCTTCCACGCACTGGAGCCAAGGCTCCGGCCACCACCACAATGCACAACCGCCGAGACTGCCACTCAACTTGATCGCCCTCAAGCTCCGGGTAGGTGCACGCAACAGTCCATCAAACAGGGCCTACCTGCCCCAGATCGGCCTGTATGGGCCTAGATCTAGGCCTGCAGGCCCCTGACAAACCCAGCTGCAGCGTTTCCTCCCGTCACCATCATCGGCCACCTGGAGCAACACCACCTGTCCACGTCCCGCCATGGCCGCCGGGGGACAGCCCGCACCCCATCGAACTCCAACCGCCATGGCCATGGCCATGGCCCTGCCCCAAGCAGCAGCTCAGGACAACGTCGCCGCTCGAACGTCGCCGCCAGAGGACTGCTCCGCCGCTGCTGGCCACCATGCAGCCACCAGGGTCGCCACGCCGCCGCACCTCATGCCCAGCACGGCGCCCAAGCCAAGGCCCTCGGCCCGTGCCGAGATCCCCACACGAGGAGGGAGATGCCCCGTCGCCCGGCCTTTGGCCGGTGGCGGCAAGGGAAGGGAGGAGGTGGAGGGAAGAGGGAGTTAGGCGGCGGGGTTAGGTCTCCCTCCCGTCGCCCACAGGAGCGACGAGGGAGGGAGCGAAGGGGAAAAAACGAGGTCACCGCCTTCCCTCCCGATATAGATATTATAGATGACTAAAAGTTGTGGTTGAATAAGAGTTGTTCACAACATGGCAAATATATGAGCAGGATCAACTATTTTATCTTCCTCTTCGCAGCATGCGACCGTGCAAACGAAAAACTGGAAAAATAATCATGTAATTTCAACTTGTTCTGAAGAAGCACCACACCAATCTGTTCCACAAAAAAAAGTTATTTCAGCCTGTTTATTGAACTCTGATGCAGATTTTTCAAGTGTTTACAACCAGAACCGTGCTAACTGGGGAACTGGGGATGCCGCACACGAGAACAGAAACCATAAATATTACGGCTTGATCTAGAATAGTACTAGGTAAACCTGGACTAAATGCAGAAGGGAAAAGGTTAAGAAAAATTAGGACTGAAACAAGAATGCAGAAAACCTAGCTAACAAACATATTGAGCTAAACAGGAGGAACGACTGAGATCCCTCGTGTATTACATGGGCAGATAAATCATGTTCTCGCTATTTACCTCTTACCAACCATTGCCCAAAAAAACCCAGCCAGGAACTGAGAAGCGATCCAAAATGAAAAAGACAAGGACACAGCAAAGAGCAAATACATATAGTCAATAGACATATATTGAGTCAATTCACAAAGTGGGGGAGAGGCTCAGCGTCTATACATCAGGACCCCATATTTTCATCCACACGACATCAACTGCTGCTACATGAGATATTTCTTACAATGGATTATTTCATAGTGCAGGTCGAACTGTCTGTTGTCTAATTTTCTACTCAGCATTAGTTGCATCTTCTGATTGCAACAGAACATTGAACCATTCAAGAGATCTGCATACAGCTGTAGTCATTGAACTGACTACAATTGAAACATCTAACCAGCTGAAATACACTTGAGATCAAGAAAACATCTCAAACTGGCGGGGTTTGCAGAGACTATCGATAGCATGAATTAATTTTCTCCGTGGTCCTACAGCAATAAAACCCATCTCCTTCAGCTGGTTCATTGTAAGAGAGACTATCTGATACATCCCCATCTTTTCCCTATCCAATATTTTGACAAACCATCCAAGACCACAAGTCAACAGCCAATTCCTCAGGCCACCAAACTGAGCAACCCGTCTCCGAAGAAGTCGTGCTCGCAATACCTTATTCGTGAGATGTGAAGAAATAATTGGCAGCCTAATCCTATACATATTTTGAAGACTTGTTGCTTTCCCAGTGGCTTGATGAGACAGTCCTTCAACAGCATGATCTGCATGTTTAGTCCAGTCAGACTTTACAACAGGGGCAGCAGGACTTCGTGATGATTGCCCTCTCATCATTGCATCATCTTGCTGGACAATATTTTCAGAAGGATTGGTTTGACATATCTGTATTCTACCATCAACACCAAGGCCCTCCAGAGAGGACTCCTGAGATTTCTTCATAGTAACCTGTTCTTTTGTGGCAGCATTGTAGTTTCTCCTGCTCATTCCTGGTAGGCTAGTTTGTCTGGAACTTACTTTGGACGTACCAGCTTGGGGGCTTGCAGCTGTAGGTGACAGTGGAGGGATCAATATGGTGACCCGCTGTTTCTTGACTATCACCCAATCATCATTCTCGTCAATGATATTCTGTGTGCGTGATGGATCAGCAGAAACCTCTGAAGGTGGTTCCATACCATCCTTAGCTGACATAGCTAGTGCTCTATCCATAAACTGCCTAACTTCGGAATGTGGTTCCTCACCAAGTCACCATCAACACTTGACAGGGCTCGTGCTCTGTTCGTGAACTATCCTCAAAACCTTATTCAATGTGAAGAGGACCTAATAAGACACAGAAACAACGATTTTCAAACATTGTGAAATGTTGAAACGTGAAATACATGCAACCAAGATGTATATCAAGAGTTCAAGACTTCCATATAGTACGTATGCAACATAGTCAATTGTGAAACAGCATACCATACATAAGAAGAAACATACTGACAGTAAGAGTGTAACATATTATGCAACAAGCAGCACCTGCCAAGGAGTGAGGCACCGACAATGTCATCCAGTGTACAGAATAAGACCATTGCATCCAAACAAAATACGCTCTCACTTCCACAGGTTAAAAAAAAGGGACCAAAATGTACAAAGTAGGCACAGGTGCTATATTAATACATGATTTTAAAAGATTCTTATCCCTCCCAAGGCAAGGGGTTATACGCATTTCATACAGAAAAGACAAACTTATCACCGAACTAAAACAGGGGCTCTTCTGTTTTTTTTGGGACGCGTATAGGCAGCAATCGATCGCTGGTTAGTCTAAACCAGCCATCGCCCGATTAGGAAAGTATTCCCAGCCCTAAGATATGGACAGTAAGATATGGATGGTAGTCAATGTGCAACTTAACAACAAC
This sequence comes from Avena sativa, assembly GCA_916181665.1. Lineage (NCBI taxonomy): Eukaryota > Viridiplantae > Streptophyta > Magnoliopsida > Poales > Poaceae > Avena > Avena sativa. Next base: position 58,102,982 of record OV702283.1, on the reverse strand, counting down.
TAGTTGACAACTTGACAATGGAATTGGACAACTTTAGAAGAGAAAATACTATCCGGTTTCGATGCATCGGTCTATTTTAACGGAAAAACAACAACATCGATATCTCATCAGATCTACAACTTAATAGCAACTAGTAGGGCAACTTAGCATCAACCTATAGCCACATGCCAAGTGTGATAGAAACTTGCAACGAAGTCGGGCAACTTCTCATTATTGTCCATTGCAAAACCTTTGAACGACATGTAACTTTTCTATGACAAACGTCCACAACAAACATGGACCCATCACGAAGAGGAGACGGATCCATGGTTAGACATAAGCAACAAAAAAAACACCTGCTATGTAAATTGATGTGTGAGAAACTAGAAAAAGGTTGTACCAAAACAACTTGGATGATTGAACATGGGATAATTAACTTGATGATTGTGTGGGTCACATCAAACTCTTGTTTCGCAGATTATGCAAGAATCAACACATATATGATGAAAATGCACGGATTTCCTATGACACCTAGAAACCCTAAGAACTTCTAGATCTCCATGACTATGATATGCCCATGTTCCCAATCTGATTAGGACAAGTGCCACTTGTGTTACGTTCACCATGGAACTGCAAACTAAGGAAGCAGGCCTGATACATCTTAAGTGGGTCAACACAGCAAGATGAATCCGCGCTACCTCAGGCAGAAAATGGACATGGATTTTTTCTACAATATGGATCACACATATCTGGATCAGTACACTGATAAAATCATGTGTTCAGCCTCTATGGATGAACTCACCTTCTATTTCCGTCGCCGAACTCCCTTCACCGCTCCCAAAACTTACATAATGGATCAGTACACAACTTAAGCTAAGATGTCTAATCAACTTAATTAAGTGGTAAAAACAACTTTATAATGCTGGGAAAATAACTTAATTGAGGAAAAATAGAGATTAATCAGAAAACTGCACCGCATTCAAAAACAAAACTTAAAAGAGGATCAGTACGCAACTTAGACTAATATGCCTAATCAATTTAATTAAGTGGCATAAGCAACTTAATTATGTCGGTTAATTAACTTAATTAAGAAGAAGCAGAACAGCTAAACTAAATCAGTGTGTATTGTATAAGAAACAAAATCAGATGTAATCAACTTGGATATACCTAACTACAACCACCTTTGCAACATACCTAGTCCATACATTGCGCAAAACACCCAATTCATAAAGGCACACGTAACGGGTGCAACCATTGAAAAGTGGCTACAACATTGAACAATCTTGAAGCTTCGCTATGATCCTCTTCTCTAACTTGGCTACCTAACTACAAATAAGGGTTCTACACATGTATGTTGACTTTCTCTTCTCTGTCTTAAAAAGCCACACTGGCTAGGGCGACGTACCACGCAGAAGTACCTATATTCTCCATCCCAAAATCCAGTATGTGTCCAAAATGCATACAAAAATACTCCTTCGCAAAAAAATGTGAAATGGCATTATTCACATTCTAGTATTGGCATATTGCTATAAAAAATCTATGTAGTGCATAGCAGCTACGTGAAGCATCTCATCTTCTAAGTCCCTAGTATGATACAAGGTTTTGTTTGATACCATTGCTTATTCGCATGATTCTGTACAACTATACAGACCGGATTGTATTAAAGGAGGAAGGTTGAAATTGAGCAGTAAATTGTAGTACTAAACTATCTGAACCTATAATCCAGTAACTTAATTTCAAGCAATCCAAAAAAGTACTTTGTTCTGTTTCCATGGTTTCTTCGTTTATTCACTCAACTAAAATACTGTATATCACCAGGAATGAGCTGCTGCTGCTGCTGCTGCTTGGAGCTATGGAAAAATGACTTAGGAAGTCTACTGCACAATAAGCTGGCAAGATCTTAAAATTCAGTGTGCGTGTAAGAAACATTTGGTACCATAGCTCGTTAATTTCAGCAGCCCCCAGCATAAACTCAAGTAAGAAACATTCTTAAGACTGCAACGCCCACCGTTTACTCACTCACAACAAAATACTGTATTTCAACACCTGACAATGAATGCTCTGCTGCTGCTGAGCTCAAGGCAAGATACAGGTAGTACGCCAAATTGCACGATAAATCAGCAAGATGTTCAGATAAATCGGTGAGGGGAATAAGAGTTGGTTGCTTACGTCCATCCTTGAGGTTCTCCTCCCTGAACTGCTTGGGGGACATGGTCGCAGCTCCTGCCAGGGCCGTAGCCGTGGTAGTAGTGGCACCAGCAGCCCCTCGAATGCTCCTTTGCCCGGTTCCTCGTCGCAGGAACTCCCTCGTGCGGCCACTCCTCGTGGCCCGAGCTCGCGCCCTCGCGCGCGGGTCGCCTCTCTGCCGCCTGAACTACTCGCCCTCACACGGGAGACGCTCTCCACCGCTGCGCACGTCGCTGGCCGCCGCTGAACACCCCGCACTCCCTCGCGGGTCGCCCTCCGCCGCCGAGCAGCCCCACTCCCGTGCAGGTCGCTCGCCGCTGACGAGCTCCGAGCCCTCGCGCTTGAGTTGCTCACCGACGTCGACCTCCACTCACCGCTCTCCTCGCTGGAGCTTCACAAACCCTAGCGAAATTTTAACAGGAAATCGACTTGGGCGGGGAATGGGGAAGGAACGGGGAATTGGAGAGATGGAGAGGGGTGCGAGTGTGCAGCTGCCTGTGTTCACATGGGCTCTCCCCGCAACGCGCGTGGTGTGGGGCCACCGACGCGCTGTCGGAACTCGGAACGGCTCGCGCGACGCGGGTGATCAAGTGCGTGTTTGGTTAGTCAGACCTCAATTTACCGTATGAGAATAGATTTTATTTGGGCCAATTTTAGGTTTTTATTAGTTGCCCGTATTCTTGGCCTACTGCTTGGATCCTTGTACATAGCACACAATAAATAAGTGTTATGCTTCTAATCTAACATACTCTATTTTAATCTTCTCTAATTTATCTAACTATGTCTCCATTCGAGATAATTTGTATATGAAAAAATACCCCTTGATGTTATGAATTTATTTCCACAATCAATTTGTAATTTCGCTGAGTGTTTGAAACCCTACGCCGTGTTCTTTTTAGAGCTTATTTGAACGAATTTTTTAAGATTCGTCACACATGGTTGACCATATGAAATTTCCTTCGAGGGAAAGCTTGAATTCATTATTTGACACGATTTTTACGTTGGAAGTTTTCTGTTTTGACATTGCTATATGACTAGATCTAAATTGTCTTTATAATGCTAAAACGAAAAACTTATAACACGAAAGTTGTGTGAAATGGTGGGACGAAGCTACACCTCGAAGGAAATTTCAAACAGTTGATGTGGGAATGGATTCGCAACAAAATTATGAACAAGAAATAGACCCCTAAAAGGTCAACGAAACTAGTAACCGACTGTGGGAATAGATTCGCAATGTCGATTCTCATTTTTTTCATGTAAAACTTATTTTAAATTGGTGCATGGTTTTGTAGATTAGAGTAGATTAAATAAATCAAGTTTATGGAGGAAAGTTTACATGTCTGGGTTGCATGCGGGGAGAAGATTTTGCAACCAGCGGGTCTGTCCCTGCAGGAACGTTTGATTTGGGCGTTTCCAGCGGACCAACTTTTGATCTTCTTTAAATATCGTGCGGTGCAGAAATTTCATACGACTCAACAACCCAAACAGGCTTATTTTTTCCCGCTGATGTGAGAAACGAATATTGGGTCAACCAAACACGCCCCAAGTGAAATCTATGGACACGCAACCGTACCCAGTTCCACGGTATGTTCCCAGCCTGATATTCTAATACTTGCCGGTTGTTGCACTGTGATAAAAAGGGCAATTTTGTAGCCAACTACCCATACAATGATGACCTTCGGTAGTCATTTCTCGTAGGCTCAAAGAAAGTCTTATTTCTTTTTTTGGAAATAGGCGCACATATTAATATAAATGTTTAATGTTTATATCTGGCCTCTGCATAACTAAGATGCACATAGCCACACAAACGACAGAACTAGGGAATAAATAGTAGACACGCATTACACAAAGCCACTATCAAAAAAAGTCTTGAATCTAAGGTAGATCAATCCTCAAATCACGCGGCCATCCATGTCAGGAGAAAATATCCCTCGCTGTATCCTCCAATCGCGTACATCCCTCCATAAATAAGTCACGAAACTCCATACATTGGAGTATAGTCCAAGATCAGAGGAAAGTCGTGGCTCGATAGATAACCTGCAGAGGAGACGACACAATGCTATTAAAGATCTTGTCATTTATACCAAGCCATAGCGACCATATAATGGCAAGCGCTCCAACCCTAAATAAAGTTATGTACTTATCAACAATTTCATGCAACCAATTACCAAATACATTGGTTACTAAACTTGGAGGAGATAAACCAAAAGCTATTTGGTTGAATGACCATATAGAGCGAGCGAATTTACACTGGAAGAATAAGTGGCGAATTGTCTCATCATGATGATAAAAAACGCACTCAGTACTTCCATGCCAATTCTTCTTTGCAAGATTATCCTTTGTTAGAATTACACCTTTACGTAAATACCATGCAATTTTTTTGTCATAAGAGATATTTTTATTTTCCAAATCTTACTATTATCATCGACTGGGATATCATGTTGGACCAAAGCTCTATAAAGTGAGCCAACTGAAAATTTACCACTTTCTAGTAATTTCCATTTGAACACATCAACACCGTCCGACAGTTGTATCGTGGATAATCGTAAAAGTAGATTATTCCAAGATATCAGTCTAGGACCAATGAGACTTCTTCTGAAAGACACATTAGGATGACTGTCCTAACATTGTGGAAATTGTATCTCCTTTGTGTCTAACAATTGAATATAGAGCTGGATATTGTTCGCGAAGAGTAGTTTGGCCAAGCCACTTATCTTTTCAAAACCTAATATGTGATCCATCTGTAGGGGTTCGTAGCATGGAAAACAAAAAATTTCTACCGCATGCACACAAACAAGCCAAGATCTATCTACTAGATTGTAGCAACGAGTCGATAGGGAAACTCACCCTCGAAGATTCCAAAGCGGTTAACGAGAGCAGATTCTCGTGGGTGATATAGTCGTACACTTGCCGATCTCAAGATCGCGTAGACGATCCTTCCGGCGTTGCGTTCCGGCAGCGCTCCCGCAGTCGGTCACACGTTCGGTACTCGATGAAGACCTTCCTCTCCCTTGTTTCAGCAGGCAGCGGAGGTTGTAGCACTCTCCTCACGATTCCGGCAGCACAACGGCGTGGTATCGGAAGTAGAGGGGAGATCTCCCAGGGCTTCGCCTTAAGCCAGAGCGAGTATGGTGGAGTAAGAGAGGGCCTTGGCGATCTACGGAATAGAGGGCACCAAGGGGTTTAGAGCAACCAGCAGCTAGGGTTTAGCTAGACGGCGGTTTAGAGGAGATCTAGGGCAGCCGCATCTAGAAGGGGGGCGGGGGCTAGCCTAGGGTTTAGAGGGGCGCCGGCTAAGGGACAAGGTGTAGGGAGAGGGGGCGCCCCCTCCCTTTCTTTTATAAGTGGGAGGGGCGGCTAGGGCTAGCCGAGTCCTCCCCCAACTCCCTTGCTGGCCGGCGGTTTGGAGGAGAGAAGGGAAACCTTCTCTTCTCAGGTTTCCTTCTCTTCTCCCACTTGGAAATCATTGTCCCAGTTTGACTTTTTCAAAGTGGCCTTTTACTTTCAAACTAGAGTTTGATTTCTTTCTTCCAAGTGTCCAGCCAAGTGGCCTAGTACATGATGCAACCATTCCATATTGTCATGACACATTCATGTACCCTTCCCCTACGAAGTGCCGGACCTTCCGGAACCTTCTAGAACATTCCCGATGAAAACATCGGAACCATTCCCGAACTCCGAAACAGGACTTTCCTTATATGAATCTTATTCTCCGGACCATTCCGAATCTCCTCGTGATATCCTGGATCCCATCCGAGACTCCGAACAACATTCGGTCTCTTACTCATCATTCCATAACTACTCAACAACATCGAATCCTTAAGTGTGTCTCCCTACGGTTCGTGAATTATGCGGACATGACCGAGACACTTCTCCGATCAATAACCAATAGAGGAATCTGGAAATTCATATGGCTCTCACATATTTCTACGATTAATTTGTGATCGATGTTGGAGATATGCCCAAGAGTCAATAATAAAGTAGGTTATTATCATATCTTCACACTTATGATAAATGTTTACGTACCATGCTATAATTGTATTAAAAGGAAACATTAATACTTGTGTGATTTGTAAACATAAAAGAGTCCCTAGTAAAGCCTCTTGTTAAACTAGCTTGTTGGTTAATATATGATCATGGTTTCCTGATCATGAACATAGAGATATTATTAACAACAGGGTCATATCATTGGGAGAATGATATGATGGACATACTCCTATAGTTAAGCGTAGCATAAAGATCAAGTCATTTAATATAGTTCATTTGCTATAAGCTTTCTGATACATGGTAACCTAATTACTTCGACCATGAGATCATGCATATCACCATCACCGGAAGGATGCTTTGATGACATCAAACACCACACCGTAACTGGGTGGCTATAAAGGTGGCATTGAGTGTTCGGAAAGTATGTGTTGAGACACATGGATCAAGAGTGGGATTTGTCCATCCATATGACGGATAGATATACTCTGGGCCCTCTCGGTGGAATGTCATCCAATTAGCTTGCAAGCATGTGACTGGTTCACAAGGGATCACATACCACGGGAATGAGAAAAGAGTACTTATCAGTAACGAGGTTGAATTAGGTATGCAGAGATACCGACGATCAAAACCTCGGATAAGTAAACTATCGTGAGACAAAGGGAAATTGGTATCGTATGTAAGTGGTTCATTCGATCGTAAAGTAATCGTAGAAATATGTGGGAGCCATATGAATTTCCAGATTCCTCTATTGGTTATTGATCGGAGAAGTGTCTCGATCATGTCCGCATAATTCACGAACCGTAGGGAGACACACTTAAGGATTCGACGTTGTTTGAGTAGTTATGGAATGATGAGAAAGAGACTGAATGTTGTTCGGAGTCTCGGATGAGATCCGGGATATCACGAGGAGATCCGTAATGGTCCGGAGAATAAGATTCATATAAGGAAAGTCCTATTTTGGAGTTGGGGAATGGTTCCGGTGTTTTCATCGAGAATGTTCTAGAAAGTTTCGGAATGTCCGACACTCCGAAGGGGAAGGGTACATGAGTGTGTCATGCCAAGTTGGAATGATTGCATTATGTACTAAGTGTCATCGCTGAACAAAATAGAGGGTTTATTCAAATCCTTGTTTGAAAAGTCAAACGCCAATTTGAAAGTCAAACGGCTATTTTTGGGAAGTGGAGAGGGAGGTGGAAACCGAGTTGGGGAGGAGTCCCTCCTCCACCGCCGGACCACTTGGGATCTGAGTTGGGGAGGGATTCCCCTCCCCTTGGCCGGCGCCTCCCTCCTATAAGAGGAGGGGCAGGGCTCCTCCTAGCACACAAGATTGCCCCCTCTAAACCTAGCCCTAGTCGCCGCCGCCCACCATAGCCGCCGCCACCTAGGGTTTCTCCCCTAGCCGCCGACTTGGGCACCTCCAAGCCCTAGCCGCCGGCCCTAGCAACCCCTCCTTGGTGTGTCTAAACCCTAGAACATCGAGGGTTCTCTCATAGTCCACCATACTCGCTCCGGCTTAAGGCGAAGCCCTGCGAGATCTCCCCTCTACTTCCGGTACCACGTCGTTGTGCTGCCGGAATCGCGAGGAGAGTGCTACAACCTCCGCTGCCTGCTGGAACAAGGGAGAGGAAGGTCTTCATCGAGTATCGAACGTGTGACCTACTGCGGAAGCGCTGCCGAAACGCAGCGTCGGAAGGATCGTCTACGCGATCTTGAGATCGGCAAGTGTACGACTACATCACCCACGAGAATCTGCTCTCGTTAACCGCTTTGGAATCTTCGAGGGTGAGTTCCTCTATCGACTCGTTGCTACAATCTAGTAGATAGATCTTGGCTTGTTTGTGTGCATGCGGTAGAAATGTTTTGTTTTCCATGCTACGAACCCCTACAGTGGTATCAGAGCCATGTCTATATGTAGATTTGTTGCATGAGTAGAACACAATGGTCATTGTGGGCGTTGATGCTTTTATTGTCGATTGCTTCTTGTGTACCTTGCATCTTGCGGGATGTTGGGATGAAGCGGCCCGGGCTAACCTTACATGACATCGTTCATGAGACTTGCTCCACGCTTGACATGCAACTTGTATTGCATAAGTGGCTTTGCGGGTGCCTGTTTCTCCCAACATAGTTAAGATTCAATTTACAACGGGTGATTGACAATACTAGTATCAATGTTGTGGTTCTTGTTCGTAAGTTAGAACGACACTTATTGAAAGCCCCAAACCACGTAAAAAATGCAAAGAAAATTAGAGGCGTCTAACTTTGTTTTGCAGGGGTGTGCTGTGGTGTGATATGGCCATGATTGTGATTATATATGATGTATGCAATGTTCCTTATTGTAAGTTGGCAACCGGCAGGAGCCATATGGTTATTTCCATTAAGTCCTTCGTGTCTATTATTCAAAGTAGTTGTAATAGTTGATGCTGATGGAAGACAACCATGAAGCGGCGCCATTGACCTTGACGCCACACCAGTGATGATGGAGATCATGTTCGTGCTTGAAGATGGAGATCGGAAGCACAAGAAGAAAGGCCATATCATATCACATATTATGAATTGCATGTGATGTTAATCCTTTTATGCATCTTGTATTGCTTAGTTCACGACGGTAGCATTATAAGATGATCCCTCAAGCACACAAATTTCAGGTTTTAAAGTGTTCATCCTTAGTAAGTACCGTTGCTAAAGCTCGTTGTTTCGAAGCACCACGTGATGATCAGGTGTGTTAGATTCTGCGAGTGTATACAACGTGAGCAAGCCAGATTTTCTCATGCAGAAGCTAAGGTTTGATCTTGACGAGCCTAGCATGTACAGACATGGTCTCGGAACACGGATCACCGAAAGGTAAAGCATGAGTCATATAGTAGATATGATGAACATGTTGATTGTTCGCCATTGAAGCTACATCAACTCTCGTGATGATCGGTTTTGATGTGGTGGATTTGGTTCGTGTGATCACTAAAACAATGTGAGGGATATTGTTTTGAGTGGGAGTTCAATGGCAATATGATTAAAAGTTGAACACTATTTATCATAAATTAAATCAAAGTGAATTTGCATAATTGTTGTAGTCATTGGCATCCGTTTACCACCTTGCGCTTAGTTATAATTGAGATGATAGAACTATAGAATTCTGGTTAGTTACTTTACGAACTGGTATCGTATTGTTTTGAAGTGTTAATCTAAAGTTTAAAAGTCCTATTGCAAACTTTCAGTAAGTTCCGGTTACTCCATGAAGTTTAATAACTGGTATTAAATCGAGAGTGAAAATTCCAAGAGTTAGTGTATGAGTATCATGTTTGTCTCCATGATTCTTGATATTCAAAGGATTGTCTTAATATCAAGGTTATCTTGGATCTGAAAGAGTTGTTTCAGAAACCATGATGTGTGGAAGATATTGTGATATCTGAAACAAAGTTTTGGTTGCAACATGATAGAGTATAATATGGCAAAAGTCATGTTCTCATATTTGATGAGTATTTGCAAAGGGTTAGAGACACTAGTTGTCCTAATCCACCAAAAGGTTTTGGAGAGCAACATTATACTCGCGATTCATCGTTATAAGCTAAAGGTAGCTTGATCATGAATAATTCCATGATAAGGGTGAATATTTGATATAGGTAAAAATATTTACCACACCAAGAGATTACTAAATAATGGAATTTGAAAGCACACCAAACATTTGATGATGGAGATCTACTTCAAAGTGCAAGTCCAAAGACATTGGTATTTAATTATACACGCTTTGGACTATGTGTCATATGTATGACTCCACTATTGATGTTGATAGATTCTTTCAAACAGAAAAGGAAATACTGAAAGAGAATCTCATAAATATATGGCAGAAAAGAAAAGACTAGAATTGTTCAGTTTAAGTATATAGATGATATACATGTTATGGCTATATTCTTTGCTTATTAAACAATGTGGTTCTTAAGTATTTGATACTGAATTTGTTGGTGTGAATCGTCATACGAAACAACACAATTCATGAACTACAATGGCCTAAGTAACTAGCAAAAGAATATGTGATAATGTTCATCGAGAACAAATAAAGGGTTATTGTGCTGCTTATTAAACATCAAAGCTTGCCTTCAAGATTTGTTTTATCAGGTATTATGAGAACAAAAGGGTTGTTCGAATAATTGTCGTAATCCATAAAAGATGGATGATTCACAAATCTCGTTGGAGAAATCACATCCATAAAACTAGTGCTAAAAAATGTCGAAAGACAAATTGATTGAAAGATCACTTAGGAAGTGACATCGCCGTTTAATTTATATTGGAAAGAAAACATGAAGAAACTCCATGTGGATGGAATTTTGGAGTCTTTTGATTTTTGATCAAATGACGCTTGTGGAACTTTCCTAGAGATAATTAAAACTTCATTCATAGGCCAAAAGGGAACGAATGACTAGCTTATTGGAACTTGTACATATTGTTATACGAAGTCCATTATGTGTAGTAAAGAGCGATGGATTTCAACTTCATATGCTTTCTTCGAAAATTTGAGTGAATATATGAATATTTACTTAATAAGGATAAAGTATGAAACATTTGAAAAGTTCAAGGACTTTCAAGATGAAGTACAAAATCATTGTAACAAGAATATAAATAGTTTATGATAAGATCATAAAGGAAGATACTTGAGTTACAAGTTTAGCATAATACCTAAGATTTAAGGAATCGTTCCATGGATTTGCATGTCCCGAAACACCATAAGAGTATGGAGCGTTCGAGATATGTAATTAAAACCTTGTTTGACATGGTAAGATCGAAGGTGTAATTCATAAAACTGCCATTATATTTTAAAGATTAAAAGCTTTAGAGACTACCGTTTTTCCACTAAAAAGAGCTCCATCATAATCCGTTGAAATGACACCATATAAAGTTATGGTTTGGGATAAAACCCAAGTTGTCCTTTCTTAAACATTGGTATGCTATGCATAAGAAAGATGTTTGCAACCAAAGTCGGATGAACCTGTCTTTGTATGTTATTTCGAAAACCTGTTAAGTAATCCTCCATAACATCTGAGACAAAAGTGTTTGTCACTTAGAACGTCAAGTTTCTTTGAGAAGGAATTTTTCGTGAAAAGATAAATGGGAGGACAATAGAACTTTGATAAGGTTAAAAGAACCTTAGCTATATGTGCAAAGTTGCGCAGCGCCGAAAAGTGTTCCGGAGGCAGCAACAATGCTCATGGCTCACGTGCCTCAAAGGTTGTGGTCACGAAGATCTAAGTTCCTATTGAAACAAGTAGGTCGGGTAAACAATCAAATACCAAGATTTGAGAGTTAAATCATTATTTGACAATAATGATCCGACTACATGCAAAGAAGCGATGATGGGCCCTGACTCCGTAAAATGGCTTAAAGCCATAGAATCCGTGATAGTTCCATATACAAGAGATCAAGCTTTGAACTTGAAAGACCCTCTCGAAAGGTACAAGACCTTACAGTCGTATTTGGATATATAAAGAAATAGACATGGATGTTTCACATCTATGAAATAATCGACGTGTTGGGAAAGAATTCACAACAATGATTAAAGGTTGACTATGACAAGATTTGATCTTTCATAGCGATATTTAGTCTAGACGGATTAATATAGCAACCACTACATATAATTTTGTTATGTGGTAGTTGAATAAACAAAACAAGTTCTTATAATAGAATTGTTACCTAGGACATGTGCATAACACGGTTGAAAGAGCATTTTTCTATCCCTTGGATTTTGATGTTTGATAACAATACACTTATCGATTTAGCCGTGTACTAAGTTTATCACAAGATTGATAAAAGAAGGCACAAGTCATGGCATAGCATTTTCCCCTTGCAGACACTTATGTGTCAACCGGTAGTACCGGACCTGCAACTGGTACTACCGCTTGACACCGGTACTACCGGTTCTAGTACCGGTTGGCACCGATCAAAAGAGAGAAGGGTGAGTACTAGTCAGTACCCACCGGTACCACGGAGCGGCACTACCGGCCCAACCGGTAGTACCGCTTGGTACAAGCGGTACTACCGCTTGAGGCGGTCGTACCGCTCATCGGTACCGCTGCATACTGACTAGCACCCTCCCCTCTCCGTTTTGGTCAGTACCAAGCGGTACTTGGGACCGGTACTACCGCTCGAACCGGTACTACCGCTTACTACGTCCGGTACTACCGCTTGGGGGTAGTACCGCAAGGAGGTACCGCCCAAGCCTAAAGATTTCTGAAGAACAAGGCCACCACCGGTACTTGGTCCGGTACTGGACCGGTAGTACCGCTTGCAAGAGGTACTACCGTTTGAGTACCGGTACTACCGGTCATTTAATGCTCCAACAGCCATATATTTCGTGGAGGGGTATAAATACCCCTCCACCTACCTTGGGACAAATTGCTCAGCTCATTAAAGTCTTGCCCACCATTGGAGTCCATTGGAGCCACTCAAATTCTCAAGATCTCATGATCCAACCACTCAAAGCCCTTGATCTTTGGGGAATCGAAGGAGGAGTCCCCGATCTACTACTTCACCAAAAGAGATCTTCATTTCCCCCTCATTTCATTGAGGGCCCCTTTGCTCTAGTGTTTTGTTGGAAACCCTAGCTCTCGTTTTTGTTCTTACAAGCTTGTCTTTGATTGCTTTGACAGCTTGCTTGTATTTGGGAGCCTCCGATTAAGTTGTGGATGTGTGCCCCAAACTTGTAACGGTGCCGGCTTCCACCTTGAAGGTTGCCGATATAGTGGAAGGTGAATCGATCCCATTGGGGTGAGATTCATCGGAGAACAAGGGAGGCCTCTCGTGGCGTTGGTGGTTTGAAACCACCCCCTCTCCAAACGTAGACGTACTTCCCCTCAAAAGGAAGGAACTACGGGAAACAAATCCTTGTGTCTCCGCATCCACTTTGTTACCTCTATCCTTTACCGCACCTTACTTACTTGTTACTTCTTTGTGTTGTGGTAGCTCTTGCATTTTGTCATATAGGTAAATTCACCGTAGTTGCATTATCTAGAGAATTTACCTTATTGTCAAACCTTAATTTGAAAAAGAAGAAAATTTGAAGTAGCACCTATTCACCCCCCCCTCTAGGTGCCCATACGATCCTTTCAATTGGTATCAGAGCCTCGGCTCTTTATTCGGGCTTTACCGCCTAAGAGAATATGGGTAGCCAAGAAGGGGAAGGTGGTAGTGAGTCAACTCCGGTGACCATGGAAGATCTCAGAAACTTGGAAACAAGATTGAGCTCTTCCTTGGTCAACGAAGTCAAGAAGATGCTTGAGCAACTTCTTAAAGACAAAGATGGCTCATCACCCCCATCCCCTCAAGAGGAACTACCATCCGCACCTAAAGGGAATACTCCGGTATCCCCCGAAGGTATGGTGGTAGGGGATAAACTAGACAATACTAATTCCTCCACACGACTTGATGGGGGGAAGGGCGAGCACCGTGATTCTTGGTACTCTCCCGATCCTCCCATCCCTCACCCTCATGTGTACAATAGAGGTGACCCACCTAAGCTAGAAGAGTCTGCTACTTTTGCTCAATGGCAATCACTAATGAGAACTCATATGCGCAGCTCTTGCATTGAACTATGGAACATCATCGAGCATGGACTCTTTATTGGGGATCCAAACAACTTGACAAGAAGAGAGGTTGTCAATAGTCAACTCAATGCCACTGCTTTGCATATGATCCAACAAGGATTAGGAACAAAAGATTATCCACACATTGAGCACTTTAGCATTGCCAAGGAAGCTTGGGATGCTCTCACTGTGTTGTTTGTTGGAAATGAGAGTATGAGGAGGAACACATATGATGCTCTAAGCAATGAAGCCGAAGGTTTCTACATGAAAGAAGGTGAAGATCACGAAGACATGTATCGAAGGCTCAAGACCACCGCCACCACTTTTAGAAATGTGGGTGCCTCACATGTGGATGATGCATGGATAAAAAGGAAATATGTGAGTGCACTCATGCCTTTTGAGCCCACCAACTTGAAGAGCTTACAAGGAAGACACAACTACCATATCATGACCTCAAACGAAGTTATGCAAGAGATGGCCGCTTTCAAGGTCGCCGCCAAGAACGCCAAAGATGCCCGTGCTCGTGCCCTCGGTATGAGCAATGTGGTCAATGTTGCTTTAAAGGCCAAAGCTGTGGACTTTGAAGATGAAGATGATAGTGATGAAGGCCTCTCCTTGGACCATCCCGATGATGTCAAGATTGCTCATAGTCAATATATGGCTTTCTATGCTAAGAACTTTTGGAAGAATCCCGCCAAGGCCAAGATGGAAATGCAACAAAGAAGCAATCCAAATGGGAAAAGAGAGAATGCCACTAGGTTGAGAACTTGCTTCAACTGTGGTGACCGCTACCACTTTGTGGCAAGTTGCCCCTATGAGAAGAGAGAAGATAATGGTGGGAAGCTTGTGTTGAAGAAGACTCTCAAGGCACCCTACAAGAAACCTTTCATCAAAAATAACCCCATCAACAAGAAATCGAGAGAAATTGTCTTGATCACTCATGAAGAATACTCTTCCGATAATAAAGATGATGAAGATGAGGAAGAAGAAGAAACCTCACATGGTATGGCGGCTCTAGCCACCACCTCTACTCCGACACTCTCACTCTTCGACTCTCCAAATGAGAACTCTTCCTCCAAGGACGTCACTTGCCTTATGGCAAGAGGAACGGAGGTATCCTCATCATCCCACTCTACTCAATTAGATAATGATGAAATTGATGATGAAATGTCTCTTGATGTTAAAAAGGAACTAATTGCCTTTGATGAGTTCATGACTAACCTAGAAGGTGATGCTAAACTACATTTTGGTAACATCTTAGATCAACTCTCCCACACTCAAGAACTTCTAGATGTTAGATGTAAACTTGGGCATGAACATATGATTGAACTAGAGGCTTTAAGCAATGCTCTAGAAGAAGAACAAGAGACTAGGTTGTCCCTTGAGTCAAAACTTGAAGGGCTTGATGAGGCCAATGACATCATTGTTAACAAACTCATTAAAGAGCGTGATCATGCTATTGCTAAATACAAAAGAGCTAAAAAAGGACAAGATTGAGTTTGGTGTGGTTCATGAAAAACTTGCCGAGGACTTTAGATTGCTTAACAAGGCCCACAAAGCCTTGGAGAGTGAACTCTTGTCTCTCACAAAGTCCCATGAAACGCTTCAAACTCAATTGGCCAATATTCCTTCACCTAGTAACTTCATTCCATCGAATAGCATGACTATCCTTGAAGAGAATGCTAGGTTGAATGGGGTGCTTGCGAAGACCACATTTCCACAAGGTAACAAGTCTATTGATGATCTTTTGAGCAAGCAAAGGCGTAGTGGTGATAAAGGGGGCATTGGTTTTGTCTCCAAAACAAAGAAGAAGGACAAGCCCGCACAATAGACCAACAAGACCATTGTGGGAAGTAAGACCACAATTGGCAAAACTATGTCTCATGATGATTTTGCGGGAAGTGCTAACCCTCACTATGTTCTAATGCATGATTACTATGGTGATGTGTATGCACAATATGTTGGTCCTTATGATGTTTATATTGCTTGGTCTATTTGGGTTCCCAAGACCCTTGTTGCTAACAAAAGAGGACCCATTGAAAAATGGGTACCTAAAAACTAGCTTGATCTTTTGTAGACCTATGCTTCCGGAGGTTCAAAATGGGTGCTTGATAGTGGTTGCACTTGTCATATGACCGGAAGCTCGTCTATTGTCAAGGACTTGGTGTCAAATGAAGATCAAATCACCGTCACATATGCCGACAAGTCAAAATCTATGGTAATGGGTTTCGGCAAGGTAGTGGTGGCTCACAACATTACACTCGTGAACGTCATGCTTGTTGAAACCCTTGGATACAATTTACTTTCTGTACGTGCTCTTGGAAAGATGGGCTTTGCCGTCTTTATTGATAATGATATTGTGGTCCTCATGTGGAGCAAGTCTCTCAAGGTCGCTTTCATTGGGTACGTCGAAAATGACTTGTATGTGGTGGACTTTTCGGGGCAAGCCACTGCAGGTCCGATGTGCTTATACGGAAAGGCTGATGTGGGTTGGCTATGGCACCGCCGACTAGCCCATGTCAATATGAGAACTTTGCAGAGTCTCCATAAAGAGGGCCATATTGTTGGACTAAAAGAAAATGTTTCCTTTGCCAAAGATCGTGTTTGCAGGGCATGTGTTCTAGGGAAGATGCATGACGCTCCTCATAAGCCCACGAACCAAATCAAGTCTAACAAGATCTTGGAACTCCTTCATGTGGACCTATTTGGCCCTCCATCTCATGCAAGTCTTGGTGGGAAGAAATATTGTTTGGTGATTGTTGACGACTTTTCAAGATACTCTTGGGTTTATTTCTTCAAGTTGAAGAGTGAAACTCAGAGGACCTTTATCGACTTCATCAACTTGGTTCAACGGCAACACAATGTTCCCGTGTTGATTATAAGAAGTGACAACGACACCGAGTTCAAGAACTACACCTTGAATGACTTTCTTAGTGATGAGGGGATTAAGCATCAATATTCCGCCGCATACACCCCTCAACAAAATGGTGTGGCCGAAAGGAAGAACCGGACTCTCATTGAGATGGCTAGGTCCATGTTGGCGGAGTTTAAATCTCCATACAACTTCTGGGCCGAAGCCGTCTCCACCGCTTGCCATGCTTCAAACCGGATCTACCTCCGCAAGAAAATCAACAAGACTCCATATGAGATACTTACCGGTAACAAGCCCAACATATCTTATTTCCGGGTGTTCGGTTGTAAGTGTTTCTATCTCATCAAAGGTGTTCGTTTGTCTAAATTCGAATCTAAAGCATTAGAGGGTATTTTTGTTGGCTATGGTCTCGAATCTCACACTTATAGAATCTATGACAAGCTCTCCGGAGCCGTCATAGAATCTTGTAGTGTGACCTTCGAAGAATATGATGGTCCCCAAGGGGGGCGTGTTGATGCTTGTGATGCAGATGTTGAAATGCCTCAGGATGCCATAGGAAGAATGGGTGTGGGTTATATCCGCCCCATTGAGGAACCCCTTATGGCGGATCGAGAAGAACTATGCTCCACTCGAGTGAAGCCCTCATCTTCACATCCTCAACATGCTCCATCTACCGAGGAGGACTTTGACTCAAGCCAAAGACAAGATGTGGACCCTCAACATAGTGATCAATGTGTGAACTCTAGTCAAAGGGAGCTTGGTCCATTTGATGGGGTGTCAAGTGGAGTCAAGTCAATTTGCCAAGGAAGATCCATCCAAGCTTTTTTGAGGGGTGCTCAAGTTGAGGCTAGAAGAACACTTGATCAAGACCAAGGTCAATCCGTGCCTCCCAATATAGAGGATGAATCCAATAATGATCAAGGTCAAGCTGATGGTCAAGACGAGGATCAAAATGATGAAGAGGGTCCTCCAAGAAACAATGAGGAGATCCACGCTCGTCACGAAGCTAGAAAGGAAAGAATGTTGGAAATAAGAGACCACTCCCTCCAAAATGTTGTTGGAGATTTAAGGAAAGGTATTTCCACACGAGCACAATTGAAGAGGTTCAGTGAACATCAAGCTCACATTTCCATGATTGAACCAAAGAAAGTGTGGGAAGCTCTTGAAGATTCGGATTGGTTAGAAGCTATGCACAAAGAGCTCAACAA
The DNA here is from genome assembly GCA_916181665.1 of Avena sativa. NCBI lineage: Eukaryota > Viridiplantae > Streptophyta > Magnoliopsida > Poales > Poaceae > Avena > Avena sativa. Next base: position 58,085,181 of record OV702283.1, on the reverse strand, counting down.
TTTTGAGAGAAACAAAGTGTGGAAGTTAGTTGAGAAGCCAAAGGATTGCCGCAATGTTATTGGAACAAAGTGGATATTCAAGAACAAGCAAGATGAGCATGGGATTATTGTAAGGAACAAGTCTAGATTGGTTGCACAAGGTTATTCCCAAATTGAAGGCATTGATTATGGAGAGACTTATGCACCCGTGGCTCGCCTTGAGTCCATCCGTATCCTTCTTGCTTTTGCGGCACATCATAACTTTAAGTTGCAACAAATGGATGTAGAAAGTGCATTCCTTTATGGTCCTTTGAATGAATTGGTATATGTTAAGCAACCCCCGGGATTTGAGGACCCCAACTTCCCAAACCATGTCTACAAACTTTATAAGGCGCTCTATGGGCTCAAGCAAGCCCCACGCACGTGGTATCAGCACCTTAGAGAGTTATTGTTTGACCGTGGCTTTGAGGTTGGGAAAATCGATCCCACTCTTTTTACTAAGAGGGTTAATGGGGAGCTTTTTGTATGCCAAATCTATGTTGATGATATTATCTTTGGCTCTTCTAACAAAGCTTTTAATGATGAATTCTCAAAGCTTATGACTAGTAGGTTCCGAATGTCCTTGATGGGGGAGTTGAAAGTATTCCTTGGCTTTGAGATCAAGCAAGTTAGAGGAGGAACATTCTTCAATCAAGACAAGTATACTCAAGATATGCTCAAGAGATTCAAAATGCAAGATTTGAATGGAGCCCCTACTCCCATGGCAACAAAGACTCATCTAGAACAAAATCCAAATGGTAAAGATGTGGATCAAAAGGTATACCGGTCTATGATTGGTTCTTTGCTTTACCTTTGTGCATGTAGACCCGATATTGTGTTGAGTGTAGGTGTGTGTGCAAGATATCAAGCGGCTCCTAAGGAAAGCCATTTAATGGCGGTCAAGAGAATCTTTCGATATTTAGTTCATACCCCATTTTATGGTCTTTGGTACCCTCGAGGCTCAACATTCGCTCTTTGTGGATACACGGACTCGGATTGGGCGGGAGACAAGGATGATAGAAAATCAACATCCGGGGCTTGCCAATTCCTTGGTAGGTCCTTGGTATGTTGGTCTTCTAAGAAGCAAAATTGTATATCACTCTCCACCGCCTAAGCCGAGTATGTTGCTGCTGCTAGTGCGTGCACCCAATTGCTATGGATGAGGCAAACTTTAAAGGAATACGGTGTCCATTGTGACAAAGTGCCTCTTCTATGTGACAATGAAAGTGCCATCAAGATTGCATACAACCCCGTGGATCACACAAGGACAAAGCATATTGAGATTCGACATCACTTTATTCGAGATCATGTTGCTAGAGGTGATATTGATCTATCCTATGTATCAACCAAAGATCAACTTGCCGATATCTTCACGAAGCCACTTGATGAAGCAAGGTTTTTCTACTTGAGGAATGAACTAAATATCGTAGATTCTAGGAGTCTGACTTGATTGTCTTGCACTCTCACCTAATACTCGACCCATGTTTGGCTTAGATGTAGGCATGGGCATAGGGGGAGTGCGGTCCTAATTAATTGTACTAACCCTCCCCCCATCATGCGCAAATTAAACAAAAATCATTCCTCTTAATATCATTTTGTGATATGTGAGCTCAATGATGAGTTTCGGTAATGGACCCAAGATATATCTTCGTGGTGCCAAGCCGAGTATACTCAAATATGGTGGCCTAGGCCACCGCCCCCTCTCAATTGAGAGGTTTGATGTGCTTACTCATGTTTGTCACTTGGTTGATTTGGTCTTCACTCTTATTTGCCATCTATTTGAAGTGTCTTCGTCTTTCTTAGTCTCATGCACTCTAGTTTGGTATTTATTTGTTTCCTCCATTTGGTTTTAGAGTGCATGTGCTTCTCAGCTCACTTGTCTTAACCCAAGCCTCCGTACTCCCTCATGAAAACCCTCTCTCTTCCCGCACAAGAATCATCCTTGATCCCTGGCTTTGGACTCAGATGCTACCGGTACTACCGGATGTGAGAGCGGTACTACCGCACCTGGGAAGTTCCCAGGTCATCTCCTGGCAAACTCCTCCAGGAACGGTACTACCGCCCGCGTGTCCGGCCCTACCGGTAACTGGTACTACCGGTCGTAGAACCGGTACTACCGCTTCCAAGCGGTAGTACCGCTCCAACAACCGGTACTACCGGTTGACGGTTGCAGGTATATAAGGGGCGTGTGGGGAGAGGCACCCCTCAGTGCCTCATTATTTCCCACGTCCCCCACTCTAACCTGCGCCGCCACCGGAGATCTTGAAGGCCCCGGAGCCCTGCCGCGCCCTCCTCCCTCCGGATTCCCCTTGGATTCGGCCTCCGGGCAGGCTCCCACTCCTTTCCACCGCCATGGATCCCGGTACAACCGCCCCTCCTCTTCTTGTTTGATTTCCCCATTAGATCTAGGTTTTGGCTTCGATCCATGGAGAAATTGACTACTTGCTAGGTTGTACTGCCATATTATTCCTTGTTACCGCGTAGAATCTTCAATTTAGCAGTTTATATTGTCAATTTGGGCCGTTCCCGTCAGATCTGACAACCTGTGTGCCCCTCAACCGGTAGTACCGGAACTTTTTCCGGTACTACCGCTTGCAAGCGGTACTACCGGTTGTCAGGTCCGGTAGTACCGGTCCACTCTGACCACTATGTTCTGCTCAACTTGTAGACTCTCTCGGTATTGCCTTCTTGATTCTTGTGTCCTTATCTCCGTGATATCCTCCCTCGTGCTTTCACAGATGCAGGTGGTTCTCGGGGTGCACGGAAGCGCTCCAAGTCTGACCGTGAGTTTGTTGAGGAAGAGACTGAGTCTGAGGAAGAAGTTATGCCACAGCCTAGACGTCGTTCCAAGTTGCCTACCACTCGAGGTGGTCGTGGGGGTCGCGAAGGGGCTACCAAGCGCTCAGCTGGGCGTGGAAGAGCCCCTCCCCCTCGCCCCCCTTCCACTGGGCGTACCAAGAGTCTCAGCTCTGGGCCATCTGGGCCAAAGACTCTCTCTGACATCTCTGAGGCAGAGTTTAGGGCTCTCCGACTGTACAATGCATACTCCCACAGCAGGAGCGCGTTAAGGGCGGACAGTCTTTTCTATGATGACTTCCAAGAGCGTGTGTATCATGAGGTTCTTATGACCAATACCCAGCTGGTGGTGCCTCAGCAGTGGATTGACTTGGGCCACATTGACAAGAACTCTGGCTACTTTGGTGAAGCTAAGGAAATCTGCTCAAACCTTGGTATGCTCCCCATTATGCAGTTTCAGCATGACTATGATCCCCTACTCATCTGCCAGTTTTATGCCACTGCACACTTCCACACTGGCCGCAATCGGAAGATTACATGGATGACTCAAGGTGCTGTCAAGGAGGCTACGCTTGCGGAGTTTGTTGCCATATTGGGGTATGAGGATCGCGGCCGGGACGTTCCTTGTGGTTTCCGCTGTCACATGCGGGAGAATCCCTCCAAAAAGGATGTTCTCCGACCTTTGTATATTCGAGGTCGTGGGGTTGCTGGCAAAATCAAGGATCTCCTCCCCACATATGACATTCTCCATCGCATTTTCCGTGAGACTGTTGCTCCTCGTGCGGGCAACAAGGACGAGATACATGGGTTCTCCGTTGACTTGCTGTTCAACACCTTCCTCAACAGAGAAACCGACCAACCTCTTGATGTGACAGACTTCATTTGGAATGAGATGGTTGCCGCTGCACACACTCGGAGGGTTCCACCATTTGCTCCTTACATTATGGCCCTCATTGTGTCCAAGTGCCCCGTCGTTGCTAGGACGCTCTCCACTCGCTCTCTTGTTGTGCACAAGCCAAAGGCACTCAAGATCAAGGTTCATGCTAAACCTCGCGCTGCACCAGGTGAGGAGGATGACTCTGAGGATGTGGATGACTCTGAGGATGCTGACAGTGGTCATGACACTGACTTTGAGGTCTCTCGCCGCAAGAACGCCAAGCCCTCTTGGGCCAAAAGGATGGAGGTCAAGCTCAAGAAGATCTTCTGCTTCCAGGTTGACAACCAGAAGCGTATGTATGAGGCGCACGTGTATGCAAAGAAAGCCTGTGCTCGTCAGAAGGAGCTCATGTCTGCTCAAGGGTTGACCATCTCCGAGGGATCCGAGAACAATATCACTCCAGAGGATCAGTGGATTTCTCAGCACAGCCGTTGGGACGATGATGTCTCTTCCTCGCACCGCGCCCCACCTACGTATGAGGATGAGGAGGATCTTGAGGATGAGGAGGACGAGGAGGAGGAGTATGATGATTGACCTTTGGGGCGTTAGCTCTGCACTTGTCCCTTTTTGGCGTCTTGATGCCAAAGGGGGAGAAGTTGCACTTTAGGCACGGGTGTTGCATGGGAAGTCACAAGCTCGCTCTTCTCTTTGATCCTTTTATTGCTTGTGAACTTTGATTTCTCTCTATTCTATGTGTGAGACTACTATGTGTTTATGTCGTGTGAGACTTTGTGGTTTATGTCGTGTGAAACTATGTGGTTGGATCCATCTTATGCGACTATGAGGTTTATTTCTGTGGATCCATCTTGTGATGTTTTGCAATATCTATTGTCTATATATTCCTCATCACATGTTTTGTGCAAAGGTATGTCTTCAAATGCTAGTTTCCATACTTGTGCACCCATGTTGGGTTTGTAAAATAGAGGGGGAGATTTGTCTCTACACATCTAGCGGGAGTCTCTTCTCTATTTTACAAATCTCATTTGCCTATTGTTAAAATTATCCTGCAAAAGTGTATTGTCATCAAACACCAAAAAGGGGGAGATTGAAAGAGCATTTTTCTATCCCTTGGATTTTGATGTTTGATAACAATACACTTATCGATTTAACCGTGTACTAAGTTTATCACAGGATTGATAAAAGAAGGCACAAGTCATAGCATAGCATTTTCCCCTTGCAGAAACTTCTGTGTCAACCGGTAGTACCGGACCTGCAACCGGTACTACCGCTTGACACCGGTACTACCGGTTCTAGTACCAGTTGGCACCGATCAAAAGAGAGAAGGGTGAGTACTAGTCAGTACCCACCGGTACCACGGAGCGGCACTACCGGCCCAACCGGTAGTACCGCTTGGTACAAGCGGTACTACCGCTTGAGGCGGTCGTACCGCTCATCGGTACCGCTGCATACTGACTAGCACCCTCCCCTCTCTGTTTTGGTCAGTACCAAGCGGTACTTGGGACCGGTACTACCGCTCGAACCGGTACTACCGCTTACTATGTCCGGTACTACCGCTTGGGGGTAGTACCGCAAGGAGGTACCGCCCAAGCCTGAAGATTTCTGAAGAACAAGGCCACCACTGGTACTTGGTCCGGTACTAGACCGGTAGTACCGCTTGCAAGCGGTACTACCGTTTGAGTACCGGTACTACCGGTCATTTAATGCTCCAACGGCCATATATTTCATGGAGGGGTATAAATACCCCTCCACCTACCTTGGGACAAATTGCTCAGCTCATTAAAGTCTTGCCCACCATTGGAGTCCATTGGAGCCACTCAAATTCTCAAGATTTCATCATCCAACCACTCAAAGCCCTTGATCTTTGGGGAATCGAAGGAGGAGTCCCCGATCTACTACTTCACCAAAAGGGATCTTCATTTCCCTCTCATTTCATTGAGGGCCCCTTTGCTCTAGTATTTTGTTGGAAACCCTAGCTCTCGTTTTTGTTCTTACAAGCTTGTCTTTGATTGCTTTGACAACTTGCTTGTATTTGGGAGCCTCCGATTAAGTTGTGGATGTGTGCCCCAAACTTGTAACGGTGCCGGCTTCCACCTTGAAGGTTGCCGATATAGTGGAAGGTGAATCGATCCCATTGGGGTGAGATTCATCGGAGAACAAGGGAGGCCTCTCGTGGCGTTGGTGGTTTGAAACCACCCCCTCTCCAAACGTAGACGTACTTCCCCTCAAAAGGAAGGAACTACGGGAAACAAATCCTTGTGTCTCCGCATCCACTTTTCGGTTACCTCTATCCTTTACCGCACCTTACTTCCTTGTTACTTCTTTGTGTTGTGGTAGCTCTTGAATTTTGTCATATAGGTAAATTCACCGTAGTTGCATTATCTAGAGAATTTACCTTATTGTCAAACATTAATTTGAAAAAGAAGAAAATTTGAAGTAGCACCTATTCACCCCCCCTCTAGGTGCCCATACGATCCTTTCAGCGGTCCATAGGGTTTTTGTTAATTCAAAGGATGCTAAAAGCATATGCAAACTTCAATGGTTGAAGTGAGCATCGCGGAGTTGGAATCTTCACTATGATGAAACTGTTAAAAGAGTTTAATTTCATCAGAGACAATGAAGATGCTTGCATTTGCAAGAAATTAAGTGGGAGCGCTAAGACATGTTTCTAATACATTATGTGGAAGACATATTGTTGATTATAAATGATGTATCTTTTATTAACACATATTAAGAATTTCATCCCGATGAAAGACTTAGGCAAAACCCAAATATTTGGCATCAATAGACGCTAATATGGTTGTGCCGAAAGTACATAGATGATGTATTGAATGAGTTCAATATAGAAATTACAAGAAAGGTTCTTGTCACACAGAAAGGATTGAATGAGTTCAATATTGATGATATATTCAAGTGTATTGACACTGGGTAAGTGAAACAAAGATTCAAGTATAGATTGATACTTGATGTATGAAATCACAAAGAGTATTTATATCAATCATACTATGATATGTACAAATCCAGATATGTCCTATACTCTAAATGTTATGAGAATATACCAGAATGATTCATAAGTTGATCATTGGACAATAGTAAGGATATTCTTATGATCTTTTGGAAGAACTAGGAGTATATTATTTGTAGAAGTGACAAGTAGATGGTTAGTTCATTGTAAAAGTACTACATTGATACTAGTTTTGTCACAAAGTACAAATTAAGTTTATCTCAATCTAAACTAAGGGTGGCACAATATAATGGAAAGTAAGTTCCATAATGGATTTGGATGAGTTCCAAAGTTAAGACATTGTGACAGATACTACAACAAAAGGCTAAGTATATGACTGCTATAATGGCAGCTAAAGAGGGCATTTGTGTCAAGTAGTTTGTTATCAAACTAGGTGTAGTTCACAGTGGGATAATACTATGAAGATATATTGTACGACAATATTATCAACATGTTTTAACCCCAAAGAACTAAAGGTATCACCAAAGGACCAAATTTATACAAAGCCATCTCATTATAGAATGAGTGATGTGTAGAGACGCAAATACATGCAATTACACACGGACCTGGAAGTGTCAGATCCGGAGATCAGTTGACCACTAGCAATCGTGTACATACGACACCAGAAAGCCATAGGTGTTGAATACACAAAGGTTTGAAGCTAGATTATTGACTCTAGTGCAAGTGGGAGACTGTTGGAGATATGCCCAAGAGGCAATAATAAAGTAGGTTATTATCATATATTCACACTTATGATAAATGTTTACATACCATGCTATAATTGTATTAAAAGGAAACATTAATACTTGTGTGATTTGTAAACATAAAAGAGTCCCTAGTAAAGCCTCTTGTTAAACTAGCTTGTTGGTTAATATATGATCATGGTTTCCTGATCATGAACATAGAGATGTTATTAACAACAGGGTCATATCATTGGGAGAATGATATGATGGACATACTCCTATAGTTAAGCGTAGCATAAAGATCAAGTCATTTAATATAGTTAATTTGCTATAAGCTTTCTGATACATAGTAACCTAATTACTTCGACCATGAGATCATGCATATCACCATCACCGGAAGGATGCTTTGATGACATCAAACACCACACCGTAACTGGGTGATTATAAAGGTGGCATTGAGTGTTTGGAAAGTATGGGTTGAGACACATGGATCAAGAGTGGGATTTGTCCATCCATATGACGGATAGATATACTCTAGGCCCTCTCGGTGGAATGTCATCCAATTAGCTTGCAAGCATGTTACTGGCTCACAAGGGATCACATATCACGGGAATGAGAAAAGAGTACTTATCAGTAACGAGGTTGAACTAGCTATGCAGAGATACCGACGATCAAAACCTCGGATAAGTAAACTATCGTGAGACAAAGGGAAATTGGTATCGTATGTAAGTGGTTCATTCGATCGCAAAGTAATCGTAGAAATATGTGGGATCCATATGAATTTCCAGATTCCTCTATTGGTTATTGATCGGAGAAGTGTCTCGATCATGTCCGCATAATTCACGAACCGTAGGGAGACACACTTAAGGATTCGACGTTGTTTGAGTAGTTATGGAATGATAATAAAGAGACCGAATGTTGTTCGGAGTCTCAGATGAGATACGGGATATCACGAGGAGATCCGGAATGGTCCGAAGAATAAGATTCATATAAGGAAAGTCCTATTTTGGAGTTGGGGAATGGTTCCGGTGTTTTCATCGAGAATGTTCTAGAAAGTTCCGGAATGTCCGGCACTCCGAAGGGGAAGGGTACATGAGTGTGTCATGCCAAGTTGGAATGATTGCATTATGTACTAAGTGTCATCGCTGAACAAAATAGAGGGTTTATTCAAATCCTTGTTTGAAAAGTCAAACGCCAATTTGAAAGTCAAACGGCTATATTTGGGAAGTGGAGAGGGAGGTGGAAACCGAGTTGGGGAGGAGTCCCTCCTCCACCGCCGGCCCACTTGGTATCCGAGTTGGGGAGGGATTCCCCTCCCCTTGGACGGCGCCTCCCTCCTATAAGAGGAGGGGCAGGGCTCCCCTCCTAGCACACAAGATTGCCCCCTCTAAACCTAACCCTAGTCGTCGCCGCCCACCATAGCCGCCGCCACCTAGGGTTTCTCCCTAGCCGCCGACTTGGGCACCTCCAAGCCCTAGCCGCCGGCCCTAGCAACCCCTCCTTGGTGTGTCTAAACTCAAGATGGCAACGGGGCCGGGTATGGCCGGGTATGGCTCCACCATACCCGCCCCGATCCCCGCGAATCCCCATACCCGTGAATCCCCATGAAGCTATCGGGGGGCAAATGACCCCCATCCCCGCGAAGGACGGGTACCCGATCCCCGTCGGGGTCTCCATGGGGACCTTGCCACCCACGTCGAGGCGGACAGATGCAGGAGGAAGCCGACGAGATGACACGGTAGGATGCTAGGAATGAGGTGGCGACGAGCTGATGGAGGTGGGCGAATGTAGAGAACGCCACCATCGAACTGAATCTAATGCAGGTGAGCAGATGAAGGGGTACGTCGGTCGTGAGCTCCTCCCTGCACTTGCAGCCAGCGACGAGCTCCTCCTGGCGGTTGGGGCACTGGCGGCTGGGGCGGACTAGCGACGAGGGGAACAAACGGACGAGGGGAGCGAATGAACGAACTAGGCTACTGGGCTTAGGGATTTTTATCTACATGCGTTGTTTTATTAGACTGACAGGTGGGTCTCGAGTATCCATGGAGTCCCCGTGGAGGGAATTTGCTCCCCATCCCCGCCCCGCCAGCTTATCGGGTACCCGCCCCGTCATCCCCGTGGAGGTGATTTGCCCCCCATCCCCGCTTCTTATCGGGTATTTCCCCGCGGGTACCCGTCCCCACGGGTAAAACTGCCATCTTGAGTCTAAACCCTAGAACATTGAAGTCTCTCTCATAGTCCACCATACTCGATCCGTCTTAAGGCGAAGCCCTGCGAGATCTCCCATCTACTTCCGGTACCACGCCGTTGTGCTGCCGGAATCGCGAGGAGGGTGCTACAACCTCTGCTGCCTGATGGAACAAGGGAGAGGAAGGTCTTCATCGAGTACCGAACGTGTGACCGACTGTGGAAGCGCTGCCGAAACGCAGCGCCGGAAGGATCGTCTACGTGATCTTGAGATCGGCAAGTGTACGACTACATCACCCACGAGAATCTGCTCTCGTTAACCGCTTTGGAATCTTCGAGGGTGAGTTCCTCTATCGACTCGTTGCTACAATCTAGTAGATAGATCTTAGCTTGTTTGTGTGCATGCGGTAGAAATTTTTTGTTTTCCATGCTACGAACCCCTACAATCAAATGACACACTTACATACGATACCAATTTCCCTTTGTCTCATGATAGTTTACTTATCCGAGGTTTTGATCGTCGGTATCTCTGCATACCTAGTTCAACCTCGTTACTGATAAGTACTCTTTTCTCGTTCCCGTGATATGTGATCCCTTGTGATCCAGTCACATGCTTGCAAGCTAATTGGATGACATTCCACCGAGAGGGCCCAGAGTATATCTATCCGTCATATGGATGGACAAATCCCACTCTTGATCCATGTGTCTCAACCCATACTTTCCAAACACTCAATGCCACCTTTATAACCACCCAGTTACGGTGTGGTGTTTGATGTCATCAAAGCATCCTTCCGGTGATGGTGATATGCATGATCTCATGGCCGAAGTAATTAGGTTACTATGTATCAGAAAGCTTATAGCAATTGAACTATTAAAATGACTTGATCTTTATGCTACGCTTATCTATAGGAGTATGTCCATCACATCATTCTCCTAATGATATGACCCTGTTGTTAATAACATCTCTATGTTCATGATCAGGAAACCATGATCATATATTAACCAACAAGCTAGTTTAACAAGAGGCTTTACTAGGGACTCTTTTATGTTTACAAATCACACAAGTATTAATGTTTCCTATTAATACAATTATATCATGGTATGTAATCATTTATCATAAGTATGAAGATATGATAATAACCACTTTATTATTGCCTCTTGGGCATATCTCCAACAGTCTCCCACTTGCACTAGAGTCAATAATCTAGTTTCAAACCTTTGTGTATTCAACACCTATGGCTTTCTGGTGTCGTATGTACACGATTGCTAGTGGTTAACTGATCTCCGGATCTGACACTTCCAGGTCCGTGTGTAATTGCATGTCTTTGCGTCTCTACACATCACTCATTCTCTAATGAGATGGCTTCGTACAAATTTGGTCCTTTGGTGTGACCTTTAGTTCTTTGGGGTTAAAACATGTTGATAATATTGTCGTACAATATATCTTCATAGTACTATCCCACTGTAAACTACACCTAGTTTGATAACAAACTACTTGACACAAATGCCCTCTTTTGCTGCTATATTAGCAGTCATATACTTAGCCTTTTGTTGTAGTATCTGTCACAATGTCTTAACTTTGGAATTCATCCAAATTCATTATGGAACTTACTTTCCATCATATTGTGCCACCGTTAGTTTAAATTGAGATAAACTTAATTTGTACTTTGTGACAAAACTAGTATCAATGTAATTCATTTACAATGAACTAACCATCTATTTGTCATTTCTACAAAATAATATATTCTTAGTTCTTTTACAAGATCATAAGAATATCTTTACTATCGTCCAATGACTATCTTATGAATCATTCTGATATATGCTCATAACATTTAGAGCATAGGACATATCTGGATCTGTACATATCACAGTATGATTGATATAAATACTCTTTGTGATTTCATACATCAAGTATCAATCTATACTTGAATATTTGTTTCACTTACCAAGTGTCAATACACTTGAATATATCATCAGGATTGAACTCATTCAATCCTTTCTGTGTGACAAGAACCTTTCTTGTAGTTTCTATATTGAACTCATTCAATACATTATCTATGTACTTTCGGCACAACCATATTAGCGTCTATTGATGCCAAATATTTGGGTTTTGCCTAAGTCTTTCATCGGGATGAAATTCTTAATATGTGTTAATAAAAGATACATCATTTCCAATCAACAATATGTCTTCCACATAATGTATTAGAAACATGTCTTAGCGCTCCCACTTAATTTCTTGCAAATGCAAGCATCTTCATCGTCTCTGATGAAATTAAACTCTTTTAACAGTTTCATCATAGTGAAGATTCCAACTCCGCGATGCTCACTTCAACCATTGAAATTTGCATATGCTTTTAGCATCCTTTGAATTAACAAAACCCTTCGGACCATGTCATGCACACGTCCTTGGTAACCATTCTATTTGAAGAACTTGTTTTGTTTATTCAACACATAACAAAATTATATGTTGTGGTTGCTACATTAATCCGTCTAGACTAAATATCGCTATGAAAGATCAGATCTTGTCATAGTCAACCTTTGAACATTGTTGTGAACTCTTTCCCAACATGTCGACTATTTCATAGATGTGAAACATCCATGTCTATTTGTTTATAGATCCAAATACGACTGTAAGGTCTTGTACCTTTCCAGAGGGTCTTTCAAGTTCAAAGCTTGATCTCTCGTATATGGAACTATCACGGATTTTATGGCTTCAAGCCATTTGACGGAGTCAAGGCCCATCATCGCTTCTTTGCATGTAGTCGGATCATTATTGTCAAATAATGATTTAACTCTCAAATCTTGGTATTTGATTGTTTACCCGACCTACCTGTTTCAATAGGAACTTAGATCTTCGTGACCACAACCTTTGAGGCACGTGAGCCATGAGCATTGTTGCTGCCTCCGGAACACTTTTCGGCGCTGCGCAACTTTGCACATATAGCTAAGGTTCTTTTAACCTTATCAAAGTTCTATTGTCCTCCCAATTATCTTTTCACGAAAAATTCCTTCTCAAAGAAACTTGACGTTCTAAGTGACAAACACTTTTGTTTATGGAGGAACAGTTATTCGAAATAACATACAAAGACAGGTTCATCCGACTTTGGTTGCAAACATCTTTCTTATGCATAGCATACCAATGTTTAAGAAAGGACAACTTGGGTTTTATTCCAAACCACAACTTTATATGGTGTCATTTCAACGGATTATGATGGAGCTCTTTTCAGTGGAAAAACGGCAGTCTTTAAAGCTTTTAATCTTTAAAATATAATGGCAGTTTTTTTATAAATTACACCTTCGATCTTACCATGTCAAACAAGGTTTAATTACATATCTCGAACGCTCCAAACTCTTATGGTGTTTCGGGATATGCAAATTCACGAAATGATTCCTTAAATCTTAGGTATTATGCTAAACTTGTAACTCAAATATCTTCCTTTATGATCTTATCATAAACTATTTATATTCTTGTTACAATGACTTTGCACTTCATCTTGAAAGTCTTTGAACTTTTCAAATGTTTCATACTTCATCCTTATTAAGTAAATATTCATATATCCACTCAAATTTTCAGAGAAAGCATATGAAGTTGAAATCCATCGCTCTTGACTACACATAATGGACTTCGTACAACAATATGTACAAGTTCCAATAAGCCAGTCATTCGTTCCCTTTTGGCCTATGAACGAAGTTTTAATTATCTCTAGGAAAGTTTCACAAGCGTTATTTGATCAAAAATCAAAAGACTCCAAAATTCCATCCACATGGAGTTTCTTCATGTTTTCTTTCCAGTATAATTTAAACGGCGATGTCACTTCCTAAGTGATCTTTCAATCAATTTGTCTTTCGACATTTTTAGCACTAGTTTTATGGATGTGATTTCTCCAACGAGATTTGTGAATCATCCATCTTTTATGGATTACGACAATTATTTGAACAACCCTTTTGTTATCATAATACCTGATAAAACAAATCTTGAAGGCAAGCTTTGATGTTTAACGAGCAACACAATAACCCTTTATTTGTTCTCGATGAACATCATCACATATTGTTTTGCTAGTTACTTAGGCCATTGTAGTTCATGAATTCTGTTGTTTCGTATGACGATTCATACCAACAAATTCAATATCAAATACTTAAGAACCACTTTGTTTAATAAGCAAAGAATATAGCCATAACACGTATATCCTTTATATACCTAAACTGAACAATTCTAGTCTTTTCTTTTCTGCCATATATTTATGAGATTCTCTTTCAGTATTTCTTTTTCTGTCTGAAAGAATCTATCAACATCAATAGTGGAGCCATACACATGACACATAGTACAAAGCGTGTATAGTTAAATACCAATGTCTTTGGACTTGCACTTTGAAGTAGATCACCATTATCAAATGTTTGGTGTTCTTTCAAATTCCTTTCTTTAGTAATCTCTTGGTGTAGTAAACATTTTACCTACATCAAATATTCACCCTTATCATGGAATTATCCATGATCAAGCTAATTTTAGCTTATAATGGTGAATTGCGAGTATAATGTTGCTCTCCAAAACCTTTTGGAGGATTAGGACAACTAGTGTCTCCAACCTTTTGCAAATTCTCATCAAATATAAGAACATGACTTTTGCCATATTATACTCTATCATGTTGTAACCAAAACTTCGTTTCAGATATCACAATATCTTCCACACATCATGGTTTCTGAAACAACTCTTTCAGATCATAGATAACCTTGATATTAAGACAATCCTTTGAATATCAAGAATCATGGAGACAAACATGATACTCATACACTAACTCTTGGAATTGTCACTCTTGTTTTAATACCAATTATTAAACTTCATGGAGTAACCGGAACTTACTGAAAGTTTGCAATATGACTTTTAAACTTTAGATTAACACTTCAAAACAATACGATACCAGTTCGTAAAGTAACTAACCAGAATTCTATAGTTCTATCATCTCAATTAAAACTAAGCGCAAGGTGGTAAACGGATGCCAATGACTACAACAACTATGCAAATTCACTTTGATTTAATTTATGATAAATAGTGTTCAACTTTTAATCATATTGCCGTTGAACTCCCACTCAAAACAATATCCCTCACATTGTTTTAGTGATCACACGAACCAAATCCACCACATCAAAACCGATCATCACGAGAGTTGATGTAGCTTCAATGGCGAACAATCAACATGTTCATCATATCTACTATATGACTCATGCTTTACCTTTCGGTGATCCGTGTTCCGAGACCATGTCTGTACATGCTAGGCTCGTCAAGATCAAACCTTAGCTTCCGCATGAGCAAATCTGGCTTGCTCACGTTGTATACACTCGTAGAATCTAACACACCCGATAATCACGTGGTGCTTCGAAACAACGAGCTTTAGCAACGGTGCTTACTAAGGATGAACACTTTAAAACTTGAAATTGTGTGCTTGAGGGATCATCTTATAATGCTACCGTCGTAAACTAAGCAATACAAGATGCATAAAAGGATTAACATCACATGCAATTCATAATATGTGATATGATATGGCCTTTCTTCTTTGTGCTTCCGATCTCCATCTTCAAGCACGAACATGATCTCCATCATCACCGGCATTGCATCAAGGTCAATGATGCCGCTCCATGGTTGTCGTCCACCAGCTTCAACTATTACAACTACTTTGAATAGACACGCGGGTCTAAACAGAATTTAAAGACAACCATATGGCTCCTGCCGGTTGCCAACTTACAATAAGGAACATTGCATACATCATATATAATCACAATCATGGCCATATCACATCACAGCACACCCCTTCAAAACAAAGTTAGACGCCTCTAATTTTCTTTGCATATTTTACGTGGTTTGGGGCTTTCAATAAGTGTCGTTCTAACTTACGAACAAGAACCACAACATTGATACTAGTATTTTCAATCACCCGTTGTAAATTGAATCTTAACTATGTTGGGAGAAACAGGCACCCGCAAAGCCACTTATGCAATACAAGTTGCATGTCAAGCGTGGAGCAAGTCTCATGAACGATGTCATGTAAGGTTAGCCCGGGCCGCTTCATCCCACCATCCCGCAAGATGCAAAGTACACAAGAAGCAATCGACAACAAAAGCATCAACGCCCACAATGACCATTGTGTTCTACTCGTGCAATAGATCTACATATAGACACGGCTCTGATACCACTGTAGGGGTTCGTATCATGGAAAACAAAAAATTTCTACCGCATGCACACAAACAAGCCAAGATATATCTACTAGATTGTAGCAACGAGTCGATAGAGGAACTCACCCTCGAAGATTCCAAAGCGGTTAACGAGAGCAGATTCTCGTGGGTGATGTAGTCGTACACTTGCCGATCTCAAGATCGCGTAGACGATCCTTCCGGATCTGTGTTCCGGCAGCGCTTCCGTAGTCGGTCACATGTTCAGTACTCGATGAAGACCTTCCTCTCCCTTGTTCCAGCAGGCAGCGGAGGTTGTAGCACTCTCCTCGCGATTCCGGCAGCAAAACGGCGTGGTACCGGAAGTAGAGGGAAGATCTCGCAGGGCTTCGCCTTAAGCCAGAGCGAGTATGGTGGAGTAAGAGAGGGCCTTGGATATCTACGAAATAGAGGGCACCAAGGGGTTTAGAGCAACCGGCAGCTAGGGTTTAGCTAGACGACGATTTAGAGGAGATCTAGGGCAGCCGCATCTAGAAGGGGGGCGACGACTGGCCTAGGGTTTAGAGGGGCGCCGGCTAAGGGACAAGGTGTAGGGAGAGGGTACGCCCCCTTCCTTTCTTTTATAGGCGGGAGGGGCGGCTATGGCTAGCCGAGTACTCCCCCAACTCCCTTGCTGGCCGGCGGTTTGGAGGAGAGAAGGGAAACCTTCTCTTCTCCCACTTGGAAATCATTGTCCCAGTTTGACTTTTTCAAACTGGCCTTTTACTTTCAAACTAGAGTTTGATTTCTTTCTTCCAAGTGTCCAGCCAAGTGACCTAGTACATGATGCAACCATTCCATATTGTCATGACACATTCATGTACCCTTCCCCTACGGAGTGCCGGACCTTCCGGAACCTTCTAGAACATTCCCGATGAAAACATCGGAACCATTCCCGTACTCCGAAACAGGATTTTCCTTATATGAATCTTATTCTCCGGACCATTCCAGATCTCCTCGTGATATCCCGGATCCCATCCGAGACTCCGAACAACATTCGGTCTCTTACTCATCATTCCATAACTACTCAACAACATTGAATCCTTAAGTGTGTCTCCCTACGGTTCATGAATTATGCGGACATGACCGAGACACTTCTCCGATCAATAACCAATAGAGGAATCTGGAAATTCATATGGCTCCCACATATTTCTACGATTACTTTGCGATCGAATGAACCACTTACATACCAATTTTCCTTTGTCTCACGATAGTTTACTTATCCGAGGTTTTGATCGTCGGTATCTCTGCATACCTAGTTCAACCTCATTACTGATAAGTACTCTTTTCTCGTTCCCGTGATATGTGATCCCTTGTGAGCCAGTCACATGCTTGCAAGCTAATTGGATGACATTCCACCGAGAGGGCCTATAGTATATCTATCCGTCATATGGATGGACAAATCCCACTCTTGATCCATGTGTCTCAACCCATACTTTCCAAACACTCAATGCCACCTTTATAACCACCCAGTTACGGTGTGGTGTTTGATGTCATCAAAGCATCCTTCCGGTGATGGTGATATGCATGATCTCATGGTCGAAGTAATTAGGTTACTATGTATCAGAAAGCTTATAGCAATTGAACTATTAAAATGACTTGATCTTTATGCTACCCGCTTATCTATAGGAGTATGTCCATCACATCATTCTCCTAATGATATGACCCTGTTGTTAATAACATCTCTATATTCATGATCAGGAAACCATGATCATATATTAACCAACAAGCTAGTTTAACAAGAGGCTTTACTAGGGACTCTTTTATGTTTACAAATCACACAAGTATTAATGTTTCCTGTTAATACAATTATAGCATGGTATGTAATCATTTATCATAAGTATGAAGATATGATAATAACCACTTTATGATTGCCTCTTGGGCATATCTCCAACACCATCCTTAATCTGGAAAGCACCAAAACGAAAGAAATGTTTTTTGGTGGCCATAAGCCCTGCCAAAAATGTGAACCACCAGGTTTGCAAACCACTTGAGACACAGCTTTGGACCCTAGATATTTCCTCCATAACATGGTTTGCCAAACGCCATCTTCAGTAAGTAGTTTAAAAAGTCATTTGCCTATAAGGGCGATGTATTTGACTTGCAAATCGTGTATGCCTAGTCCACCATACTCCTTCGGGCGGCAAACCACATTCCATCTGGCCAATCAATACTTCCTTTTCTCACTATCCCCTTGCCAAAAAAATCTTGAGCGGAAGTAATCCACTTTGTTCAAGACACCTTTTGGCATTTGGAAAAACGAGATCATATATAGTACCATGTTAGTAAGTACTGAATTTATGAGTACTAGTCTTCCACCAAGGGATAACAATTTTCCTTTCCAACTATTAAGACGCTTTGGAGCCTTTCCTCAACAAGTTTCCATTCCGCTATTGTGAGCCGTCGATAATGAATCGGTATTTCCAAATAGTTGATTGGAAATTGCCCCTGACTACAGCCGAAAAGTTCAACATAGTGATGATCCTCGTCTTGGGCCTCGCCAAAACAATACAAATCACTTTTATGGAAGTTAATTTTAAGTCCGGATAGCTGTTCGAATACTGATAAAATTAATTTCAGATTCTTAGTCTTCTGCAGATCATATTCCATAAAAAAGATTGTATCGTCAGCGTATTGAAGAATAGAAAGACCTCCATCAATAAGATGTGGAACTAATCCTACAATTTAACCATCAGCCTTTGCTCTCTCAATAAGGATAGCCAACATATCAGCCACTATATTAAATAGTAAAGGCGATAATGGATCTCCTTGTTTCAGTCCTTTCTTTGTCTGAAAGTAATTGCCAGCATTTATTTACTTTAATGGCAACACTACCCCCAGACACAAACGACTGAATAAGAGCACACCACTCCTCTGAAAAAACTTTCATGCGGAGTGTTTGCTGAAGAAAAGACCAATTAACTTTGTCGTATGTCTTCTCAAAGTCAAGAAAGTATTATTCAGCCCACGTTTTCCAAAAAAGAGAATATGAGTGTATAGGGACTGACTCTTATGGTTATGGATATCTCCTTTCGTGCCATGTGAAATGCAAGTAAGTTCTCTTTAGTTAGTACTTCTAAGTTCTAGTATCCTAGGAAATAAACTACTTCCTCCGATGCATAATATAAAGGGCTAGGCTATATATTTATATTGTTAACACTTTCCTCACGTCTAGACTATTTCAGTAGTTAGTCTGGGTTTGTTGTAGCCGCGGAATTTTTTTTTAAACTGCACGAACAGGATCTTGAACTTGAGATATTTTGGCTCTGGTATCATATTAAATTGGTGCACTAGCTATCTGAACCAAAAGTCCGAAAGGATAAAAAATGTTAGGCTATATATTTATATTCTTAACAGTTTATATAACATAGTATTTTTTCAGGAACGTAGCACACCGAATCTCATTAGCTCAAAGATGGTATCTTGTTAGTTACCGTTGAAAACCCTTTTAAACCGCCTGAAAATTGAAACAAAAACAGAATAGATCTTGAACAAGAGAACTGCTTGAGAAACAAACAACTGGTCAACACGTGGTGAAGAAATGGATCTGCACGGAAGAAATCAATTCTACAGTCCACACATAACAATCTCACAGGTGCTATGTTTCTTTGCTTGTTTTATTCTTTTGCTTTATTTTTTTGAGGTATGTTTTGTTCTTTTGCTTATGTGCTGTCTTTTGGCTTTTGTTCTCTTTATTTATTTTGACCATCACTATATTGGAAGCTTCCTCTGTCTTTGTGTTTTCCTGCCCCTGTGTCATGGCTGCATCATGGAGGCATCTTGCTGCTTGGGTCCTACTGTCGTCCATAATTGATGATATGGCATAAGGGAAACATAGGTTGGCATAACCGATGCGTTTCTTTTGTCGTCCATAGTGTTTTTTTTTTGGACAGAAAAATGTAAGCATTGGATACTTCGATGTCACATGACATGACAAACATAAATTCATTCCTCATGGTGCTCAAAATCTGATGTGCGATTGTACTTGGTCCAATTGGAGTTGCAGTTCCTCATGCGTTGAAGAAAACAAGTAGTATGAATTCTTACTAAAAGCACAACCTTGATATTGGATAGATTTTTTTTCTAATTTGTTTCACTCTGATCTTTATCGTACTCTCTGAGAGCTAGCCTCAATATATCCTGATCCATCTGAGTAGGTGCTGATACACATCGGATATATTTTGTTTTGGACGCACACCCTATTGTTCTTCTTCTGATGCACCGCAGGCACTTCTGTGTGATTGGAGATATATCACCAATCTAATCAAAACAGATTTAACATAACAATTGCATCTATTATTATTTGCCAGAATTCTGAAACCTTTTAATTTGTTGTCCATGCGGTTTCTGACAAGTGAAGATAACCTTTACGGTGTTGAAGAGCAGACAAAAGCTGTGACCTGTTCTTGTGAAAAAACTTATGTTTGTTTGTTTCTAATATTTAAGTTTGTTGCTATATTTTTGGCTGCTGAACTTCTTCCATTTGGAATTGCAGTTCTTCATGTAGGAAAGAAAAAACAATGAATTCTTACTGAAGTAACAATCAGATAATGGACAGAGTTTTTGTTCGATTTTTTATCCTCTGATATTGATCGTACTTGTTGAGACCTTTTTTCCGAGCAACCATACTTGTTGACGATGGATCAAATCCTACAATCCCCTCCAAATGAGACTTGAATAAGATAGCACCCTGTACTTCCACTTCGCACTCTTATGGAAGCTTGGGTACTTATACCCAATATACCATGATTCAGATCGGTAGAAAAAGTGATACACATTGGGTATATATATGGTTGAAGATGCACCAAATTTTTTTTTTTCTGGAGAACATGCATTTCTTTGCGATTAGACTCCATTTTATTAAAAACAAACGGCTATATTTTTTATTTTGACGCATTTAGAATTGCTTAACCTGTCAATTCGTTTGTGTCTACGGTTCATGATCTGTCCGAGTGGGAGCACTGAGATCGCTGAGTGCACTACCATAAACTAGGTTGCTGTTCGGTTATTTCTTTTGGTTACATTTGGTACCACTGTATGTCGCTTCAAGCATATACCCTGGCACATCCATCCCATAGATATCAATTTAACTTCAAGTTTCAGTTTGTTGTTCTGTTTGACTTACGGAATTTCTTACTCTTGCTCTCTCTGCTCGTTTCAGGCAGTGGTAGAGTACTTCAGCTGTTGCCCATGTTTAAGAGTATGCTGATACAGTGAGAAGATTGATTTTATGTTGTTGACTCGTTCTGTTTACCAACTGTTATGTCCTTTAACGCATATAAGTACATAAGCACAGGTTCGTTCTTCGATACATGCCATCACAGCGTTGACAATTTGGACTCCAAAAACTATACACACATCGAAGAGCACACATTATTGTCAAACCACACAGGGATTAGAATGCTAACTACTACTAGTAGTCTACTACACTAAAATACCTATCACTATCATCATTCCAAAAACTGAACCTGCTTGTGTACTTTCTCCTAAACACAGCAACAATCCTGAGAAACGAGGTCAATGAATCCTTTTCTTGAACATTCCTTGGAATGTCAAACCTATACTTCTCTCTTTGGCTTTTGATCCCTTCACCGTAATATGCTCTACACTTGAATCATCATCGGTCATGCATATGCCTTTCCCCTTCATGTCATGCGTTCTTGTGTCTGGCGTTCGTCTGCTGAAACTCTCGTAGAGATCAGGAGTACGCCGCATCAGCTCAGTCGCTGAAGAGTACCCCATCAACCGATGAAGCTTAGACTCCTTTTTGGTACTTCTTTCATCCATGGTGTTGAAAGATGAGTTCCTTGACACATACAGGGGTTGTCCTTCCTCGGTTGAATAGCTCGCACCAGCCCCGTATTCTTCCGAGTACGAGTATGGGTCAGCTTGATGGGCACCAGCGTTATACTCATCATCCGCCTGCTGAATTTCGTAGTCATCTGTGCTGGACTCATCCCCCCCAAATGGTGACTGAAGTTTCTTTCTGCTCGGGTCTCTGTAGGAGTAGGAGAGGACTTGTGAGCAGGAGCCACACTGCAGCCTTCGTGTTCCTCTGCTTGGAATGACAAAACCGGTGGGCAGCTGGACCAGCCTGAGACAGTTCGAGCAAAGGACGAATGGCGCGCCCCGTAGGACTGGACGACAGAGATTTTTCGGGGGAGGCCGCCTCTTCGTCTCCTTGGCTGGTGGCTTCTGTTGTGCAGGTTCTTGTTTCCAGGAGCTGCAGCAGGGTGGCCCGCAGCTATGGTGGTAGCATTGGTGAGGACATGGCCTCATCTCCATTTGCCTGTTGTTACCATATGAATAAGCACTGTGCCGACGATACCGTGGTAAGGGTATCCCATGGCCATGGGAAGGAACTTGGCCAGACCTACTCAGGCGAGATGAAATGCCAGAGTGCTTGGCAGCAGGATGATAAGTTGTAAGAGGTTGGCTGGATGTCATGGCCACGCGAGGCTTATGACCATCTTGTTTCAGAGGACGTGGAGGGTGTACCCTTGGCTTGCAATCCGAAGGTTTTCTGAAAATTACACAAAGGTCATCTTTCAATTCATCCACCGTCTTCATAATCTTTGATTCAAGGGGCTCACTTGCCCTGAAGCTTTTTGACTGGAATGAAGTCCGAGAAGAGTGGAAATCAAGGGAGTCATACGATACTCTAGGACCTTCTCGGAGATCACACGACCTAGAGTGCACCCTTACCAGCTTACTACTTATCTTGCTTGCCGCAGGTTCAGTGTTGCATGCTGTACCCTGCTCAGATTCTGGTGAATTGACAGGTGATTTTCTTCCATCAGATAAGGGCTCGGATGCTTTCAGACTGCATTCCTCTTCATCGTCTTCTCTTACTGAGCAAGCCGCCTCTGGACTATCTGCACTTCGCTCCACTGTGTTGTCCTCTTCATTGTCAGAACCTACATGTGTGCCATGTATGAGGGCAGCAAGATCTTCCAGTTCTCCATCGGTGTCCCGTCCATCAGAACTGTCGTCCTCATTGCACTCAGTATCTGCAACATCCGTAACATTCTTCACAGCTGACACAACATCACCATTCTCATCGCTTCCGATGGCATTGCTCTCGTGCTCAGTCTCAGTGCGCGGAGTATCAGGAGTGCAGGAATCATCCGCGGCAGCACCAATGGAACCCAGCTCCTTGCTTTGAGGAGACACCCCATTGCTCACAGAGGTAACAACAGAGTAACTGCCTGAGTCTTGCCGAACTTGTTTTGTGGACACACCATTGCTCACAGAGGTGACAACAGGGCAATCGTCAGAGTCCTGCTGAACTAGTTTTGCAGCCACATTTTGCGCATCGCTAGCACGGACTTTAGCTGCATAAGAATAAACACACGCAAAAGGAGAGTAATGAGCAAACCGGTTTGTGTTAATGAGTTCATAATTAAGGAGAAGAACTAGCTATCTCGCAATTTCTAATCAGCCCTGGATGGAACGTATACCTCGAAGAGTGGTGTTGCATCCACCGCACTGGTAGACTGAAACATTTGCAGGTTCTGGAAGAACGTTGAGACACTTTGGGCACCTCACAAGGCGAAACCCTCCTGTGTTTGTGCTTGCCATCAGACAAGAAAGGCCAAGGACATCACCCACAGCACAAGATTTCCAGGCTGTAGGTACCAATTACCACCAAACTGCTAGGATTGCAAAGGCTGTGTTGTAATACCAGGTACAAAATCCAGTATTCCTGAATCTGCAAACGTCCAAGAGAAAATCGATCAGTTCCACTAGCAGATTAGCAACTCGTGGCTGGGCTGAAAATCTTGCTAAAAGCCTTGAAGTAGTCCAAAGAGCGTGAATAACATGCATCCGTAACATGAATACTGATGGGAAGATAGATAAATGACAAGAAATACATTTGTAGCGCCACAAGTAGCTGCTGAACAAGATCAAGAGATGAAAGGGCAGGACTGTAGCCTTGATGCGACTACTACTTCGCAATTGAAACACCTGAACTCGGTAGGCAGAGAGGCATTTCGGCCTATGGGCAAACTGGGAGCAATTTGGGTGTCTGCTGATTAGAAAACAACAAATCAATGGCTCCTAGTAACTAGTAACTACTAGTACTTTAGACTACTAGCAAAGGTACTGATTGTTCGGTTCCCTTTGTCCTGTTAATGAGATCATCAAAGAATCTACTAGTTAATCTACCCGACCATGGACGTCATATTATTCAGTTCAGGTAGAAATAGAACAAATTCTGTCATGACGGTTGGTCCGTAACGCATAACAGTTGCAAAAATCCAAAGTAGGATCTCCATAAAGAACACGGTAGAATCTATGTCGTAGCACTATCAATCAAAAAAACCAAAACCAAAAACTAATATAGGCCGTGCTCGGGGAGTACAAGGCTTACAACGCGAAGAAAACAGGGAAATCGGTAGTACTTACTCAGTAAGTACGAATCCCTCGAAGCTCGAGACAGATTGAGATAGGGAGACAGGAGGAGAGGATAATGAGAGAAGAAACTATCCTCCACCCCCTATGCGCGAATTGAAGCAACCAATCCACACGCAGAGACCAGGGCACCTCTCGTGTGGGAAAAGAGAGAGAGAAAAAGACGAGGACCTGATCCGAAGGCTCAAGGAAGAAGAGGACGAGGAAGAAGCCAACAAACTCACCTTTCCGGTTCCCTCCTCGTTCTTTCCACCACTCCCTCCTTCCAGCCGCAACAAGTAGTACTAGTACAAGCTCGGAAACTTGTGCGGCCCGTACGTGGTCGTCGTCGTCTTCCCCCCCTCCCCCAAAATTTCTTCGATTCCCCCGCAACTCCCAGTCCGGTTCTTGGAAGTTCCACGCCGCGTTCCGGCGTTCGCCGCTAAGCTAGTCAGGTCAAGCGGAACTGGGAGAAGCAGCGTTATTATATAAATAAAAAAAACAGAGTCTCCCTCTCCCTCTCCCTCTTCTTCTCGCAGAGCGGGGAGTTGACCGGTAGGAAGCTTTAAGCCTAATCAATGCCCCCGGATCCCCGGTGTGAACTGAACGCGGCTGCGCACAGCGGTGGAGACTTTCGTCGCGCGCGCCAGCCAGCTGGCTTTGCGGAGGCAGCGGAGAACGATGGCGAGGGAGGGAGGGGAATGGAGAAGAGCACGCGGGAAATTCTGTGGTCAAACGTGCGCGCCGAATAAATAAATTACAGCGCCACGGAATGACTTGGAGAGGGACAGGTTGACCGGCGGGGTGTGTGCTGACTGCCGCGGCTTCTCTATCGCTAGTGCGTGCGTCCCGGTGGGTAAGCGCCGATGGCCGCCACGTTTACCGACCCCTCGACCTCGAGGCTCCTCAGCTTGTGGTTCTGCATCTCGCAGAAACGCAGTATGGGGCCGCACCCCTTATCCACGCGTGCATCGTTTTCTTCTTTGAGGCTCTGTTTAAAAAAAAAATCCCTGCGGTGAAAGCCCAAGATTTTTGATTGGACGAAAATGTTTGTATATTGTTTCCTTCTTCGCAACGTTGTTTTTGAAGAATCACTTGTGTTGTTCGAGTGTTAGTATTCGGTAGTGGTTTGAGTGTTATTGTTCCGAGTGTTTCATCATCGCAATAGAGGCTTTGTTTTTCTATTTCTCTTCTTTTCATTTTTTTATCTTTCTAGGCTATGTGCATCGTGGATGTTGCTGGACATCTTGTTGGTGTAGAGCTTTTGGTATAATTGGTATCTTCGTGATGTTAATATACTTTTTTATAAAAATAGATAATTTTGATTAACGGAAAAACATGAAAAACTGAAAAATCATATTCATTGAAATGGAGATCCATATCCTTATTTTTCTGAGCATAATTCCTGCTAGAGCTATAGCAATTTAGATTATCTTTTCCTCCTAGCGCCAAATGGTAGATAACTAGATATTGCTTCTCATCATCCGCGAGGCACGAGGAGGAAAAATAACTATTATAAGAGCATCTCCACTCACCTATCCAGGATGCCGATCCAGACGCCGAAATTAGGTCCAGACGCCGAAAATCGGTCTAGTCGCGTACTCAGGGACTTGTTTTCATCCGGATTTCGGCGTGTTTTGGTCCGGCCTACCCAGGTCGTACCCAGGATCCCGGGTACGCCCTGGAAAGCCGGATTCAACGAAAATAGGCGTGGGCCAGCTCTGTCGGCGAGAGAAGGCGCCACTCCAGTCACTTCGCCGAGCTCCCGCCCTTTTCTTCCCCCTCCTGCCTTTCTTCCCCATTCCTCCACTCCCGCCACTCCGTCGATCCCGACGTCCGACATGCCGCCCAAGAGCTTCGTCCAAACCAGATCAATCCTCGGCGAGGGTCCAGCGGAGAAGAAGGCGAGGAAGCCGAGAGCGCCGATGACGAAGCCGGAGGGCATGTCCTCGGCCGAGTGGGAGAAGAGGGAGCACGCCAGGCAGATCTCATCGGTCGAGCGGAAGGACAGGAAGGAGAGGCAAACCTCCGGCAATAGCAGGCGGCGGAAGAGCAGGCGATGGTGGTGAAGGCAGCGACGGAGGAGCAGGCGATGGCCAAGGCGAAGCAAGCGGCGGCGACGCGTTCGGCGTTGATGGCGGCGCCGTATCCACCACACTGGGGAAGCCAGGCGAGCGTGGGCTCACCCGCCGGATTCTCGTCGATCTCTCCGGCAGGCTTCCAGGAGCCCATCCCCATCGACGACTGAGAGTCGTTTCCCCTGTTTTGTAATAAAAAACAGCCGCCGAATTTGTGGGCATACCTGTCGAACACCTTGTGGCCGAGCACTCGCCGGCAAAGATTCAAATATATCGCCGTTTTGTGTTCGACTGGGTACTCCGACTAGATACACGAGTGGGAAACTTGGCGTACTAAAGCCGAAAACTTACGCCGTCCGACCAAAAAAAATGTTCGGATTTTAGCCTGGGTTAGAGATGTTCTAAATCGGAGAGAGTACTACTACTATTTCTCCTTTCGGAAATTTCAGCTGGTTACCGCCGGCACAGCCACCGCCCACAGACTGCACAAATGGTGCAACGGAGAAAGGACACCGTGACCAACCCTGCCGTCACTGATAATATGGTTGGGGATAAATCCGGAGGTAGGTAAGAAATCAGGGTGTAGGTGAGCTCTGATCATACGGACGGCTGCTTCTAGAACAGAGGGCCCCCGTACTACCGTTGTCCGTTTGTCACTTCTCATCCATCCATGACTCTTCTCGTCTGGTATGAGTGCCCTTCTCCCCTTGGTCGTCGCTAAACCAAACCCTGCCTTGGTCAAAAAATATGCGACTTTGACAAAAAAAAGGCAACATCACCAATGTTTTCAACACACGAATATTACCACCTAGAACGGTCAAGTAACGAGAGTGAGATGGCCAGGAGTTCATCTGTCTTTTACCGCCCAAATTTACCGGAGAATTAATTCCGTGGATCAAAGAGAGCCGTCTGGATCCAGCGAACGGCTCGAGCAGCGGCACTGTTGAGCAGTGATGAATGCTCTTAAAACTTTTCTGAGATGGCGACGAGTGATCTCTGATGGGCACGCACAGTCGGGCTGAGCCGTGGTAGTCTGGTAGATGTCGGGGTCATAAACGTGGCCAGCACAGTCCTGTGCCGATAAATATACGTCAACGCTGTCAATCATGCAATGCATCACGGGTTGTTGAAAGAAACAAAAAGAAAAGTACGTGCTCGTAGGGACACTCTGTTTTACTAAAAGACATCCATGAGCTACTACCTTGGTAGGTCGCCTGAATAAAACTGTAGGGTCAGTGTTTAGGTCGTCCGACGGTCGCTCCGCGACATGCTGCACGTGAGGGGTCAACCACGGGCAAAGGTCCAGGTCCTTCACTAGCTAGTCCAAGGGGAGAACAGAAAACAGAAAACGGCATTACCGGTAGTTGAAGTGGCCAGAACCTCACTTTCAGAAACCAAACTGTTTTTTCTCTTTTCAACAAACAAAGCCAGGAATCTTGACATTCTGGCTAGAGCTATGCTGGTAGTCCAGTCCCCAGTGGTAGCAGATGACTACTCCCTCCGTTTCAAAATATAAGATGTTTTAGGTTTGTGAAGAAGATGAATCTAGACTCGTTTTAGTATGTAGGTTCACTCAACTTTGAAATGAATCTACACACTAAAAGAAGTCTAGATTCATTTTCTTCACAAACCTAAAACATCTTATATTTTGAAACGGAGGGAGTACATGATTACACGCATTATACACTTCGGTGTCAGTGGAAGTCAAAAGAGGCTTCATCATTTACATGACAAAACGACTTCGCCAGGGCCCTCGCTCCCCACAAACGAGTCATTTTGTGGCAGAACTGGTAGGAGGACGTCGGAGGTCGGCAGACAACCTCGCTTTTCCACTAACCCACCAAGCCAGAGCACGCCGAAGATGGCCGAACTATTTCATTTCCTGTTCGATCGTGATCCTCCAATATGTACAGCCATGGCAATATAGTACTATTGTTGTGGCCTAACTAGAGCAGCGGGGGCAGCAGTTCTCTCTGAGGATGAGGATAGAGCTAGTGTTGTGTGCGTGTCAGTATTCCATTGGCAGCTCCCACTCATCATCCAGATCCTTCGTTTTCCTATCGAGTTTTTGGCTCACGGACGACTTTCCCTGACTATTCTGTCTCTTGACAGGCCTAGCTCTTCGCCTCCCGTATCTACTGTACTCGCCCATCTGATCTCCAGGCCCTTGGATATTTTGAGTGCCCCAGATGCCCTAACATTAAATTAAAGAGTATTTTTACTCAGCAAGGTTGTTGCTTCAATTATGATTTAATTGATCTCCAGGTACTTTTTATGTCAAACCTCAAAGAAAAAAACCAATCAGTAACGCATATATACCTGTGTCAACCGTTGGACCCGAGAGACGGCATCTTCATGCACCACTATTGTATCAGAAACTATATCGAGCACATCTTCAACAAATAAACAGTATGTGCTTACCTGCAAGGAAAATATGTGCTGCTATACTGAGACAGGAGCAGAGGATCTAGAAGGCTTATAAGATGAGGAGGAGGTCTCCACTCCAATTACCAGGCTAGCAGGGACAATAGTAAGCCCAAATGAATCAAGCTCAAGAGACTCCACAACACCTGAGTTGATGTTAAAGGTGAAGCCACGCACCTGAAGAATTAAAAAAGGTAGCTTAAATTAAAACCATCAAAATTAAGTGAACTCTTGAACTGCAAGTGAGAAAATTATATTCAGTCAGATAATCAGATTACCTCTCTTAAAGACCAGATAGACTCACCTTACCGACATTGCGCCGCCTAGAAGTTACAACATTGTACCCAACCTATAAATAATATTGCAGAATGGTAAATAACAAAGCATGTAAGTACTGCTCTGGTGCTCTGTTCTGGCAATGCCAAGAACATAAGATCAATCATTCTTTTATGGGGTGGGGGGAGAAAACTGCACTAAGAGGGACTCCACAAAATATGATACGAATATTATTCCCTGTCAATGAATATTATAAGATTGTGTAGCATAGGGTTTAGCTTCTACGCTACCTGCGCTGGCCCACAAATGCAGGTTACTTTAGCCATGGGCACATGAATCAAGGATTAGTCTAAATTTCCCTTGCCTTGCTCCCAAGCGGTCTAGTTATTCTCTCAATTTCCGTATTCACTCTCTAATGAGAAACATTGGAAGTAGATTCACAGATAAATGAGATTAATGGTAATGGGGCATAACAGGAAGAATGGAGGGAAAAGTGCTTACCAATTGTAAAATGACCTACATTTGTGGGGGAAATGGGACTTAAAAAACGACCTATTTTTGCAGGGAGGGAGTACCTTACATTTTAAGGTGATGTCATGGCTATAAATATGTAATAAAACCTGAACAGCAAAAACTTTTTTGAAACAAGAAAGGTTACATACCAAGCCGTGCAGTCCAACTAACTTAAATTCGTTCTCAACCACAGATTCATTCTCAACAAGCACAACATCTCCAACCTATAAAAGCAGTTGGTACTCTGCATATCATTAACACTGAAGTATATGCTGCACTATCGATAAGATACATGCTTCATTATATGAAGGTGGATAACAAGAATAAAGGTACTACATTGAAAATAATCGAGCATCCTCAAACATTCAACCTGATATATATCCTCAAAAAGGAATTTCTCAGCTTCTCCTGAAAGCAAGCTTGGCCTCACTTCAACCAAGGTAACAACCCACTGGAGAAAAATGAAATAGAACAAAATCAAGAAAAGGTGGCGTTGGTCTTACAAAATGATTATTACCAGAAAAGAGATAGGAGGACTGCTTCCAAAAAAATAAGATGAAGGTGGAGTGTGATCTAGGATAGTAAACTAGATCTTATAGCCGATTTGATCTGTGATTGTAAACTAGGATTGGACCCACAAGGTCAGGGATGGCCTAATTGCAGCTTTATTGCTGGTTGCTTATACTTGGAAAAACAATGTAACATTTATTAATATGCATCAGCACCAAATAATATACTTATATACTTTTAAATTTACTTCAGCTAATTGTGGGCTCTTTGACTAATAAAGATTCAAACCATAGACTGAGGGCTATTAGAACTCAGCTCTAGGACGTGGCCAGAAAATACAGGTAATTTTGATGATTGATACTGACAGATATGAGGTGTGTTAAGATAAAGATGATGTATTCTTATTTTAAATCTTTGACCTGTCAGAGAAGTTCATGCTTTCTGCATGCATAAGTTGGCATCAGCACACTCTTGGGTCATTGGGCCTGCAAGTCGTCAATGGCAACAAGAAAAAAGAAAGTTTTCCAGTTGCTATGGTAAGCTGGGAGTTTTTTCTTTAATAAAGGAAAAAAAATATGCACTGAGCAATCTTAGATTAATTGGGTTTAGCTGGGGTATGAAATCTAGTACTACTAAATCAGCGACACTTATTATGGATCGGAGGGAGTATAAAAATCGCCTACAGGAGAAGCTAAATGGTGAAGCTTTGTCAGACATCCTAGGCCAAAATCTGACTCAGAGTCCTTCTCCGTGCTCACGTTCCTAACTGGTGTTGTCCATTACTTGGCTTCTTGCAGCATCCTTACCTAGAATATCCAGTAAAGGACAACATATCAACCAACCTAGTGCTAGCGCTAACCACAGGGAGATTTGAAGACCACATCAGAACTTGATCTAAGATGTACATTGTTCGCAAGATATCTTTATTCAGCCATTATATTTATTCATAGCAACGTATGGGCACTAAGCCATCATGAAAAGAAATTCATTATGTACTTCCCAGTTCCCTACACCTATCTCTACAGTTATAAAAGTAACATAAATGAGAAAAATCTGAAAAAAATGATAAATGAAAAGACAGATACTGCTGCTCACAACGAACGTGTTGTCTTTCTTTTTTCTGGCGCATTTATAATTTGAAGTTGAAATTTAAAGGATGCTAGAACACTCTAGAGGCTACATACATCATCAAATACTTCCGACAAATTCAAGATGATTTGGTGCCCAAACCAAAAGTCGGTGAATGAGTGCACCATAATGGATGAATGCACATGTTTCCTGCTCAATTCTTTAGCGTTCGCTAGTTATATTACTAATTCAACCCTTTGAACTACTCAAAATCGCCTAATCAAAGACATCACAGTTTACGCCATTATCAGCACACATCCACAGGTAGTTTATCTGATATATGAGAGCAGAATCAAAACTTTATGCAGGAAAGGTCTGCTTAGCAGCTAGGAAATGTGTCCTAAGAAGAAGAAAAAAGGATACCAAAATCTATCAATGCATCTCTAGGCTAGATCATTATTCGTTAACACATTACACTAAACATATCACAGTTAAGAGTTACGACTTAAGACCAAACATAACAGTATAAAATGTGTCTCGTGGTCAGGATGATAGGCATTGTGTCGCGATGGTAGATCATGCCATCCTACAGAATGCAGAAACAAAACAGAAGGATGTGGACCGTAATTCGCAGTCGATACTCATGAACTAGCCAAAGTGACAGCATCACAGGCTCACAGCAGATAGCTTGGGAAAATGAACACAAGTGGAGGGTTCAGTCTAAAAAAACAAGTGCAGGGAGGAGCATCCCGTACCGACGCAGGATCGACCCAGAGCTGCGACACGAACCCGAGGCTCCGCGCTGAGCTGACGCTGATCACCTGCTTCGCCAGCAGCCCCGACCGTCTTGTCATTTGCCTCCTCGTCCTCCTCCCGCCGCTGCCAATCCTCTTCGCCTCCGTCTCGCCATCTTCCTCGTTAGCAGCCCCGTCCCCTCCTTCTCCCGCTCTCGCATCCACGGCCAGCACCGCCTCCTCCTGCTCCTCGAGCTCCCGCTTCAGCGCGAGGAAGTCGAAGCTGGACGGTGCCGGCGCCGGCGCGTCGTCCCGAGCGGCCGCGCGCGCGACGAGGGCGCGGCGGAGCGGCGTTGGCCCGTGCGCAGAGGTGGCGTTGGGCTTTGGGTTTAGGTTTGGAGGGGGCGCGGGCGCGGGTTTGAAGGGTGGGTGGGGAAGGGGCGCGCAGGAGCACATCGTTGGAACGATTGACTGGTGAGGAAGCGGGGAGTTGGAAGTCGGAGACGATGGGATTGCGTTCGTGGAATGGAACCAAGAAAAAGTGTCTGCTACGCGAGAGGCGGTGAGACGGGTGGGCGCTTTCTCATAACAAAAACAATGAGATACAAAGAATACATTAATACGTCACCTTGAACTGCAGGCGTATCACAAAGGACGATCGATATCGAGAGCTTTGGAACTACAGAGATTTGATCATGTAGAGTAGAAATAATTTCAGTGCTCTTACCAGAATTTGCACCAAAGGTGCTCTTTCCTAATTTCTGATATTCGTATCTACAAACTTTGATCTAAATGGACATATGTTGTCTGTTTGGAGCCTCGCGGATAGGAAGATGGAAAAACTCAGTCCAACGACATGACCTAAACGGAGCCGAGTCCTTGGACCGACACATTTCTGGTCCAATTTTAGACGGGAAATATAGTCTTTTTGGTCCAATTCTTGTCTTGGATGGGCCCTCCCATCAGCGACACCCCCTAGTCCATCCTCTCCCCACCCCTCCCCTCTCGCATTGCCTTGTCTATCATTGGGCTGCATCATCGGGCACTATTCAGCTAACTGTTTTGGTCGCTACTACCTATTATAAACGCGATAATCACAAAACGAAAAACCGGCGGCGGCACCTGTGGGTAACGTGGACTTTCTTGGAAGCCTCGTTGTGGGCTCATCTCCTCGTTTTGTGGTCTTTCGGAGGGAAACCTCAAATCCTTGGGATCGGATGCTGAAGGCGTTGCACGTCTTTCTTCTCCTTGGGGGCATCGTTTTCGGGGTCGACTAGAGCTTGGAGACTTGTGGATGGCGGCTGAGCCGCCGCGTGGGTGCTGAGATGGCTCCCTCAAGGGCGTTGATGTGCAGTTTGGCAACGATGATGCGTTGAGATGAGCTTGGGTCGTGGCTGGAGCTTCATTAGTTGGTATATCCTGCATGTCCGATGGGTCCTTTTGCGGCCTTTGTGTTGCCGTGGAGTTGGAGTTGTGTTGGAGCGTGTCCAGGTGGTGACGATGACCGGCGGACGGTGTTCTTTGCAGAGGTCACAGTTGGCACAAGCCTAGCATAT
Organism: Avena sativa; assembly: GCA_916181665.1. Lineage (NCBI taxonomy): Eukaryota > Viridiplantae > Streptophyta > Magnoliopsida > Poales > Poaceae > Avena > Avena sativa. Next base: position 58,051,844 of record OV702283.1, on the reverse strand, counting down.
TGGGAGGAGCTGGTCTATAGCTTCATCCACAACTTCAAGGGCACCTGCAAGAGACTAGCCTCCATCGAAGAGTTGTGCGCCTACTACCAATGGTCCAACGAGTCAATCCGCTCCTACGTCCAGCGTTGGTCCGTCATCAAGAACTCAGTCGAGGACATCTCGGAGGAAAGGGCAATCGACGCTTTTAACGGCGGCGTAAGGAGCCGCGAGATCATAGAGGAACTGGGCCGGATCAAGCCCAAAACCATCGATCACCTGATGGACATCGTCAACCGTTGGGCTGATGGTGAAGATGCCATCAACCGAACATGTACGGATGATGAAGACAATCTTGGTCGCAGACGCGATCGTCGGGGGAAAAGGAGAGTGTGTGTCTATGATGATCGAGAAGAAATCGACATGGTCGTGGGTGGCTACGCCGATCGCCGCGATAATGGGACCCTAAACAACGGTTACCGCAGTGGCATCTACCATGACAGCGGAAAAGACCACACAGCCGTGGCAACATCGCACTCGTGATGACGAGCCATCCGCGTTCGATAAATTGTCATGACCCTACATTATTCACTTCTACATCGACAAACACGATGGCAAAAAGAAATCTAGCCACCCGCTCAAGGACTGCAGGGAGTTCTAGAAGCTCCACGAGGGTTACGCCTAGTTGCGGCGTGACGCGGTAAATCAGCGGTTTGGCTCTGTCCCTGGGCCAGCGCATATGGCGCCCCACCATCACTACCCAGAGGACCCGCACAGCCTGCGGCTACGCCGGCCGAGAACAAGGGAGCAGAACAGTACCCACGACCGTTGGGTGCCATGATGATACAAAAGCGGCATCCATCCAACAGGATCCAGAAGACGATCACCCGCCATATAAACCTGGCCGTCACCTCTCCACCAGCCATACCCGAGTACCTCAGCGGCTCGGAGTCCTGCATCACCTTTGACAGATCTGACCATCCCCGTCAAATTCCTCGCACAGGCCACTCCGCCCTGGTGCTTGAGGATCAGATCAGCGGATTCGAGATGAGTCGCATGTTCATGGATGGCGGCAGCGGCATAAACCTCATGTTTGTTAGCACCCTCAAAGCCATGCGGATCCCGCTCTACAGCCTGGAAGCATTCGACACAACTTTCCATGACATCATCCCAAGGATAAAAGTGTACCCCCTAGCAAAAATATGGCTCGACATCATCTTCGGCACCCCCAAGAACTTTAGGCGTGAGCGACTCAAGTTCGAGGTGGTTGACTGGCCCTCGCAGTACCACGCCATCCTCGGTCGTGTGGCATTCGCGTGATTCCTGGCAGTACCGCACTATGCATATCTCCTGCTGAAGATGCGAGGACCTAACGGCGTCGTCACCATCCCTGGAAGCTTCACCAAGTCCGAGAGTTGCGGCAGAGACTTCAATAGAATCTCTCAGTCCTTCGGCACGCAAGAGGAGCTCGCAAGGTTGAATGAGTCAACGGACACCAACCTGCCTCCCATGACCAAGCAGAACGCCCTGACCTGTGCTTGTTGGAGATATGCCCTAGAGGCAATAATAAATGTAGTTATTATTATATCTTTGTGTTTATGATAAATGTTTACATTCATGCTATAACAGTATTAACCAGGAAACATTAATACTTGTGTGATTTGTAAACTAAATTAGAGTCCCTAGTAAAGCCTCTTCATAATGCTAGCTTGTTGGTTAATAGATGATTGTGGTTTCCCTATCATGAACATTGAGATGTTATTAACAACAAGATCATATCATTAGGAGAATGGTATGATGGACATACTCCTATAGATAAGCGTAGCATAAAGATCAAGTCATTTTAATAGTTCAATTGCTATAAGCTTTCTGATACATAGTAACCTAATTCCTTCGACCATGAGATCATGCTTATCACCATCACCGGAAGGATGCTTTGATGACATCAAACACCACACCGTAACTGGGTGGCTATAAAGGTGGCATTGAGTGTTTGGAAAGTATGGGTTGAGAAACATGGATCAAGAGTGGGATTTGTCCATCCATATGACGGATAGATATACTCTGGGCCCTCTCGGTGAAATGTCATCCAATTAGCTTGCAAGCATGTGACTGGATCACAAGGGATCACATACCACGGGAACAAGAAAAGAGTACTTATCGGTAACGAGGTTGAACTAGGTATGCAGAGATACCGACGATCAAAACCTCGGATAAGTAAACTATCGTGAGACAAAGGGAAATTGGTATCGTATGTAAGTGGTTCATTCGATCGCAAAGTAATCATAGAAATATGTGGGAGCCATATGAATTTCCAGATTCCTCTATTGGTTATTGTTCGGAGAAGTGTCTCGATCATGTACGCATAATTCACGAACCGTAGGGAGACACACTTAAGGATTCGATGTTGTTGAGTAGTTATGGAATGATGAGTAAGAGACCGAATGTTGTTCGGAGTCTCGGATGGGATCCGGGATATCACGAGGAGATCCGGAATGGTCCGGAGAATAAGATTCACATAAGGAAAGTCCTGTTTCGGAGTTGGGGAATGATTCCGGTGTTTTCATCGGGAATGTTCTAGAAGGTTTAGGCACTCCGGAGGGGAAGGGTACATGAATGTGTCATGACAATGTGGAATGGTTGCATCATGTACTAGGTATCATGGCTGAGCAAAATAAAGGGATAAATCAAATCCTAGTTTGAAAAGTCAAACGCCAATTTGAAAAGTCAAACGACAGTTTTGCTTGGTGGAGGGAGAGTAGGAAACCTACTTGGGAGGAGTTCCTCTCCCTCCACCCGCCGGCCAAGGAGGCCGACTTGGGGGAGGACTTCCTCCCCTTGGCCGGTGCCCTCCCACCTATAAAAGAAGGGGCAGGGGTGCCCCCTCTAGACTACACCTCTCACACCCAAAACCCTAACCCTAGCCGCCGGCCTCCTGCAGTCGCCGCCGCCCTAGGGTTTCCTCCTAGCCGCCGACTTGGGGCTTCCCCAAGCCCTAGGCCGCCGGCTAATCTCCGCCCCTTGGTGCCTCTAAACCCTAGATCTCCAAGGCCTCTCTCATAGTCCACCATACTCGCTCTGGCTTAAGGCGAAGCCCTGCGAGATCTCCCCTCTACTTCCGGTACCACGCCGTCGTGCTGCCGGAATCGCGAGGAGAGTGCTACAACCTCCGCTGCCTGCTGGAACAAGGGAGAGGAAGGTCTTCATCGAGTACCGAACGTGTGACCGACTGCGGAAGCGCTGCCGGAACGCAGCGCCGGAAGGATCGTCTACGCGATCTTGAGATCGGCAAGAGTACGACTACATCACCCACGAGAATCTGCTCTCGTTAAACACTTTGGAATCTTCGAGAGTGAGTTCCTCTATCGACTCGTTGCTACAATATAGTAGATAGATCTTGGCTTGTTTGTTTGCATGCGGTAGAAATTTTTTGTTTTCCATGCTACGAACCCCAACAGTGGTATCAGAGCCGTGTCTATATGTAGATATGTTGCACGAGTAGAACACAATGGTCATTGTGGACGGTGGTGCTTTTATTATCAATTGCTTCTTGTGTACTTTGCATCTTGCGGTATGATGGGATGAAGCGGCCCGGGCTAACCTTACATGACATCGTTCATGAGACTTGCTCCACGCTCAACATGCAACTTGTATTGCATAAGTGGCTTTGCGGGTGTCTGTCTCTCCCATTATAGTATAGATCCAATTTACAACGGGCACTTGATAGTTCAAACATCAACGTTGTGGTTCTTGTTCGTAAGTTAGATCGACACTTATTGAAAGCCCCCAAACCACGTAAAATATGCAAAGAAAATTAGAGGCGTCTAACTTTGTTTTGCAGGGGTGTGCTGTGATGTGATATGGCCATGATTGTGATTATATTTGATGTATGCAATGTTCCTTATTGTAAGTTGGCAACCGGCATGAGCCATATGGTTTTCTTTAAATTCTGTTAAGACCCGCGTGTCTATTCAAAGTAGTTGTAATAGTTGGAGCTGGTGGACGACAACCATGAAGCGGCGCCATTGACCTTGACGCTATGCCGGTGATGATGGAGATCATGTTCGTGCTTGAAGATGCAGATCGGAAGCACAAGAAGAAAGGCCATATCATATCACATATTATGAATTGCATGTGATGTTAATCCTTTATGCATCTTGTATTGCTTAGTTAACGACGGTAGCATTATAAGATGATCCCTCATGCACATAAATTTCAAGTTTTAAAGCGTTCATCCTTAGTAAGCATCGTTGCTAAAGCTTGTTGTTTCGAAGCACCACGTGATGATCGGGTGTGTTAGATTCTGTAAGTGTATACAATGTGAGCAAGCCAGATTTGCTCATGCGGAAGCTAAGGTTTGATCTTGACGAGCCTAGCATGTACATACATGGTCTCGGAACACGGATCGCCGAAAGGTAAAGCATGAATCATACAGTAGATATGATGAACAAGTCGATTGTTCGCCATTGAAGCTACATCAACTCTCGTGATGATCGGTTTTGATGTGGTGGATTTGGTTCGTGTGATCACTAAAACAATGTGAGGGATATTGTTTTGAGTAGGAGTTCACCAAGATTAATTTAACTATTAATTAGAACTCAATTTTTCATAAACTTAGTCTAAACTATTGCAAATATGTTGTAGATCAATGGCGGTCCCTACCATCAATTTAATGCGTTCCTAGAGAAAGAAAAGTTGAAAAAGAATGGAAGCAACTTCGCGGATTGGTTCCGCAATTTGTGGATTGTCCTCAATGCTGGTAATTTGACCTATGTGCTAGATGCACCGCTGGGTGACCCGCCTGCAGCTGATGATACCGATGAAGTAAAGAACGTTTACCTCGATCGGAAGAATCAGTACTCCACAGTTCAGTGTGCTATCTTGTATGGTTTGGAATCGGAGCTTCAGAAAAGGTTTGAGAACCATGACCCACATGATATTGTCCGTGAACTCAATTTGATATTTGAGACTCACGCGGCAGTTGAGAGTTATGAGGCTTCTGAAAAGTTGTTTAACTACAAGATGGAAGAAAGCAGCTCCGTCAGTGAGCATGTGCTTAAGATGTCTGGGCATGCAAACAAACTCCAAAGCTTGGGTATAGTGATTCCTAATGCTTTGGGGATTTACCGTCCTCCGATCACTGCCACCAAGTTACAAGAACTTTGTGATGAACTACCATATGCAAAGCATGAACAAGCAGTTGCCAGAACTCTTCTCCATGTTGAAATCTGCAGAAGTGGAGATCAAGAAAGAGCACCAAGTGTTGATGGTCAATAAGACCACCAAATTCAAGAAAGGCAAGTCTAAGCAAAAGGGAAACTTCAAGAAGGGCGGTAAGAAAGTTGCCGCACCGGCGAAGAAGACCAAGGCTGGACCTAAGCCTGATACTGAGTGCTTTTACTGCAAGGGAGAGGGTCACTGGAAGCGGAATTGCCCAAAGTACTTGGCGGATTTGAAGAACGGCAACATCAAGAAGAAAGGTATATCCGATATACATGTTATTGATGTGTATCTCACTAGTACTCATAGTAGTGCCTGGGTATTTGATACTGGTTCGGTTGCTCATATTTGTAACTCGAAACAGGTGCTGCAGAATAAACGGAAGCTAGCAAAGAACGAGGTGATGATGCGCGTTGGAAATGGATCAAAGGTTGATGTGATCGCGATCGGCATGCTACCTCTTAATCTACCATCGGGATTAGTTTTATACTTAAATAATTGTTATTTGGTGCCTGCGTTAAGCATGAACATTATATCGGGATCTTGTTTATTGCGAGACGATTACTTGTTTAAGTCCAAGAATAATGGTTGTTCGATTTATATGAGTAATATGTTTTATGCACATGCACCTTTGATAGATGGTCTATTCTTATTGAATCTCGATAGTGGAAATACACATATTAATAACATTGAAGCTAAACGTTTGAAATTGAGCGATAACTCGACCTATATGTGGCACTGTCGTCTTGGTCATATTGGAGTGAAGCGTATGAAGAAACTCCATTCTGATGGACTTCTTGAATCACTTGATTTCGAATCACTTGAAAGATGCGAAGCATGTCTGATGGGTAAAATGACTAAGACTCCATTTTCTGGTATGATGGAGCGAGCTACGGACTTATTGGAAATCATACATACCGATGTGTGTGGTCCAATGAGTGTAGCATCGCGCGGTGGTTATCGTTATGTTCTTACCTTCACGGATGACTTGAGTAGATATGGGTATATCTTTTTCATGAAACATAAGTCCGAAACTTTCGAGAAGTTTAAGGAATTTCAAAGTGAGGTAGAGAATCAACATAACAAGAAGATTAAATTTCTACGTTCTGATCGTGGAGGTGAATATCTAAGTTACGAGTTTGGCGAGCATTTGAAGAAATGCGGAATACTTTCACAATTGACACCGCCGGGAACACCATGGCGTAATGGTGTGTCCGAACGTCGAAATCGAACTCTCTTAGATATGGCTCATTCTATGATGTCACTTACAGATTTACCGCTATCATTTTGGGGTTATGCATTAGAAACAGCCGCATTCACATTAAATAGGGCACCATCTAAATCCGTTGAAACGACACCGTATGAATTATGGTTTGGGAAGAAACCTAAATTGTCGTTCCTTAAAGTTTGGGGTTGCGAAGCCTATGTAAAGAAGTTACAGCCGGACAAGCTTGAACCCAAAGCGGAAAAATGCGTCTTCATAGGATACCCGAAGGAAACTATTGGGTATACCTTCTATCATACATCCGAGGGCAAAATATTCGTTGACAAGAATGGATCCTTTCTAGAGAAAGAATTTCTCTCGAAAGAAGTGACTGGAAGGAAAGTAGAACTCGACGAGGTTGTCGAACCTTCTCTCGAACTTGCGAGTACCGCAGCACCAGAAGAAGTTCCTGTGGTGCCTACACCAATAAGAGATGAAGCTAATGATGATCATGAAACTTTAATTGAAGTTGCTACAGAGCCTCGCAGGTCAACGAGAACTCGTACCACTCCTGATTGGTATGATCCCGTTATGAGTGTCATGTTGGTGGACAACACCGATGACCCTGCGACATATGAGGAAGCGATGATGAGCCCAGATTTCAATAAATGGCAAGATGCCATGAAATCCGAAATTGGATCCATGTACGAAAACCAAGTATGGACTTTGGTGGACTTACCGGATGGCCGGAAGGCTGTCGAGAACAAATGGATTTTCAAGAAGAAAACAGATGCTGATGGTAATGTTACTGTCTATAAAGCTCGACTTGTCGCAAAAGGGTTTCGACAAATTCAAGGAGTTGACAACGATGAGACTTTCTCACCAGTAGCGAAGCTAAAGTCTGTGAGGATTATGTTAGCAATCGCTGCATATTATGATTATGAGATATGGCAGATGGATGTTAAAACAGCGTTCCTCAATGGAGACATTGATGAAGAGTTGTATATGATGCAACCCAAAGGTTTTGTCGATCCTAAAGATGCTAACAAGGTATGCAAACTTCAATGGTCCATATATGGGTTGAAGCAAGCATCCCGAAGTTGGAATCAACGTTTTGATAAGGTAATCAAAAGTTTTGGTTTTATACAAACTTATGGAGAAGCTTGTATTTACAAGAAAGTGAGTGGGAGCTCTGTAGCATTCTTAATACTATATGTAGATGACATATTGTTGATTGGGAATGATGTAGACCTTCTTAATAGTGTCAAGGAATATTTGAATAATAGTTTTTCAATGAAAGATCTTGGCAAAGCAGCTTACATATTAGGCATACAGATTTATAGAGATAGATCGAGACGCCTAATATCATTGTCACAAAGTACATATTTGGACAAAGTTCTAAAGAGGTTTGGAATGGAAGATAGCAACAAAGGGTTCTTGCCCATGTTGCCCAATATGACGTTGAGTAAAACTCAAAGTCCAGCAACAAAAGAAGATAGAGAAAGGATGAGTAACACTCCCTATGCCTCAGCCATAGGATCTCTAATGTATGCCATGCTATGTACTAGACCCGACATTGCATATGCGAGATCTTCAACTGAATCGGAATACATAGCTGCTTCGGAGGCTTCACAAGAAGCGATATGGATGAAAGAGTTCATTACAGAGCTCGGTGTGGTTCCAAGTGCGCTGGACCCAATGTCTATCTACTGTGATAACATGGGCACCATAGCCAATGCACAAGAACCAAGGTCGCACAAGAAGCTGAAGCACATCAAGCTACGTTTTCACGCTATTCGAGAACATGTCCAAGATGGTGACATAAATATTTGCAAAGTACACACAGATCTGAATGTGGCAGATCCGTTGACTAAACCTCTCCCGAGGGCAAAACATGACCAACACCAAACTGCCATGGGTGTTCGGTATATTACCATATAATCTAGATTAGTTGACTCTAGTGCAAGTGGGAGACTGTTGGAGATATGCCCTAGAGGCAATAATAAATGTAGTTATTATTATATCTTTGTTTTTATGATAAATGTTTACATTCATGCTATAACAGTATTAACCAGGAAACATTAATACTTGTGTGATTTGTAAACTAAATTAGAGTCCCTAGTAAAGCCTCTTCATAATACTAGCTTGTTGGTTAATAGATGATTGTGGTTTCCCTATCATGAACATTGAGATGTTATTAACAACAAGATCATATCATTAGGAGAATGGTATGATGGACATACTCCTATAGATAAGCGTAGCATAAAGATCAAGTCATTTTAATAGTTCAATTGCTATAAGCTTTCTGATACATAGTAACCTAATTCCTTCGACCATGAGATCATGCTTATCACCATCACCGGAAGTATGCTTTGATGACATCAAACACCACACCGTAACTGGGTGGCTATAAAGGTGGCATTGAGTGTTCGGAAAGTATGGGTTGAGAAACATGGATCAAGAGTGGGATTTGTCCATCCATATGACGGATAGATATACTCTGGGCCCTCTCGGTGGAATGTCATCCAATTAGCTTGCAAGCATGTGACTGGATCACAAAGTATCACATACCACGGGAACGAGAAAATAGTACTTATCGGTAACGAGGTTGAACTAGGTATGCAGAGATACCGACGATCAAAACCTCGGATAAGTAAACTATCGTGAGACAAAGGGAAATTGGTATCGTATGTAAGTGGTTCATTCGATCGCAAAGTAATCGTAGAAATATGTGGGAGCCATATGAATTTACAGATTCCTCTATTGGTTATTGTTCGGAGAAGTGTCTCGATCATGTCCGCACAATTCACGAACCGTAGGGAGACACACTTAAGGATTCGATGTTGTTGAGTAGTTATGGAATGATGAGTAAGAGACTGAATGTTGTTCGGAGTCTCAGATGGATCCGGGATATCACGAGGAGATCCGGAATGGTCCGAAGAATAAGATTCACATAAGGAAAGTCCTGTTTCGGAGTTGGGGAATGATTCCGGTGTTCTCATCGGGAATGTTCTAGAAGGTTCCGGAAGGTCCGGCACTCCGGAGGGGAAGGGTACATGAATGTGTCATGACAATGTGGAATGGTTGCATCATGTACTAGGTATCATGGCTGAGCAAAATAAAGGGATAAATCAAATCCTAGTTTGAAAAGTCAAACGCCAATTTGAAAAGTCAAACGGCAGTTTTGCTTGGTGGAGGGGAGTAGGAAACCTACTTGGGGAGGAGTTCCTCTCCCTCCACCCGCCGGCCAAGGAGGCCGAATTGGGGGAGGAATTCCTCCCCTTGTCCGGCGCCCTCCCACCTATAAAAGATGGGGCAGGGGTGCCCCCTCTAGACTACACCTCTCACACCCAAAACCCTAACCCTAGTCGTCGGCCTCCTGCAGTCGCCGCCACCCTAGGGTTTCCTCCTAGCCGCTGACTTGGGGCTTCCCCAAGCCCTAGGCCACCGGCTAATCTCCGCCCCTTTGTGCCTCTAAACCCTAGATCGCCAAGGCCTCTCTCATAGTCCACCATACTCGCTCCGTCTTAAGGCGAAGCCCTGCGAGATCTCCCCTCTACTTCCGGTACCACGCCGTCGTGCTGCCGGAATCGCGAGGAGAGTGCTACAACCTCCGCTGCCTGCTGGAACAAGGGAGAGGAAGGTCTTCATCGAGTACCGAACGTGTGACGACTGCAGAAGCGCTGCTGGAACGCAGCGCCGGAAGGATCGTCTACGCGATCTTGAGATCGACAAGAGTACGACTACATCACCCACGAGAATCTGCTCTCGCTAAAAACTTTGGAATATTCGAGGGTGACTTCCTCTATCGACTCGTTGCTACAATCTAGTAGATAGATCTTGGCTTGTTTGTTTGCATGCGGTAGAATTTTTTTGTTTTCCATGCTACGAACCCCAACAGTGCTTAGAATCCACGGTCAACACCAAGGCGGTGCAGATCCACCCGACGGACCCCACCAAAACAGCCCTCATCGCCAACAACCTGAGTTTGCATAGGAACTCGCGCTCGTCGAATTCCTCCATGAGCGCTGGGAAATTTTCGCTTGGTGTCCTACGGACATGCCACGAGTTCCCAGGGAATTCGCCGAGCATGCACTCAATGTGTACCCAGATGCGCGACCAGTCAAGCAGTCTATGTGTCGACTGACTGGAGGAATAGCTGAAGCGATCGACATCAAAGTCAACAGACTCCTCGATGCTAACTGATACGTCGGAAACATATCTATATTTTTTGATGTTCCATGCTTGTTTAGTATATACTTTGTTTTGCTTTGTCCACACTTTGAGGTGCTTTTTATATGTTTTCTGGTACTAACCTATTAACAAGTTGCCACAGTGCCAGTTGCATGTTTTCTGTTGTTTTTGGGTTCCAGAAAAGCTAGTAAGGAAATATTCTCGGAATTGGACGGGACAAAAGCCAAAGTCAATATTATATTGAGAACACGGAGTCTAGAGGAGAGACGAAGGGGAGCCACAGGGCAGCCGCACCCCCCAGGCACGGGCCCACCCTAGGCCACACCTGGGCAGGTTGTGGGCCCCATGGCCGCCTTCCAGCCTCGCATCTTCGCCTATAAGAAGCCCTGATGCCTAAACCCTAAGTACCCGATCAATATTCCACGAAACTGTATGTTGCCGCTGCCACCATCGTTCCTAGATCAAGGGATCTGAAGCGCTTCCCGACACCTACCGAAGGGGATATCATCCCGGAGGCCTTCTTCTTCATCATGCCAGCCTCCGGTATGAAGTGTGAGTAGTTCCACCTTGGACTACGGGTCCATGTGGTAGCTAGATGGTTGTATCTCCTCCTTTGTTCTTTCATGTCTAGATCTTGTGAGATCCGTTCATGATCAAGATCTCATCTATTTGTAATCATGCATGTTGTGTTTGCGGGGATCCGATGGATATTGAGATTACTATGTCAGATTGATTAATGGTTTTGTCTTATTTATTCTATCATGTTTGTGTTGTTTGTGATCTTGCGTGCTCTCTGTTGTTAGTAGCTATCTTGGCCAAGTAGTTGCTAGTGACTCCAAGAGGGGGTATTTATGATCGATAGTGGGTCCATGCCTCTATTTAATCAAGGGAAGTGACAGAAATCTCTAAGGTTGTAGATGTGTTGTTGCCACTAGGGAGAAAACAACGGTCTCTTGTTCATGGAACAAGTGGATTGTTTACCTTACACACTTTGCTTAAAGCAGCTGTCCATTGCTTGCAACTTAATACTGGAGGGGTTCAGATGATAACCCAAAGGTGGACTTCTAGTCATATATGCAGTTGGATGGCGGTCTATGTATCTTGTTGCATTTCCCAATCGGATCTCATAGGATCTTTATGTCTAGTATTGCATTGTTATTCCTTGCTCAGTCCTGTCAATTGCCCTGCTGTAATTTGTTTACCCATCATGCAATGTTTGTTTATCTAAGGAGAACACCTCTAGTGAACTACGCACCCCGGTCCAATCTTTACCATTGATACATCTTCCATTGTTACTATTTACTTTCTGCAGACCACTTTCACCTTCCACACCATACAGTTAATCCTTTGTTACAACAACCGGTGAGATTGACAACCTCACTGTTTGTTGGGTCAAAGTCTTGAGTTTGTGGTGTGTAGGTTTCCAAGTTGCTTGCAACACCTTTGAGACGTTTCCTTCCTCCTACTGGTTCGATAACCTTGGTTTCTTACTGAGGGAAAAGACTTGATAATGTGTTGCATCACACCTTGCTCTTGGGGTTTCTCGACAAAGCGCTCCCACGTTGACGCAGTAGATGACCCACAAGTGTAGGGTATCGCAACAGTCTTCGCGGGTAGTATTATGCAATTTATTGATTTGACACAAGGGGAGCCAAAGAATACTTGCAAGCCTTAACAACTGAGTTGTCAGTTCAGCTGCACCTGCAAATAGTTCTTGCTCACAGAAGTTTACCAGTAGCAACAGTTTGGTAGTAGCATCAGCAAAGCAACATCAACAGTGAAACAGGAGCAATAGTAACAGTAATGGTAATAGTAGGATTCGAGTGCGGTAGGCATAGGGATGTACGGGCGTTGCATGGACGAGTCTAAACATGTAACTTCAAGATCTAGGGCATTACAGATAAATAATAACAAGCATCCAAGTACTAAACAATTATAGGAATGTGCTCCAAATATAGTCATACGTGCTCGCAATGAGAACTTGCACAACATCTTCTGTCCAGCCAGCCCGTGGCAGCGAGGCCTCTAGGGAACTATTGGCAGTTAAGGTGCTCCTTTCAATAGAGCACTGGTGCAAAGCATTAACACTCCATGAACACATGTGATCCTCACACCACAGCCATCCCCTTCGGTTGTCCCAATTATTGTCACTTTGGGGCCTTTGGATCCGGACAATGATATGTGTACACAACTTACAGATAAAACCACAAACAATACTATCATAATGATTCAATAATAAGTTTAGATCCGAGATCATGGCACTCGGGCCCTAGTGACAAGCATTAAGCACAACAAGTTGCAACAAAGTCAAATAGCACTACTAGAGATACTAGGCACTATGCCCTAACAGATCTTATTCGATTACATGATAGAACTCATCCAATCCCTGCCATCCCCAAGCCTACAACGGGGGATTACTCACTCATGGATGAGGGAAACATCGGTGGTTGATGGAGATGCGTTGGTGATGATGGCGATGATCCTCTCCAAATTTCTCGTCTCGGGAGGGTGCCATAACGGAGTTTCTGGATACAAATCTTGGTTTCTGGTGGCGGAGCAGAACTCTTTCTGGAAAACTATCAAACCCCCTCGGTTTTTAGGTCAAAAGGCAACTTATAGGCGCAGAGGGAGGCCGAGGGGGTGCCTAGGGTGGCTGTACCCCCTAGGCGCGACCAGAGGTGGGCCCGCGCCTGGCAGGGGTGTGGGCCTCCCAGGCCCATTCTCCGTCTCATCTTCTAGCTCCGTGGGCCTTCTGGTGAAATATAATTTTTGGCATATTTTCTGGGATTTTTCGTGATAGTTGATTTTCTGCACAAAAACAAGACACGAAGGTAATTCTGCTGAAAACAACGTCAGTCCGTGTTAGTTGTATCCAATCACACAAGTTTAGAGGAGAAACAATAGCAAAAGTGTTCAGGAAAGTAGATACATTTTGGACATATCACAACGCCATCAAGATTTTCTGGCGCCGTTGCCAGGGAGGCTAAGGACGTCGTCACAAGGGGAGTCCTCTACAACCTTTCTCTTTACTTTGTTTTTAGTTTGCTTAGATTATTTTTCTTGGTTTTGTTTTCCTCTTTTTATCAAAAACTCCAAAAAAATAGTTTAGTTTGTTTTGCTTTCCCTTATCAAAAACACAAAAAATTAGTTCCTGATCTAGTTGCTATTGCTGTTGGCTTGCTCCAATTTTGCCTAAATGAACTCTGCTGAGAACACCAAGTTGTGTGACTTCACTAGCACAAACAACAATGATTTCCTAAGCACTCCTATTGCTCCACCTGCTCCTGATGCTACCTTTTATGAAATTAAGCCTTCTTTGTTGAATCTTGTGATGAGAGAGCAATTTTCTGTTGCTAGTTCTGATGATGTTGCTGCCCATCTTAATAACTTTGTTGAACTTTGTGAAATGACCATCTCAATTTCCTACAAAATCTTGCTAGAAGTCCTGATGCTAGTGATATGCATGTTGCTTTCACCAAACACATTACAGATGCTCTTATTAAGATTAAGGAAGAGAAGTTAAAACACAAAGCTCTATTCCTAGGAAAGTAGAAGATAGTTGGGAACCCATTATTAATATGCAAGTGAATGACTTTGATCTCAAAGCTTCATGTGACCTTGGTTCTACTGTCTCTATTATGTCTAGAAAGATTTATGAAATGCTTGATTTGCCACCTTTAGAAGATTGATATTTGGATGTCCCACTTAATGATAACGCTAAGAAGGAACTCATGGGGAGTACTAATGATGTTCTCATTATGGTTAACAATGCTTATGTCCCTGTTGATTTCTATGTTTTGGATGTTGAATACAATGCTTCTTGTCCTATTACTTTGGGAAGACCTTTTCTTAGAACTGTTGCTGCCATCATTGATATGAAAGAAGGCACCATTAAATATCAATTTCCATTCAAGAAAGGTATTGAACACTTCCCTATGAGGAGAGATAAGTTGCTTTTTGCTCCTCCTTTGAAAGCAAGGTTTGATGTTAATGCCTCTTCATTTGGAAATACTTGATTTCTTGCTTCTTGTGCCTAAACTAAAGGCGTTAAAGAAAAGTACTTGTTGGGAGATAACCCAACTGTTTTCTTGAGTATTGGAAGTTATTACTTCAGTAATGACCTCTCCTTATCCTTTTTGTTTGTTTTTTGTGCCAAGACTGACCTCTAATGAGAGGGAAGTAAGATTTGGGGAGTTGTTGTCCCGAAACAGATTTTTGTGCTCCACCATAAAAATTTGTGAGGAGTCTCTGTAAGTCGGATTGAGCTGAAAATTTACGAATAAATCCTCCAGTATATTAGATAACTTTCGTTAGTTCAACATTTTTTGATTTCAGCAACAGAAGGTCTTCGAAAAAATCGGTTTCTACCTGCTAGTCTGTTTTGACAGATTTCTGCCATTATTTGCATTTGCTTCTTATTGATTCCATTTTGGGTTCTTTTCGGGGGGATCTGAAGCTCTTCCCGACACCCTGCCGGAGGGGAGATCATCCCAGAGGCCTTCTCTCCGGTATGATTTGTGAGTAGTTCCACCTTGGACTATGGGTCCATGTAGTACCAGATGGTTGTATCTCCTCCTTTGTGCTTTCATGTATAGATCTTGTGAGCTCCGTTCAAGATCAAGATCTAATCTATTTGTAATCATGCATGTTGTGTTTGCGGGAATCCGATGTATATTGAGATTATTATGTTGGTTTGATTAATGGTTTTGTCTTTATGATTCTATCATGTCTGTGTTGTTTGTGATCTTGCATGCTCTCCGTTGCTAGTGGTTATCTTGGCCAAGTAGTTGCTAGTGACTCCAAGAGGGAGTATTTATGCTTGATAGTGGGTTCATGCCTCTAGTTTCCAAGGGAAGTGACAATAATCTCTTCGGTTGTAGATGTGTTGTTGCTACTAGGGAGAAAACAACGGTCTCTTGTTCATGGAACATGTGGACTGTTTACCTTACACACTTTGCTTAAAGCAGTTGTCTGTTGCTTGCAACTTAATACTGGAGGGGGTTCGGATGATAACCTGAAGGTGGACTTCTAGGCATAGATGCAGGTTGATTACGGTATATGTATATTGTTGTATTGCCCAATCATCCTCATAGGATCTTTCTGACTAGTAATTGCATTGTTATGCCTTGCTCAGTTCCTGTCAATTGCCCCGTTGTAATTTGTTTAACCTTCATGCCATGTTGTTTATATAAGAAGAGCACCTCTAGTGAACTATGGACCCCGGTCCAGTCTTTATCATCAATACATATTCCACTGTTACTTGTTTATTTGCTGCAAACCATTACTTTCCACACCATATGTTTAATCCTTTGTTACAGGAAACTGGTGAGCTTGACAACCTCACTGATTCATTGGGACAGAGTCTTGAGTTTGTGTTGTGCAGGTCTCCACGTTTCTTCCAACGCCTGTGTGACGTTTCCTTCCTCCTTCTGGTTCGATAACCTCGGTCTCAACTGAGGGAAAACTTGCTGTTGTGCTCTTCATACCTTGCTCTTGGGGTTCCCAACGAAGCACTCCTACATCAACCTCTTCCTTCCTATCGAGTGTTGCATCAAGTATTTCTGGCGCCGTTGCCGGGGAGTCTAAGAACGTCTTCACAAGGGGAGTCCTTCACTTCCTTTCTCTTTACTTTGTTTTTAGTTTGCTTTGTTTCTTTTGCTTGGTTTTGTTTGCCTCTTTTCAAAAAACACAAAAAAAATAGTTCCTGCTCTAGCTGTTGCTGCTGTTTTTGGCTTGCCCACCTTTGTCAAAATGAACTCTGCTGAGATCAGCAAGTTGTGTGACTTCACTAGAACCAACAACAATGATTTCCTAAGCACACCTATTGCTCCACCTGCGCCTGATGCTACCTTTTATGAAATTAAGCCTGCTTTGTTGAATCTTGTGATGAGAGAGCAATTTTATGGTGCTGGTTCTGATGATCCTGTCGCCCATCTTAATAGCTTTGTTGAACTTTGTGAGATGCAAAAGTATAAGGATGTAGATGGAGATATTATTAAGCTCAGGCTTTTTTCCTTTCTCCTTGAGGGGAAAAGCTAAAGAATGGTTGCTATCTTTGCCTAAAAAAGTATTGATTCTTGGACTAAGTGCAAAGATGCTTTTATTGGAAAGTATTATCCTCCTGCTAAGATTATTGCTATGAGAAGTGACATTATTAAATTTAAACAGCTTGATAGTGAACATGTTGCTCCTGCTTGTTAAAGAATGAAATCCTTGGTTAAGAATTGCCCTACTCATGGACTCACTGCTTGGATGATTATCCAAAAAAATTATGCAGGTTTGAACTTCTCCTCAAGAAACCTGTTGGATTCTTCTGCCGGAGGTACTTTTATAGGACTCACCTTGGGAGCTGCAACAAGGCTCCATGATAATATGATGGTTAACTACTCTGAATGGCATGTTGAGAGAGCTCCACATGGTAAGAAGGTAAATTCTGTTGAGGAAACTTCCTCTTTGAGTGAAAAGATTGATGTTATTATGGCTATGCTTATTAATGGGAAAACTCCTCTAGATCCTAATAGTGTTCCCTTAGCCTCTTTGGTTGCTCAAGAAGAGAAAGTTGATGTGAACTTCATTAGAAACAACAATTTCAACAACAATGCCTATAGGAATAATTTTGGTAGCAACAACAATTATAGGCCTTATGCTCCTAATAATGGTAATTCCTATGGAATCTCTTACAATAATACTAGAAGTGCCCCCTCTGAACTTGAAGTCATGCTCAAGGACTTTATTAGTAAACAAACCACTTTCAATAAGACTATAGAGGAAAAGCTTTTAACTATTGAGAAAAATATATCCTCTTTGTCTGAAACTCAAACTTCCTTGGTTAATAAAATGGCTGCTAAACCTGAAACTATGGAAAACACCTTTGCTACTTGCGGTGACCCAGCATACCACTGCATGTGTAGTACACTATAGTCGTTGACATGACATCCACAGAACACCGTTCTGTAAATATCACATCCCTCAGAGTGGTACAACAGAAACATTGCGTGTCCAAATTACAAACATTCACACATTATTATTATTACAATACCAGAAGTTCAAGACTTCAAAAGTATTCAACTTACAAACCAAAATATAAAGTGTTTCAGCGGAATTCAAAAGTAACAACTCCACTAGGAGTTGAGCTCAGCAGCTTATTCTATATGGTTCATGCTGCTCGGCTCCATCGGTTACTACTAACTAGGATACTTAGTTGGACTCGTTGTCATCGACACCATAGCGGATTTCGTAATCCACTCCTTCAACACCTACTGACAGGCCAGGCTCCTCGTAGAACACATCTGCATACATTGGCGTATCTTCGAGATCCTTAGAGTCTAAGCAAGGAATCAAAGGAAAGGGTGAGTAACAGCGTTACCCAGCAAATTCATTATATGCAAGGTGGGTAGTTTGATGCTCTAACTACCACCTCAGACTATAAGTCTTTGGTACTATGCAGTTTTTGTAAATCTTTCTTCAAAGATTGATTTTATTATAAAAATCTATGACCATCAGCCTTCACAGGTTGACCAGAACATTCATGGAGTTCCTTTCCTGCCGCGTTCGTAGCTCCTTCCCGGAACAGAGAGTAACAAGTTACAATTCTTACACTCTACAAAGGTGCGTTACTTTACCCATGAGAGATCAACTCCTTGTTGCACAACCGGGCATACTTTACCGTCCACAATTCCTTGATGTGGGGACCAGTAGGTGATCCAAGCCAATCACTGCCCCCTTCGCGACCTCGCATGTCTCCTTGGTGTACACCATGCCCACATATTGAATTACAACAATGGTTTGTACAGACCGTTAGATGCTAGAACTATCGTGGGACGTTGAGGGTTCCCACCCATATGCTGCATATCCTCTACGAATTACCAATTAATATGCACGCTACGAGTGATAATAGCCACGACCTGCGCATCCGGCTACATGCGAGAGGAAGAATATACAGCTGACTTCTCTGTCCCATTCCAAATCTCATGGCTAACGCGTGATATACGACGCTAGAATCACTGATGTCATGGGTAATTAAGTCCCTAATTGATCATCACTTATTACAAATAGAACCATAAGTTCTATTGCTCCATTATATCATCACTTAGGATGATATCTAAAATTTCTTTATTTGTGAAAATAATATTTTCTTTCATTGGAGTATATATATGATAACACACAATTTGCAATTACTTTGATAATTACTCTTCAAAGTACATGAGCAAGTGATGAACTTGCCTTGTGATTGCAAGGTAGTGAAGTCGGATGCTTGCAGTGGACCTTGAGTTTCTATGTCTACAAAACCATCATTATTGTCCGGTAAGGACAATATTTAAAGAAGCAAAATGATTATGCAAAGTAATGTAATGCATTATTTAGTTTTGTGTGTATTCTCCCCCATTATATAAATTATAAAACTTCTTTTTAATAATAATAAATTTATAAATATTGATTTTTTAATATTTATTGAACATTGTATTCTTTTATTTGATTTCATTTTATTTGAATTTTATTTATTTAATAATTCCTGTAAGAATTATCATGTAAATACCAAAAATTGATATTAAATATTTGTTTAGTATTTTTCTAAAATACTACAATATTATTATATAATGAAAGTGATTTTATTTATTTTTATCATCTTTCAATAATTTTATAAAATTCCATGAGGAATATATATTGCAAAATTTCTTAATAAAATTTATATGTCTAGAATTTTATTTCTTAATTTATTTGGATACTTTGGATTATTGTGAATCCAAAAATAGTTTATTTATAATTTTTGGATTTTTATTTTATTTTCTAGAATTTATTTAAATTCAGGGGCATTTTGGTATTTTCTTAATTATTAAAAAAACTGCCTTTAGGTAAATGGGATGCATGTGTTGGTTTATTGGGCCCTTGTGGCCCAATAGGGCAGAACCAAAACGACACCCCGAAGGGTTCTGGCCCATCCAGCCCCCACTCTCTCTATCACTCTCTCGTTCTTATCTCTCTTCGTCTCCTTCCCTGACCCTGTGGTCGGCGGTGTCACCACCGGCGATTCACGCCGCCGTGGACCTCTCCGGCCGCCGCCATGATGTATAGGGTGGTTGTCGACCCTGCTCCACCTTCCTGTCCAATTCGATTTGGACCTGGAGCCCTTCTGTGGCTAGACCGGCTCCTTCCCGAACCCTAGGTTTGGGGTGGTGCTGGTGCTGTCGCCGCCGCTGCTCCCGTGTGCTGTGGTGGTGTCCTCGCCTTCAGACGTGGCTATGGTCGTCACCTCGGTGTGGTGTGGGTCGCAGCGCCCCCTTGGGGTGCTCCCCATGTCGTCGTGTTCGTCGACATCCTCTACTTCCTGTTCTCGCCCCAGCGACAATCATCAGTAACTCATCCTTTCTTCCCCTTGTGTCCTCTGTGCTAGGCCACCCTATGTTATGTGTTGGTAGTGGCTACTCCTGGCTAGTGGTTATGTCCTGATTAGGGTTTTTGTTCTGCTTAGGGTCCATATCCCTCTGCTGATTGAATATCTGATGATTTGGATCATGTATTGATGATTCCTAAGCATGATGTGTGGTTGTTTGCTGTGGATTACTGATTATGGTTGGCTTTGGTGATGCTAGTGGCTTATCAAATTGATTCCTCTGGTGAATTTGATATGGTTCAGATGATAATGTTAATCTAGAATCATTACTTGGAGATTCTAGGGGTTTGGGAACTCACCGCTGTCATTACTTGGTTGTTGACAGTGATTTTTGAGTGATGAAGTCACTGTATATGTAGTTGTTGGCTTATAGATTCATATACAGTTTGAGATCAAATGGTCTCTTACAGTGATGTTATGTATATGTATATTCTTGGAAATGATTCCTCTGATTAGTATCAGGAAAATGATTTATAGTTGGCTGTGAGTGTATCTGTGAAAGTTGGATGCTTAACCTGCTTAGTTTAGAAACTGTTCCTGTGACACCATTCTAATATGGCACACAATATTAGGTTCTATTACTTGGCTTGGTTTTGTTCAAGCTTAAGATTAGTTTGTCATCAGAGATAAGTGGAACTTCTTTCCTTGAATCCCTAAAACCTATGATGCTAGTCTGAGGTTTAGGTACTAGGTCCTCACCTTGTTGTTTCTCGTGGATTTGTTCTGGTAGTGATACCAGCTACTGATTCCTGAGTCAAAGTTGGGAAAAATGATTTGTAGGCTTGATAAGTTATATAGATCCATAAAATGAAATTCTAAGGTGCTACTCCTGTTTAAGAGATGTGCCTAGAAGTTCAGATCTTAGCTATATTCATTCCTGGAATTTAAAATATAGCTTGATAGCTAGGATCAATGATGCTGTTTTGAGATCCTAGTTGGATCTATATAGTTTTCTGATTGCTTTTGGTGTTTGAAAAAAACTTCAATGATGGACTCACCCCACTTGGGTGTTTTTCTGAGAATTTGAGTATGAGACAACTCATGAATGCTTTTCTAGCTTAGACAGATAAATCATGTGATGGTCTTTTCTACTCACCACACTTGGGTGTTGTTGGGGTTGCAAGTTGTTGATCTTGTGGCTTGATCTTGCTGGTTGTGTGGCTGGTTGGAACTTTCAAACATTTACGAAGTTGTGACACATGGAACACATTATGAACTTGAGCCAATCTTGAGGGTAACTCTAAAGCATAAGCTATAGTTCTGTTCTGACTCAGTATCTTGAATGGTCCGATTTATCTTGGACTCAATTTTCCTTTAACTCCGAACCTTTTAACCCCTTTCATTGTACTTACCTTCAAATATACCATGTCTCCCACTTCTGGATGTCATGATCTTCGACTTTGATCAACATAAATTTTCTGCCTACTTTGAGCTATTTTCAGTCTATCCTTGAACTTATCAATGATATCTTGTTTTTCATGGATATAGTCTGGCACAAATTCGTTGCTGCTTCCAGGATCATACCAACATATTGGTGATCTACATTTCCTTCCATACAGAACCTGATATGGAGCTGCCTTCAAACTACTCTGATAGCTATTATTGTAGGAAAATTTTGCCAATGGTAGATGATCTTCCCACGAACCTCCAAAATCCAATGCACATGCCCTTAACATGTCTTCTAGTATTTGATTTGTTCTTTCTGTTTGACCCCCTGTCTCTGGATGATAAGATGTGCTAAAATCTAACTTTGAACCAAGTGCTTCATGTAATTGCTTCCAAAATGCTAAAGTAAACATTGATCCCCTATCAGTTACAATCTTTTTGGGCACTCCATGCTTACTTACTATCTCTTTGATGTAAACTTCTACTAACTTCTCGGCATTATCCTTCTGATTTACCGGAATAAAATGTGCACTTTTAGTGAGTCTATCCACAATTACCCATATCATATCCTTCCGTTTAGGTGTCATGGGCAATCCTGTGATGAAATCCATGCCTATTTCCTCCCACTTCCATTCGGGAATTTCCAAAGGTTGTAATGGTCCTGCTGGACTTTGATGTTCAGCCTTCACCCTTTGGCAAGTATGGCATTCTGATACATATTTAGCAATGTCCCTTTCATGTTATTCCACCAGAATAGTTCTTTCAAATCCATATACATCTTAGTACTTCCTGGATGTATAGAATATGGTGTTTCATGTGCTTCTCTGAGTATGACATCTCGAATCTCAGTCACATCTGGAACACAAAGACGGTCTTGAAACCATAAGGACCCATAATCTCCAAGGCGAAAAACTGATGTTTGCCCTTGAGATATCCTCCGAATTTCCTCAGCAATGAAAGGATCTTCTGCTTGATGTCTAAAAATTTCGTGCTTAAGATCACTGTCCTGCTCTGCAACTACCTGCATAGTAGCTAATCCTCCAAGAACCTCTGTTCTAATGAATTGAATCTCTAATCTTTCCAAGTCCATTTGTAACTCTTTTGGTAGCTCCCGATTGCTAGGATGAATATCTGCACTCTTTCTGCTTAAAGCATCTGCTACAAAATTTGCTTCCCCTGGAGTATAGTTGATTGTTAAATCATAATCTTTGATTAATTCCAACCAACGCTTCTGTCTCATATTCAACTCCTTTTGGGTGAAGAAATATTTAAGACTCTTATGGTTAGTGTATAACTCACATCTAGCACCATAAAGAAAATGCATCCGTCCTTTCAGCGCAAAGACTACAGTTGCTAACTCTAAATCATGAGTTGGATAGTTGACTTCATGTGTTTTCAGTTGTCTTGAACCATAAGCAATCACTTTCCGATCTTGCATTAACACACAACCCAAACCTTCTTTAGATGCATCACAGTATACTGTAAAGTCTTTCCCTGTTTTTGGAACTGCTAAAATTGGAGCTGTGGTTAACCTGGTTTTCAACTCCTGAAAACTTTCTTCACACTTCTCATCCCAATTGAATGGCGTATTCTTTCTTAACAACTTGGTCATTGGTCCGGCTATTTTGGAGAAACCTTCAATGAATCTCCGATAATAACCAGCCATCCCCAATAAACCTCAAATTTGTTTCACATTGGTTGGTGCAGTCCACTCCAGTACTGATTGAACTTTGGATGGATTTACAGCAATTCCATCTTTACTGATCACATGGCCGAGGAATTATACCTCATCTAGCCAAAATTCGCACCTACTGAACTTAGCATAAAGTTTATGTTCCCTTAGAGTCTGCAATGATATTCTCAAATGATCCTCATGCTCTTCCTTATCCTTGGAATAGATCAGGATATCATCAATGAAAACTATGACGAACTTTTCCAAATATGGCATGAAGATTTTGTTCATCAGATTCATGAATATTGCTAGTGCATTGGTCAAACCAACTGGTACTACCAGATACTCATGGTGTCCATATCTTGAGACAAATGCTGTCTTTGGAACATCCTCAGGTTTAATTTTTATTTGATGGTATCCAGATCTTAGGTCGATCTTTGAAAATACTCCAGCTCCTTTCACTTGATCAAACAAATCTTGAATCCTTGGTAAAGGATACTTATTCTTGATGGTAACATTTTTTAGATTTCTGTAGTCTCCACACATCCTTCTTCCACCATCCCTTTTATCCACAAAGATTACTGGTGTTCCCCATGGGGATACACTTTCCTGAATAAACACTTTTCTGACTAACTCATCAATTTTCTCTTTGAGTTCTTTTAATTCTTTTGGTCCCATCATATAGGGTGCTTGAGCTATTGGTGTTGTACCTGGAATTAGATCAATGGTGAACTCTATTTGCCGATCTGGTGGCATTACAGGTAACTCTGCTGGAAAAACATCTTGAAATTCATTTACTACAGGAATATCTTCCAATTTGACCTCTTTCATTGAGTTCAACTGCAGATCCACCATGATATGACTATGCTTATCTGCTTGGTAAACTATCCTTGCTCCAATTGGAGTTTTGATTGAGATAGTTTTCTCCTCACAATTTATTTGAGCCCCATATTCCATCATCCGGTCCATTCCCAGCACTACTGCAATTCCCTTCAAAGGAATCACGTAAAGGTCTGCAAAGTATGTACAACCATAGATCGAAATAACCTGATCTTGTTTAATATGGCGTACCGTCACATTTCCCCCTGCCATAACTACGGTCATATGAGTTTCTAACATTGCCCTTCTAATCCCGAATTTATCACAGAATTCTTCAGAAATGAATGAAGTAGTTGCACCAGTATCAAATAGAACTTTGCCGGGATTGGTAAGGATATTGAGCGTACCTATCACTGCATGCTCCAAATTATCCACCTCCTCTAGGGTTGCGCAATTCAGCTTCCCGGTAGGTCTGTTCCTCTTGCCATTATTGTTCTTGACATTATTTCCTCCTCGATTGGGCTGTCCATTTCCTCCAATGGCTTGTCCTCCTCCCTTGGTAGGCCAACCAACTGGTGGTTTGCTTGGATAGTCGGGCTTTATATGCCCCTTCTGACCACAACTGTAACAGATCACTACATGCTTTTTGCATTCCCTCTGGAAATGCCCTGGAATTCCACAGTTATTACAGATAACATTCCTCCTAGGATTGGATTGATTTCCACCACTGCCCTTGTTATTGTTATTGTTACCGTAGGCCTTGTTCCGGGGTTTGAACTCCAGATTGGGTTTCAGTTTGCTTGCCTGAATTCTCTTGGTTTCCTTCTTGGCTCTCTTCCTCCTATCCTCCTGGACATTCTTATAGTCATCTTCAAAAGTGATAGCTGCATCCAGCAACTGCTGATAAGTTTGCTTATTAGCCAACCTTAACTGCATCCTCACAAATGGATTTAACCCACGCAAGAAACGCTTCTTCTGCTTCTCTTATGTGTTAACATCTTCCTCGGCATATCGAGACAGTTGACTAAACTCCCGGATATACTTCATGACACTAGTATATCCCTGCTAAAGCTCCTCAAACTCTCTCCGCTTCAACTCCATAACACTTTCAGGAACATGATATTCACGAAATCTCTGCTTGAACTCCTCCCATGTGTACTCCCTTCCTGGTTGTTGCATGGCTAACTGATTTTCCCACCATGATGTTGCAGGTCCAGTCAAAAGATGAGTTGCATACCTCAATTTCTCCTCATCATTGCAACCTACAGTCTTCAACTTTCTTTCTATATCTGCTAGCAAATCTTCTACATCCATTGGTTCAGGAGCTGATGCAAAAGGTAACGGCCTTGCATTCTGGAAGTCAGAAAGACTCACTCCTCCACCTTCAGGTGCCTTCTGATTTCCAGCTCGTCCCAGCAGCTCCTCCATGAACTTGTTATGGGCCTCTTGCATCATTTGCATACATTGCATAAAGTTCTGCTCCATTAATGACCTCATTGGTGGTGGTGGTGGTAATGTTCCCTGATTTGCGGCATCTGCATCAGCCTTCTCCTTTGCCTCACGTTCCATCCGCAGATGTTCAGATTCGGTCTCTACACCCGTATCCATGACCCCCTAGTCCCGCACATAAAGCGAATACTCATAATTACATCATGCACATGTGTTCTGAGCTCGACTTTACGCACAGAACTAGTCACACAATGAAAATCCAAATAAAATCCAAATATGCATTTCACATATTATACATTACAATATCATAATAATACAAAGTCATTACAACATATACCATATAGGTATAATCACAACACTACCTATTTATCTAACTATCTTATTTCTCGGATTATAGTACACGGTACTCGACACCTCTAAATAGTTGCCTACTTCTAGTAGTAACTACGCTCATCATACATGTCTGATGTCCAACCGTGATGACATGATGTTCGTCGCATAGTTTGTGGAACAAATGGCCTTCCATAAGGAACATACTCAGTATCTGAGGTGTCAGGACTTGAGTCATTACTCAACCTGAGCGCATTGAATCCCCCCATCTTAGATGAAAAGTCTTCACAAACATTTTCAACATTATCTCCCACTTGCATCTCGTGAGATTCATTCCTTAAGTTATCAACAGAATACGCAGATCCTGCTGATCCCCAAGTGCTCCTTTGGGCAAGATAGTTAAACACCGGGTAATGTATATTCCCTAGGCTTTGAGAAGATGTTGATGATTCAAACACTCTCTCCTCAGGATCTTATTCTTCATCCTGGTTATCTATGGACATGGTATTTCTACTACTGTTACTAGGGTTAATTCTTGCACCCATCCAACTAGATTCTCCAACATTTCTGTTAGAACCATCTATGGACATCTGGTGTTCATGAGATCCTTCATATGATCCCATTATCCAACCATCTGAATTCTCAATAGGAAGTTCTGAATCAGAACCGTCCTCTGAACCCTGTGGTATTGCATACCTCATATCCACAGTAGGATCATATATAGGTTCAGGCCTTGGTGAATAAGGATATGGTGTAAAAGAATCAGGATCTATAGGTATATCCTTAAAGATAGGTTTTGAACTACTACTTGCTTCCTTCTCCAACTGGAATGCTAACTGCTTCCTCCTTTCTGGATTGGTTAGATCCTCTAACATGTCATTTTTATCTTCGACAATCACTTGATGTGTCTTATAAAAAGACGCAACAAGTGTTCAGTATCTATCCATAAACTTGTAAGCTAGCTTAGGATGCTTCTTAACCAAAGTAAGATGATCCGGTACAGGCTCCGAGACTATAGAATCATGAGGTATCACGGAAAATGTGCTACCCTCCAAATCCTTGGCTTTATGCTCCCGGATATTAGCTGTCGCCTCCACAATAGCAACATGATATGTTGCTAAGTGACTCCTACCTTCACCTAGAGGTAGATCGTGATATAATCCAAGCTCCTCTAGGAGTTGGATACTCACGCGATACTTGGATAACATCCGGCCATCATAATAGGTTATGGTGTTCACTGGAATTCTAGTTGGACAACTAAAAATCTTTAAAAGTTAACGAAGCTGATCTGTAAATGATCCTTGATAATCATCAAGAGTCTCCTCTTTCCTTACCAAAGTCTGTTTTGGAAACTTTGGTGCCATAACTCTGTATATAAGAAAAATATTTTATTAGTAACCAATAATATATTGCATCATAACAAAGAATTATCGCACTAAAACATATAACGGAATATTCTCATTTGAATACCCATTATATTTCTTTCAGAGAATTATTTATCGTTGCTACACACTCCTACAGGTCATACTCTTTACTAGGTTTCCAACCTAAGGTCAAAGCAATTTGCTCTGATACCAACTGCGCAGACCCAGCATAGCACTGCATGTGTAGTACACTATAGTCGTTGACATGACATCCACAGAACACCGTTATGTAAATATCACATCCCTCAGAGTGGTACAACAGAAACATTGTGGGTCCAAATTACAAACATTCACACATTATTATTATTACGATACAAGAAGTTCAAGACTTCAAAAGGATTCAACTTACAAACCAAAATAAAAAGTGTTTCAGCGGAATTCAAAAGTAGCAACTCCACTAGGAGTTGAGCTCAGCTGCTTATTCTATATGGTTCATGCTGCTCGGCTCCATCGGTTACTACTAACTAGGATACCTAGTTGGACTCGTTGTCATCGACACCATAGCGGATTTCGTAATCCACTCCTTTAACACCGCCTGACAGGCCAGGCTCTTTGTAGAACACATCTTCTTGGCATTCGGCTGCATACATTGGCGTATCTTTGGGATCCTCGGAGTCTAAGCAAGGAATCAAAGGAAAGGGTGAGTAACAGCGTTACCCAGCAAATTCATTATATGCAAGGTGGGTAGTTTGATGCTCTAACTACCACCTCAGACTATAAGTCTTTGGTACTATGCAGTTTTTGTAAATCTTTCTTCAAAGATTGATTTTATTATAAAAATCTATGACCATCAGCCTTCACAAGTTGACCAGAACATTCATGGAGTTCCTTTCCTGCCGCGTTCGTAGCTCCTTCCCAGAACAGGGAGTAACAAGTTACAATTCTTACACTCTACAGAGGTGCGTTACTTTACCCATGAGAGATCAACTCCTTGTTGCACAACCGGTCATACTTTCCCGTCCACAATTCCTTGATGTGGGGCCCAGTAGGTGATCCAAGCCAATCACTGCCCCCTTCGCGACCTCGCATGCCTCCTTGGTGTACACCATGCCCACATATTGAATTACAACAATGGTTTGTGCAGACCGTTAGATGCTAGAACTATCGTGGGACGTTGAGGGTTCCCACCCATATGCTGCATATCCTCTATGAATTACCAATTAATATGCACGCTACGAGT
The DNA here is from genome assembly GCA_916181665.1 of Avena sativa. Taxonomy (NCBI): domain Eukaryota; kingdom Viridiplantae; phylum Streptophyta; class Magnoliopsida; order Poales; family Poaceae; genus Avena; species Avena sativa. The sequence continues at coordinate 58,023,599 of OV702283.1, read as the reverse complement.
GATAACAGCCACGACCTGCGCATCCGGCTACATGCGAGAGGAAGAATATACAGCTGACTTCTCTGTCCCATTCCAAATCTCATGGCTAAGCGTGATATACGGCGCTAGAATCACTGATGTCATGGGTAATTAAGTCCCTAATTGATCATCACTTATTACAAATAGAACCATAAGTTCTATTTCTCCATTATATCATCACTTAGGATGATATCTAAAATTTCTTTATTTGTGAAAATAATATTTTCTTTCATTGGAGTATATATGTGATAACACACAATTTGTAATTACTTTTATAATGACTCTTCAAAGGACATGAGCAAGTGATGAACTTGCCATGTGATTGCAAGGTAGTGCAGTCGGATGCTTATTCTGGACCTTGAGCTTCTATGTCTACAAAACCATCATTATTGCCCGGTAAGGACAATATTTAAAGAAGCAAAATGATTATGCAAAGTAATGTAATGCATTATTTAGTTTTGTGTGTATTCTCCCCCATTATCTAAATTATAAAATTTCTTTTTAATAATAAATTTTTTATAAATATTGATTTTTTAATATTTATTGAATATTGTATTCTTTTATTTTATTTCATTTTATTTGAATTTTATTTATTTAATAATTCCTGTAAGAATTATCATGTAAATACCAAAAATTGATATTAAATATTTGTTTAGTATTTTTCTAAAATACTACAATATTAATATATAATGAAAGTGATTTTATTTATTTTTATCATCTTTCAATAATTTTATAAAATTCCATGAGGAATATATATTGCAAAATTCTTAATAAAATTTATATGTCTAGAATTTTATTTCTTAATTTATTTGGATAGTTTGGATTATTGTGAATCCAAAAATATTTTATTTATAATTTTTGGATTTTTATTTTATTTTCTAGAATTTATTTAAATTTAGGGGCATTTTGGTCTTTTCTTAATTATTAAAAAACTGCCTTTTAGGTAAATGGGCTTCCTGTGTTGGTTTATTGGGCCCTTGTGGCCCAATAGGGCAGAACCAAAACGACACCCCGAAGGGTTCTGGCCCATCCAGCCCCCACTCTCTCTATCACTCTCTCGTTCTTATCTCTCTTCGTCTCCTTCCCTGACCCTGTGGTCGGCGGTGTCACCACCGGCGATGCACGCCGCCGTGGACCTCTCCGGCCGCCGCCATGATGTATAGGGTGGTTGTCGACCCTGCTCCACCTTCCTGTCCAATTCGATTTGGATCTGGAGCCCTTCTGTGGCCAGACCGGCTCCTTCCCGAACCCTAGGTTTGGGGTGGTGCTGGTGCTGTCGCCGCCGCTGCTCCCGTGTGCTGTGGTGGTGTCCTCGCCTTCAGACGTGGCTATGGTCGTCACCTCGGTGTGGTGTGGGTCGCAGCGCCCCCTTGGGGTGCTCCCCATGTCGTCGTGTTCGTCGACATCCTCTACTTCCTGTTCTCGCCCCAGCGACAATCATCAGTAACTCATCCTTTCTTCCCCTTGTGTCCTCTGTGCTAGGCCACCCTATGTTATGTGTTGGTAGTGGCTACTCCTGGCTAGTGGTTATGTCCTGATTAGGGTTTTTGTTCTGCTTAGGGTCCATATCCCTCTGCTGATTGAATATCTGATGATTTGGATCATGTATTGATGATTCCTAAGCATGATGTGTGGTTGTTTGCTGTGGATTACTGATTATGGTTGGCTTTGGTGATGCTAGTGGCTTATCAAATTGATTCCTCTGGTGAATTTGATATGGTTCAGATGATAATGTTAATCTAGAATCATTACTTGGAGATTCTAGGGGTTTGGGAACTCACCGCTGTCATTACTTGGTTGTTGACAGTGATTTTTGAGTGATGAAGTCACTGTATATGTAGTTGTTGGCTTATAGATTCATATACAGTTTGAGATCAAATGGTCTCTTACAGTGATGTTATGTATATGTATATTCTTGGAAATGATTCCTCTGATTAGTATCAGGAAAATGATTTATAGTTGGCTGTGAGTGTATCTGTGAAAGTTGGATGCTTAACCTGCTTAGTTTAGAAACTGTTCCTGTGACACCATTCTAATATGGCACACAATATTAGGTTCTATTACTTGGCTTGGTTTTGTTCAAGCTTAAGATTAGTTTGTCATCAGAGATAAGTGGAACTTCTTTCCTTGAATCCCTAAAACCTATGATGCTAGTCTGAGGTTTAGGTACTAGGTCCTCACCTTGTTGTTTCTCATGGATTTGTTCTGGTAGTGATACCAGCTACTGATTCCTGAGTCAAAGTTGGGAAAAAATGATTTGTAGGCTTGATAAGTTATATAGATCCATAAAATGAAATTCCAAGGTGCTACTCCTGTTTAAGAGATGTGCCTAGAAGTTCAGATCTTAGCTATATTCATTCCTGGAATTTAAAATATAGCTTGATAGCTAGGATCAATGATGCTGTTTTGAGATCCTAGTTGGATCTATATAGTTTTCTGATTGCTTTTGGTGTTTGAAAAAAACTTCAATGATGGACTCACCCCACTTGGGTCTTTTTTTGAGAATTTGAGTATGAGACAACTCATGAATGCTTTTCTAGCTTAGACAGATAAATCATGTGATGGTCTTTTCTACTCACCACACTTGGGTGTTGTTGGGGTTGCAAGTTGTTGATCTTGTGGCTTGATCTTGCTGGTTGTGTGGCTAACTTGATTTGGTGCTCCTCCTGATACTTCCAGCTCCTGGAGTTGTCCTTGATCTTTCTCTCCACCTCCTGGTCCTGGTGGCTTGACCTACCCCCTCCTTATGTCACCATCTTGGTGAGATGATGAAAGGTCTGGTTGGTGTGATCTGGTTTGGGTTTGTTTGGCTGTTGTGCTTGATGTGTATAAACCATAGAATGGTGTTGGAGGTGCTTCCCACGGTTGTGCTGAGCAGTTTTGTGTGTGTGGCCTGTTGTTGCTGTGCTGACAGCACACACCATGCAGTTTGGTGTGTGTGCTGCTTGTGTGCCTGCTGCACACCTTGTGGATATGTTCAGGGCTAAAGGTTACCTTTTTTTTATCTAATTACCACTTAACTGCTTGGTGAAACTTGCCCCTTCTTGTTGTTTGGAGTTATCTGACTTATGGCTTAAAATTATGAAAGATATAGTTCTTTCATATTGGTGAAACTTGCCCCTTACATTACTCAATGATGAAAGTTTGAACAATGCAACTCACTGTCAATACTGAGAGTAAAAGAAATATCTTAACCTTTTTTTTAGTTTGTGTTTTGTTTTGCAGGTACAAAACTTGGAGATTCAAGACTTTATATTAGGTTTTCTTTTTCTTTATAGAATAGTAACTTATAATATTTCTTTTATTCTTTTGTAATATTTATTTTATTCTTTTGTAATAAAGATTGTAATATTATTCAATATATAAAGGTTCTTCTTTTATTTCATTACTATTGTAAAGATTCTTGATCATTTTCATAAGTTACATTTTGTAACTTATTTATTGAATAAAATTATGGAATAAATACTCTTTTTCTTGATTATGTTATTTATTTAAAGTTTGAGCTACTAATTATCAACTCTTGACTAAATCAAACTACTCAAACATAATTCTAAATCCTTTTGAATTATAAATCCAACACTCAAGTTTAAGTTCAAATTTCATTTCCCAAAACACACTAATCCACAAAGATCATATCAAAGCTTATCACAATCCTTCTTCAAGACTATACCTAATCTCAAAGAATGAAAGAAACTTTGATCACTTTAGGTTTTTATTTGGCGAAAAATTTACCCACATTTTTACAGATGAATGCATGCAATTACACATATTTCCTAAATCTACCCTTCGTTGATTCCAAAATGCTGGGATGTTACACTACTGCTCATGCCATACAAGTTACTATTGATGAAAATGTTAGGATGTTAGCTCAACTTCATGCTATGTGGGAAAGGGAAGCTGAAATTGATAGAAACAATAGTGTGTGCACTATCACCACTAAACCACAAGTAGCCCATATTCCTCCTCCTACTATGCCTAAGCCTATTGATCCTACTACTAGTGATGCTAAGTTTGATTTTGATATTGATGGTTTCAATATTTCTGAAGTGATTATGTTCCTACAAAAGCTTGCTAGAAGTCCTGATGCTAGTGATATACATGTTGCCTTTACCAAACATATTACAGATGATCTTGTTAAGATTAAGGAAGAGAAGTTAAAACATAAAGCTTCTATTCCTAGGAAAGTAGAAGATAGTTGGGAACCCATTATTAATATGCAAGTGAATGACTTTGATCTCAAAGCTTCCTGTGATCTTGGTTCTAGTATCTCTATTATGCCTAGGAAGATTTATGAAATGCTTGATTTGCCACCATTAGAAGATTGTTATTTGGATGTCACACTCAATGATAATGCTAAAAATAAACTCATGGGGAGTATTAATGATGTTCTCATTATGGTTAATAATGCTTATGTCCCTGTGGATTTCTATGTTTTGGATGTTGAATACAATGCTTCTTGTCCTATTACTTTGGGAAGACCTTTTCTTAGAACAGTTGGTGCCATCTTTGATATGAAAGAAGGCACCATTAAATATCAATTTCCATTGAATAAAGGTATTGAACACTTCCCTATTAGGAGAGAGAAGTTGCTTTTTTCTCCTACTTTGAAAGCAAGATTTGATGTTAATGCTTCTTCATTTGAAAATACTTGACTCTTCTTGCTTCTTGTGCCTAACTTAAAGGCGTTAAAGAAAAGTACTTGTTGGGAGATAACCCAAGAGTTTCCTTGAGTATTGGAAGTTATTACTTTAGTAATGACCTCTCCTTATCCTTTTTGTTTGCTTTTTGTGCCAAGAATGACCTCTAATGAGAGGGAAGTAAGATTTGGGGAGTTGCTGTCCCGAAACAGATTTTTGTCTTCCACCAAACAAAATTGTGAGGAGGCTCTGTAACTCGGATTGAGTTCAAAGTTTACGAATAAATCCCCCAATATGTTGTCTAACTTTCGTTAGTTCAACACTTTTTGATTTGAGCAACATAAGATGTTCGAAAAAAATCGTTTCTGCCTGCTGGTCTATTTTGACAGATTTCTGCCATTATTTGCATTTGCTTCTTATTGATTCCTTTTTGAGCTCTCTTTAGGTAAATTGAGTTTCTTTGAAGGATTTACTACAGTAGCTTGTGTTTTTAGTGAAAATCCTTGCTGTTCCAAAGCTTTGCCAGGGGTCTAATATCTTTTGAATAAGCTAATGTTGTTAATGAAGATTGTGTGAAGTTTTGTATGAAGGAAACATTTCAGGTGTAGAGAGAGAATGATGCAATGAGATGAAGAATGGACAAAAGCTCAATCTTGGGGATTCAACCATGGTGTCACCCCAAGAAATATCCAAGAGGTACAAGCTTCAAACCTTGGGGATGCCCAAGGCATCCCCTTCTTCATCAATAAAACCTCAGGTCTGTCTAGACACTTCACTTTTATTGTTTCATGCACAATTGTGTTGTTCTTGGAGCGTCTTAGTTTTCGTTTGCTTTGCTTAGTTTGTTTAGTTTGCTTTAGTAGTTTAGACCCCCGTTCTCGCTGTGTTGTTTTGCAAATAAGTTTGCTTGGTGTTTAGAAAGGAGTAGTAAGTTCTTGCTTGAAGTGCAAGAGGAGCTTGCATTGATTGTGACTTAGACTTTAGCATGACATGCTAGGTGTTGTTTTTGCATTATGCTTAGTGATTTTTGTTGTAGCATGTCTTGTTCCAAACAATTGGGATTGCTTAGTGTGCCTTGAAGAAATTATGTGTTGTTTTAGCATGCAAAAGCATAGTATTGTGGTATTCTCCTTTGATGTTTTGCTTGGGTTGACTTGGCACATGCTTACACCATGTTATGACTATGACAAGTCACCATTAGCCTCTATGATCATTTAGTTCTTGACTTGTAGTACCACTCTTTGCTTTGATTAGTATGCTTTGTTGCATTGCATGATTATGGCCATTATGCTCTCTTAGTTGGTTGCTCCCGGTCTTTTGCTAGCCTCCACTTGTATGAGTAAGTTCTACTCATGCTTCTAACTCCCAAGAAACCAAGTTATTCCAAAGTGTCCACTATAAACTCCTATGCATGGTGTGTTACACCATTCTAAGTATATTCTTGTTTTCAACTATCTTCCAATTAAAAACTACTTTGTTATGTAAAAACTTAGTGATTAAAGCCTTCACGAACTTGATGGCACATTTTATTCTTTGCCCCTAATAAACTTGAACCATTGAGGCAACTTTTTTGTATATGCTTGCACTTATAAGTTGGGATTAGCAGAACCGTGCTGTCACGGGGAACGTTTTCAACATTGCACTTGTACTCCGTTGATATCATGCTCTTTTGTCTATGGATGTTACCGGTGTGAAATGAAGTGGGAACTTGTAAGTCCATGGAATTTGTATTCTGTGTTAGAGAAAATGCCTGGGCCGCTAGCCTAAGCCATTCCTAATCATGGTGGAAACTTGCAGCATCACCATAGTGACATCTATGAAGCATTCTTCTTATAAAAAAAGAGAGACACATTGAGAAAAGAGGAAAGAGAGAAAAAATCACCATATTCCCATGGTACATAAGAAGAATTGCTGAGATGCTCATTGTCTGCTTGCCTTGTCATTTTGGTTATGGGAAAGCTCCTGTACCATGTGAAAGGGGTACCCCATTGGCGGTTCTTAATGATATGCAAATACTTATAGTGACAAGAACTTGCCTAGGCCCTAAGTTGAGTATCCATGGGGTGTAGCCCTCATATTCAAGGGACTTGAGATTGCCAACTTATACTTCGTCAAGCATATACTCCAGCTTTGCCACTTTAACTTTAACCACTTCAAGATGCTTATGATAGGGGCAATGAGGGCTGAAAGCTAATAAGTACCATAATTTTTGGAAGCTCTTTTTGAAACTTGTAATCCCTGCTTCCTTTACAAAAGGTCTTTCTTCCACCATTATTTGAGTCTCCACCTTCTACCTTTAGGCACCATTAAGAGAGCATAGTTGTCATTCTGTGTGTAGTGTTCCAAAGCTTATTAATTGATGCATATTGTGTTATTACTTGTTCATGTGCTATCTGTTTCTAGTCACCCTTGTGAACTTTGAAGGTGTCATATGCATCTATATTGCTACTCTATGAGGGACAAGCTAATTGCCACTATGCTATGTTTTCTGTATGTGAAACAAACAAATGTTTTTCAATGCATGTTATTCGTGATTTTTGTTTGTAGCTTGCCATGTTGCATGCATAGTTACTATGTCCTATTGTTAGAACTCCATTCTTTCATGCACATGTTTAGAGTTCTTTGATCCCAGCTTTCAATGCTTGCAAATGGTTGGATATTTATTGTGAGGGTGCATGTCACCTCAAAAATTATTCTTTTATCACTTACCTACTCGAGGACGAGCAGGAGTTAAGCTTGGGGATGCTAATAGGTTGGAAACGTATCTATAATTTGTGATGCTCCATGCTTGTTTAGTATCTAATTTGCTTTACTTGTCCACACTTTGAGGTGTTTTTACATGTTTTTTGGTACTAACCTATTAAAAAGTTGCCACTGTGCCAGTTGCCTGTTTTCTGCTGTTTTTGGTTTCAGAAAAGTTAGTAAAGAAATATTCTCAGAATTGAACGGGACGCAGGAAAAAGTCAATAAATTTCCGTGGGGAACAAGAAGTCCAGAGTAGAGCCTGAGGGGCCGGACAGAGGAGCCAGACCCCCCCCAGGCACGGGTGGGCCCTAGCCCGTGCCTGGCTAGGGTTTGGTCGCCCTGGTGGCCGCCTCCGTCTCCCCCTTCGCCTATAAGAAGCCCTCGATGCAGAAACTCTCAGTACTCGATCAGAAATCCACGAAACTGTTTGCAGCCGCTGCCACCATTGTCCCTAGATCGGGGGGATCTGAAGCTCTTCCCGGCACCCTGCCGGAGGGGAGATCATCCCGGAGGCCTTATCTCCGGTATGATTTGTGAGTAGTTCCACCTTGGACTATGGTTCCATGTAGTAGCTAGATGGTTGTATCTCCTCCTTTGGGATTTCATGTATAGATCTTGTGAGCTCTGTTCGTGATCAAGATCTAATCTATTTGTAATCATGCATGTTGTGTTTGCGGGGATCCGATGGATATTGAGATTATTATGTTGGTTTGATTAATGGTTCTATCTTTATGATTCTATCATGTCTATGTTTTTTGTGATCTTGCATGCTCTCCATTGCTAGTGGTTATCTTGGCCAAGTAGTTGCTAGTGACTCCAAGAGGGAGTATTTATGCTCGATAGTGGGTTCATGCCTCTAGTTTCCAAGGGAAGTGACAATAATCTCTTCGGTTGTAGATGTGTTGTTGCTACTAGGGAGAAAACAACGGTCTCTTGTTCATAGAACATGTGGACTGTTTACCTTACACACTTTGCTTAAAGCAGTTGTCTGTTGCTTGCAACTTAATACTGGAGGGGGTTCGGATGATAACCTGAAGGTGGACTTCTAGTCATAGATGCAGTTGGATTACGGTCTATGTATATTGTTGTATTGCCCAATCAGCCTCATAGGATCTTTCTGACTAGTAATTGCATTGTTATGCCTTGCTCAGTTCGTGTCAATTGCCCCGCTATAATTTTTTTACCCTTCATGCCATGTTGTTTATCGAAGGAGAGCACCTCTAGTGAACTATGGACCCCGGTCCAGTCTTTATCATCAATACATCTTCCACTGTTACTTGTTTATTTGCTGCAAACCATTACTTTCCACACCATACATTTAATCCTTTGTTACAACAAACTGGTGAGCTTGACAACCTCACTAATTCATTGGGACAGAGTCTTGAGTTTGTGTTGTGTAGGTATCCACGTTGCTTCCAACACCTATGTGACGTTTCCTTCCTCCTTCTGGTTCGATAACCTCGGTATCAACTAAGGGAAAACTTGCTGCTGTGCTCTTCATACCTTGCTCTTGGGGTTCCCAACGAACCACTCCTACATCAACCTCTTCCTCCCTGCCGAGTGATGCATCAACAACATCACCATAATGAGCAATCTATGAAGCATCCTCAATAAAAGCCTATGCAAATAGCAAATAAAAAGATCGTTGAGATGCTCATTGTCTGCTTGCCTTGTTATTTTGGTTATGGGATAACTCATGTACCATGTGCAAGGGGTACCCCATTGGTGGTTCTCTATGATACACATGTACTTACTATGACAAGAACTTACAGGTGACTAAAGTTGAGTAGCATGAGGTGTGGCCCTCGTATTGAAGGGACATGAGATTGCAAACTTATACTTTGTCAAGCATATACTCCATAGTTTGTTCACTTTAACCTTAATCGCTTCAAGATGCTTATGATAGGGGCAATGAGGGCTGAAAGCTAACAAGTACCATAATTTTTGGAAGCTCTTTTTGAAACTTTAAATCCCTGCTTCCCTTTATGAAGGGCCATTCTTCCACTATTATATTGAGTCTCCACCTTCTACCTTTAGGCACCAGTTAAGAGAGCATAGTTTCCATTCTTAGTTCTATTTGCATTGTCCCAAAACTTATTGATTGATGCATATTGTTGATATTACTTGATCTTGTGCTATTTGTATCTAGTCACTCTTATGAACTTTGAAGGTGTCCTATGCATCTATTTGCTACTCTATGAGGGACAAGCTGAATGTCACTATGCTATGTTTTCTGTATGTGAAACAAACCAACGTTTTTCAATGCATGTTATTCATGATCTTAGTTTGTAGCCTTTCATGTTGCATGCATAGTTACTTTGTCTTACTGTTAGAACTCTATCTTTCATTCTCATATTTAGAGTTCTTTGATCCCAGCTTTCATTGCTTGCAAATGGTTTGATCTTGATTTTGATGGTGCATGTCACCTCAAAAATTATTATTTTATCACTTACCTACTCGAGGACGAGCAGGAGTTAAGCTTGGGGATGCTTTATACGTCGGAAACGTATCTATAATTTTTGATGTTCCATGCTTGTTTATTATCTACTTTGCTTTGCTTTGTCCACACTTTGAGGTGCTTTTTATATGTTTTCTGGTACTAACCTATTAACAAGTTGCCACAGTGCCAGTTGCCTGTTTTCAGGTCTATAACATCAAGTAGTAACTGGATGTTGCAACATGCATTTTCACATCAAGTAAAACTTCATGTATAGGTCTAGTCAATCAAGAAGATTCAAGAAAAACAAATAAATCCAAATGTGGTACATATAACACACAATATTCTAAACCCAGAATATAGTAGTTGAGTATAGTATCTCTAGAATTCAGGCTTAGTTGTGTAGTATATGACACCTCCTCATATAGGTTTTACATCGTGATACTTAGCACATAAGGTCAAACTATTCTTTGCATCATAAATTTACCCAAATTGCTTAATTACAACAGGATAATTTTTAAGCAAAGTGGTCTCAATTTGGTTTTGACTAATTTGTCTCATTTTTGAAATGATTAACTATAACCATCCTTTACTCATTTAGTAAACTAACCTCACATGATCTCTCCAAACGACTAATAGGTTTCTTAAACCAGAGATTATTGGAATTTTCTAGCACCTATGACTTCTATCATAATTCTATCATGCTATTTTCTTACTGCTAATTTAGAATGATTAACTAATTACTGGTCATATTTACACCTATATCATGGTTTCAGAGCTAATCTCACCATGATCTTGTTATGTCTTACCTATACATCATGATTTAAGAGCCAATCTAACCATGATGACTTTGTTTCTCATTGCACCATTATTAATTTTTATCATAATTTTACTTCATCATGTAGAATCCTCAAGTAATTCCCAAATGATTACTACTTATTATAGCAACATTTATCCTGATGATATTCATCATATTGTCTCTGGTTATCAATTAATAATAATATTTTACTACTCTTCTTGAATTCTATGGTTAGGCTATACCATTTAAACTACTCCAATTGATATCTTAAACTTGATCCTAATCTACTATGAACAATTGGCTTTCCTACCATATCTTGGTGGTTTATGTCTCCTTCGGAAGACACTAAATAACACTGTACTGAGTAAAGATGGACAACTATTTCTAATAAAAATGATTTATACATCTCGTGACAAAGTTATCCTCAAGTGGACAATCATCTCAATTCATAAGAATATGTGGTTTAGATAAGATGGCTTCTATAGTCACTATCCAACCTACAGATCTTCCTAAAAGGGTTTTAATCCTAAGGTCAAAGCATATGCTCTGATACCAACCGCGGTGACCCAGCATACCACTGCATGATGTAGTACACTATAGTCGTTGACATAACACCAATGAAACACCGTTCACTAGTATTACATCCCTCAGAGTGGTACAACATAAACACAGCAGGTCCAAGACATGACTATAGGTTACAACTCAACTCTTTACACAAGATCCAGAGAACACTCTAGGTTAAAGAGAGAAAGAAAATTCTTACAAAGAAGAATCAGAAATAAATAACTCCAAAACTATCATACTATTAGGACTAGTATCTTAACTAATGGTCTGGCATTGCTGTTATCGCAATACACTACAGAAATAGGTTCTGTGGCTAGAGATTATATTCGGATCTAATCAGTAACTTCATCTTCACTTGAGTTGGTGTATATGTTGACCTTCTTAACTTCATTGAAGAGCTTTAGCTTTTGATGATGATTCCTAGAGCATAACTTGATGTAGACGTCGTCTTAATGGCTTCATAATCTAGCAAGGGTTAAGAAGATACGTTGAGTACGAGCGTACTCAGCAAGTTCACTAGAAAGGAGTGTTTGATGCACCATATCTACAGCCAGAGACCATAGGTCGTAGGCAATGCGGGTTTTCGTAAACATTTCTTCAGAGGTTGCTTTTATTCTGAAAAGCTATGTCTGTCAGCCTTCATGGGTTTACCAGAACTTTTATGGAGTTCCTTTCCCGCCGCGTTCGCAGCTCCTTCCCGGAACAGGGAGTAACAAGTTACAGTTCTTACACTCTGCAGAGGTGCGTTACTTTACCCATGAGAGATCAAATCCTTGTTGCACAACCGGGCGATCTTTCCCGTCCACACTTCCTATGGTGTGGGGCCTAGTAGATGATCCAAGCCAATCACTGCCCTCTCCGCGACCTCATATGTCTGCACGATGCTTCGGGGCCGGCTCACCTTTGTTAATCCCCCTTTCGGGCAGTCTAAAACCCTGATGAGTTCCCGAAGACTCTATGACCTGGTGATGCCCGGACGAGTACCATTTAAATGGACTATATCCCTAAACACCATTCATAGATAATCTAGACACCAAAAGTGTGGGGCGTAAGGGTGCCCACCCATATGTTGGATCCGCACAAGGAATCACAATGTCACGTTAAGGTCGTCTTGCCTCCATACGAGAGGAAAAGGATGAAACTGACTTCTCCGTCCCATTCCAAATCTCATGGTTAACGCATTATATACGGCGCAAGAATCACTGACGACATTGATTGTTAGGTCCTAGATAATATGTTTCTTTACCACCGGAACTTTCATAGTAGGTTATTACCTCATGGTAAATAACCTATAATCATATTATTATGAAAATAGTGTTTTCTGACCTTTTTCAAATGCAGGTGATGACGACACTGGATTTGTAAAATACTTTACAAAAAATAACCAAAGGACATGAGCAAGTGTGAACTTGCCTTTTATGATTGCAATATTATGCACTCACGATCTTCAAGATAATGTAACATCCAATATCTGAAATCAGCATCATTGACCCAGTAAGGACTAATATTTAAAGAAGCATTATGCTTTTGTGCATAAGTAATGCTATGCATGTTGGAAAACTCCCAAAGTGAATCCCTAATACTTTGAGTGAAGTGAGTTTAGGTAATTCTTTCTAGAGCTAGTTCATCTTTAAATTTTACTTTACAGGAAAATGCATTATAAGGAATTTAAGTCTTGATATATAAGATATATAAGTAGAGTGCAATAGTAATCTAAGATTGAGATTAGTTTCTATTTGGTGGTTATGATGAAAGTTTATGTATTGGAATACTAAGGTTTGAAAAACTATCATAGAGTTGTTGCTTAAAGTGGCAAAAAGAATAAAATTTGAAAAGAAGATTTCCTTTCTAAGGTTTAAACAATCTTTATTGTTAATAGAACATGATCAATGTCTTTTGGTGTTTGATTAATTAGTTTGGGCTTGAGTTTATGTCTTAATTGAAATATACCAAAGTTAACTATAAAAACATAAGTAGTTTATTAGACAGGATGTTTATAAGCTTTGAAACTAAAGTTAATTTTAAAAGGGTAAGTAAGCTTAAAGTGTAACATGTTTTAATTATTCCCAAGTTTTAAATTTATGATAAGTATGACTAAGGTGTGGAATTATTCACTTTATATTTAAGTGAATGATTAAACTGAATTTGTTTTGCTATTATGAAAACAATATGCAATTATTAAATGAAAGTATAATTTAGATGATATTATTAATGTGTTAGATTTAAAGTCATGTTAATTATTATTTAGATATTAAGGTTTTTATATTTCTAAAGAAATATAATTATTTCTTATTTAAGAAATGTTTTTAAAGAATTTTCAAAATAGATAATAGACAAGGATTTATTACTTTAAAATATTAAAAACCTTTCTAATATTATATTTAATAATTTTCTAGTGTAATATTTTTTCCAAGACTTTAAAAATGATTTTTATTTATTTTTAAGTATTATTCTTATGTTTATAAAATTCCATCAAGGATTAAATGTCTTTGAACATTTACTTCATATTTTATTTATAAAAAATTAGGCTGGTATTTTTTATAAAATAGTATATTTATTTTTATACACAAAAATGATTTTTATTCATTTTTAGGATTGTTCCTTATTTTATGAAATTTCATTTAGGATTTAAGGGTGTTAATATTTATTTGTTTTATATTTATTTTAAACAAATAAAGTTATATTTTTTATTAGGTAGATCTTATTTTTATGATGATTTAAATATTTTAGATGTATTTTTATGATTTTTCTATAATTCTTTAGAGCTTTAATTGTCAAAAGGCATTTTGGTAATTTTTTATTTTATTCTTTAATTTTCTATTTTATTGAAATCTGGCCTATTTGAGTTGGGCACATGGGCCGATTCGGCCCAACTAAACCGGGCTTGGGGTCATATTGACCCCCGACCCACTCTCTCTCCCTCACCCAACAGACGCAAGCACGCACACACCGCCCCCTCCTGGCAGCTTGCGATGCCGCCACCGCCGCCGCCTACCTCACCGGCCATCGCCGGCACCTCCCAGCGCCGCTAGGCCTCTCTCTCCTCCTTCGATTTCCCTCTGTTGTGATGCCCAGTACCCGTGCGACCTCACCCTGTGAGAAACCCTAGCTTCTCCAAGATCTTCTTAGCCAACTCCGGGTCCTCAGTACCACCGCACGTCGGCGAGGCCTTGCTCTGGTTCTTCTCACCATCCCCACATCGCCCCCACCCAGTACTGCCTCTGATGCTCACCTAGTCATCAAACCCTAGCCCATTAGGCTCGACTACTAGCGTTGCCCCTGCACATCCGCACCCTCTGCTGCTCCTGCCATGGCTGGCCGTGGTCTCCCTCGCCTTGGTGAGGTAGTAGACTATGGTTGGCCCCTACTGCATCAAGCTCGACGACTTTCTTCACGGCCCTAACTACCACTGTGAGTTATCTCTTTTCTCCCTCTCATTTATTTTTAGTCATGTGTTCATTGATGGATGGATATAAGTGATGTAGTGAGGATTATGTTATTAGTAGCTACAAGATTATTTGGTTGTTAAAATATGTTGCCTTTATTATAAGGCACATGACTGAACTAAGATACAATACTACTAGTATTGGTATAAATAGAGGTCTGGCAATTCTAGAAGTGGTTTGTGGTGAGAATCTATGACTATGTGTATTGCTAATGATCTTCTAATTGAGTTGGGTGTGTTAGATGGTTGCAGCTTGTCATAGGTTATGATAGTGATTATCCAGTACTAAGCCATAGTGATGTTCTGTTAGTACTGTCTAGGTTGTGATGATCGATGGCCTGGCCAATGAGCCATCATGTTCTTCTATGGGGTTTTTGATTGTGCTAAAGGTTCAGGTGTTGCTAGCTTGATAGAATTAGCTAATTACTTGTAAACCATTATCTCTAGTTTGTTTTTAATCTATTTAGGACTGTATGTTCTAATAGATATAGAGGAATATACCTTGGGTATGTAGTACTTTCTTTTAGTAACATGATCATTTTTTTACTCCTTACATTGCTATGGGTAATGGATTTTCTTCTTCTTACTTTTTGTCCTATAGTTATGTATATGCTTTGTGACCCCATGATATTCAACCAATTAGATGCTAGGGAAATGATTGTCTATCTTCTACTAGCTTCCTAGCTGTTTTATAGGCTCTTATATAATCAAATACTAGTGTTCTTGATGTTGACTTAATACAAATGGGCTCCCCTTGTTTCAAAGTTGGAGCTCAATCTATGCTCTAACTTAACTCACTGGAGCTACATGGTTTGGTTTTAACCTTTAGTACTCATTTTTTATACTTGTCATATTACATATCTCACTATTCTTAGGGCTTAGAAGGAGTAGATCAATCTCTAATGTAAGCTAGCTGAGTGTTTCCTTCCTAGGGTGTATCTAATCGAATGTGTAGGTGATTTGTTGCAATTCATATAGAAGATACACTCTTTTTATTTATAGTAGAGGTTTATATCATTTGCAGGTGTTCCCTAATTTCTCTTTAACATGCTAAAATATCTAAATGTAATTTCTGATTCATATCTTTGCACTCTTGCCTGATAACAAAGTATTTTATTTTGGTATATCTATTGTAGACTGATTATAGCTATGTTGGCTGAGCTATATTTTATTTCAGGACATGTTCCTCTAAGTTTCTAGTGATCATGTGTTCACCAGATCCTTCTAGTGCAACTCTAGATCAAATATATAATTTCTTAGATGGTTTGGTAGTGTTTTTAGTAATCTATAATTGATTGACTTGCTCCTGGACAATCTGGTTGCTATCTAGCAACACTACCAATATCCTTCATCTCCCTATCATAGCCTCTTTGTTAAAATTATTAAGAATAGATTTGCTATGCATTTGATCAACACAAGATCCTATTCTTCTACCTGTTGTTTTCAATGTTTTGGCAGCCCTAAATGGTATCTTGTACTGTTTTGCATGTTCTAATAGAAGTTTCTTGATGATCAGAAATAGATTTCCAGATATAAATATGTTATTTGGAAAATTTTATATGGGACTTGTAATTTATTTCTAAATAGATGGTTTGGTGTTCTAGATTAGGTAGATGCTTAATGTTTGTAGCTTTGCTTACTGATTTATAAGGTTGATTGATGATTTGCTCATGCATTTGCATGGTATTGAATAGATTGTGTTTGTGTGATGAACATATCTGATGCTATGCATAATGAACTTATAAAAATAGATGCTCGGCTGGATTTTCTTGTTCCTGGACAGATCTTTCCAGCAACAATATATATTGTTTTATCACACTCCTCTCATATCCTCTATTAAAAATGTTCAAAAATAGATATGTGATGCACTGGATCATCCTAGGATCTTGGTTGTTTGTACCTTGTTTATTCTTTAACTTGTGCCCTTGTAGCTTGTTCCATCTAGATTCTAAATCCCTTGCTTCTTGTGGATGACCTGCTCCTCCTAGCTGCTTGATTAGGTACTAAGATCTAGATATAGATGGAGATATTCTTGTTGTGCTAGCTTCTGTTCTAAGGCTGCTGCTAGCAGATTCTTATGGTATCTTCCCCCTTGTAAACCTCTTGATAGTTGTACTTTGGCTACAGCCTTAGTGCCTTCTCTTGATATCCTAATGTATTTTGGGAGGGTGACGGGCAAATGGTACGGCTGGTTGCTGCTGGTTTGATCTTATACTATAATGCTACTACTACTAAAGTGGTGACAACACATCACATGCATGTGATGAGGCTACTGCTTGCAGGTAGGCCTAAGATGGTGCTTGTCACCAAATGTCTCTTCTCCTCCTACTAGTGCAAGCCATAGCTGGGTTCTTGATCTTATCCTAGTAGTTCATTTTCCTTTCTTCTATAGTGGCCTGTTACAAGTGCATGGATACTAACCCGTGTCTTGATTGATTTTGCAGAGATCAATTGAACAAAGCCAGATCAAGATAGAAGGATTAGAGTTAGCTAGTACTTATTTCTTTTATTCTAGTCTAATCTTCTTTTACTTTTATACCTTGTAATCTCTAATGTTGTAAATTATTCTTTTGAGAATAACTACCTGTAATATTTAATATCTATTGTTGTATCTCTCATGTTTTGGTATTATTGAATATTACGGAAGTGTAGTATCTATTAGTTTTGGAATAATAATTCTAATGTTTGCTTTTTAAGTCAAATGTATTGTGGTGATCTACTTTTACTTCATATACCTTATTATAAATACAAATTCTACTTCAAGTTTATATTTGAATTATTATTGTTATTCATATTTGTATTGAATTCAAATTGTTTCCCCTAAAAGCAAGAAAATCAACAAAGATCATGTTGAAATCCAGAGCACTCTCCCGATGACCTAAACCTTAGTTATCAGAATAAGAGACCTCAATCACTCTATAGGTCTTCTTTTTTATTTAGCGCGAAAATTTCCCGGATTTTCTTATGCATGAATGCAATGGCACACACCTGAGCTGTATCTTGTTTCTAAGCTCCAATGTTGGGTTGTTACAGCCGCCTTCCAGCCTCGCCTCTTCGCCTACAAGAAGCCCCCAATGCATAAACCCTAAGTACCCGATCAATATTCCACGAAACCGTCTGTAGCCGCCGCCACCATCGTCCCTAGATCGGGGGATCTGAATCTCTTCCCGGCACCCTGCCGGAGGGGAGATCATCTCGGAGGCCTTCTTATTCATCATGCTAGCCTCCGGTATGAAGCGTGAGTAGTTCCACCTTGGACTATAGGTCCATGTAGTAGCTAGATGGTTGTATCTCCTCCTTTGTGCTTTCATATCTAGATCTTGTGAGCTCCGTTCATGATCAAGATCTCATCTATTTGTAATCATGCATGTTGCGTTTGCGGGGATCCGATGGATATTGAGATTACTATGTCAGATTGATTAATGGTTTTGTCTTATTGATTCTATCATCTCTGTGTTGTTTGTGATCTTGCATGCTCTCCGTTGTTAGTAGCTATCTTGGCCAAGTAGTTGCTAGTGACTCCAAGAGGGGGTATTTATGCTCGATAGTGGGTTCATGCCTCTATTTAATCAAGGGAAGTGACTGAAATCTCTAAGTTTGTAGATGTGTTGTTGCCACTAGGGAGAAAACAACAGTCTCTTGTTCATGGAACAAGTGGATTGTTTACCTTACACACTTTGCTTAAAGCAGTTGTCTGTTGCTTGCAACTTAATACTGGAGGGGGTTCGGATGATAACCCAAAGGTGGACTTCTAGTCATAGATGGAGTTGGATGGCGGTCTATGTATCTTGTTGTATTGCCTAATCGAATCTCATATGATTTTTATGTCTAGTATTGCATTGTTATGCCTTGCTCAGTCCTGTCAATTGCCCTGCTGTAATTTGTTTACCCAACATGCCATGTTTGTTTATCTAAGGAGAACACCTCTAGTGAACTACGGACCCCGGTCCAATCTTTACCATTGATACATCTTCCACTGTTACTATTTACTTTTTGCAGACAACTTTCACCTTCCACACCATACAGTTAATCCTTTGTTACAACAACCGGTGAGATTGACAACCTCACTGTTCGTTGGGGCAAAGTCTTGAGTTTGTGTTGTGCAGGTTTCCAAGTTGCTTGCAACACCTTTGAGACGTTTCCTTTCTCCTACTGGTTCGATAACCTTGGTTTCTTACCGAGGAAAGACTTGCTGCTGTGCTGCATCACATCTTTCTCTTGGGGTTTTGTTGGAGATATGCCCAAGAGGCAATAATAAAGTGGTTATTATCATATCTTCATACTTATGATAAATGTTTACATACCATGCTATAATTGTATTAACCGGAAACATTAATACTTGTGTGATTTGTAAACATAAAAGAGTCCCTAGTAAAGCCTCTTGTTAAACTAGCTTGTTGGTTAATATATGATCATGGTTTCCTGATCATGAACATAGAGATGTTATTAACAACAGGGTCATATCATTAGGAGAATGATGTGATGGACATACTCCTATAGTAAGCGTAGCATAAAGATCAAGTCATTTAATATAGTTCATTTGCTATAAGCTTTCTGATACATAGTAACCTAATTCCTTCGACCATGAGATCATGTTAATCACCATCACCGAAAGGATGCTTTGATGACATCAAACACCACACCGTAACTGGGTGGCTATAAAGGTGGCATTGAGTGTTTGGAAAGTATGGGTTGAGGCACATGGATCAAGAGTGGGATTTGTCCATCCATATGACGGATAGATATACTCTGGGCCCTCTCGGTGGAATGTCATCCAATTAGCTTGCAAGCATGTGACTGGCTCACAAGGGATCACATATCACGGGAACGAGAAAAGAGTACTTATCGGTAACGAGGTTGAACTAGGTATGCAGAGATACCGACGATCAAAACCTCGGATAAGTAAACTATCGTGAGACAAAGGGAAATTGGTATCGTATGTAAGTGGTTCATTCGATCGCAAAGTAATCGTAGAAATATGTGGGAGCCATATGAATTTCCAGATTCCTCTATTGGTTATTGTTCGGAGAAGTGTCTCGATCATGTCCGCATAATTCACGAACCGTAGGGATACACACTTAAGGATTCGATGTTGTTGAGTAGTTATGGAATGATGAGTAAGAGACCGAATGTTGTTCGGAGTCTCGGATGGGATCCGGGATATCACGAGGAGATCCGGAATGGTCCGGAGAATAAGATTCATATAAGGAAAGTCTCATTTCGGAGTTGGGGAATGATTCCGGTGTTTTCATCGGGAATGTTCTAGAAGGTTCCGGAATGTCCGGCACTCCGGAGGGGAAGGGGTACATGAATGTGTCATTGCATGTTGGAATGATTGCATCATGTACTAAGTGTCATCGCTGTTCCAAATAAAGGATTAATTCAAATCCTAGTTTGAAAAGTCAAATAGCTAGTTTGAAAAGTCAAACGGCTAAAATTGGAAAGAGGAAAAGAGGAGGAAGGGGAAACCGAGTTGGGGAGGAGTTCCCTCCTCCAACCGGCGGCCCACCTCCAAGCCGAGTTGGGGAGGGACTCCTCTCCCTCCCCTTGGCGCGGCCGGCCCCTCCACCTATATAAGGAGGGGCAGGGCTCCCTCCTCTAAACACACAAGTACCTCTCCTCAAACCCTAGCAGCTGCTGCCCACCATAGCCGCCGCCGCCCCCTAGGGTTTTTGCCCTAGCCGCCGACTTGGGGTGCCCCAAACCCTAGCCGCCGGCTCTGGCACCTCCTCCTTGGTGTGTCTAAAACCTAGATCGCCGAGGAGCTCTCTCATACTCCACCATACTCGCTCCGGCTTAAGGCGAAGCCCTGCGAGATCTCCCCTCTACTTCCGGTACCACGCCGTTGTGCTGCCGGAATCGCGAGGAGAGTGCTACAACCTCCGCTGCCTGCTGGAACAAGGGAGAGGAAGGTCTTCGTCGAGTACCGAATGTGTGACCGACTGCGGAAGCGCTGCCGGAACGCAGCGCCGGAAGGATCGTCTACGCGATCTTGAGATCGGCAAGTGTACGACTACATCACCCACGAGAATCTGCTCTCGTTAACCGCTTTGGAATCTTCGAGGGTGAGTTCCTCTATCGACTCGTTGCTACAATCTAGTAGATAGATCTTGGCTTGTTTGTGTGCATGCGGTAGAAATTTTTTGTTTTCCATGCTACGAACCCCTACAGGTTTCTCGACAAAGCGCTCCCACGTTGATGCAGCGCCATAACTAACTTCATAAGGGAGATCAAGGAGAGCACCTAGGTAGCTAACCCCGTGCTACTCCCCCAAAAGGACACGGACATCCTACGGATGTGCGTAGACTTTACCGCTCTCAACAAGCACTACCCAAAGGACCACTTCCCTCTACCATGGATTGACCAAATCATAGAATCCACCGCGGGATGAGAATGTGTATCGCTCCTTGATGCCTGCTCAGGCTACAATCAAATTCGACTAAAGATCGAGGACCTAGAAAAAATGGCGTTCATTATGTTGTTCGGCGTATTTTGCTACAATACAATGCCTTTCGGGCTCAAACGCAGTGCAACTTATCAAAGATGCATGCCTGCCTGCCCGAAGAATTAAATTGGTCGAAACATCCAAGTCTATGTTGATGATATAGTGGTAAAGACCAAGGAGAGCCAAACATTGATCGACGATCTCTGCGAGACGTTCGACAACCTTGATCGCTATAGGATCAAGCTAAATCTAGAAAAGTGCGCCTTCGGCATTCCATCCAGTCAATTACTCGGATACTTCATCTCCTAGAGAGGCATCAAGGCCAACCTGAAGAAAATCAAGGCTATACTAGCCATGGAGAAGCCGAAGAACGTCAAAGGAGTCTAGTAACTAGTTGGGCGAATCGCAGCACTCAGCAGGTTCATCAGCCACATGGGAGAAAAGGCTCTCCCCTTCTACCAGGTGCTCCGTAAGTCAGATAAATTTGAGTGGATGGTCGAGGCCGATGAAACATTCGAAGACCTCAAGCGTCTGCTTTCCACATCTCCCGTACTGGTGACGCCAAGAGAGAGAGCCCATGCTGCTGTATATCACCACAACACACCAGGTGATCA
Source organism: Avena sativa (assembly GCA_916181665.1). Taxonomy (NCBI): domain Eukaryota; kingdom Viridiplantae; phylum Streptophyta; class Magnoliopsida; order Poales; family Poaceae; genus Avena; species Avena sativa. Next base: position 58,001,895 of record OV702283.1, on the reverse strand, counting down.
GCACGATACTTGTGGTTGAACGACCCAAGGAAGGGAAAACCCATGGGGTGCAGCATCCGGTGTACTACCTCAGCGAGGTGCTAACACCAACGAAGAAGAGGTGCCCTCACTATCAAAAGCTAGCCTACGGTGTATACATGACCGCGCGTCGACTGCGCCACTACTTACAGGAACACCAGATAGTGGTTGTCAATGATGCACCACTATCAAACATCCTCGACAACCCCGAGGCAACGGGGCGAGTGGCCCTCTGGGGCATTGAGCTGTCCCCACAGGACATCACCTACGAGCGACACACCGCCATCAAATCGCAGGTGCTCCTTGAATTATTTGTCCACTAGATGGAGATTCATCTCCCAGATACCTCGGACATGTCCCAGCTCTAGACAATGCACTTCGATGGATCCAAACGCGGGGAAGGAGCCGGAGTGAGAGTAATATTGACATCCCCTCAAGGGGACAAGATGAGATATGTGCTACGGATGAGATTCCGCACATCAAACAACGAGGCTGAGTATGAGGCGCTGATCCATGGCATGCAGATGGCTAAAGTCTATGGCGCCACTCGACTGGTCATCTACAGTGACTCCAACCTTGTTGTCCAGCAAACGATGAACCAATGCGACGCTGTCCGCAACAACATGATCGCTTACCACGACCTCTACAACACACTCGAAGGAGACTTTGAAGGCTACGAACTCCGGAACATCAACATAGAAAGCAATGAAGAGGCCAACAAGCTCGCCAACATTGCCTCCACCCGTGCTCTGGTACCACCAGTCGTGTTCCTCGAACAAATCTGCAAGTGCTCCATCAAGCGCAAAACTTCCAAGGGCACAACCAACGCCGCGGAACACCCGGGGGATGCGCCACCTGAGAAAAGGGAGGCACCCGCAGAACTAGATACTCACGTCGAACTAGTGAACCTCATGCAAGTCTTGGCAATTGAGGAAACATGGACACAACCATACGTCAAGTACCTGGTGAGCAAGCAATTGCCGGACGACCCGACGGATGCGCGGCACATCGCTTGCCATTCCAAGGCCTTCACCATCATCAACGGAGAGCTTTACAAGCGAAGCATCACAGGCGTCCTCCAGTGATGCGTCACCGACAGTGACGAAAGAGGTATACTCCTCGACATACATGAAGGAATATGCGAGCACCACGCTAGCAGCCGCGTCTTGGTCGCCAAAGCCTTACGGGATGGTTTCTACTAGACAACAACGATGCGTGATGCTAAGGACATAGTCAAAAAGTGCAACGCCTGTCAACGGTTCACGGATAAGCCGCACGCACCAGGCACAAAACATCGACCAATACCGCTGGCATGGCCCTTCGCACAGTGGGGACTTGACATGGTTGGAAACCTGCAAAATTCCTCGCTGGGAGGATACATATTTCTCCTGGTGGCAGTCGACAAGTTCACCAAGTGGATCAAGGCTACGCCCGTCGCCAACCAAACGGGTGCCACCGCCGTCAAGTTCTTCCAACCCATTGTCTACAGGTTCAGGGTGCCGCATAGCATCATCACCGACAACGGCACGAACTTTACCTCGAAGGAGTTCCAAGACTTCCACAAAGGCCTCGACATCAACATCACATACGCCTCAGTCATGCACCCACAGACCAATGGGCAAGTCAAAAAGGCTAATGGCCTCGTCTGTAACGGGATCAAGAAACGACGCTTGCGCCCTATCGAACGAGTGGCGGGAACCTGGGCAGACGAACTACCCTCTGTCCTTTGGAGCCTACGCACAATGCCAAACAGCGCCATCGGCTATACGCCCTTCTTCATGGTGCACGGGGTCGAAGCAATGCTACCTGCCGAGGTGCGCTACAAGGCTCCATGGGTTATCGCTTACAACGAGGCCGAATCAACGGGCGCACTGGAAGACACCATTGACCTGCTGGACGAGGCACGCGACATCGCAGCCGCCCGTTCAATAGTGTACTAGCAAAAGCCAGCAACGACTCTTATCTTTCGACTCAAGGCAAAAGTACTTACTCAAGTCTGTGACTTGACCAGATAATCAGGGGCTACTCCTATTAGGAGCACTGGTCGCGCACCTGAAGAGTTGGTAAGGTCCCTGAGGCAATCGAAGAACTTTTGAAAATACTTTTTTTCTAGCATCATTTTTCACGCTTCGAGTCCTCCTTTGAGTCTATGACTCAACTACGAACTCGGGGGCCTACTCCCATAGGGAGCATTGTGCGTGCATCTAAAAAAGCATCGACATTGATGGCAATCCCAAAATCATCCGAAGAACTTCCGAATCACTGTGTCATACGACTAGTGACTATAAATGTCCGCTTGAGTCTACGACTCGAACAAACACTCGGGGGCTACTCTCATAGGAAGCGCCGGTCGCACATCCTATGAATCAATTGGATGTGATCCTTCGGATCCTTTACAACTATGATAAACATAACCTACAAAACAATTGGCAACTTCGCCCAAAATAACGCTAAAAGAGATAATGTCTCCTTAGTAACCCGAAGCGCCTCCGCGGCGATAAACTTTCGGATGTTGTGTCTACGACGCAAAGATAATACCTACATATATAGTCTGATGGCCTGGTAATGCATCCGACATTGGTATGCCCTATGGGTGTCTGATGATATCCTACCCAGTCCAGCCCAGCGAAAGCCCACAAGATGATGTACCTATGGTGGTGAAGCCCAGGAGGATTTCGGGTGGCCCAAGCCCAATAAGAGTGTGATTCCTTGAAGGCTACAGTTAAACTATAGATAGAAATTCAAAGGGAAAACCCTAAACTTGTAATCGACTCGACCTATCGCAGGACCTGGCTGTGAGATCCAAGCACATGACTTAATATGATTGATAGGATACTCATACCAACAAGTTGCAACTTTTTTCCGAAAGCTCATTCGAAAAAAACTCTAAGGTTAAGCATGCTTGGCCTAGAGCAATTCTAGGATGGGTGACCGACCGGAAAGTGGATAACCGGGTGCGCATGAGTGAGGACGAAGTACGCAAAAAAGTCTAGTGTTGATCTATGAGGCCAGTATAGATATCCTATTAAGCTATCAGGAGTGACACCCCTGGGGCCCAGTGGACAGGGTGTTACAAGTGGTATCAGAGCCGATCCTCACAGTTAAACGAGTGTGTGTGGGTCAATGGTGGGACATGTGGAGCATGGCGCGTGTGGCCCAGAGTAGACACGGCATGGCACATGTGCCGGCACTGGACGCACAGACGCGTGCCAAGAGGAAACGTTCCTGGGGTCTGCTTGATTGATGAGGGCATCGATCTTCTAAAGGGTGGATGTATATGAGATCCAAGCACATGACTTAATAGGATTGATAGGATACTCATACCAACAAGTTGCAACTTCTTTTCTGGAAGCTCATTCGAAAAGAACTCTAAGGTTAAGCATGCTTGGCCTAGAGCAATTTTAGGATGGGTGGCCGACCGAGAAGTGGGTAACCGGGTGCGCATGAGTAAGGACAAAGTGCGCAGAAAAGACTAGTGTTGGTCTGTGGGGCCAGTCTAGATATCCTATTAAGCTACCATGAGTGACACTCCCAGGGCCCAGTGGACGGGGTGTTACACTGGCCTATCTATATAAAGGTCAGGAGGACACGGCGAGGAGGACTCACCTCATAACCTAGCACACACCTCGCCAGATCCAATCTGTGCACCCCTGTAACCTTTGGCTTCGCCATTAATCGAGAGCAAACAACCAGGAGTAGGGTTCCTCCGGGGGCCTGAACCTGGGTAAACACCGTGTCCCGCTTTGCTTGTTTGTTAGCCGTTCCGCGATCTCCAACGTCTCCTCCTTCTCCAAAAACCAAGCCCATAACAATGAGCATTGACGAGTTGAACCCTCATTAGTTTCCTTGGGGCGCTGCTTCTATGGAAGAGACGACGTCGTGTCGGAATAATTTGCCTCTGCTTTTCCTCCATCTCGGCATCACTCTAACCGGTGGCATCGAAGGGTAGGTGGCCAGGTCATATCACCGATCTCTTGAACCGGTGAGATTCATTTCTAGTGGTCGCTAGTCGGCACTCCTCTTATTCGACTGCATCAGATGGAGTTGACGAATTAGGATTTGGTGACCACGGGGAAGATTCCCGACCAACGTGCCGCAAAGTTTCGGTCTTGCCGCTTGCGGCCGTCTGATTCATCGGCTCGAAAAACATCATTGTATGCGAAGGTGCTCTTTCAAATCTCGGTATGGCGGTTGTTCGCCTCTTTTTTCGGCGTTGCCATGGTGACGGCGGAGGACGATGGTGGATGACGCCCCGGGGAGGCACAAGGTTATTCAATGGTGGAATTGTAATTTTTTCATCTTGCGGAGTACTTGTTGTGTGACACAAATATATCTCATGTGGTGACCATATGTGTAATCTTTGTAAACAGATTGTCTAAATAAATACTTCATCTGTTTCAAAATATAACATGGTTTAGTTTTTGTGAAATGAATGTATCTAAACATCTTTTAGTGTTTAGAGTATATGGTTACTTCATCTAGTCGTGCGATTACAAAAAATAGCCCTTGCATAGTTTATCTTGAGTTTCTATTTTAAATTTAGTTTTTGATTAAGCATTTGGTTTGAGTGGTTGGCTGTCTTACTGATAGAAAAGGAATTTTGATGGAGTAGGTTCCTAAGCAAAGAAGCGGCATATCAAGTCGCTCTATGCATCGTTACCAGAAGTGCCAACAACTCAATGTTAAGAAAATAAAAACTATTGCCTTTGGTATTGTTTATTATTTTTGAGCTATGCGTTTGTCTGAGTGCTGAGATGCCTTTTAGGGATTTTTTTTTTACATGGAGCAGTTTAATAAGCAAAGAAAATGGCTTTAATAGACGGCCGCTCAACAATTTCTTTGGTGGATCCGGCTTTTGCGTGAGCTCGTCATAGCCATGAGTCATCTTCTTATCCATCCAAATCGAATGCGATATCCGAGATAAGAAAATAACAAGTTCAAAGTGTGGAAACCTAGAACACCATCCATCCACGGGCTCCAATCAGCGGCACAAAAACAAGGTAATGGCCCAAAAGTAATGGGGACGGAAGCTAGCTGTGTCACCCGGAACACACGTTTGTCTCGTTCTTTGAAGTAACCGAGCAAAGCCATGTGACTACGCGAGAATCACTTCCCATCCCATCTACGACCTGTCGCCGGTGCAAGCTACTCTCCACATTTCATAATATAAAATGTTTTTAAAGCTAAAATATCTTATATTATAAAATGGAGGGAGTAGTTATTACATACTCCATCCATTTTAAAATATATAATATTTTTTTTCTAAAACACAACATACGTACCAAACATGTTTAGATACATATGTTTTAAAGGACTAAAATATTATATATTTTTGGAACCGAAGGAGTATAAATATATGTCGTGCAAACTATATGTAATATCCCCACATCTATGTTTGGACACAATCACTAACCCGTGCAAGAGATTAGAATAGGGTTACTATATATATGTATATATTTATGTAAGCAAGAGATTGTAATTCTAAATGGACTATAGTTTCTTTCAACTCGTAACATATCCTTGCGCTAAAATGTATGTATATTTACTTTGCATGTGTTCCGACATTCATCCTATGTTTGGATCTTTACGTGTACCTGTGGTTGGATGGTTAGATGACAATGGTATCCCTAGCCCACCAGGGATCACTGCACTGATATCTTGTAAAAGACAAAACATTCTTTTAGTGGGATGTGACATTTTCGTCAACAGCTGGACACTTGTGACGACTTCGTCAATTTCAAGATCCGTTGACACAATCTCTTGAAGATGCTCATAGAGGTAGATGTACGTGTGTGTGTGTTCAGAGGGGGCAACGCCAGGGTATGCAGTTGTATTCAGCTGAATACCAAAGATTGAGTGAAACTTGTCCGGCTATCATCCTTAATACTATATTTATTCATGTTTTAAGATGGTTATTATCCATTCAATTGATATATCAGCTTTTAGAGGCATTTTAAGAACTTACACGTAATTTTGTTTATCCATATACTACTAGAAACAGATTGCGTACACACGCCACACGGCATTTGTATTATGGACAATAGAGAGCTTTTCTATAGAAACAATATTCTTCGCACAAACTCCATAACAAACCTTTGCTCGGAGACTGATGTGCACACACGGCACGGCAGAGCTGAGAGTTAGCTCTATCCTCTTCCTAGGAGCAAAACCAAACCAAAAACTCCAAGTAACCTTGGCGGCTTGGCGCCAAACCTAAACAAACCCGTTTTGGCCTTCTCGCGAGGAAAGCGTATAAACCATCACCATCACTCCGCGTGCTTCGTCCAGCCCAACGCCAATGACCGTGGGCCCCTCGTGGTCCAACTGGCTGGGCAACTTGGCATCGCGGCATATTCCCGAATAGCCAACTCGCACCGCGGTCTCGGAGCGCCCCCTCCCCGATCCCGTTACGGAAACCCACCAATCCGGCCACGACACGCGTCCCTTTACGGTTACCGGAGCCCCGCATCCCACGCGCCGATGCTATAATAGGAGCCCCATCGCCGCCCAGCCGCAGGGGATCGCCGAGCTCTCGCCGCCGCGTCCAGCCGTTCCCCCTCACCCTCTGCAAAGGTTCGTCGTCTCGGTCGCCGTTCTCTCACGCCCTCCTCTCATCCCTCTCCTGCTCCGTCCCTCCCCTTCCCCTCCCCTCCCCGCAGAAGGTAGTTCTGCGCTCCCCGAGGCGTCCGTCCGGTTCGTGCACGCTTCTGTTACGCGTTTTTATTCGATTATTATCCCGGGGCGTACAGTTGTCGTCTTGGATTGCTCGTCGGGCTGGTGCGCGTTCCCAGTCTTGCGCCGTCCAGTTGCGCTGTTGCTTCGGCGCGGGATTCGTGGGTCCGTTAGATCTGTGCATGATTCGATTCTTTGGATCTGTTGCCCTCAGGAGAGGGAGGGGGGTCGATTCGAGATTCACCTAGAGGCGTCAGTTCCCATCGTATGTCTTTCTGTGACTGTAATTTGGGTCGCGAAAGTTCGAAATTTTGGTTCGGTAGGGTTAATTTTGGGTGAACGCAGCCAGAGGGTTCGTGGATACGCGTTGCTTGTCCGTAAATTTGTGAGCTCTGCAATTTGTGTGCTTCCCCGTTCCTATTTTATTTTAATTTTGACATGCATCCGCATTCTTATCTTCTCACTTAGGAATGCGGTTGCTGCACGTTAATTTGAGATAGAGACGTTTCCTAATTGATTTCTTCTTGTGGCAATTTTGGGGCTAAAATTTGGAATGCCGTTGCTCATCTCAATGCAAAACCGATGTTCCTCTCATTAGAGTAGCAAAGTTACTTTTAGGAAAGCGCTTTATTGTCTTTGTAGATCCACTCTCTGATAAAGTAACATGGTAACCCGCCGATTGAATAATACTCCAATTATCAGTATTATTATCCTTTGTTAGGTTCATTATGCTCTTCCGTCCAAATTAAGAAGCAATACTTAGTTATCAGTACTTGTGTAATTCTGTGTAATCTTGCAATTCCAGTGAAAACGCTAGCACATATGATTGGGTATGATTGTTGTTCCTTCCCATGTGATCTACTAGCATATGACGCCCTAGTATGACGCCCCTCTTTACTAGCTTTTGGTTTTTATTCATCTTAAGCTTCTATTTTGTGGAATTGTCAAATTAACTATTTTCTCTTTGCCTGCAGCCCATAGACAAGTTGATCTCATGTATTCAGGAAGAACAGTGGCATCCAGAGTTTCCTGTTCATCGGGAAACAACGGAACCTTCCCACCCTGCCTTTGCCCCGGATTCCTGGGATTCCCCGTTGTTTCCGTGAACTTCCACTTGTTTAAGGCCATTGTTCGCAGCCCTGCATCTTCTGTTGTCTTGGGTATTTGTGGACGGAGCCTCCCTTAGATAGAGCTTCCCCACAAGGTGTTTGTTATAGTTTGAGAATCATTAGGGGCAGCTACCCTTAGTTGGAACTGTCACATCAAGACTCAGATCGCTGAATCTTGTGAGTCTTTAAAAGATGGTTTCCTCTGAGATACCTTCTGTTACAACAACCCATACACATGGGCCCAAGCTCTTTAGAGGGATGATACTTCTGCCAAAAGGGCCTCCAGATGTCATCCTTCCTGAAAGTGTTGAGTTCGATTTCAATGATGTTTTTGGTCCTGCGGCGGTCCATACCCCCACAGAAGCAAGCATTGTCACTCCCGATAGCCCTGCACCTTTCGCTGAGTCTGGTGAGGAGGTTTACAATGACCCTGTAGTCATTACCAAGCGATCACATTCTCTTGTTGGCCCAACTTTACTTGTTAGCCAGTCCTTGCCACTTAGTAAGCTTACTCTACATGAGTCCGAGAGCTCATCAGATCTCTTGGAATGTCTTTCTAAAGAAAAACAAAGTAACCAGGAGGCTCTCAGTGATGAAGAGCTCAGCAATACAAAGGAGAATGAGGCTGTTGGACTAGACAACTTTGAAGTCTTGAAGCTTGTTGGCCAAGGGGCATTTGGCAAAGTCTATCAGGTAAGAATGAAAGGTACTTCAGAAATATATGCAATGAAAGTCATGAGGAAGGACAAGATTTTGGAGAAGAACCATGCTGAGTACATGAAAGCAGAGAGAGACATACTGACAAAAGTTGATCATCCTTTTGTTGTGCAGCTGAGGTACTCCTTCCAGGTGCGTTGTTACTGCTTCTGTGTGTGCACATTGTTGTCAAGTATGGATATATTATCTCTAGTGTTGTGCTCTTCCAATACTAAAATCAACACTTAATTCGCAGACAAAGTACCGGCTTTACCTTGTCTTGGACTTTGTAAATGGTGGCCATCTCTTCTTCCAGCTTTACCAACAGGGTTTGTTTAGGTAATTGGATTTTGTAATTTGTCTTGCACCTATCCAGAATTCCAGATGTATCAGCCTTTGATTAAGCTACTATTTTTTTTTGGTAGGGAGGAGCTTGCGCGCATATATACTGCTGAAATTGTATCTGCTGTAGCCCACCTTCATGCCAATGGGATTATGCATAGAGATCTGAAGCCTGAGAACATCTTACTGGATGCTCGTGGCCATGTAAGGATCCTTTAATCTATTTTCATGTATCACCTTTTCTGTCTTCATCCCCCAGTGAGGAAAGTTGTTGATGTACTTCCTTTTCAGGCTATGCTGACCGATTTTGGCCTGGCAAAGGAGTTCGATGAGAACACTAGATCAAATTCAATGTGCGGCACCGTGGAGTATATGGCCCCAGAAATTGTTCAGGGCCGTGGTCATGATAAGGCTGCAGACTGGTGGAGTGTGGGGATCCTTCTTTTCGAAATGCTTACGGGCAAGGTAAGTTATTTTGAAGGGGGTTTCTTCTGACTAGGAATATCTACGAGATTATCTTCTTGATATACCTGTTTGCACACTTATTATTTTCCTATATTTGCAGCCTCCATTTTTTGGTGGTAACAGGGACAAAATTCAGCAGAAGATAGTGAAGGAGAAGATGAAGCTTCCGTCGTATTTGTCTAGTGAAGTTCATTCTCTGCTTAAAGGGGTAAGTTGGCCATGTTCACCTTGCGCTCATGTATTTTGTGCAACCTGCCCTATGTTTTTTTTTTCAAAGCCAACCTGTTTCAAAATTTGGCAAGATAAGTTATGTCAGTCCTTGGATAAAATCAGACACTCTATGCTTGCTCTGAAGCCTGAGCCCTTGATGTTTCTTCTCTGCTGTGACTGATGCCCTTTTAGTTGGATTGAAATCTGGATGCCTTGTTGGTTGGTAATTTGACCCTGGCATGCTTTCTTTTGAAAGCTACTATATCTTACTATTTCAGCACTGTCTTTTTCCCCCAGTTAGTGCACAGAGAATCCTGAGCCCTAGATGTCTCGTCTTGACTGTTGCCTTGTTAGATTGAAATCTGGATGCCTGTGCTAATTTGATGCTGTCTTTCTTCCAGTCCTGTCTAAATAAAACCAGAAATATGCTTGTAGTGAAGCCTGAGCCCTAGATGTCTCTTCTCGGATATGGTTGCTGCCTTATTAGTTGGATTGGAATCTGGATGCCTTCTTCTTGCTAATTTAACCCTGACATGCTTTCTTTTGAATGGTTAATCTTATGATCTCGGCACCTTTTTTTCCCAGCTACTGCACAAAGAAGCTGGCAAGCGACTGGGAAGCGGTCTGGGCGGCAGCGATGAAATAAAGAACCACAAGTGGTTCAAAGCAGTAAACTGGAAGAGACTCGAGGCTCGACAGATCCAGCCAAGCTTCTGCCCGAATGTTGCCGGGCAGACCTGCATTGCAAACTTTGACGAGTGCTGGACGAGTATGCCGGTGCTGGACTCTCCAGTAGCCAGTCCCGTCGCTGCAGATAGCAACTTTGTGGGATTCAGTTACGTGCGTCCGGCGCCGTTCTTTCAGAAGCCGAGTCCTCTAGGCTGAAGGCCTGCTTTTAATATGTAGTTCTGATATTGTGAAAACCGGTGTCTTTTCTTTGCTCAAGACAGTAAGATATTATGCTGTGCGTGTTTGAGAGGCTTATATTTGTCAATTGGCCCAGAGGGCAGTTAGGACTTGGCAGTAACAATGTATCCCCCTTGTTCGTCTCTACGGATCTGCATCTTAACTGTTTTTTCTTTATTGAAAAAGGGCTACAACAAGCAATCATGCTGACAAAAGTACATATATGTACTAGTACTTGAGGTGAAACTGGAGAACTAAAAACTGTCAAATTGTTTCATCTGCAGCAGTCTGATACTACCAACAAACCATGCAACAACTGCGCTCATTATAATAATTGATCGGCTTGCAATCCTGTTAGCTCGTCGTGAGCTGCAAACTCGAATAAGCCTGGCCGTGTTTGATTCTCCAGTTCAAGATACAAGACATGGCGCGGCTGCAACACCCAGCGTTTGCAGCCGCTGTCTGTCGATCCGTTGCTATGCTACTACCAGTGTTGACGCAAGGAGGAACAAGTAAAACGCTGATACACTAGTAGTACATAAGTAGAACTTAACAAGATTGAAGCATCGCAACCACCAAGACCTGTCCCAATAGTATTCTCACCATGTTGATCATCCGATTCAGAATTCGCACAGACAATTCATAAACTCGAGGCTCAAAATCCGAGCTCTTTTGACCCACGGGACAACCAACGCGACGTTCCCGTCCCCGTGTGACACACGCACGCGCAGCACGCACATACATTTTTCTTCATCACCTGCCGCGCTGGAGCGACTTCTCGACGGAGTCCATCTCCTCGAGGATGCGCACGCGGCGCTTGTTGGGGATGGGCGCGGTTGGGCCGAAGCTGATGTAGTGCCCCGACACGGCGTTGAGCGCCGAGTACATGTCCCGGAACGACTGCCTCCCCAACAGGCCCTTCTCGCGCCGGTACTTGGCCACCCACGAGTTGGACATCTCCCGCAGCTCCGTCACCGCGTCCGCCACCTTGGGGTCCGTCTTCTCCATGCTGATCGTCGAACGCACCTTCCCGATCACCTCCTTGGTCTCGCTCACGTACTCGTCGTCCGCCGCCGCGCGCGCCGCGCCCACGCACGGCGACAGCGCCAGCAGCAGCGCCGCGCCGGCCAGGACGTCGCGCCTGCTGCTGCTGCTCGCGGCCGCCGATGCTGCGGATGCTGCCGTGGCGTGGAGCGCCGTGCTGGGGCGAGGCGCGGGCAGCGGCTTCGCGACGGCCGCCGCCGAGGGGGCGGCGAGCATGGCGGGGACGGGAGACGACGCTGCCCTCATCTCTGCTTTCTGGTTTTCAGCTCGCTCGGCGTGCGGTGCTGGGAGAGGGGAAGGGGGTCAGGTGGGATGGCGCGAGCCGTTTGATAGATGATTGTACAAGTCCAGGAGGACAGGGAAGAGGCGACACGTCGGCTTATCCTCTTATCATGACTTGTTTTCTTGTAAGGCTGTCTTTGGGTTCCCAGGATTTCATCCTTGTCGTGCGTGGTATCGGGCAACATCACGTCTTTGGCCATTCTAACTCTCAAATGGCGACGACCCTATGTTCTCATAGGGTTTTGGGCTGATTCGGAGTTGTGTGGTACCACGAGACACACACAAACAGATAGACAGTTGCAGTTCATACGAACACGGACGCACCTACACAAGACAAGGCCAAGGAGTATTGTGACAATAGGCCGCAAACTTGAATCTTCTCAGATAAATCGAAATTCACATCAGCATTCAGTGTACAGGAACAACGTGATGCGTGAAGCGATGTAGGCACTGTAACCGGCAGTTCGTTGGGCAGGCCCGCTCGGAACGGAAACGGGCCGTTCGGAATCCCGCATTCGAGGTTGGGCAACGCCAACGCGAACTTTATAGCAGCCCACAGCCAGGCTCAACGACAACGCTTGAATTGGTGTTTTTAGCGAGCCACCCTCGTCATGCGCCCATCAGATACAAAAGCGGCGCTCGTCCGTCGATGGGACGGACGAGAGATTTCCGCTTCAATGGAAAAGGGGCGGGAGACATTCTCTCACCTTGTGCTAAAACACTCCCACCCCGCTCACCGCTGAAACCAGATTCACCATTCCTCCTCCTCCTTCCAAGGTCATATCCGGCCATCGGCGATGGCAGCGGCGACCTTCCCATGAAGAGTATTGCCTCCTGTTTGTGGAGCCGTTCCCGCGGTCGCCATGACGAGCTGGGATGACGGTGACAACTCGAGTCAATTGTATCTATAGGTAAGGTCAATTTCCCCAGTTCCTCCTTTCAGTTAGATTTTGCTAGCAATTTGAGAATTTTTCGATTTGGCATTAGATAAACTCGATTTCATCTGTTAGGACCTAACGGACATGGACTATGCTCCTGAATCCATCAAAGATCGCACCTTCTGTGGCAATGCAGTGGACTATCTGAAGAGATATGGGTAGGCTAGACTAGCGTAAATCAAAATTTTCTACCACATAAACAAGAATTACTGTTGTCATAAATCACGGGATTACCACTAGACGCACAGTTGCGGAACTTGATGAAGTGCGTCGAGGCAGTGCAGACGATCTACGTCTCCTCCTCGTTCTCGTCCCACGAGCAACTCCCCTTGCGCGGCTCGTCCAAGCGCTACAGATGCAGCGCCTCCGAGGTATCCACACGTACAGGGTGGAAGCGTCAGACGCCGGACTGCTAGGTCCGCGTGTGCAACACAGGCGTGAGGAGTGGCGGCTGGGTGGAATGGCTCAAACCTGGTCAGCTCGCCCCACCCTCTCTTATATAGACGTCCCTAGTGGGCTTCTACATTAGCAGCCCATTAGTAGCCTAAGCCTGGTCTAATTCAGATCTAATCCTCATTAGGCTTCCAGACCCTTAATTGTGTGACCCTATAGGTTCATATACGTATAGACATGACACGAATACACTTATTCTGTCAATAGTTGGTAGCGACCTCTAGCAAGACGTGCCAACTCCTAAAAACATACAGAGATCATATCGGACGAAACATCACAAGGTTTAGTACATGTCTTTCCCTTTGCCTCACGATATTTGGTCTAGCTCCAAGCTGACCTCCCTTTCTCGATACTGTGATTTAGATTCCCTTTACTAGGTTAACTCTTAACCATATGTAGCACAACCATGCATTTCTGGATTCGATCACTCGACGGGCTCAGAGATATCTCTCTCAAATAGAGAGGGGCAAATCCCATCTTGATTGACCATGCCTTGCAGCATGCTTCAGGACAAACCCGAAAGCTACCTTTATAACTACCTAGTTACGGAGTAGCGTCTGATATCCCCAAAGTATGTCGATCCACATCTCAAGTACATGCGACAATCTCAGGTCTAAGGACAAAACGTACATGATGTGTAGAGAGAGAGAGAGCTGCAACTAATTGCCAGTCTCAAGTTGGGTCAGTCCAACCCCATGTTCATAACATGTGTCCACATCATTGGTTTGACATCTCCATGTCTATGACTTGGGAAATGTAGTCATCAACCAATCGATGTGCTAGTCTAATATTCACATGTGTCCTCATATGAACTTCGACTAGGAACAACTATTAAATAACCATACAAGTAAAGAGTTTTACAAAAAATTCACATAATTTCCAATCAATACAAGTTGCCTGATATGGATATTTAAGGAATAATACAATAACTCATGGATACATAAGAAATATAATCATCTCTATGATTGCCTCTAGGACATATTTCCTTCAGTCTTCCACTTACACTAGAGTCAATCTAGATTATCTAATACCTATTGCTCTTGCGTGCGCCTCATGCGCAGGCTGTGGGAGTGGATTTGTAAAAGGATCAGCAATATTTGAGTCCGTATGTATTTTGCATATCATGACACTACCATCCTCAACGAACTCTCGAATCTGATGGTAACGCATGCGAATATGTTTGTCCTTCTGGTGCTGTCTAGGTTCCTTGGCTTGTACAATGGCACCATTGTTGTCACAATAAACGTTCATGGGATTGGACATGCCCTGAACCACACCAAGAGCGATCAGGAAATTCCTAATCCAAACAGCTTCCTTTGCAGCCTCCGAGGCGGCAATATATTCAGCTTCCGTTGAAGAGGAGGCCACCGTATCTTGCTTGGAACTTTCCAACTCATAACACCACCATTCATGACAAACACATAACCATATTGCGATCTGGAGTCATCTGAGTCGTTAAGGTAACTCGCATCTGTGTAACCCCTTACACTGAGTTCATCCTCACCTCCATAAACTAGGAACACATCCTTAGTCCTTCTCAAGTACTTAAGGATATTCTTTATCGCTGTCCAGTGAACTTCACCTGGATTAGCCTGGTATCTGCTCGTAACACTTAGAGCATAGGAAACATCTGGGCGAGTACATATCATTGCATACATGATGGATCCAATAGCCGAAGCATATGGAATCCTGCTCATCCGCTCATGCTCATCAGTAGTCGAAGGACACTGAGTCTTGCTGAGTTTAATGCCGTGAGACATGGGCAAGAACCCCTTCTTAGCCTCTTCCATGCTGAACTGTTTCAACACTTTGTCAATGTATGTACTCTGTCTTAATCCAATTAGCGTCCTTGATCTATCTCTATAGATCTTGATGCCCAGAATATATGCCGCTTCTCCTAAGTCCTTCATTGAAAAACTATTTTTCAACGAGGTCTTAACAGACTCGAGCATAGGAATGTCATTTCCAATCAGTAATATGTCATCTACATATAAGATTAGAAATACCAGCGCTCTCCCACTTTCCTTCTTGTAAACACAAGGTTCTTGTTCGTTTTTGATGAAGCCAAACTCCTTTACAACTTCATCAAATCGAATGTTCCAACTCCGAGATGCTTGCTTCAGCCCATAAATGGACTTTAGAAGTTTGCATACCTTTCCAGCATTGTTTGGATCGACAAAACCTTTGGGCTGCATCATATACACGTCCTCAGTAAGGATTCCATTTAGGAAAGCTGTCTTGACATCCATCTGCCATATTTCATAGTCGAAATGTGCAGCAATGTCTAGAATGATCCGTATAGATTTAAGCATCGCTACGGGCGAGAAAGTCTCTTCGTAGTCAACTCCTTGAACTTGTCAAAAACCTTTTGCAACAAGTCGAGCTTTATGGATGTGAACATTTCCATCCATATCAATCTTCTTCTTATAGATCCATTTGCACTCGATGGCTTTAAAACCATCAGGCAGGTCAACCAAGTTCCAAACTTGATTGTCTCCCATGGACTCTATCTCGGATTTCATGGCGATCAGCCATTTCTCAGAGTCTGGGTCCACCATCGCTTCTGCATAGGTCGCAGGCTCATCATTGTCTAACAATAATAATTCCCGTGCTACGCGGAGCCTTGCCGACCTTCGTGGTTGTGGTGCTTATATTGCCACTGGTTCCTCAACTTGTTCTGCTACAATAGCATCACTCGTAGAAACATCCCCAATTGGCTCATCTTGAACTTCTTCAAGTCACACCGACCTTCCACTCGTTCCCTTTGTGAGAAACTCTTTCTCTAGGAAAACACCTCTACGAGCAACAAACACTTTGCTCTCTTCTCGGTTGTAGATGTAATACCCCAAGGTTTCCCTCGAATATCCCATGAAAAATGCACTTATCCGATTTGGGTGTTAGCTTGTCCGACTGAAGTCGCTTGACAAATGCATCACAACCCCAAATCTTTAGAAAAGACAAATTGGGATTCTTTCCAGTCCACATCTCATATGGTGTCTTAACTACGGATTTATATGGTACCCTGTTAAGTGTGAAAGCTGCCGTTTCTAGAGCGTATCCCCAAAATGATAATGGTAAATCTGACTGGCTCATCATTGATCAAACCATGTCCAACAAAGTTCGATTGCGCTGTTCGGAGACCCCGTTCCTTTGAGGCGTTGGGAGCGGCATGAGATGTGGAACAATTCCGCAACTCTTAAGATGATTGCTAAATTCGTGACTCAAATATTCACCTCCGCGATCAGATCGCAAGGCCTTTAATTTCTTGCCACGTTGATTCTCTACCTCACTCTGAAACTCCTTGAACCTTTCAAAAGTTTCAGACTTATGCTTCATCAAGTAGACATAACCATATCTACTGAAATCATCAGTGAAAGTAATGAAGTAGTGATATCCTCCTCTGGCTGTCGTGCTCATTGGTCCACATACATCGTATGTATGAGTTCCAACAAGTATGTCGCTCTCTCGGGTAAACCCGAAAAAGGCGACTTGGTCATCTTTCCAAGTAAACAAGCCTGAGATGTCTTGTATGATTGAAAATCAAACGAAGTTATAAGACCATCACCATGGAGCTTCTTCATGCGCTTTTCACTTATATGCCCCAAACGACAATGCCATAAATAGGTAGGAATCAAATCATTAGGCCGAAGCCTTTTAGCACTAACATTGTAAACAGATGCATCATCAAGATTTAAAATAAATAATCCATT
This sequence comes from Avena sativa, assembly GCA_916181665.1. Classification (NCBI taxonomy): domain Eukaryota; kingdom Viridiplantae; phylum Streptophyta; class Magnoliopsida; order Poales; family Poaceae; genus Avena; species Avena sativa. The sequence continues at coordinate 57,985,050 of OV702283.1, read as the reverse complement.
CACAATGGGAGCATTAGCCATAAACATATCATTCTTAGAGATTACACAACCATTGTTCATACTCGCAAATGAATATCCATCCCTCATCAAACATGAAGGTGATAAAATGTACTAGTAATGTAATAATAATTATTCAACTCCATAATAAATCCTGATGGAAGGTGAAGTTGCATGACGCCGACGAAAAATGCAGCAAACCTTGCTTTATTTCCGACACGAAAATCTACTTCGCCTTTCTGCACTTCTCTAGTCCTTATTAGCCCCTACATCGAATTGCAAATATGAGCAACCGATCCGGTATCAAATACCCAAGAGTTAACATAGGAATCAGTGAGAAGAATGTCCACAACATTTACAACAATCTTACCTGAGTGGGAAGTACTCTTACTTCCACTCTTCTTCAAAGAAGCATGGTACTTGCTGCAATTTCTCTTCTAGTGGCCATGTTCATGACAAAAGAAGCACTCAATGTCTTCTACAGGTCCAACCTTTTGATTAGGTGCAGGCTTAGGGATCGTATCCTTAGCCTTGCCCTTCTTCTTCCAAGAAGTACCCTTTTTCTTGAAGCTAGGCTTGTTCTGCACAACCATCACATGGCTATGCCCTGCACACTTCTTCATGTCACTTTCTGCTGTTTTTAGCATCCCTCATAACTCATTAAGGCCCTTGTCCACCCCATGCATGTGGTAGTTCGAAATGAACTGCCCATAGCTAGATGGAAGAGACGCCAAAATGAAGTCAGTGGACAACTCTTGGCCTATTGGAAAACTAAGCTTTTCCAAAGTCTGACTGTAACCAACCATTTTGATCACATGGGGGCCTACAGCTGCTCCCTCTGCTATCTTCCATTCGACAAAGGACTTGGCAACATTGTACCTCTCAGTCCTTGTCTGATCTTGGAACATGTCCTTAAGCGCCACGATCATATCGTACGCATCCTGATCCTCAAACTTCTTTTGGAGTTCAAGTTCCATGCATGCAAGCATAAGACAACTAACCTCAAGAGAATCATCACATGCTCTCTTGTAGGCGTTCTTTAGGGCAGCAGATGCATTATCAGCAGGTTCATCGGGGATTGGGGTATCCAGAACCATTTCCTTTTTATCAGACCTGAGAACAATTCTCAGGTTACGGATCTAGTCCGAATAGTTTGTTCCATTTAGTTTATCTTTGTCAAGAATCAAACGCAAATAAAAAGGTGATGCAATGTTTGGTGCCATTGATCTACAACAGAAAACATGCAAAATACTAAGCCATGTAACCATGAAAGAGTAAAACATATTAAACAATTTAATAACATATACTCCCACTTAAATCAATATCCCTCTATTGATACTAAGTGATTCAAGATCCACAATTAACAAGTCGACTAGTGAGCTTTAGCATCACTGCTAGAAGACAAGGTAAATCGGTAAGCAACACTTGCTAATCATATCACATATGACTCTTGTTGTTGGGTGACATCTCTATGTCAAAACTAGGCGCCCAACCTTTATGCCTCAAGGTCCTTAACTGTTAAGATGACCTTGTCAAGCTCACCAAACCTTATGCGTGTAGGTATCCGATACAAACCATCCAGCCAAGGAAAACCGCGGCACCCTAATTTCATAGGCCCACCAACGATTGTACATGGCATAGGATGGTGCAAGGTTTGGTTGGGAGGGCATGGTTTAACTTAAACTTTGTGAGGGATCGTTCTATTTCTATCATCTAAGCATGCATAGAGTAAAACACATAAGAATATCATTCACATAGATGTGATACAGTATGGCCCATTTTCTCATGGTGATCTCTATCGCCATAGAACCTGTCCACCATGATGATCTCCATCTTCATGTTCCATGCGAGCCATCCTCCAAGTGATGAGTTCTCCAAGAACTAATACAAGCTATTACTCCTAACAACTAGTAATCAAAATTACATAGAATTGGGATCATCACAAGTTGGCACGCAGGCAATTACAATAATTGACAACACACATGGCTCCAGCCGTGTTGCCCTACTCACGACACGCAGGTCATGATAAATTTCATACATGCATCACATACATGTATGGGCCATACTGATCACATACATCCTGCAAAAACAAGTTACGCATAGAGTTGCATTCTACCAGATCACGTGACCTCGCAGCACCTAGTTACCTTAACAAGATACAAAATGTGCTACGACTAGGGGGGTCTCCCCCTGCGGGGTTCGAAGGGGCAGCGCCCCTCGTGGTATCAAATTTACACAATTTTCTTTAAGGATTTTGATTGGCAAATCAAATTTACCATAAACCGTCTGTTGTTTCGATCTGATCAAACTCCTTTGATCACGGTATATCCATTTCAGATCTAGGTTCCGATTCGATCAATCATATTGATCTTCACGTGATTCAACAGGATTTATGTGTCACTGTCTACTCCGATGGTGGAAACCGACCGGTAGGGGTAAGTCGTTCGACTACCTCAGAATCACGATCACGGAAAGCAAGATCATAGATCAATCCTGAACCACCGCAATATAAACAATCACATCATTCATATCAATCTGCATATCACCATATGCAAACATCCGAAATCTATAACCGAATATCATCAGCTCTGATACCACTAAAGGGATACGGGTAGGCTACACTAGCGCAAATCAAAATTTTCTACCACGTAAACCAGGATTACTGTTGTCATAAATCACGGGATTACCACTAGACGTGCAGTTGCGGAACTTGATGAAGCGCGTCGAGGCAGTGAAGACGATCTACGTCTCCTCCTCATTCTCGTCCCACGAGCATATCCCCTTGCGCGGCTTGTCCAAGCGCTACAGATGCAGCGCCTCCGAGGTATCCACATGTACAGGATGGAAGCGTCAGACGCCGGACTGCTAGGTCCGCGCGTGCAACACAGGCGTGAGGAGTGGCGGCTGGGTGGAATGGCTCAAACCTGGTCAGCTCGCCCCAGCCTCTCTTATATATATGTCCCTAGTGGGCTTCTACATTAGCAGCCCATTAGTAGCCTAAGCCTGGTCTAATTCAGATCTAATCCTCATTAGGCTTCCAGCCCCTTAAGTGTGTGACCCTATAGGTTGATATACATATAGACATGACACGAATACACTTATTCTGTCAATAGTTGGTAGCGGCCTCTAGCAAGACGTGCCAACTCCTAAACGCATACAAAGATCATATCGGACGAACCATCACAAGGTTTAGTACATGTCTTTCCCTTTGCCTCACGAGATTTGGTCTAGCTCCAAGCTGACCTCCCTTTCTCGATACTGTGATTCGGAATCCCTTTACTAGGTTAACTCTTAACCATATGTAGCACGTGTTGGAGATATGCCCAAGAGGCAATAATAAAGTGGTTATTATCATATCTTCACAATTATGATAAATGTTTACATACCATGCTATAATTGTATTAAACGTAAACATTAATACTTGTGTGATTTGTAAACTAAAATAAGAGTCCCTGGTAAAGCCTCTTGTTAAACTAGCTTGTTGGTTAATATATGATCATGGTTTCCTGATCATGTACATAGAGATGTTATTAACAGCAGGATCATATCGTTAGGAGAATGATATGATGGACATACTCCTATAGATAAGCATAGCATAAAGATCAAGTCATTTCAATAGTTCAATTGCTATATGCTTTCTGATACATAGTAACCTAATTCCTTCGACCATGAGATCATGCCTATCACCTTTACCGGATGGATGCTTTGATGACATCAAACACCACACCGTAACTGGGTGGCTATAAAGGTGGCATTGAGTGTTCAGAAAGTATTGGTTGAGACACATGGATCAAGAGTGGGATTTGTCCATCCATATGACGGATAGATATACTCTGGGCCCTCTCGGTGGAATGTCATCCAATTAGCTTGCAAGCATGTGACTGGCTCACAAGGGATCACATATCACGGGAACGAGAAAAGAGTACTTATCGGTAACGAGGTTGAACTAGGTATGCAGAGATACCGACGATCATAACCTCGGATAAGTAAACTATCGTGAGACAAAGGGAAATTGGTATCGTATGTAAGTGGTTCATTCGATCGCAAAGTAATCATAGAAATATGTGGGAGCCATATGAATTTCTAGATTCCTCTATTGGTTATTGTTCGGAGAAGTGTCTCGATCATGTCCGCATAATTCACGAACCGTAGGGAGACACACTTAAGGATTCGACGTTGTTTGAGTAGTTATGGTATTATGAGAAAGAGACCGAATGTTGTTCGGAGTCTCGGATGGGATCCGGGATATCACGAGGTGATCCGGAATGGTCCGGAGAATAAGATTCATATAAGGAAAGTCCCGTTTCAGAGTTCGGGAATGATTCCGGTGTTTTCATCGGGAATGTTCTAGAAGGTTCCGGATTGTCCGGCACTCCGGGGGGGGGGGGGGGAGGTACATGAATGTGTCATTGAATGATTGCATCATGTACTAAGTGTTCTTGCTGTTCCAAAACTTGAAAGTCAAACCGCCAGTTTGAAAGTCAAACGGCTAAAACAGGAAACTGTGGGAAACAGGAAACTGTGGGAAACAAGCAAGAGGAGGTTGAAACCAACTTGGAGGAGGAGTTCCTCTCCTCCAAGCCGGCGCCCAGCCCTAGGCCGAGTTGGGGAGGGACTCCCTCCCTCCCTGGCGTGCCTAGCCCCTCCACCTATAAAAGGAGGGGCAGGGCTCCTCCTTGAGACACACAAGTTCCTATCCTCTAATCTCCGGTTTAGAGCCGTTTTGGTTTAGAGCTTCTAATTGCTTTAGCCTGCGGTTTAGAGCTTTCTAATTGGTGTGTCTAATCTCTATACCACTAATAGCCCTCTCTCATAATCCACCATACTCGCTCCGGCTTAAGGCGAAGCCCTGCGGGATCTCCCCTCTACTTCCGGTACCACGCCGTTGTGCTGCCGGAATCGCGAGGAGAGTGCTACAACCTCCGCTGCCTGCTGGAACAAGGGAGAGGAAGGTCTTCGTCGAGTACCGAACGTGTGACCGACTGCGGGAGCGCTGCCGGAACGCAGCGCCGGAAGGATCGTCTACGCGATCTTGAGATCGGGAAGAGTACGACTACATCACCCACGAGAATCCGCTCTCGTTAAACGCTTTGGAATCTTCGAGGGTAAGTTATTCCATCGACTCGTTGCTACAATCTAGTAGATAGATCTTGGCTTGTTTGTTTGTATGCGATAATTTTTTTTTGTTTTCCATGCTACGAACCCCTACAGTGGTATCAGAGCCGTGTCTATATGTAGATCTGTTGCACGAGTAGAACACAATGGTCATTGTGGGCGTTGATGCTTTTATTGTCGATTGCTTCTTGTGTACTTTGCATCTTGCGGTATGTTGGGATGAAGCGGCCCGGGCTAACCTTACATGACATCGTTCATGAGACTTGCTCCACGCTTGACATGCAACTTGTATTGCATAAGTGGCTTTGCGGGTGCCTGTTTCTCCTAGCATAGTTAAGATTCAATTTACAACGGGTGATTGACAATACTAGTATCAATGTTGTGGTTCTTGTTCGTAAGTTAGAACGACACTTATTGAAAGCCCCAAACCACGTAAAACATGCAAAGAAAATTAGAGGCGTCTAACTTTGTTTTGCAGGGGTGTGCAGTGATGTGATATGGCCATGATTGTGATTATATTTGATGTATGCAATGTTCCTTATTGTAAGTTGGCAACCGGCAGGAGCCATATGGTTGTCTTTAAATTCTGTTAAGACCCGCGTGTCTATTCAAAGTAGTTGTAATAGTTGAAGCCGGTGGACGACAACCATGGAGCAGCATCATTAACCTTGATGCAATGTCGGTAATGATGGAGATCATGTTCATGCTTGAAGATGGAGATCGGAAGCACAAAGAAGAAAGGCCATATCATATCACATATTATGAATTGCATGTGATGTTAATCCTTTATGCATCTTGTATTGCTTAGTAGACGACGGTAGCATTATAAGATGATCCCTCATGCACATGAATTTCAAGTCACAAAGTGTTCACCCTTAGTTAGCACCGTTGCTAAAGCTTGTTGTTTCGAAGCACCACGTGATGATCGGGTGTGTTAGATTCTACAAGTGTATACAACGTGAGCAAGCCAGATTTGCTCATGCGGAAACTAAGGTTTGATCTTGACGAGCCTAGCATGTACAGACATGGCCTCAGGAACACGGATTACCGAAAGGTAGAGCATGAGTCATATAGTAGATATGATGAACATGTTGATTGTTCGCCATTGAAGCTATATCAACTCTCGTGATGATCGGTTTTGATGTGGTGGATTTGGTTCGTGTGATCACTAAAACAATGTGAGGGATATTGTTTTGAGTGGGAGTTCACCTAGATTAATTTAATTATTAATTAGAACTCAATTTATCATAAACTAAATCAAAGTGAATTTGCATAGTTGTTGTAGTCATTGGCATCCGTTTACCACCTTGCGCTTAGTTATAATTGAGATGATAGAACTATAGAATTCTGGTTAGTTACTTTACGAACTGGTATCGTATTGTTTTGAAGTGTTAATCTAAAGTTTAAAAGTCCTATTGCAAACTTTCAGTAAGTTCCGGTTACTCCATGAAGTTTAATAATTAGTATTAAATCAAGAGTAACAATTCCAAGTGTTAGTATATAAGTATCATGTTCGTCTCCATGATTGTTGATATTCAAAGGATTCTCTTAATATCAAGGTTATCTAGGATCTGAAAGAGTTGTTTCAGAAACCATGATGTGTGGAAGATATTGTGATATCTGAAACGAAGTATTGGTTACAACATGATAGAGTATAATATGGCAAAAGTCATGTTCTCATATTTGATGAGAAATTGCAAAAGGTTGGAGACACTAGTTGTCCTAATCGTCCAAAAGGATTTGGAGAGCAACATTATACTCATGTTTCACTGTTATAAGCTAAAAGTAGCTTGATCATGGATAATTCCATGATAAGGGTGAATACTTGATGTAGGTAAAATGTTTACTACACCAAGAGATTACTAAAGAAAGGAATTTGAAAGAACACCAAACATTTGATGATGGTGATCTACTTCAAAGTGCAAGTCCAAAGACATTGGTATTTAACTATACACGCTTTGGACTATATGTCATATGTATGACTCCACTATTGATGTTGATAGATTCTTTCAAACAGAAAAGGAAATATTGAAAGAAAATCTCATAAGTATATGGCAGAAAGGAAAAGACTAGAATTGTTCAGTTTAAGTATATAGATGATATACATGTTATGGCTATATTCTTTGCTTATTAAACAATGTGGTTCTTAAGTATTTAATACTGAATTTGTTGGTATGAATCGTCATACGAAACAACAGAATTCATGAACTACAGTGGCCTAAGTAATTAGCAAAATAATATGTGATGATGTTCATCGAGAACAAATAAAGGGTTATTGTGTTGCTCGTTAAACATCAAAGCTTGCCTTCAAAATTTGTTTTATCAGGTATTATGAGAACAAAAGGGTTGTTCAAATAATTGCCGTAATCCATAAAATATGGATGATTCACAAATCTCGTTGGAGAAATCACATCCATAAAACTAGTGCTAAAAATGTCGAAAGACAAATTGATTGAAAGATCACTTAGGAAGTGACATCGCCGTTTAAATTATATTGGAAAGAAAACATGAAGAAACTCCATGTGGATGGAATTTTGGAGTCTTTTGATTTTTGATCACATGACGCTTGTGAAACTTTCCTAGAGATAATTAAAACTTCGTTCATAGGCCAAAAGGGAACGAATGACTAGCTTATTGGAACTTGTACATATTGTTGTACGAAGTCCATTATGTGTAGTCAAGAGCGATGGATTTCAACTTCATATGTTTTCTCCGGAAAAAAAATTGAGTGAATATATGAATATTTACTTAATAAGGATGAAATATGAAACATTTGAAAAGTTCAAAGACTTTCAAGATGAAGTGCAAGATAATTGTAACAAGAATATAAATAGTTTATGATAAGATCATAAAGGAATATATTTGAATTACAAGTTTAGCATAATACCTAAGATTTAAGGAATCGTTCCATGGATTTGCATTTCCCGAAACACCATAAGGGTATGGAGCGTTCGAGGTATGTAATTAAACCTTGTTTGACATGGTAAGATCAAAGGTATAATTCATAAAACTGCCATTATATTTTAAAGATTAAAAGCTTTAGAGATTACCGTTTTTCCACTGAAAAGAGCTCCATCATAATCCGTTGAAATGACACCATATGTTATGGTTTGGGATAAAACCCAAGTAGTCCCTTCTTAAACTTTGGTATGCTGTGCATAAGAAAGATGTTTGCAACCAAAGTCGGATGAACCTGTCTTTGTATGTTATTTCGAATAACTGTTCCTCCATAACACCGGAGACAAAAGTGTTTGTCGCTTAGAACGTCAAGTTTCTTTGAGAAGGAATTTTTTCGTGAAAAGATAAGTGGGAGGACAATAGAACTTTGATAAGGTTAAAAGAACCTTAGCTATATGTGCAAAGTTGCACAGCGCCGAAAAGTGTTCCGGAGGCAGCAACAATGCTCATGGCTCACGTGCCTCAAATGTTATGGTCCCGGAGATCCAAGTTCCTATTGAAACAAGTAGGTCGGATGAACAATCAAATACCAAGATTTGAGAGTTAAATCATTATTTGACAATAATGATCCGACTACGTGCAAAGAAGCGATGATGAGCCCTGACTCCGTCAAATGGCTTGAAGCCATAAAATCCGTGATAGTTCCATACACGAGAAATCAAGTTTTGAACTTGAAGGACCCTCGAGAAAGGTGTAAGACCTTACAGTCGTGTTTGGATCTATAAAGAAATAGACATGGATGTTTCGCATCTATGAAATAGTCGACATGTTGGGAAAGAGTTCACAAAATGTTCAAAGGTTGACTATGACAAGATTTGATCTTTCATAGTGATATTTAGTCTAGACGGATTAGTGTAGCAACCACTACATATAATTTTGTTATATGGTAGTTGAATAAACAAAACAAATTCTTCTAATAGAAGGGTTATCTAGGACGTGTGCATGACACAGTCCAAAGGGTTTTTTGTTAAATTTCAAGGGATGCTAAAAACATATGCAAACTTCAATGGTTGAAGTAAGCATAGCGGAGTTGGAATCTTCACTATGATGAAATTGTTAAAAGAGTTTTAATTCATCAGAGACAATGAAGATGCTTGCGTTTGCAAGAAATTAAGTGGGAGCGCTAAGACATGTTTCTAATACATTATGTGGAAGACATATTGTTGATTGGAAATGATGTATCTTTTATTAACACATATTAAGAATTTCATCTCGATGAAAGACTTAGGCAAAACCTAAATATTTGGCATCAATATATGCTAATATGGTTGTGCCAGAAGTACATAGACGAGATATTGAATGAGTTCAATATAGAAACTACAAGAAAGGTTCTTGTCGCACAGAAAGGATTGAATGAGTTCAATATTGATGATATATTCAAGTGTATTGACATTTGGTAAAGTGAAACAAATAATCAAGTATAGATTTATACTTGATGTATGAAATCACAAAGAATATTTATATCAATCATACTGTGATATGTACAAATCCAGATATGTCCTATGCTCTAAATATTGTGAGCATATACCAGAATGATTCGTAAGATGATCATTGGACAATAGTAAGGATATTCTTATGATCTTTTGGAAGAACTAAGAGTATATTATTTGTAGAAGTGACAAATAGATGGTTAGTTCATTGTAAAAGTACTACATTGATACTAGTTTTGTCGCAAAGTACAAATTAAGTTTATCTCAATCTAAACTAGAGGTGGCACAATATAATGGAAAGTGAGTTCCATAATGGATTTGGATGAGTTCCAAAGTTAAGACATTGTGACAGATACTACAACAAAAGACTAAGTATATGACTGCTATAATAGCAGCTAAAGAGGGCATTTGTGTCAAGTAGTTTGTTATCAAACTAGGTGTAGTTCACAGTGGGATAATACTATGAAGATATATTGTGCGACAATATTATCAACATGTTTTAACCCCAAAGAGCTAAAGGTCACACCGAAAGACCAAATTTATACAAAGCCATCTCATTAGAGAATGAGTGATGCGTAGAGACGCAAAGACATGCAATTACACACGGACCTGGAAGTGTCAGATCCGGAGATCAGTTGACCACTAGCAATCATGTACATACAACACCGGAAAGCCATAGATGTTAAATACACAAAGGTTTGAAACTAGATTATTGACTCTAGTGCAAGTGGGAGACTGTTGGAGATATGCCCAAGAGGCAATAATAAAGTGGTTATTATCATATCTTCACAATTATGATAAATGTTTACATACCATGCTATAATTGTATTAAACGGAAACATTAATACTTGTGTGATTTGTAAACTAAAATAAGAGTCCCTGGTAAAGCCTCTTGTTAAACTAGCTTGTTGGTTAATATATGATCATGGTTTCCTGATCATGTACATAGAGATGTTATTAACAACAGGATCATATCGTTAGGAGAATGATATGATGGACATACTCCTATAGATAAGCGTAGCATAAAGATCAAGTCATTTCAATAGTTCAATTGCTATATGCTTTCTGATACATAGTAACCTAATTCCTTCGACCATGAGATCATGCCTATCACCTTTACCGGATGGATGCTTTGATGACATCAAACACCACACCGTAACTGGGTGGCTATAAAGGTGGCATTGAGTGTTCGGAAAGTATTGGTTGAGACACATGGATCAAGAGTGGGATTTGTCCATCCATATGACGGATAGATATACTCTGGGCCCTCTCGGTGGAATGTCATCCAATTAGCTTGCAAGCATGTGACTGGCTCACAAGGGATCACATATCACGGGAACGAGAAAAGAGTACTTATCGGTAACGAGGTTGAACTAGGTATGCAGAGATACCGACGATCATAACCTCGGATAAGTAAACTATCGTGAGACAAAGGGAAATTGGTATCGTATGTAAGTGGTTCATTCGATCGCAAAGTAATCGTAGAAATATGTGGGAGCCATATGAATTTCCAGATTCCTCTATTGGTTATTGTTCGGAGAAGTGTCTCGATCATGTCCGCATAATTCACGAACCGTAGGGAGACACACTTAAGGATTCGACGTTGTTTGAGTAGTTATGGTATTATGAGAAAGAGACCGAATGTTGTTCGGAGTCTCGGATGGGATCCGGGATATCACGAGGTGATCCGGAATGGTCCGGAGAATAAGATTCATATAAGGAAAGTCCCGTTTCGGAGTTCGGGAATGATTCCGGTGTTTTCATCGGGAATGTTCTAGAAGGTTCCGGATTGTCCGGCACTCCGGGGGGGGGGGGGGGAGGTACATGAATGTGTCATTGAATGATTGCATCATGTACTAAGTGTTCTTGCTGTTCCAAAACTTGAAAGTCAAACTGCCAGTTTGAAAGTCAAACGGCTAAAACAGGAAACTGTGGGAAACAGGAAACTGTGGGAAACAAGCAAGAGGAGGTTGAAACCAACTTGGAGGAGGAGTTCCTCTCCTCCAAGCCGGCGCCCAGCCCTAGGCCGAGTTGGGGAGGGACTCCCTCCCTCCCTGGCGCGCCTAGCCCCTCCACCTATAAAAGGAGGGGCAGGGCTCCTCCTTGAGACACACAAGTTCCTATCCTCTAATCTCCGGTTTAGAGCCGTTTTGGTTTAGAGCTTCTAATTGCTTTAGCCTGCGGTTTAGAGCTTTCTAATTGGTGTGTCTAATCTCTAGACCACTAATAGCCCTCTCTCATAATCCACCATACTCGCTCCGGCTTAAGGCGAAGCCCTGCGGGATCTCCCCTCTACTTCCGGTACCACGCCGTTGTGCTGCCGGAATCGCGAGGAGAGTGCTACAACCTCCGCTGCCTGCTGGAACAAGGGAGAGGAAGGTCTTCGTCGAGTACCGAACGTGTGACCGACTGCGGGAGCACTGCCAGAACGCAGCGCCGGAAGGATCGTCTACGCGATCTTGAGATCGGGAAGAGTACGACTACATCACCCACGAGAATCCGCTCTCGTTAAACGCTTTGGAATCTTCGAGGGTAAGTTATTCCATCGACTCGTTGCTACAATCTAGTAGATAGATCTTGGCTTGTTTGTTTGTATGCGATAGAAATTTTTTGTTTTCCATGCTACGAACCCCTACAGCACGGCCATGCATTTTTGGATCCGATCACTCGAGGGGCCCAGAGATATCTCTCTCAAATAGAGAGGGGCAAATCCCATCTTGATTGACCATGCCTTGCAGCATGCTTCAGGACAAACCCGAAAGCTACCTTTATAACTACTCAGTTACGGAGTAGCGTCTGATAGCCCCAAAGTATGTCGATCCACATCTCAAGTACATGCGACAATCTCAGGTCTAAGGACAAAACGTACACGATGTGTAGAGAGAGAGAGCTGCAACTAATTGCCAGTCTCAAGTTGGGTCAGTCCAACCCCATGTTCATAACATGTGTCCACATCATTGGTTTGACATCTCCATGTCTATGACTTGTGAAACATAGTCATCAACCAATCGATGTGCTAGTCTAATATTCACATGTGTCCTCACGTGAACTCTGACTAGGGACAACTATTAAATAACCATACAAGTAAAGAGTTTCACAAACAATTCACATAATTGCCAATCAATACAAGTTGCCTGATATGGATATTCAAGGAACAGTACAATAACTCATGGATACATAAGAAATATAATCATCTCTATGATTGCCTCTAGGGCATATTTCCTTCACTATCCCCATATGTGTCGCCTCCATAGGCTAGATCCTGAAAAACGTGTTGCATTTGAAGAAACCAACAATGCCACGGATTCTATGTGTGCCAAGTGAAGAATGTAAGTTCTTAGCCTTTGATATGTCAGCTCCTAGATCATCCAGTACATTTGAACATGTAATTCTGCTTTGTTGGAAGTCTTAAACTGTGGGTTTATGGCTTGGGTGGATAAGGAATGACTACAACCAGCGAAAACTGCATTAGGACAACTATGGATCATGCATGAAGACAAAAACAATGCAAGAATCGATGAGAGGATTCAGAATGCAAAGTTTGTGAAGGAGCTGGCTGATGAGAAGAACAACATTGAGAAGTACTCAAGTCTTCTAGTTGATGTGAGGAAGTTCATGGAAGAAACTGAGAAAAAAGTGATGGAGGATAACCTGACAAGGATTAGAGCTGAGGGGGAAGTAGTGGACAAGAACAACGAGTTGTGCGTCGATTAGACAGAAGCGCTGAATAATGAAGTGGAAATGCTGAAGCAGGTGCAGAGAACCCAAGCAAAGATTATAAAAGTGAAGCAGAGTAAATGAGAGAAGGAAATGCAGAGTTTGAATAAGGAAAATAAGAAGCTCAAGTCCGTCATCTTTGAAATGTTCAAGGCTAGCGAGACTAACAAGGTAAGCTGAAACAGATCAAGGAAATAGGTGATGGTTGACTTGTACTTTCCTTGATGTTGTAACTATGTCCTAAAAACTTCTAAACTAGTGATGATGGTGGTAGGATGGCATGCACTTTTAATGTGGTGGTAGGTTAACACCATGGTGGTATGTTGAACTTTGATCCCCTTTTGTCAATGATCATGCATGCACTTGTCAGTGTACTGAGATACTTGCAAGGACTACTTCCTTCTATTCTGTTGTTCTTTTCATCGTAGAGGAAGGTGATCATAGCACACCTCTTATGTTGTTCTTCCTCCTAGTGTTGTTGTTCCTAGTAGTGTTGGTCATGCTAGTGTTGTTCCTGCTATTGTGTTGTTCGTGCTAGTGAGTTATTCCTGCTATTGTGTTGCTCCTGCTACTTTTGTTCCTACTACTGTGTTGTTCTTGCTAGTGTTGTTCCTACTCTCTTGTGTGGTGTTCATATTTGCGCTCTTTCGTCCAAGGTAACCTCACCACATGGTAGAGCAAGGTGAACATAACGGGATTCTTGTGGCAACCAAACAAGGGGACTGTGCATGAGATGGGCCAAAAGTGAAATGCACAGGCAACCAAACAACATGAGCATAGTATCCCAACCCATTGATCCACCCAAACTGCAAACTACCAAATAGAAAGCACTATGTGGTCCAAAGCCCGTATTGTTGGAGATATGCCCTAGAGGCAATAATAAAAGTGGAATTATTATATCTTTGTGTTTATGATAAATGTTTACATTCATGCTATAATAGTATTAACTGGAAACATTAATACTTGTGTGATTTGTAAACTAAATTAGAGTCCCTGGTAAAGCCTCTTTATAGTACTAGCTTGTTGGTTAATAGATGATCGTGGTTTCCGATCATGAACATTGAGATGTTATTAACAACAACATCATATCATTAGGAGAATGGTGTGATGGACATACTCCTATAGATAAGCGTAGCATAAAGATCAAGTCATTTCAATAGTTCGTTTGCTATAAGCTTTCTGATACATAGTAACCTAATTCCTTCAACCATGAGATCATGCTAATCACCATCACCGGAAGAATGCTTTGATGACATCAAAAACCACACCGTAACTGGGTGGATATAAAGGTGGCATTGAGTGTTCGGAAAGTATGTGTTGAGGCTCATGGATCAAGAGTGGGATTTGTCCATCCATATGACGGATATATATACTCTGGGCCCTCTCGGTGGAATGTCATCCAATTAGCTTGCAAGCATGTGATTGGCTCACAAGGGATCACATATCACGGGAACACGAAAATAGTACTTATCGGTAACGAGGTTGAACTAGGTATGCAGAGATACCGACGATCAAACCTCAGATAAGTAAACTATCGCGAGACAAAGGGAAATTTGTATCGTATGTAAGTGGTTCATTCAATCGCAAAGTAATCGTATAATTATGTGGGAGCCATATGAATTTCCAGATTCCTCTATTGGTTATTGATCAGAGAAGTGTCTCAGTCATGTCCGCATAATTCACGAACCGTAGGGAGACACACTTAAGGATTAGATGTTGTTTACTAGATATGGAATGTAAGTAGGGAGACCGAATGTTGTTTGGAGTCTCGGATGGGATCCGGGATATCACGAGGAGATCCGGAATGGTACAGAGAATAAGATTCATATAAGGAAAGTCCGATTCCGGAGTTCGGGAATGATTCCGATGTTTTCATCAGAGAGGTTCTAGAAGGGTCTAGAAGGTTCACCGGACCGGAAGGGGAATGGTTCATGAATGTGTCATGGTTAAGTGGAATGATTGGATCATGTCCTAGGCCACTTGGTTGGGCATTTGAAAGGGAGGAATTGAGCTCCAAATTGCAAGTCAAAAGGCAGGTTTGATAAGTCAAACTGGAACAATGGTTTCCTAGTGGAAGAAGGAAAGAGTCCTTCTTTCCCTCCAACTTGGATAGGGATTTGGGGAAGGATTCAAACTACTCTCTCCCAAGTTGCCCTCCCTCTCATAAATAGAGGGGAGGGGCTACCCCAAGAGGCCACAACCAGCCCTCCCCATCTTGCGTCGCTGCCGCCTCGCATCGCCGCCGGCTCGTCGCCATCGCCCTAGCCGCTGCCGACTCCACCTCCTTCTCTCCGGCCCTCTAAATCTAGATCGCCAAAAACCCTAGATCCACCATAACCTGCTCCGGCTTAGGCAAAGCCCTGAAGGATTTTCCCTCTACTTCTGACACCACGCTGTTGTGCTGCCGGAATCACGAGGGGAGAACTACAACCTCCAATGCCTGCTGGAACAAGGGAGATGAAGGTCTTCATCGAGTACCGAACATGTGACCGACTGTGGAAGCGCTGCCGGAACACAGCTCCGGAAGTATCATCTACGCGATCTTGAGATCGACAAGTGTATGACTACATCATCCACGAGAATCTGCTCTCGTTAACCGCTTTTGAATCTTCGAGGGTGAGTACTCTAATTGACTCGTTGCTACAATCTAGTAGATAGATCTTGGCTTGTTTGTGTGCATGCGGTAGAATTTTTTTGTTTTCCATGCTACGAACCCCTACAATGGTATCAGAGCCATGTCTATATGTAGATCTGTTGCACAAGTAGAACACAATGGTCATTATGGGCGGTGGTGCTTATATTATCAATTGCTTTTTGTGTACTTTGCATCTTACTATATGATGGGATGAAGCGGCCCGGGCTAACCTTACATGACATCGTTCATGAGAATTGGTCCACGCTTGACATGCAACTTGTATTGCATAAGTGGCTTTGCGGGTGCATGTCTCTCCCATCATAGTATAGATTGAATTTACATTGGGCACTTGATAGTTCAAGCATCAACATTGTGGTTCTTGTTCGTAAGTTAGAACAACACTTATTGAAAGCCCCAAACCACGTAAAACATGCAAAGAAATTAGAGGCATCTAACTTTGTTTTTGCAGGGGTGTGATGTGATGTGATATGGCCATGATTGTGATTATATATGATGTATGCAATGTTCCTTATTGTAAGTTGGCAACCGGTAGGAGCCATATGGTTGTCTTTTAATTTCATTAAGACCTGCGTGTCTTTTTTTCAAAGTAGTTGTAATAGTTGATACTGGTGGACGACAACCATGGAGCGACGCCATTGACCTTGACGCAATGCCGGTGATGATGGAGATCATGTTCATGCTTGAAGATTGAGATCGGAAGCACAAGAAGAAAGGCCATATCATATCACATATTATGAATTGCATGTGATGTTAATCCTTTTATGCATCTTGTATTGCTTAGTTCGCGACAGTAGCATTATAAGATGATCCTCTCACAAAATTTCAAGTTATAAAGTATTCATCCTTAGTAAGCATCGTTGCTAAAGCTTGTTGTTTTGAAGCACCACGTGATGATCGGGTGTGTTAGATTCCACGAGTGTATACTATGGGAGCAATCCAGATTTGCTCATGCTGAAGCTAAGGTTTGATCTTGACAAGACTAGCATGTACAGACATGGTCTCGAAACACGGATCACCGAAAGGTAAAGCATGAGTCATATAGTAGATATGATGAACATGTTGATTGTTCGCCATTGAAGCTACATCATCTCTTGTGATGATCGGTTTTGATGTGGTGGATTTGTCTCGTGTGATCGCTAAAACAATGTAAGGGATATTGTTTTGAGTGGGAGTTCACCTAGATTAATTTAACTATTAATTATAACTCAATTTGTCCTAAACTTAGTCTAAACTATTGCAAATATGTTGTAGATCAATGGTGGCCCCTACCATAAATTTTAATGCGTTCCTAGAGAAATAAAAGTTGAAAAACAATGGAAGAAACTTCGTGGATTGGCTCCTCAACTTCAGGATTGTCCTCAATGCTGGTAGTTTGACCTATGTGTTGGATGCACCGCTGGGTGACCCACCTGCAGCTGATGCTACCGATGAGATGAAGAATGTTTTCCTCACTCGGAAGAATCAGTACTCCATAGTTCAGTGTGCTATCTTGTACGGTTTGGAATTAGAGCTTCAGAAAAGGTTTGAGAACCATGACCGACATGATATTGTCCGTGAACTCAAAATGATATTTGAGGCTCATGCGGCAGTTGAGAGTTATGAGGCTTCTGAAAATTTCTTTAACTGCAAGATGGAAGAGGGCAGCTCCGTTAGTGAGCACGTGCTTAAGATGTCTGGGCACGCAAGTAAGTTTCAAAGCTTGGGTATAGTGATTCCTAATGCTTTGGGAATTCACCGTGTCCTCCAATCACTACCACCAAGTTACAAGAACTTTGTGATGAACTACAATATGCAAAACATGGAAAAGTCGTTGCCCGAAATCTTCTCCATGTTAAAGTCTGCGGAAGTGGAGATCAAGAAAGAGCACCAAGTGTTGATGGTTAATAAGACCACCAAATTCAAGAAGCAAGGCAAGTCTAAGAAAAAGGTAAACTTCAAGAAGGGTGGTAAGAAAGTTACCGTGCCGACGAAGAAGACCAAGGCTGGGCCTAAGCCTAATACTGAGTGCTTTTACTGCAAGGGAGAAGGTCACTGGAAGCGGAATTGCCCTAAGTACTTGGCGGATTTGAAGAACGGCAACATCAAGAAGAAAGGTATATCCGATATACATGTTATTGATGTGTATCTCACTAGTAGTCATAGTAGTGCCTGGGTATTTGATACTGGTTCAGTTGCTCATATTTGTAACTCGAAACAGGTGCTGCAGAATAGACGGAAACTAGCGAAGAACAAGGTGACGATCGCGTTGGAAATGGATCAAAGGTTGATGTGATCGCGGTCGGCAAGCTACCTATTCATCTACCATCGGGATTAGTTTTATACTTAAATAATTGTTATTTGGTGCATGTTTTGAGCATGAACATTATATCTGGATCATGTTTATTGTGAGATGGTCACTTGTTTAAGTCTGAGAATAATGGTTGTTCGATTTATATGAGTAATATGTTTTATGCACATGCACCTTTGATAGATGGTATATTCTTGTTGAATCTCGATTGTAGTTATACACATATTAATAACATTGAAGCTAAACGTTTGAAACTGAGTGATAACTCGACTGATATGTGGCACTGTCGTCTTGTTCACATTGGAGTGAAGCATATGAAGAAACTCCATTCCGATGGACTTCTTGAATCACTTGATTTCGAATCACTTGAAAGATGCGAAGCATGTCTGATGGGTAAAATGACTAAGACTCCATTTTCTGGTATGATGGAGCGAGCTATGGACTTATTAGAAATCATACATACCGATGTGTGTGGTCCAATGAGTGTAGCATCGCGCGGTGGTTATCGTTATGTTCTTACCTTCACAGATGACTTGAGTAGATATGGGTATATCTATTTCATGAAACATAAGTCCGAAACTTTCGAGAAGTTTAAGGAATTTCAAAGTGAGGTTGAGAATCAACGTAACAAGAAGATTGAATTTCTATGTTCTGATCGAGGAGGTGAATATCTAAGTTACGAGTTTGGCGAGCATTTGAAGAAATGCGGAATACTTTCACAATTGACACCGCCGGGAACACCACAGCGTAATGGTGTGTCCAAACGTCGTAATCGAACTCTCTTAGATATGGTTCGTTCTATGATGTCACTTACAGATTTACCGCTATCGTTTTGGGGTTATGCATTAGAAACAACCGCATTCACTTTAAATAGGGCACCTGATGACCCACAAGTGTAGGGGATCACAGCATTCTTCGTGGGTAGTATTACCCAATTTATTGATTCGACACAAGGGGAGCCAAAGAATACTTACAAGCCTTAACAACCGAGTTGTCAATTCAGCTGTACCTGGAAATAGTTCATGCTCACAGAAGTTTATCAGTAGCAACAGTTTGTAGTAGCAACAGCAAAGCAACAATAACAGTAGAACAAGAGCAATAGTAGTAGTAACAACAAACAGTGGGATTCGAGTGCGGTAGGCATAGGGATGGATGGACGAGCGTTGCATGGACGAGTCTAAACATGTAACTTCAAGATCTAGGGCATTGCATATAAATAATAAAAAGCATCAAAGTACTAAACAATCCTAGGCATGTGCTCCAAATATAGTCATACGTGCTCGCAATGAGAACTTGCACAACATCTTCTGTCCAGACAGCCCATGGCAGCGGGGCCTGTAGGGAACTACTGGCAATTAATGTGCTCCTTTTAATAGAGCACCGGAGCAAAGCATTAACACTCCATGAACACATGTGATCCTCACACCACAGCCATGCCCTCCGGTTGTCCCAATTATTGTCACTTTACGGCCTTTGGATCCGGACAATGATATGTGTACACAACTTGCAGATAAGATCATAAACAATACTATCATAATGATTCAATAATAAGTTCAGATCTGAGATCATGGCACTCGGGCCCTAGTGACAAGAATTAAGCACAACAATTTGCAACAAAGTCAAATAGCACTGATAGAGATACTAGGCACTATGCCCTAACAGATCTTATTCGATTACATGATAGAACTCACCCAATCCCTACCATCCCCAAGCCTACAGTGGGGGATTATTCACTCATGGATGAGGGAAACATTGATGGTCGATGGAGATGCGTTGGTGATGACGATGGCGATGATCCTCTCCAAATTACCCATCCCGGCAGGGTGCCAGAATTGAGTTCTAGATCCGAATCTTGGTTTCTGGTGGCGGCAGCGGAGCAGAACTCTTTATGGAAAACTATCGAACCCCCCTTTGTTTTTAGGTCGAAAGGAAACTTATTGGTGCAGAGGGAGGCCGAGGGGGTGCCTGGAGTGGCTGCACACCCCCAGGCGTGACCAGTGGTGGGGCCGCGCCTGGCATGGGTGTGGGCCCCCTAGGCCCCTTCTCCATCTCGTCTTCTGGCTCCGTGGATCTTCTGGTGAAATATATTTTTTGGCATATTTTCCGGGATTTTTCCTGATAGTTCATTTTCTGCACAAAAACAAGACACCAAGGTAATTCTGCTGAAAACAACGTCAGTCCGTGTTAGTTGTATCCAAATCACAAAAGTTTAGAGAAGAAACAATAGCAAAGTGTTTGAGAAAGTAGATACGTTTTGGACGTATCAACTCCCCCAATCTTAGCTTATTGCTTGTCCTCAAGCAATTCAGTTGAAAACTGAGTGCGATAAAAGAACTTTCACGAACACATTTGCTTCACATGATGTAAATATTCTCAGCACAGGAGTAGATGCTTAAACCATTCATAATAAAGAGTATGCAACTAAGTCTACTCAATAGTCATTTCAAGCTATGAAGAGAAACCAACTCAATAATAATAAGTAGCAAGAAACATAAACATAAGCAACATTGCAATGCCCATAGTAAGGTATGATAGAGTGGTATCTCGCTTGCCTTTGTTTGAAGAGCACAATATAAATGCCAAGGCACCTCTGAAGTTCACATGAAGACTAGAGATAAAGATATCAGAGATACAAGCATCAAAGTCATGACATAATTAACCAAGTTTTGGAACAAACACAAGAATGACAACTATGCTCTCAAGAAGGTGCTCATAGAATAAGTGGTGACTCAACAAAGTTGTGAAAACGATTTTTGGAAAGGTTCGAAAGGCTTCCCAATGCTGAAAGGAAGGTACTCATTATCTTTGAGCTCTCATTGCCCCTATCATAGGCATCTTCATGTGGTTAAGGTGAAAGTGAGGTCCACTCTGAGTCATATGCTTGACATACCATAAACTGGAAATCCCAAGTCCCTTAAGTACGAGGGCCGCCCCGCATGTCGTGGGAATGACCACGGCAGATGCTGTGATCGGTAGCGAGTAGTAGAACATGGGGCAAGGGAGGCCAGCCATCTGCGGTGCGAGATGAGGGCGGAGACACAAGGTTTTACCCAGGTTCGGCCCCCCGGAGGGTAAAGACCTACTCCTGCTAGGTTGTATTATGGAGATAGTACAAGGGGCGATCTCGACGACTAGGCGGCGAGTCGCTTGGGTGTATGATGGAACGCATCCTCTATGCGTACCCTAGGGAGGTTTATATAGGCTCACCTCGCTAGGGTTTACAGATTACAACCGAATTAGTTAAGGATTCGGAGGGTCTTTGACCTAGTCCGTCTGGGCCTAGCTACGCTTCTGGGCCTCCAGCTTCCAGTCGCCTGAGTCCTCGCCAAGTCTCGATCTAGTCGCCGTCCTGCAGGCCCACTCGCTGGCGGCTTGGACCAATAGGAAACGTCCTTCTGGGCATACCCCAGTAGGCACATCCCCATCAGTAGTCCCCGAGGCCGCCATTGATTCGTCGCAGGCTTTTGCTAGCAGTCGCAGTATGCGGGTACAATGCGGACGCCAATCTAATCAGCGGCGGACTCCTGAACAAAGGAAAGAACTAGTCATTTTAGTCGCAATAACGGCGATCAATCATATCGTAGCTTGGCGAGCGGGTCAGCGAGTAATTAGTCACTGTCAAAGTGATCGGGTCGGTGAATCGTCGAGTCGCTGGAAGCAGCGAGTCGATTAGACGAAGTTGGACCGTCAGTTTTGATCAAACTAGCCGTTGGGTAATCCAACGGTAATATTGGCGTAATTACCGTGTAGTAACGGCTCCCGGAAATGGCGGGTAACAACCGCTATATAAGGAGAGTGAAGGGTGAAGGGGAAAACATTTCCCTCACTTCCTCCGATCTCGCGCATCCTCGTTTCCTCATTCCGCGTAGCGACCAGAACGACTCAGAGCGATCCGAATCCTACGATCCTCCAGCCGATGGCTCCTCCCACCGAACCATGGGGCAGATCCAAGTGCACGAAGGCACTACTAAAATCATTCGAGGAGGCGGGGATCCTCCGTGCCGGGAGATGGCGCATCCCCGCGACTGAAGAAGTAATTCCGGATCCGCGCAAAGGGGAATTCATTTGCTTTACTAGTCACCTGGAGCGGGGGCTTGGCTTCCCAACCTCCCTCTTCTTCCGTCGTTTCTGCGCCTATTACGGTATCCAGCCGTCGGATCTGGGTCCGCACAGCATCGAGCAGCTCGCCATTTTCATGGCATTCTGCTAGTGCTACCTGGGCTGCAGGCCCTACTTCCCCCTGTGGCAAGATCTATTCCACGGGATAATTAGCCGCGAAGAGACAGGCGGCCCAATGCTAGCTACGGGCGGCTTGACTTTCCAGCTGAAATCGAAGGCATCGTTCTTCGATTTTATGCTGCCCGCCAAAGCAGCTAACGAGTGGAAGAAGAGCTAGTTCTACGTCACCAAGTCGACTCCAGGCGACAAAGTGGCGCTTCCAAGGTACTCTGCTGACCGGCCCGAGCCGCGCCGGCTCCAGGTTACCAAACTCCCGCTGGAGCAGCGGATGGTCGTCGACGAGATGCTGCAGACCATCCGCAATTTGAAGAAGAAAGGCCTCCAAACCATCAACCTGTACAATTGCTGGCTCGAGCGACGGCTCGTGCCCCGTGACCACTACATGTACGAGTATACGGGCAAGGACGACCCGACGAAATCCTGCCTCATTGAGTGGAGACTCAAAGACTACACCCTGGCCCTGAAGAAGATCACCCATGCGGTGTATCTCGACGCGAAGGCCGGGGTCGCGCCTTACACCGCAAGGTGCCCAGCTCCAACGGTAAGCTATTATTCCTTTTTCACTCGCAGTCACAGCTTGTGCATTCGCGGTTGTGCTAATGTCGTTTGATTGGCGCAGTTATTTCAAGTGGTGGAAGGGTGGCTTCTGCCCGCAGATGATGAGAACTCGAGATCGTCCGCCCAGGACGGGAGTGAGTCATCGCCCGACAAGGACGACATCGATAGTGATGGGTATGGTAACGACAACGATGAGGACGACGACCCCATGGAGGTCGCTGCCCCCACGGTCCGCAAAACTCGCGGGCAGCACCTGCGCGAACTCGAGGCTAGCAAGAGCCTCGAGGCCCATGACGATGACGACGACGAGCTCCCTGAGCACACCTCACACCGTGAGGCTACTCCATCGAAAAACAAGAAGCAAGCACCGCCGAAGAAGAAGGTGAAGCCGACGAAGCCGGCGTCTCCACCTCGGTCCGCGAGTAGCTCCAACGCTACCAGCTCGGCCGAGGAGACAGCGGCGCACGCGGCCGCGGCGACTGACGCTGCCATCACGATGGACGAAGCGCCGCTGGCGTCGTTGCCACCGTCGTTCGCCCCAGTCACTGGTTTGGGGGCCGCTCCATCCGCGGGGGCTTCACCGCCAAGGGGGGCTCCCACAACGATTGCCACGGAGGCTCTCGCCACGGCTTCATCTTCGAAGAAACCATCAGTGTCTTGGGCACACAATGTGTTCGAGACGGGCCTCAGTCGGAAACTGGGGCCAGAACTAGAAAAGCCAGCTAGCATCCGCACCGGCCTGCGATTTCTTTCGGTCGCCAAGTGAGTGCTCCTTAATCTTTTACCCGTCTGCTTGCTTTGTGTTTTGGTCGGAGAGCTTTATTGACAGAGTTGTTTCGCAGGTCTGGAGTTAAAAAGATAGGCCATCCTTCAGTGGCCAAGGTCCCGCCAGTCGCCACAGAAGTGCCGGCTGATCCCTCGCGAAAGAGGAAGGGCGACGAAGTCATTGCTCCCGCCAAAGGCACCAAAAGAACAAAGGGCGATGACGTCATCACGGTCTCTGACGAGCCGGCGACTGCCCCGAGCGAGCCTCCAACCGCAGTGGACATAGCTCTGAAGGCCACAGAAGACGCGGGGTCGCAGCATACGGTGCTTGCTGGCTCGACCGAGGCGGCCGAGCCAGCCTCAAGTGGCGCAATGGCCGCAGTGGCAACATTCCCTCGCTTCATGGCGAAGGACGCCGCGGCGAGTGCCTCAGTGCCGTCAAGCCTGCTTCCTGGGGCCGCCGGCATGGAGGTTGAACAACGTCGTGGCCACACTCCTCTTGTGCTCACGTCGGTGGATGCGATGGAACTTCATGGCATGCTAGGTGCTGCCATCCAGGTATGTCCAGTCCCCGAGGATCTGGCCACTGAATTTCAGTGGTCGGATTCTTAATATTTTTTATGTTATCCAGTCCCCGAGTGCCTAGTCGCTGAATTTTAGTGGCTGGGCACTTAGGAATTTTGTTGTCCAGTCCCCGAGTGCCTAGTCGCTGAATTTCAGCGGCTGGGCACTTAGGAGTTTTGTTGTCCAGTCCCTGAGTGCCTAGTCGCTGACTTTCAGAGGCTGGGCACTTAGGAGTTTTGTTGTCCAGTCCTCGAGTGCCTAGTCGCTGAATTTCAGCGGCTGGGCACTTAGGAGTTTTGTTGTCCAGTCCCCGAGTGCCTAGTCGCTGAATTTCAGCGGCTGGGCACTTAGGAGTTGTTTGGTTGTTGACGCTGTGGTTGTTGCACAGGGCCTGCAGCACGAATCAGCCGAGCGGCTTGCTGTGAAGTGCCGCGTGGATAAGGACCTCATCACCGTCCAGGAGACGAACAAGGAGCTTCAAGCGGCTGCGGGTTAGTATATAGCTTAATTGGCGCTCGTCGCTAACTTGTCACGGTGTTGACCGTTTTGTTCTGGGGACAGAGAGTAGTGCGGCTGAGGTGAAGGAGGCTCGCCACGGCCTTGTCCTGGTAGGTGATTTGACGGCGGCTCAGTCCGCTTTGAGCGCGGCGGAGAAGAAAATCGCCGATCTGGAGCGTGAGCTCAAGGAGGCGAAGGCGGAAGCGAGCTCGGCGAAAGGACGAGCCAAGTCCGCCGTCACTTCTACCGTTGAAGAACGGAAGGTATCTGATGCGCTCGTTGCCGGGTTGCAAAATGATTCCTCTTCTCTTCAAAGTTTCATCACGGACCTATGCCACCCGCTGATTGGTAAGCTTTCCTTCAGCCTACTTCCGATTGCACGTATCGTGTTGGGGTTTTGGTGCTTTGCTTATTGTTTGTTTGCGTGCTGCAGGCCGGATCACTGATAATGCGGAAGAGGCGCAGTCATACGATGCGCGGGGTGTGTGACCACCCTGGTTGACTCAGCTGCGCTGTCAGCGACTTGCCTCCTGGCATACCTTCAGGAGATATCGCCCACGGAGGTGATTCCCAATGACCTTGTCGAGGTATGGCGCTACCTGGAGAAGGCCCCGTCGGTCGTGGAATTCATGACGCGGTCGGCCTTCCATCGTGGAGCGACGACGGCACTCAGCCTTGGGCTCGCCCACTTCCCGGACGATTTCGACCTTGACGACGTCACGAGCGGTTACCCTTCGTCGACGGGCTTGGTGGAGATTGCCGAGGTGTTGAAGCTGACAGACCGAGCCGCGGTATACTCCGACCGTGTTTGGGCGATGGGCGACCTTATCCCCTACCAAGAGACTGTCGTCGCCCCCAATGACCCTGAGCCAAAGCACCGTGACTTCAAGGTGGAGCAGTCGTTCCGTGCGGCGATGGCGGGCGAGCTAACGACATACCCATCGAACCCTTATGTGCCTTTTATCCGCAGCCGCAGGGACGGTGGCATGTCTTCATCAAAGCCTGCGAAATAGAATGTTTTTCCATTCGGCATTAGTATAGGATAATCGTGTAACTCTCCTTGTATGCGAAAGAAATTTTGTTGCTATAAAGGAATGCTCATGTTATTTTGTCAGTCGTTTTGTGATTTGAATGTTGGCTGTGCGAGTCACCGAGTGCGTCCGCCCTTTTTATGGGGTTTACCTCGTTTTTATATGTTTTGTGAACTGTTAGTGAGTTACGTTCGACTCGCCATGGCTCGAAAAGCCAGTAGCGTGGCGACTCCCAGGGGTTCTCTTTACTTGGCCGTTTTCCTAGGCATGAACGGGGTCGGGTCGCCGAGTCCCCGAGCATGGTACTTGGCCGTTCTAGTCGCAAGCCCAAGGTAGGTGAGGACAAAGTGCGTTATGTTAGGCGCTTTACTCCTGCCTGATCCATAAGATCGGTCGCATGGCGAGTCCTGGGCGCGCTCTCATACTTGGCGTTTTTCCCTAGCCGCTCGTCTTTGGCCTGGTGTCAGTCCCTGAGCGTGGTACTTTGCCGTTCGATTCGCTGCTCCGAGGATGCGGAGGACTTGGTCGCTGTGGGGAGCGACTGCAGTTGTCTTGGCTCGGGAAGCCAGTCGGGCTAGGCGAATCCAATGGGGCTCCGGGTTAGCTTTTTTCGTGGACGGTACAAGGCCTGAGTTTTCCCAGTGCCCTCTTACCGCACTACTTGGCTGTGCCGGTCGCTTTACCAAAGGTTGACTTCTGTGAATAGCGTAACGCTATTATTACGAGTGCGAGTGGCACAAGACACGGAGAGTAGACGCAATTTGCGGTAACCAATCTGTTTTATTTCATAGCGGGTAGGGGGTACATGTCTGGAGTTCTAAGAGTAGAACTTC
Source organism: Avena sativa (assembly GCA_916181665.1). Classification (NCBI taxonomy): domain Eukaryota; kingdom Viridiplantae; phylum Streptophyta; class Magnoliopsida; order Poales; family Poaceae; genus Avena; species Avena sativa. Next base: position 57,958,402 of record OV702283.1, on the reverse strand, counting down.
CGTAGGAGGTTTACATTCCATGGCCGCTTGACGTCGAGTTTTTCGTCGCCTCGGACGTTGGTGAGGTAGTAGGCGTCATTGCCCAGGACTCGCCCGATGGCGAATGGTACCTCCCAAGGGGGTGAGAGCTTGTGCATGCCTTTCTTGTCCTGGATTAGGCGCAGTACCAGGTCGCCTTCCTAGAAGGTGCGAGTCCGTACTCGTCGGCTGTGGTAGCAGCGTAACCCTTGCTGGTAAATGGAGGTGCGGGAGCGAGCTAGGTCGCTTGCTTCGTCGAGCTGATCGACTCCGTCTTATCGTGCAAGCTCGTTTCGGCCTTCGTGTAGTTGACTACCCTAGGTGAATCGTACTTGAGGTCAGTTGGCATGACTGCCTCGGCACCGTACACCATGAAGAAGGGGGTGAACCTTGTTGACCTGTTGATGGTGTGGATGCCCCAAATGACAGAGGGGAGTTCTTCGACCCAGCACCCAGCGGTGCGCTCGAGTGGGACTTGTAGCCATGGCTTCAGGCCATGGAGGATACTCTGATTGGCGCGTTCCGCCTGGCCATTGGACTCCGGGTGGGCGACTGGGGCGAGGTCGAGTCGGATGTTGTGCTCCTCGCAGAACTCGGCCATGGCTCCCTTGGCGAAGTTGGTGCCGTTGTCCGTGATGATGCTGTTTGGGAGGCCATAGCGATAGATGAGCTCGCGTAGGAACTTTGTAGCGGTCTTCCCGTCGCACTTGCGGACTAGCTTGGCCTCCACCCATTTTGTGAATTTGTCGACTGCGACTAGGAGGTGGGTGAAGCCAGATGGGGCCTTCTTGAAGGGGCCTACCATGTCCATGCCCCCATACGGCGAACGGCCAGGTGATGGGGATTGTCTTGAGCGCCGAGCTCGGCACGTGAGTCTGGTTGGCGTATTTCTGGCATCCGACGCACCGCTAGACAATGTTGACAGCGTCTGCGTGTGCGGTGAGCCAGTAGAAGCCGTGTCGCATGGTCTTTGCGACCAGGGAGCGGGCGCCGGTGTGATGGCCGCAGTCGTCGGAGTGGATTTCTTGGAGGATTTTGCGTCCTTCAGCGGGTTGGACGCAACGTTGGAACACGTCGGTCACGCTGCGCTTATAAAGCTCGCCGTTGATGATGACGAAGGATTTGCAGCAGCGTGCTATCATCCGGGCCTCCGTTTCGTCTGTGGGTAGGGTGCCTCCCTCCAGGTAAGCGACATATGGCGCGGTCCAATCGCTTGGCTCGGCGATTAGTGCGACCAGGGCTGCTTCTGGTTGCAGCGGAATTCCGATGTCGATCTCCCTCGGGGGAGAGACAGAGGGCTTTGTGATAGTGTCGAGGAAGACGCCGGCGGGTGGTGCGAGTCGAGCCGAGCCGATGCGAGAGAGTGCGTCGGCCTCCTCGTTCTTCCGTCTGTCGATCCACTCGACGGAGTAGCCTGCGAAGTGTCCTCCCAGCTGGTCCACTTCTTGGCGGTATGCCGCCATGGTGGGGGAGATGGCGTCGCAGGTTCCGGCGACTTGCCCGGCGACGAGGTGGGAGTCCCGTAGCAGCGCAGGCAATTTATGTTCATCTCCTTGGCTGCCCTCATGCCGTGGAGTAGCGCCTCATACTCGGCAATGTTGTTGGTGCAGGGGGTGAAGTCGAGGTAAAGGACGTAGCGGAGCTTGTCGCCCTTCGGAGGTGTTAGTACGATCCCTGCTCCTGCACCGTCCGCGTTCTTGGAGCCGTCGAAGTGTAGGCTCCAGTAATGGAGGTATGGCAGCTTCTCTGGCTGCTGGGCCTCCTCCCAGTCGGCGAGGAAGTCTACGAGAGCCTGTGACTTGATCGCTTTGCGTGGCTCGTACTTGATGTTGTGCACGCCGATCTCGACGGCCCACTTGGCGACTCGCCCGATCGCCTCGCGGTTGCGGATGATGTCCTGCAACGGTGCTGAGGAGACGACCGTTATTGGGTGCTCCTGGAAGTAGTGCGGCAGTCGCCGCTATGCTCTGAAGACCGCGTATACCAATTTCTGGTACTGCGGGTAGCGTTGGCGCGACTCGGTAAGGACTTCGTTGATGTAGTATACAGGTCGCTACACCGGGCGTTCCTTCCCTTCCTCTGGCCGTTCGACGACCATGACGGCGCTGACGGCGCGCTCGGAAGCCGCGAGGTAGACTAGCATGGGCTCCTTGTCGACGGGGGCGGCGAGTAGTGGTGCTGCGAGCAACACCTCCTTGAGAGCGTGGAGCGTGTCGTCTGCCTCCTTGTCCCACTGGAAGGTGGGATTCTTGCGCATTAGGCGATAGATAGGCATCACCTTCTCTCCTAGCCAGGGGATGAAGCGACTGAGAGCCGCGACTCACCCGGCCAACTTCTGGACGTAGCGCAGGCACTCGGGTCTGCCGAGTCGGGCGATCGTGTTAATCTTGGCAGGGTTCACCTCGATCCCGCACTTGGAGACGACGTATCCCAGTAGCTGTCCAGTAGGTACACCGAAGGTGCACTTTCCTAGGTTTAGCTTTATCTTGTACCGTCGCAGGTTGGCGAAGGTTTCCGCCAGGTCGGCGAGTAGATCGCCCTGGCGAGTGGATTTCACCACCACGTCGTCGATGTAGACGTGGATATTGCAGCCAATTTGGCTCGCAAGGCACTCCTGCATGCACCTCTGGTAGGTTGCCCCGACGTTTTTGAGGCCGAAGGTCATGGCGGTGTAGCAGAAGGCTCCGAATGGCGTGATGAACGCCGTCTTCTCTTCGTCCTCGATGGCCATTTTGATCTGGTTGTACCCAGAATAGGCGTCGAGGAAGCATAGCGACTCCGAGACCGCGGTTGAATCGATGATTTGGTCGATCCGCGGGAGGACGAATTGATCCTTCGGGCAGGCGCTGTTTAAGTTTGTGTAATCGATACACATTCTCTAGGTCCAGTTTTTCTTCTCGACCAGGACTGGGTTTGCTAGCCACTTGGAGTATTTGATTGGCCGAATGAAGCCTGCAGCGAGTAGACGCTGCACCTCCTCGGCGATTGCTCGGCGATGTTCTTCATTGAAGGGCCACAGCGACTGCTTGACGGGTCGCACTTTGGGGTCGGCGTTGAGTTTGTGCTCAGCAAGTTCCCTCGGGACACCAGGCATGTCCGATGGCTTCCATGCGAAGATGTCCCGATTCTCACGTAGGAACTCGATGAGCGTGCCTTCCTATGCTGGGCTCATGTCCATCCCGATCGTCACCGTCTGGCTGGAGTCTCCTGGGACCAGCTCGACGGTGCGGGTGTGTGTCGTTGCCTCGAAGGCGGCGGAGTTACCACCCTCCGATTTGGGCTTCTTGAGTATGGTGGGGTCGTCATTGTTGACCCCGCTCGCGTACTTGGCGAGCTCCTCAGCGTGGTTGGCCTCCGCTGTAATGACGGTGTCCGCGAGTTCGGCGCCTTTGGCCTCGCATTCTGCGGCCATGTCGGGGTCGCCATGGACGGTGATGATGCCAATGTAGGGGTTCGTAGCATGGAAAACAAAAATTTTCTATCGCATACAAACAAACAAGCCAAGATCTATCTACTAGATTGTAGCAACGAGTCGATGGAATAACTTACCCTCGAAGATTCCAAAGCGTTTAACGAGAGCAGATTCTCGTGGGTGATGTAGTCGTACTCTTCCCGATCTCAAGATCGCGTAGACGATCCTTCCGGCGCTGCATTCCGGCAGCGCTCCCGCAGTCGGTCACACGTTCGGTACTCGACGAAGACCTTCCTCTCCCTTGTTCCAGCAGGCAGCGGAGGTTGTAGCACTCTCCTCGCGATTCCGGCAGCACAACGGCGTGGTACCGGAAGTAGAGGGGAGATCCCGCAGGGCTTCGCCTTAAGCCGGAGCGAGTATGGTGGATTATGAGAGAGGGCTATTAGTGGTCTAGAGATTAGACTCACCAATTAGAAGGCTCTAAACCGCAGGCTAAAGCAATTAGAAGCTCTAAACCAAAACGGCTCTAAACCGGAGATTAGAGGTAGAAACTTGTGTGTCTAGAGGAGGGGGCCCTGCCCCTCCTTTTATAGGTGGGGAGGCACGGCCAGGGGAGGGGAGTCCCTCCCCAAGTCGGCCTTGGGTGGCGCGCCGGCTTGGGGAGGAGACTCCTCCCTCAAGTCGGTTCCCAACTCCTCTTGCTTGTTTCCCACAGTTTCTTGTTTTAGCCGTTTGACTTTCAAACTGGACATTTGACTTTTCTGTTTTAGGATTCAATTTAATCCTTTATTTGGGACAGCAAGAACACTTAGTACATGATGCAATCATTCCAATATGTAATGACACATTCATGTACCCCTCCCCCCTCCCGGAGTGCCGGACATTCCGGAACCTTCTAGAACATTCACCGGAATCATTTCCGAACTCCGAAACGGGACTTTCTTTATATGAATCTTATTCTCCGGACCATTCCGGATCACCTCGTGATATCCCGGATCCCATCCGAGACTCCGAACAACATTCGGTCTCTTTCTCATAATACCATAACTACTCAAAACAACGTCGAATCCTTAAGTGTGTCTCCCTACGGTTCGTGAATTATGCGGACATGATCGAGACACTTCTCCGAACAATAACCAATAGAGGAATCTGGAAATTCATATGGCTCCCACATATTTCTACGATTACTTTGCGATCGAATGAACCACTTACATACGATACCAATTTCCCTTTGTCTCACGATATGTTACTTATCCGAGGTTATGATCGTCGGTATCTCTGCATACCTAGTTCAACCTCGTTACTGATAAGTACTCTTTTCTCGTTCCCGTGATATGTGATCCCTTGTGAGCCAGTCACATGCTTGCAAGCTAATTGGATGACATTTCACCGAGAGGGCCCAGAGAATATCTATCCGTCATATGGATGGACAAATTCCACTCTTGATCCATGTGTCTCAACCAATACTTTCCGAACACTCAATGCCACCTTTATAGCCACCCAGTTACGGTGTGGTGTTTGATGTCATCAAAGCATCCATCCGGTAAAGGTGATATGCATGATCTCATGGTCGAAGGAATTAGGTTACTATGTATCAGAAAGCATATAGCAATTGAACTATTGAAATGACTTGATCTTTATGCTACGCTTATCTATAGGAGTATGTCCACCATATCATTCTCCTAACGATATGATCTTGTTGTTGATAACATCTCAATGTTCATGATAGGGAAACCACAATCATTTATCAACCAACAAGCTAGTGAGGTATAGAGGCTATACTAGGGACTTCAAATTAAGTTTACAAATCACACAAGTATTAATGTTTCCCTGTTAATACTATTATAGCATGAATGTAAACATTTATCATAAACACAAAGATATAATAATAATTATATTTATTATTGCCTCTAGGGCATATCTCCAACAGCCAAATGGCCCGGGTAGCTTCATCGCGTTGTACGCGTAGTGGGGCGCTGCCATGAATTTGGCGAACGCCTGGCACCCCAGGACGCAGTGGTAGGGGCTGTTGAACGGCACCAGCTCGAAGACGATCCGCTCGGTGCGGAAGTTTGCTGGTGTGCCGAAGGTGACAGCCAGCGTCACCTTGCCGATCGGGTACGCCTTCCGACCGGGGACGATGCCGTGGAAGGTGGTGTAGGTCGTCTCGATCATCGACTGCGGGAGCCGCAGTCGCCTGAACGTGTCCAGGTACAGGATGTTGATGGAGCTGCCGCCGTCCATCAGCATTTTGGGGAGCCAGTAGTCCCCTACCTTGGGCTTGACCACTAAGGCGATTCGACCCGGATATTCGATCCGTGGCGAGTGATCCTCGCGGCTCCAAGTGATTGGTTGCTCGGACCAGTTGAGGAACTGGGGGATGTCTATCTGGGACACCGTGTTGACGGCGACGGCGCGGGCAATGAACTTCTTCTCGCGCTTCGTGTTGAAGCCTGTGAAGGTGTGGAGCGAGCCGGCGACTCTGCTGAACTTTCCGCTATTTGGCGGTTGTTGTCGGGGTCTTCCCGCGTGCGCTGTGCCTTCTCGATCTCCTTGAGAGAGTGGCAGTCGGCGGTCATGTGCATGGCGGGCTTCCCTTCCCTGCTATGAAACACACAGGGTTGGTTGAGGAGAGCCGTGGGATCGAACCTCGGCTTTGCCTTGTAGTTGCCACCATCGTGTCACTGACCTCTGTCGCGACGGAAGCTCTTGGGTTTGCGCATCGCGTATCCCGCGTTGGTGACGAAGTCGACTCTCCCATCACCGCGGCGTTTGCCGGTGAGGCGAGTGTTGCTGTAGCGTAGCTCGGGTCGCCTCCCGTTATCGTGGCCGCTCGTGCGGCGATTTCCTCCCAACTTGTCGTCAGTTTCTTGGTTTGGGTCCTTCTTCGCGTACCGCTTTGCGATCTCCAGGAGGTCTGGTATGTTGTCGAGTGTTCTGTAGACTCGCTTGAGCTTGGCGACCAGGGGCTCGTAGCGTCACGAGGTCTTGAAGCAGTGGATCGCAGTGTCCGGGTGGATTCCGGCCGCGTTATACCACAGGTCTTGCCACCATTGGACCCAACCGCGGGTCGACTCGCGGGGTCCCTGGATGCATCGCTCCAGGTCCTCGATGGTGGTGGCACGGGTGTAGGAACCCTCGAAGTGCCTGACAAAGGCATCACGCATTTCCTCCTAGGAGTCGATGCTATCCACGGGGAGGGTGTTAATCCATGGCCTGCAGGCTCCCTCCGTTATCAGGGGAAGGTAGCAGGCAGCGAGTAGATCGGTGTGGCCGGCAATCCCCATCGCCATGAGGTAAGTGTACAGCTACACGGACGGATCGTACGAGGGGTCGTACTTCTCGATTTCCTTCGGCGCTTTGAAGTTCCCCTGAGATCGCTGGTCCGAAGAACTGGGGTCCGACTCGGCTCAGCGATCCCCTTGGTTCGCCGTCGAGGCGGTTGGTAAGGGTATGCCTCAGGTCGTCGGGCTGGAGTGCGCGCCAGCTCTGGTTGTTGATGATGTGGGTGCGTGCGTCGACCGGCTGCCCGTTGGCGGCGACAAAGTTGTTCGCCGGCCGTGTTGGAGATATGCCCTAGAGGCAATAATAAATGTAGTTATTATTATATCTTTGTGTTTATGATAAATGTTTACATTCATGCTATAATAGTATTAACAGGGAAACATTAATACTTGTGTGATTTGTAAACTTAATTTGAAGTCCCTAGTATAGCCTCTATACTTCACTAGCTTGTTGGTTGATAAATGATTGTGGTTTCCCTATCATGAACATTGATATGTTATCAACAACAAGATCATATCGTTAGGAGAATGATATGGTGGACATACTCCTATAGATAAGCGTAGCATAAAGATCAGGTCATTTCAATAGTTCAATTGCTATATGCTTTCTGATACATAGTAACCTAATTCCTTCGACCATGAGATCATGCATATCACCTTTACCGGATGGATGCTTTGATGACATCAAACACCACACCGTAACTGGGTGGCTATAAAGGTGGCATTGAGTGTTCGGAAAGTATTGGTTGAGACACATGGATCAAGAGTGGGATTTGTCCATCCATATGACGGATAGATATTCTCTGGGCCCTCTCGGTGAAATGTCATCCAATTAGCTTGCAAGCATGTGACTGGCTCACAAGGGATCACATATCACGGGAACGAGAAAAGAGTACTTATCAGTAACGAGGTTGAACTAGGTATGCAGAGATACCGACGATCATAACCTCGGATAAGTAACATATCGTGAGACAAAGGGAAATTGGTATCGTATGTAAGTGGTTCATTCGATCGCAAAGTAATTGTAGAAATATGTGGGAGCCATATGAATTTCTAGATTCCTCTATTGGTTATTGTTCGGAGAAGTGTCTCGATCATGTCCGCATAATTCACGAACCGTAGGGAGACACACTTAAGGATTCGACGTTGTTTTGAGTAGTTATGGTATTATGAGAAAGAGACCGAATGTTGTTCGGAGTCTCGGATGGGATCCGGGATATCACGAGGTGATCCGGAATGGTCCGGAGAATAAGATTCATATAAAGAAAGTCCCGTTTCGGAGTTCGGAAATGATTCCGGTGAATGTTCTAGAAGGTTCCGGAATGTCCGGCACTCCGGGAGGGGGGAGGGGTACATGAATGTGTCATTACATATTGGAATGATTGCATCATGTACTAAGTGTTCTTGCTGTCCCAAATAAAGGATTAAATTGAATCCTAAAACAGAAAAGTCAAATGTCCAGTTTGAAAGTCAAACGGCTAAAACAAGAAACTGTGGGAAACAAGCAAGAGGAGTTGGGAACCGACTTGAGGGAGGAGTCTCCTCCCCAAGCCGGCGTGCCACCCAAGGACGACTTGGGGAGGGACTCCCCTCCCCTGGCCGCGCCTCCCCACCTATAAAAGGAGGGGCAGGGCCCCCTCCTCTAGACACACAAGTTTCTACCTCTAATCTCCGGTTTAGAGCCGTTTTGGTTTAGAGCTTCTAATTGCTTTAGCCTGCGGTTTAGAGCCTTCTAATTGGTGAGTCTAATCTCTAGAACACTAATAGCCCTCTCTCATAATCCACCATACTCGCTCCGGCTTAAGGCGAAGCCCTGCGGGATCTCCCCTCTACTTCCGGTACCACGCCGTTGTGCTGCCGGAATCGCGAGGAGAGTGCTACAACCTCCGCTGCCTGCTGGAACAAGGGAGAGGAAGGTCTTCGTCGAGTACCGAACGTGTGAACAACTGCGGGAGCGCTACCGGAACGCAGCGTCGGAAGGATCGTCTACGCGATCTTGAGATCGGGAAGAGTACGACTACATCACCCACGAGAATCTGCTCTCGTTAAACGCTTTGGAATCTTCGAGGGTAAGTTATTCCATCGACTCGTTGCTACAATCTAGTAGATAGATCTTGGCTTGTTTGTTTGTATGCGATAGAAATTTTTTGTTTTCCATGCTACGAACCCCTACAGTGGTATCAGAGCCGTGTCTATATGTAGATCTGTTGCACGAGTAGAACACAATGGTCATTGTGGGCGTTGATGCTTTTATTGTCGATTACTTCTTGTGTACTTTGCATCTTGCGGTATGTTGGGATGAAGCGGCCCGGGCTAACCTTACATGACATCGTTCATGAGACTTGCTCCACGCTTGACATGCAACTTGTATTGCATAAGTGGCTTTGCGGGTGCCTGTTTCTCCTAGCATAGTTAAGATCCAATTTACAACGGGTGATCAACAATGCTAGTATCAATGTTGTGGTTCTTGTTCGTAAGTTAGAACGACACTTATTGAAAGCCCCAAACCACGTAAAATATGCAAAGAAAGTAGAGGCGTCTAACTTTGTTTTGCAGGGGTGTGCAGTGATGTGATATGGCCATGATTGTGATTATATTTGATGTATGCAATGTTCCTTATTGTAAGTTGGCAACCGGCAGGAGCCATATGGTTGTCTTTAATTTATGTTAAGACCCGCGTGTCTATTCAAAGTAGTTGTAATAGTTGAAGCCGGTGGACGACAACCATGGAGAAGCGTCATTGACCTTGATGCAATGCCGGTGATGATGGAGATCATGTTCGTGCTTGAAGATGGAGATCGGAAGCACAAAGAAGAAAGGCCATATCATATCACATATATATTGAATTGCATGTGATGTTAATCCTTTATGCATCTTGTATTGCTTAGTAGACGACGGTAGCATTATAAGATGATCCCTCATGCACATCAATTTCAAATCATAAAGTGTTCACCCTTAGTTAGCACCGTTGCTAAAGCTTGTTGTTTCGAAGCACCACGTGATGATCGGGTGTGCTAGATTCTGCAAGTGTATACAGCGTGAGCAAGCCAGATTTGCTCATGCAGAAGCTAAGGTTTGATCTTGATGAGCCTAGCATGTACAGACATGGTCTCGGAACACGGATCACCGAAAGGTAAAGCATGAATCATATAGTAGATATGATGAACATGTCGATTGTTCGCCATTGAAACTATATCAACTCTCGTGATGATCGGTGTTGATATGGTGGATTTGGTTCGTGTGATCACTAAAACAATGTGAGGGATATTGTTTTGAGTGGGAGTTCACCTAGTTTAATTTCATTAATTAATTTGAACTCAATTTGTCATAAACTTAGTCTAAACTATTGCAAATATGTTGTAGATCAATGGCAGCCCCTACCATCAATTTTAATGCGTTCCTAGAGAAAGAAAAGTTGAAAAACAATGGAAGCAACTTCGCGGATTGGTTCCGCAATTTGAGGATTGTCCTCACAGCTGGTAATTTGACCTATGTGCTGGATGCACCGCTGGGTGACCCACCTGCAGATGATGCTCCCGATGAAGTAAAGAATGTTTACCTCACTCGGAAGAATCAGTACTCCATAGTTCAGTGTGCTATCTTGTATGGTTTGGAATCGGAGCTTCAGAAAAGGTTTGAGGATTCAGACCCATATGATATTGTCGAGGATCTCAAACTGATTTTTGAGACTCATGCGGCAATTGAAAGTTATGAAGCTTCTGAAAAGTTCTTTAACTGCAAGATGGAAGAGGGCAGCTCCGTGAGTGAGCATGTGCTTAAGATGTCTGGGCACGCAAACAAACTTCAAAGCTTGGGTATTGTGATTCCTAATGCTTTGGGGATTTACCGTGTCCTCCAATCACTACCACCGAGTTACAAGAACTTTGTGATGAACTACAACATGCAGAACATGAACAAGACGTTGCCAGAACTCTTTGCCATGTTGAAATCTGCAGAAGTGGAGATTAAGAAAGAGCACCAAGTGTTGTTGGTCAATAAGACCACCAAATTCAAGAAAGGCAAGTCTAAGCAAAAGGGACACTTCAAGAAGGGTGGTAAGAAAGTTACCACGCCGGCGAAGAAGACCAAGGCTGGACCTAAGCCTGATACTGAGTGCTTTTACTGCAAGGGAGAAGGTCACTGGAAGCGGAATTGCCCAAAGTACTTGGCGGATTTGAAGAACGGCAACATCAAGAAGAAAGGTATATCTGATATACATGTTATTGATGTGTATCTCACTAGTACTCGTAGCAGTGCCTGGGTATTTGATACTGGTTCGGTTGCTCATATTTGTAACTCGAAACAGGTGCTGCAGAATAAACGGAAGCTAGCGAAGAACGCGGTGACGATGCGCGTGGGAAACGGATCAAAGGTTGATGTGATCGCGGTCGGCACGCTACCCCTTCATCTACCATCGGGATTAGTTTTATACTTAAATAATTGTTATTTAGTGCCTGTGTTAAGCATGAACATTATATCGGGATCTTGTTTATTGCGAGACGGTTACTTGTTTAAATCAGAGAATAATGGTTGTTCGATTTATATGAGTAATATGTTTTATGCACATGCACCTTTGATAGATGGTCTATTTTTATTGAATCTCGATAGTGGAAATACACATATCAACAACATTGAGGCTAAACGTTTGAAATCAAGCGATAATTTGACCTATATGTGGCACTGTCGTCTTGGTCACATTGGAGTGAAGCGTATGAAGAAACTCCATTCCGATGGACTTCTTGAATCACTTGATTTTGAATCACTTGAAAGATGCGAAGCATGTCTGATGGGAAAAATGACTAAGACTCCATTTTCTGGTATGATGGAGCGAGCTACGGACTTATTGGAAATTATACATACCGATGTGTGTGGTCCAATGAGTGTAGCATCGCGCGGTGGTTATCGTTATGTTCTTACCTTCACGGATGACTTGAGTAGATATGGGTATATCTATTTCATGAAACATAAGTCCGAAACTTTCGAGAAGTTTAAGGAGTTTCAAAGTGAGGTAGAGAATCAACGTAACAAGAAGATTAAATTTCTACGTTCTGATCGTGGAGGTGAATATCTAAGTTACGAGTTTGGAGAGCATTTGAAGAAATGCGGAATACTTTCACAATTGACACCGCCGGGAACACCACAGCGTAATGGTGTGTCCGAACGTCGTAATCGAACTCTCTTAGATATGGTTCGTTCTATGATGTCACTTACAGATTTACCGCTATCATTTTGGGGTTATGCATTAGAAACAGCCGCATTCACTTTAAATAGGGCACCATCTAAATCCATTGAAACGACACCGTATGAATTATGGTTTGGGAAGAAACCTAAATTGTCGTTCCTTAAAGTTTGGGGATGCGAAGCCTATGTAAAGAAGTTACAGCCGGACAAGCTTGAACCCAAAGCGGAAAAATGCGTCTTCATAGGATACCCGAAGGAAACTATTGGGTATACCTTCTATCATAGATCCGAAGGCAAAATCTTCGTTGCCAAGAATGGATCCTTTCTAGAGAAGGAATTTCTCTCGAAAGAAGTGACTGGAAGGAAAGTAGAACTCGACGAGGTTGTCGAACCTTCTCTCGAAATTGAGAGTAGCGCAGCACCGGAAGAAGTTCCTGTGGTGCCTGCACCAGTTAGAGAGGGAGCTAATGATGGTGATCATGAAACTTCGGTTGAAGTTGCTACAGAGCCTCGGAGGTCAACGAGAACTCGTACCACTCCAGATTGGTATGATCCCATTATGAGTGTCATGTTGGTGGACAACACCGATGACCCCGAGACATATGAGGAAGCGATGATGAGCCCAGATTCCAATAAATGGCAAGAAGCCATGAAATCCGAGATTGGATCCATGTACGAAAACCAAGTATGGACTTTGGTGGACTTACCGGACGGCCGAAAGGCTGTCGAGAACAAATGGATATTCAAGAAGAAAACAGATGCTGATGGTAATGTTACTGTCTATAAAGCTCGACTTGTCGCAAAAGGGTTTCGACAAATTCAAGGAGTTGACTACGATGAGACTTTCTCACCGGTAGCGAAGCTAAAGTCTGTGAGGATTATGTTAGCAATCGCTGCATATTATGATTATGAGATATGGCAGATGGATGTCAAAACAGCATTCCTCAATGGAGATATTGATGAAGAGTTGTATATGATGCAACCCAAAGGTTTTGTCAATCCTAAAGATGCTAACAAGGTATGCAAACTTCAACGGTCCATCTATGGATTGAAGCAAGCATCCCGAAGTTGGAATCAACGTTTTGATAAGGTAATCAAAAGTTTTGGTTTTATACAAACTTATGGAGAAGCTTGTATTTACAAGAAAGTGAGTGGGAGCTCTGTAGCATTCTTAATACTATATGTGGATGACATATTGTTGATTGGGAATGATGTAGACCTTCTTAATAGTGTCAAAGAATATTTGAATAATAGTTTTTCAATGAAGGATCTTGGCGAAGCAGCTTACATATTAGGCATAAAGATTTATAGAGATAGATCGAAACGCCAAATATCATTGTCACAGAGTACATATTTGGACAAAGTTCTAAAGAGGTTTGGAATGGAAGAAAGCAAGAAAGGGTTCTTGCCCATGTTGCCCAATACGACCTTGAGTAAAACTCAAAGTCCGACATCGGCAGAAGATAGAGAAAGGATGAGTAAGACTCCCTATGCATCATCCATAGGATCTCTAATGTATGCCATGCTACGTACTAGACCCGACATTGCATATGCTGTTAGTTTAACTAGCAGATATCAAAGTGATCCAGGAGTGGATCATTGGACAGCGGTCAAAAACATCCTTAAGTACTTGAGAAGAACTAAGGATATGGTTCTTTCTTATGGAGGTGATGAACAGCTCGTTGTTAATGGTTACACCGATGCTAGTTGGAACACCGATCCGGATGATTCTAAATCACAATCTGGATACGTATTTATTTTGAATGGTGCAGCAGTTAGCTGGAGGAGTGCAAAGCAAAGCGTTGTGGCGAGATCTTCAACTGAATCGGAATACATGGCTGCTTCGGAGGCTTCACAAGAAGCGATATGGATGAAAGAGTTCATTACAGAGCTGGGTGTGGTTCCTAGTGCGCTGGACCCAATGTCTATCTACTGTGATAACATGGGCGCCATAGCCAATGCGCAAGAACCAAGGTCACACAAGAAGCTGAAGCATATCAAGCTACGTTTTCACGCTATTCGAGAACATATCCAGGATGGGGATATAAAGATTTGCAAAGTACACACATATCTGAATGTGGCGGATCCGTTGACTAAACCTCTCCCGAGGGCAAAACATGACCAACACCAAACTGCCATGGGTGTTCGGTATATTACCATGTAATCTAGATTAGATGACTCTAGTGCAAGTGGGAGACTGTTGGAGATATGCCCTAGAGGCAATAATAAATGTAGTTATTATTATATCTTTGTGTTTATGATAAATGTTTACATTCATGCTATAATAGTATTAACAGGGAAACATTAATACTTGTGTGATTTGTAAACTTAATTTGAAGTCCCTAATATAGCCTCTATACTTCACTAGCTTGTTGGTTGATAAATGATTGTGGTTTCCCTATCATGAACATTGAGATGTTATCAACAACAAGATCATATCGTTAGGAGAATGATATGGTGGACATACTCCTATAGATAAGCGTAGCATAAAGATCAGGTCATTTCAATAGTTCAATTGCTATATGCTTTCTGATACATAGTAACCTAATTCCTTCGACCATGAGATCATGCATATCACCTTTACCGGATGGATGCTTTGATGACATCAAACACCACACCGTAACTGGGTGGCTATAAAGGTGGCATTGAGTGTTCGGAAAGTATTGGTTGAGACACATGGATCAAGAGTGGGATTTGTCCATCCATATGACGGATAGATATTCTCTGGGCCCTCTCGGTGAAATGTCATCCAATTAGCTTGCAAGCATGTGACTGGCTCACAAGGGATCACATATCACGGGAACGAGAAAAGAGTACTTATCAGTAATGAGGTTGAACTAGGTATGCAGAGATACCGATGATCATAACCTCGGATAAGTAACATATCGTGAGACAAAGGGAAATTGGTATCGTATGTAAGTGGTTCATTCGATCGCAAAGTAATCGTAGAAATATGTGGGAGCCATATGAATTTCCATATTCCTCTATTGGTTATTGTTCGGAGAAGTGTCTCGATCATGTCCGCATAATTCACGAACCGTAGGGAGACACACTTAAGGATTCGACGTTGTTTTGAGTAGTTATGGTATTATGAGAAAGAGACCGAATGTTGTTCGGAGTCTCGGATGGGATCCGGGATATCACGAGGTGATCCGGAATGGTCCGGAGAATAAGATTCATATAAAGAAAGTCCCGTTTCGGAGTTCGGAAATGATTCCGGTGAATGTTCTAGAAGGTTCCGGAATGTCCGGCACTCCGGGAGGGGGGAGGGGTACATGAATGTGTCATTACATATTGGAATGATTGCATCATGTACTAAGTGTTCTTGCTGTCCCAAATAAAGGATTAAATTGAATCCTAAAACAGAAAAGTCAAATGTCCAGTTTGAAAGTCAAACGGCTAAAACAAGAAACTGTGGGAAACAAGCAAGAGGAGTTGGGAACCGACTTGAGGGAGGAGTCTCCTCCCCAAGCCGGCGCGCCACCCAAGGCCGACTTGGGGAGGGACTCCCCTCCCCTGGCCGCGCCTCCCCACCTATAAAAGGAGGGGCAGGGCCCCCTCCTCTAGACACACAAGTTTCTACCTCTAATCTCCGGTTTAGAGCCGTTTTGGTTTAGAGCTTCTAATTGCTTTAGCCTGCGGTTTAGAGCCTTCTAATTGGTGAGTCTAATCTCTAGACCACTAATAGCCCTCTCTCATAATCCACCATACTCGCTTCAGCTTAAGGCGAAGCCCTGCGGGATCTCCCCTCTACTTCCGGTACCACGCCGTTGTGCTGCCGGAATCGCGAGGAGAGTGCTACAACCTCCGCTGCCTGCTGGAACAAGGGAGAGGAAGGTCTTCGTCGAGTACCGAACGTGTTACCAACTGCGGGAGCGCTGCCGGAACGCAGCGCCGGAAGGATCGTCTACGCGATCTTGAGATCGGGAAGAGTACGACTACATCACCCACGAGAATCTGCTCTCGTTAAACGCTTTGGAATCTTCGAGGATAAGTTATTCCATCGACTCGTTGCTACAATCTAGTAGATAGATCTTGGCTTGTTTGTTTGTATGCGATAGAAATTTTTTGTTTTCCATGCTACGAACCCCTACAGGCCGTGGGTCGTTGGTGGAGAGTGCCGCGTTCACGGGTCGGTGTTGGAGCTGCAAGGGCTCGGGTGGTGGGCAGTTGAGGGTATTCGCCGCCATTGGGCAGCCGCTCGAGGCCGCCCTGCTGCCTGATGAACGCGAGTACATCCGACCCTGCGAGTCGGCGCCCGCGTTTTGTTGCTCGACTGCTTTGGCGAGCAGAGCCTTCGCGTACTGGATCTGCAGGGCGCCTTCCCCGGTGACTTGGATGTTGTCGATTGCTGCTCGGCTCGCGACGACGTTGTCCATTGGGGTGGAGAACAGCGGGAGGCCGTTGACATCTCGCTCTCGTGAGGAGACCACGATCCTTGGTTGGTCCCTGGGGGCGTGCGGTTGGGTGGTGGTGGGGCGCCGTTAGCCGTCGCGCCTGGTGGGGGTCGGGCGCTTCCTCCTGGAGGCGTGTTCTCGCAGATCGCGTGCTTGACCACGCGAGCCGGGTCGTTTTCATCGTCGAAGTTCAGGGCGCACCCCTGAACGGTAGGGTTCAGGCGCGACCTGATTCGGAGTTGGTGATAGCGCGAAAGCTTCTGCGCTGTCACATGCTCGAGGCGAAATTTTTCGCGCTCGGCTTGTTCCTTGCGGACCGCCTCCGCCAGCCGTAGGCGGAGTTCCTCGACCTCCGTTGCCATCGCGTTTGGTGGGATTGGCATAGAGAAGGGGTCTTCCGGGGGGTTGGCGCCAGTCGCCATGTAGGTCGCAGCGTGGCGACTGTTTCCGTCATGGAGGTCGGCAGAGTTCTTCGACCCGGAGTCGAAGTCGAAGATCCCAAGGACGAAGGGGTGCTCGAAGTCTCCAACGTTGGAGACCTGGGTGATGGAGCCTGCGGGCGATGCGGCGACGATGGATCCAGCGGCCGACACCGGCGTCGCTGAATCGGCGTCGTCGTTGAGGGCCGCGTCGTCTGCGGCCGTGGTGGTTTCGGCCACATTGTTGTGGGCCGAGTCGTAATCGGAGGCGAGGCGGTGAATCGTGCGGACCTGGCTCTCGGAGAGCCGGTCGCGTGGCGGTGTCTCACAGATGCGAGCCGAGTCCTCCGAGACGATGAAGTCGGTGAGGCCGACGAAGAGGCTGATCGCGCCGACCGGCAAAATCACACTGTGTGTGACGGGTCGTGCCACCGGGACGTAGCTGCTCGGCAAGATCTGGAGCATCTCACCGATCGCGATCATGCGGCCGGTGGCAATCGACTCGTTGATGGGCAGATTGGATCTCACCGCAAAACACCGGCCTGACCGGCCAAACCCCATGGTGGGCGCCACTGTCGTGGGAATGACCACGGCAGATGCTGCGTTCGGCAGCGAGTAGTAGAACATGGGGCAAGGGTGACCAGCCATCTACGGTGCGAGATGAGGGCGGAGACACAAGGTTTTACCCAGGTTCAGCCCCCAGAGGGTAAATACCTACTGCTGCTAGGTTGTATTATGGAGAGAGTACAAGGGGCGAGCTCGACGACTAGGCGGCGAGTCGCTTGGGTGTATGATGGAACAATCCTCTATGCGTACCCTAGGGAGGTTTATATAGGCTCACCTCGCTAGGGTTTACAGATTACAACCGAATTATTTAAGGATTCGGAGGGTCTTTGACCTAGTCCAACTGGGCCTAGCTACGCTTCTAGGCCTCCAGCTTCCAGTCGCCTTAGTCCTCGCCAAGTCTCGATCCAGTCGCTGTCCTGCAGGCCCACTCGCTGGCGGCTTGGGCCAATAGGAAACTTCCTGTTGGGCATACCCCGGTAGGCACATCCTCATCACCGCATGCTACTCAACTTTGGTTACCTGCAAGTTCTTGTCATTGTTCATACATGCATATCATAGAGAACCGCCAATGGGGTACCCCTTGCACATGATACAAGAGCGATCCCGTGATCAAAATGACAAGGCAAGCAGACAGTGAGCATCTTAGCGATCTTTTTATTTACTATGTGTATAACTTTTATTGAGGATGCTTCATAAATGCTCATTATGGTGATGCTGCAAGTTTCCACCATGATTAGGCAGGGCTTAGGCTAGCGGCCTAGGCGTTTCTCTAACACAATGTATAAACTCCATGAACTCACAAGCTCCCCTTTTATTTAACATCGTCGACATCCATAAACAAAAGAGCAAAGTATCAACTGGATAGGATATCCAAAAAGTGTTGAAAGCGTTCCCCGTGACAGCATGGTTCTGCTGATTCCCAGCATATAATTTGCAAGCATATAACTTTCATGGAAAAGTCACAATGGTTCAAGATTATTAAGTACAAGGAATAAAGTGTGCCATCAAGTTCGTGAGAGCTTTACTAACTAACTTTCTCAAAACAAACAAACATTTTATTTGGAAGAAAACAAGGCATATAGAATATGCACTGAAGTAGCAAATGATGCTAATAGGTAGGTATGGTGGACACATTTGGTAATATTGGTTTTGGGGAGTTGGATGCACAAGTAGAGCTCATACTCAGTGCAAGTGAAGGCTAGCAATAGAGAGGGAGCGACAAACGAGAGAGCAGTAATTGTCATAATCATGCTTGCAACAAAACATGACTAATTATGGCATGAAAGTGATACAAGAACTCTGAGGCAAAATAAATCATCGAGGCTTACTGACTATTGATTAGCCATATGCATGCGTGAGCATGTGCCAAGTCGATTCACATGAACAGTCAGAGGAGGATACCACAATATCATACCAAAATATGAATAAAACAATGCAAGCAAACATTCATATGACATGCTACAAACTATTAGCAAGATGGAGCTAATCATAGACAAGCAAGAACTACTAAGCATCCATAAAGACATACACCTTACACAAACAGGCTAAGCATGCTCACAATGATGAGTATATGTACAAAAATGAAACAAATAGAGTTCGTTACCAGCCTCTTACCACACCTCGAGTTGTCTTAATCTTCATTATTTCCCCTCAATTGTGTGACTTGAATACTAACATGAAACCAAAATCCACTGAGGATGGCTGAACCCTGCAAAGAACTCACAAAACCAAAGAAGAACAACAAATATTTTTGGTGTTTTCGATTTTTTAAAGAAAGCAAACAAAGCAAAAACAAACAAAGAAAAAGCAAACCAAACAAAGCAAAATATTTTTGGATTTTTCTTTTAAGGCAAACCAAAGCAAAGAAACAAAGAAAGAGAAATAACGAAAATATTTTTTTGGTATTTTTGAGTTTTTGAGAAAGCAGCAACAAGAACCAAAAAGAAAGCCAAACGATGGATATACAAAGAACCGACCGAACATGATATATAGATGAGTGTGATGTCGGTAAACCTCCCCCAAGCTTAGGCTTTTGGCCTAAGTGGGGCTCAATCCCATGGTGCCCAAGTAGGTGCACCTCTGTAGTAAGACGAGGAGGCTCCCTCGTCCTGGTACGAGCTCGAGGACTCCCCCGTGTAGTGTACAACGGGGTCATATGAGGGCGCTTCCTCCTGATAGTGCCCATGGAAGTTAAAAGAGCACAGCATCTCATCCATCTCCTCCTTAGAGTGTGACAAAGGTCTCTAAGAAATATTAAATAAAGTGGTTTGGGGTAGAGGGATCTCTCTCTCTTCCCCGTCAATAAACAGCATTCTATAAACCAAGTTCTCAAGGGTAGAGCTAGTGGTGACAAAGTGATGCGCCTTCATGGCAGCGAGGTCAAGCCTCTCAGGAGCCAATACTGTATCATTTGTATCAACAACAATGTCCAAGGCATCAGCAACACGCGTAGCAATAACCCCCCCATAAATGGGTCCCTTAGCTGTTAAGCGACAAGCAATGAGAGAACCAAGATTATACTTGGTTTCATTGTTGAGCGCAGCATATAAGAAAGGCAAATAATAGCTAGAGATATTACTAGTGTTCTCCCTACCAAGAACACTAGTGGCAAGATAGTAAGCGAAGTACCTGATGGCTGAAAGAGGAATGTTTCTTATCTTTCCCCGTTGAGCTCTACGGTTATCATCATTGGTTATTCCGCGATAGAGCTCCAACAAATCAGTGGGTTGAGCTGGAATCTTCTTTGCTGACCCAGCTGTACCAAGTCCTAGAGCTTCACAAAATTTCTTCAATGTCATATGGTAAGACCTGCCATAAACTTTGAAAGAAACATCTGGATAGAACAAGCTGTTAGTAAAGGAGAAGCTCTCCACAAATGTTTTAGTGAGCATAGCATATTGCACGCTCTCATCCTGCATAAGACTTGTTAGACCAGCCCTCCGAACCAAGGTCATGAAATCATCAAGAATCCCAACAGCCCGCAAGGAGGTTTGGCAAGGAAAGGTGGAGGGATGCGCATCCCCTTCATCTCCCTCGTCACCAAATCGCGGAGTAATGAGATCCTCATTGTATGAGGTCCTGACACTGGTGGATGATCTTGGAATCCTTGCCCTTCTAGGTGCATCACCCTCAAATATTTCACCAAATGTGTGGTGGTCCATGACCTCTCTTTTCTGAAATTTTAGACAAGCATCAAACCAAGTGATTTCCAAGTTGATAAATGATGAGCAACTACTATAGGAACTTGCTAGAGGGCTACAAATGCATCAAAATAAATTTTCTAAGCATAGAACAAGCATGCAAGCTCAAACAACCTGACCCTATAGTAGCAAAATACTCAAGATACAATCTACCAATCACAAATCTAATTGGACAAGTGGAGGAGGCACATACCAAGGAGCAATCTCTCCAAAAATCAGCAGCAAAGATGGGCTGAGCAAGGAGATCGAAAATCGTGAGCAAGAATAGCAAGAACTCGAGCTTGAGCAAGTTTTCTGGTGTTTTTCGGGAGAAAGAAAGAAGATGGCTGTGAGGGGCACCTTGAAGGGGCCTAGGTGGGCCAGACCCCCCAGGCGCCACCCACAGGTAGGCCGCGCCTACCATGGGTGTGGTGGCTTGGTGTGGCCCCCTGGGTCACTTCAGGTGTCCCTCTGCCCTATTTTTCAAGGAAAAAATTATTTTGAATTTTCTGGGATTTTTCGGGAAACTTTATTTTTGGCCAATTTTCAGGGTATGAAAATTTCAAAAGAAGCAAAAGCAAACAAAAGCCAAACTACAGAAGTACTAAGACACTCTAAAAAGCAAACAACTAGCTAAACTAAAGCTAAAAGCAAAGACTAGGGAGGAGAAAAGTAAAAGAAAACAAGTATATAACCACAGTGGAAACATTATTTTATTCATTAAAATCCTTTTGTTAACAAGGTTGATCAAGTCTTGTTACCAAAATAATCTTATATGAAACAAAAATTTGCATTCCACAAGGTGATTATGTTACATCATACTTGATAGCAATGGTCCCAATCATAATAGTTTCAAAATTTTCTTGTGGAATGGGACAATATATTTCTCCAACCTTGATGCTCTCAATATTTTCAATGGAATTCAGGCAATAGCTTTTAGCAACCTTCTTGTGTAAATAGACAGTATGCTCTTTGTCATTAATATTGAATATTACTTTTCCTTGATTACAATTGACGATAGCACCTGCAGTATTAAGAAAAGGTCTCCCAAGAATAATAGACATATTATCATCTTTAGGCATTTCAAGCACAACAAAATCAGTCAAAACCAAGCAATTATGAGTCACTTGAATAGGAACATCCTCACATATACCAACAAGAATAGTAGTTTACTTATCATCCATTTGCAAAGATATATCAGTTGGTATCAACTTTTCTAGCTGGAGCCTCTTATATAGAGAAAAAGGCATAACACTAACTCCATCTCCCAAATCACATAAAGCAGTTCTAACATAATTGTTCTTAATAGAGCAAGGAATAGTTGGTATACCTGGATCACCAAGTTTCATTAGAACCTTACCATTGAAGGATTAATTAGCAAAAAAAGTAGAAATCTCCTCATTAGTAATCTTCCTTTTATTAGAGAAAATATTATTCATATACTTTGAATAAGGAGGCAACTTAATAGCATCAGTCAAAAGAATTTGCAAAAATAAAGGTTTCATCCACTCACAAAGCTTGTTGTAGTGTTCTTCCTCCTTTGACTTGTGTTTCTTACCTGGAAAAGGCATAGGTTTCTGCACCCAAGGTTCTCTCTCTTTACCATGTTTATTAGCAATAAAATCTTCCTTAGTGTACCTAGTGTTCTTAGTGTGCTTCTCAGGTTCTTCCTCACCTTCCTCCTTATCAGGATCATCATTTTTATCATTACCACTCTCAGTTTCAGCATCAGAGACAGATATACTATTAGGATCTACAACAGGTTCAAGGGTTTCCTCAACTATTTTGTGTTTCTTTCTCTTTCTCTTACGAGGACTACCACTATTCTCACCTTATTGAGAATCCTGCTCAATTATTTTAGGCTGTCCTTTAGGATATAAAGGATCTTGAGTAGTTATACCACTCCTAGTTCTAATTCCATAAGCATGTTTATCTCCTGAGGTATTAACTAGCATATCCTTTTGTACCTTAGCAAGTTGATCAAGTTGGGTTTGGACCATTTAAAAGTGTTTACAAAGCATTTTAATATCATTGGAAGTTCTTTCCACAATATCTTTCAACTCATGGATAGCTCTAGAGTTTTCCAATAAATGATTCTGAACTTGTTCATTAAAATTACCTTGTTTAACAATAAAAATGTCAAGTTCCTCTAAGCATTGATTAGGAGGTTTACAATAAGGAATATCACCTTCATCAAAGTGTTGGAGAGAGTGTACCTCAATAGTGGATGAGTGGGGAATTGGATTACATAATTCTTCTATAGGAGGTAGATTATTCACATCTTCAGCTCTAATACCTTTCTCCTTTAGACACTTCTTAGCTTCCTTCATCACTTCATCATTTAATGCAATAACTCCCCTCTTCTTTGGTGTTGGTGTTGGAACTGGTTCAGGAATATCTGGTTCGGGGATAATAGTCTCAGAAGTATTTAACTCAGTTGAAGTCCAATCATCATAATACTTGCTTATCTTAGCCATTAATTCTTCAGCATCTGTAGGAGTTCTTTTCCTGAAAACACAATCAGCAAAGCTATCTAGGTATGTCCTAGAATCATCAGTTAGTCCATTATAATAAATATCAACAAGCTCATTCTTAGGCAATGGACATCCAGGATGTGCATGAATCAAGGCACAGAACCTTGTCCATGACTCCGGTAATTTCTCTTCTTCTCCCTTCTTAAAATCAAAAAGTCTCTGCAAAGCAGCATGTCTAGCACTGGGAGGAAAATATTTCTGGAAGAAATAAGCAATCAAGCAATCAGGGCTATCAATGGAACCAGGAGGTAATCTATTAAACCAAGTCCTAGATTCTCCTTTTAGTGAAAAAGGGAAGATCTTAGTAACAAAGTACGTGCGCATCTTAAAATCATCAGAGAATAAAGCACTCATAGTAGAAAGCTCATTCATATGAGCCACAACACTCTCATTTTCAGTCCCACAGAAAGGTTCTTTCTCAACAATATCTAAATAGGACAAATCAAGAGAGAAATCATAATCTTCATCTTTAATATCTATGGGAGAGGTGGCAAACTTAGGATCAGAGGACAGTTTAGGCATAATAGTACGTCTAGCAAGGAGACTCTTAATAGCACTAGTACCATGTGTGTTTCGGCACTCTTCAACAAATTCATCAGTGAACTCAATGTAACCATCATTAATATCATAACTCTCACTAGACTCAGGTGAGATAACAGGTGTAACGGTGTCTTCACTAGGAGTTTGGTATTTCCTAGACCAGCCATAGTAGCATCTAGGAAAGGACCTAATGAACCACTCGCATCAAGCATAGTAGAAGTAACATCATGAGCATCAAAAGAAGTTTTAGATTCAGCAGTAGTAGAAGTGTGTGTAGCATGAGTATGTGGTGTTGGTGTGACAATCTTACTTATAACAAACGGTGAATCAAGAGCAAAAGAGGTGTTTAGGACTGTACCTCTTCTTGTAGTGGATGGTAAAATAGGGAACTTTCCATCACGAGACTTCCCCATGAGGAAAGGAGTAGCAATGAACAATAGTAGATCCAAGTGAAATTACAAATAAAGCTATCCCCGGCAACGGCGCCAGAAAATAGTCTTGATGACCCACAAGTGTTGGGGATCGCAACAGTCTTCGCGGGTAGTATTACCCAATTTATTGATGCGACACAAGGGGAGCCAAACAATACTTGCAAGCCTTAACAACTGAGTTGTCAATTCAGCTGCACCTGAAAATAGTTCTTCCTCTCAAAAGTTTATTAGTAGCAATATTTTGGTAGTAGCAACAGCAAAGTAACAGTAATAGTAGAACAAGAGCAATAGTAGTAGTAACAGCAAACAGTGGGATTCGAGTGCGGTAAGCATATGTATGGATGGACGGGCATTGCATGGACGAGTCTAAACATGTAACTTCAAGATCTAGGGCATTGCAGATAAATAAGAATAAGCATCCAAGTACTAAACAATCCTAGGCATGTGCTCCAAATATAGTCATACATGCTCACAATGAGAACTTGCACAACATCTTCTATCCAGCCAGCCCGTGGCAGCGGGGCCTCTAGGGAACTACTGGCAATTAAGGTGCTCCTTTTAATAGAGCACCGGAGCAAAGCATTAACACTCCATGAACACATGTGATCCTCACACCACAGCCATCCCCTCTAGTTGTCCCAATTATTGTCACTTCGGGGCCTTTGGATCCGGACAATGATATGTGTACACAACTTGCAGATAAGATCACAAACAATACTATCATAATAATTCAATAATAAGTTCAGATCTGAGATCATGGCACTCGAGCCCTAGTGACAAGCATTAAGCACAACAAGTTGCAACGAAGTCAAATAGCATTAATAGAGATACTAGGCACTATGCCCTAACAGATCTTATTCGATTACATGATAGAACTAATCCAACCCCTACCATCCCCAAGCCTACTACGGGGTATTACTCACTCATGGATGAGGGAAACATCGATGCTTGATGGAGATGCTTTGGTGATGACGATGGCTCTGATCCTCTCCAAATTCCCCGTCCGGCGAGGTGCCAGAATGGAGTTTCTGGTGGCGGCGGCGGAGCGGAACTCTTTCTGGAAAACTATCGAACCCCCCCTCGGTTTTTAGGTCGAGAGGCAACTTATAGGCGCAGAGGGAGGCCCAGGGGGTGCCTGGGGTGGCTGCACCCCCCTAGGCGCGTCCAGTGGTGGGCCCGCGCCTGGCAGGGGTGTGGGCCCCCCAGGCCCCTTCTCCGTCTCGTCTTCTAGCTCTGTGGATCTTCTGGTGAAATATAATTTTTGGCATATTTTCCGGGATTTTTCCTGATAGTTGATTTTCTGCACAAAAACTAGACACCAAGGTAATTCTGCTGAAAACAGCGTTAGTCCGTGTTAGTTGTATCCAAATCACACAAGTTTAGAGGAGAAACAATAGCAAAAGTGTTCGCGAAAGTAGATACTTTTTGTACGTATCAACACCATCTAAATCCGTTGAAACAACACCGTATGAATTATGGTTTGGGAAGAAACCTAAATTGTCATTCCTTAAAGTTTGGGGTTGTGAAGCTTATGTAAAGAAGTTACAGCCCGACAAGCTTGAACCCAAAGCGGAAAAATGCGTCTTCATAGGATACCCGAAGGAAACTATTGGGTATACCTTCTATCATAGATCCGAGGGCAAAATCTTCGTTGCCAAGAATGGATCCTTTCTAGAGAAGGAGTTTCTCTCAAAAGAAGTGATTGGAAGGAAAGTAGAACTTGATGAGGTTGTTGAACCTTCTCTCGGACTTGAGATTAGCGCAGCACCAGAAGTAGTTCCTATGGCGCCTACACCAATAAGAGAGGAAGCTAATGATGTTGATCATGAAACTTTGGTTAAAGTTACTACGGAACCTCGCAGGTCAACGAGACCTCGTGCCACTCCTAATTGGTATGGTCCCGTTATGAGTGTCATATTGGTGGACAACACCGATGACCCTACGACATATGAGGAAGTGATGATGAGCCCAGATTCCAATAAATGGCAAGAAGCCATGAAATACGAGATTGGATCCATGTACGAAAACTAAGTATGGACTTTGGTGGACTTACCGGGTGGTCGGAAGGCTGTCGAGAACAAATGGATTTTCAAGAAGAAAACATATACTGATGGTAATGTTACTGTCTATAAAGCTCGACTTGTCACAAAAGGGTTTTGACAAATTCAAGGAGTTAACTACGATGAGACTTTCTCACTGGTAGCAAAGCTAAAGTCTCTAAGGATTTTGTTAGCAATCGCTGCATATTATGATTATGAGATATGGCAGATGGATGTCAAAACGGCATTCCTCAATGGAGACATTGATGAAGAGTTGTATATGGTACAACCCAAAGGTTTTGTCGATTGATACGTCCAAAACGTATCTACTTTCTCGAACACTTTGCTATTGTTTCTTCTCTAAACTTGTGTGATTTGGATACAACTAACACGGAGTGACGCTGTTTCAGCAGAATTACCTTGGTGTCTTGTTTTTGTGCAGAAAATGAACTATCAGGAAAAATCCTAGAAAATATGCCAAAAATTATATTTCACCAGAAGATCCACGGAGCCAGAAGAAGAGACGGAGGGGAGGCCTGGGGAGCCCAGACCCACCCCAGGCACGGGCCCACCTGACCCCGCGCCTGGAGGGGGTTCTACCACCCCAGGAAGCTCCTCGGCCTCCCTCTGCGCCTATAAGTTGCCTTTCGACCTAAAAACTCAGGGGGGTTCAATAGTTTTTCTAGAAAGAGTTCCGCTCCACCGCCGCCACCAGAAACCAAGATTCGGATCCAGAAACTCCGTTCTGGCACCCTATCGGGACGGGGAATTTGGAGAGGATCATCGCCATCGTCATCACCAACGAATCTCCATCAACCACCGATGTTTCCCTCCTCCATGAGTGAGTAATCTCCCGCTGTAGGCCTGGGGATGGTAGGGATTGGATCAGTTCTATCATGTAATCGAATAAGGTCTGTTAGGGCATAGTGCCTAGTATCTCTATTAGTGTTATTTGACTTTTTTGCAACTTGTTGTGCTTAATGCTTGTCACTAGGGCCCGAGTGCCATGATCTCAGATCTGAACTTATTATTGAATCATTATGATAGTATTTGTGATATTATCTGCAAGTTGTGTACACATATCATTGTCCGGATCCAAAGGCCCCAAAGTGACAATAATTGGGACAACCGGAGGGGGTGGCTGTGGTGTGAGGATCACATGTGTTCATGGAGTGTTAATTCTTTGCTCCGGTGCTCTATTAAAAGGGGCACCTTAATAGCCAGTAGTTCCCTAGAGACCCCGCTGCCACGGGCTGGCTGGACAGAAGATGTTATGCTAGTTCTCACTTCGAGCACGTATGGCTATATTTGGAGCACATACCTAGGATTGTTTAGTACTTGGATGCTTATTATTATTTATATGCAATGCCCTAGATCTTGAAGTTACATGTTTAGACTCGTCCATGCAACGCCCGTCCATCCATCCCTATGCCTACCCCACTCGAATCATACTGTTACCGTTATTGTTACTATTGCTCATGTTTCACTGTTGTTGTTCTTGCTGTTGCTTTACTGTTGCTACTACCAAACTGTTGCTACTGATAAACTTCTGTGAGCAAAAACTATTTCTAGGTGCAGTTGAACTGACAACTCAGTTGTTAAGGCTTGCAAGTATTCTTTGGCTCCCCTTGTGTCGAATCAATAAATTGGGTAATACTACCCGCGAAGACTATTGCGATCCCCTATACTTGTGGGTCATCAAGACTATTTTCTGGCGTCGTTCCCGGGGAGCATAGCTTTATTCATAAGTTCACTTGGATCTATTATTGTTCACTGCTACTCCTTTCATCATGGGGAAGTCTCGTGATGGAAAGTTCCCTATTTTACCATCCACTACAAGAAGAGGTACAGTCCTAAACACCTCTGTTGCTCTTGATTCACCGTATTTTATAAGTAAGCTTGTCACACCACCACCACATACACATGCTACACACACTGCTACTACTGCTGATTCTGAAACTGCTTTTGATGCTCATGATGTTACTTCTACTGTGCTTGATGCGAGTGGTTCATTAGGTCCTTTTCTAGATGCTACTAGATAGTCTAGGAAATACCGAAACTCCTAGTGAAGCCACTGTTACACCTGTTAACTCACCTGAGGCTAGTGAGAGTTATGATATTAATGATGGTTACATTGAGTTCACTGATGAATTTGTTGAAGAGTGCCGAAACACACATGGTACTAGTGCTATTAAGAGTCTCCTTGCTAGACGTACTATCATGCCTAAGTTGTCCTCTGGTCCTAAGTTTGCCACTTCTCCCATAGATATTAAAGATGAAGATTATGATTTGTCTCTTGATTTATCTTATTTAGATATTGTTGAGAAAGAACCTTTTTGTGGTACTGAAAATGAGAGTGTTGTGGCTCATATGAATGAGCTTTCTACTATGAGTGCTTTGTTCTCTGATGATTTTAAGATGCACAAGTACTTTGTTGCTAAGATCTTCCCTTTTTCACTAAAAGGAGAAGCTAGGGATTGGTTTAATATATTACCTCCTAGTTCCATTGATAGCCCTAATTGCTTGATTGCTTCTTTCTTCTAGAAATATTTTCCTCTCAGTGCTAGACATGCTGCTTTGCAGAGACATGGAAAAGATTCTGTTCCTTGATTCATGCATATCCTGGATGTCCATTACCTAAGAATGAGTTGCTTGATATTTATTATAATGGACTAATTGATGATTCTAGGACCTACCTAGATAGCTTTGCTGATTGTGTTTTCAGGAAAAGGACTCCTACAGATGTTGAAGAATTAATGAACAAGATAAGCAAGAATTATGATGATTGGACTTCAACTAAGCTGAATACACCTGAGCCTATTACTCCTGAACCAGTTGTTTCTCAACCGGTTCCACCACCAACAACAAAGAAGAGGGGATTCATTGCATTAAATGATGAAGTGATGAAGGAAGCTAAGAAGTGTCTAAAGGAGAAAGGTATTAGAGCTGAAGATGTGAAGAATCTACCTCCTATAGAAGAATTATGCAAGACAATTCCCCACTCATCTACTATTGAGGTACACTCTCTCCAACACTTCGATGAAGGTGATATTCCTTATGGTAAGCCTCATGATCAATGCTTAGAGGAACTTGACATTTTTATTGTTAAACAAGGTAATTTTAATAAACAAGTTCAGAATCATTTATTGGAAAACTCTAGAGCTATTCATGAGTTGAAAGATATTGTGAAAAGAACTTCTAATGATATTAAAATGCTTTGTAAACACTTTCAAATGGTTCAAACTCAAATTGATCAACTTGCTAAAGTACAAAAGGATATGCTAGTTAATGCTTCAGGAAATAAACATGCTTATGGAATTAAAACTAGGAGTGGTGCAGCTACTCAAGATCCTTTATATCCTGAAGGACACCCTAAAAGAATAGAACAGGATTCCCAACAAGTAGAATATAGTGGTAGTCCTCGTAAGAGGAAGAAAAAGAAACATAAGAAAGTTGAGGAACCACTTGAACCTGCTGTAGATCCTAATAGTATATTTGTCTCTGATGCTGAAACTAAGAGTGGTAATAATGAAAATGATGCTCCTGATAAGGAGGAAGTTGAGGAAGAACCTGAGAAACACACTAAGAACACTAGGTACATAAAGGAAGATTTTATTGCTAATAAACATGGTAAAGAGAGAGAACCTTGGGTGCAGAAACCTATGCCTTTTCCAGGTAAGAAACACAAGTCAAAGGAGGAGGAACACTATAACAAGTTTTGTGAGTGGATGAAACCTTTATTCTTGCAAATTCCTTTGACTGGTGCTATTAAATTGCCTCCTTATTCAAAGTATATGAAGGATATTGTCTCTAATAAAAGGAAGATTCCTAATGAAGAGATTTCTACTTTGCTTGCTAATTACTCCTTCAATGGTAAAGTTCCAAAGAAACTTGGTGATCCAGGTATACCAACTATTCCTTGCTCCATTAAGAATAATTATGTTAGAACTGCTTTATGTGATTTGGGAGCTAGAGTTAGTGTTATGCCTTTTTTTCTCTATAAGAGACTCCAGCTAGAAAAGTTGATACCAACTGATATATCTTTGCAAACAACCGATAAGTCAACTACTGTTCCTGTTGGTATATGTGAGGATTTTCCTGTTCAATTTTCTCATAATTGCATGGTTTTAACTGATTTTGTTGTGCTTGAAATGCCTGAAGATGATAATATGTCTATTATTCTTGGGAGACCTTTTCTTAATACTGCAGGTGCTGTCATCAATTGCAATCAAGGAAAAGTAACATTCAATATTAATGACAAAGAGCACACTGTCTATTTCCCCAAGAAGGTTGTTAGAAGCTATTGCCCGAATTCTATTGAAAATATTGAAGGCATTAAGGTTGGAGAAATATATTGTCCTATTCCACAAGAAAATTTTGAAACTATTATGATTGGGACCATTGCTATCAAGTATGAGGTAACATAATCACCTTGTGGAATACAAAGTTTTGTCTCATTTAAGATTGTTTTGGTAACAAGACTTGATCAACCTTGTTAACAAAAGGATTTTAATGAACAAAATAATGTTTCCACTATGGTTATACTTGCTTTGTTTTTCCCTTCTCCTTCCTAGTCTTTGCTTTAGCTTTATTTTTGCTAGTTGTTTGCTTGTTTGAGTTTCTTAGAGCTCCTGTAGTTTGGCTTTTGGTTTGCTTTTGCTTCTTCTAAAAAACTGTTTCTGCGAGAAAATCAATTTTCATACCCTGAAAATTGGCCAAAAATAAAGTTTCCCAAAAAATCCCAGAAAATACAAAATAAAGTTTCCCAAAATCAATTTTCATACCCAGGGGGCCACCCCAGGCCACCACACCCGTGGTAGGCACGGGCCCACCACTGGTGGCGCCTAGGGGGGTCTGGACCACCTGGGCCCCTCCAGGCTGCCTCCTCAAAGCCACCTTCTTTCTCTATCCTGAAAAACACAGGAAAACTTGCTCAAGCTCGAGTTCTTGCTGTTATTGCTCGTGATTTTCGATCTCCTTGTTCAGCCCATCTAAAGTGCTGATTTTGGAGGGTTTGCTCCTTGGTATGTGCCTCCTCCACTTGTCCAATTAGATTTGTGATTGGTAGATTGTATCTTGAGTATCTTGCTGCTATAGGTGACAAATTGTTTGAGCTTGCATGCTTGTTCTATACTTAGAAACTTTGTTTTGATGCATGTGTAGTCCTCTAGCAAGTTCCTATAGTAGTTGCTCATCATTTATCAACTTAGAAATCACTTGGTTTGATGGTTTCTTAAAATTTCAGAATAGTGAAGTCATGGACCACCACACCTTTGGTGACATATTTGAGAGTGATGCACCTAGAAGGGAAAGGATTCCAAGGTCATCCACCAGTTCTAGACCCTCATACAATGAGGATCTCATCACTCACGATTTGGTGACGAGGGAGATGAAGGGGATGCGCACCCCTCCACCTTTCCTTGCCAAGCTTTCTGCGAGCTGCTGGGATTTTTAACGATTTCTGCTTTCTTTTTCCTTTCTCCTTCCTAGTTTTTGCTTTAGCTTTAGTTTTGCTGGTTGTTTGCTTGTCTGAGTTTCGTAGAGATGTTGTAGTTTGGCTTTTGGTTTGCTTTTGCTTCTTCTGAAAAAACTGTTTCTGTGAGAAAATCAATTTTCATACCCTGAAAATTGGCCAAAAATAAAGTTTCCCGAGAAATTCCAGAAAATTCAAAATATTTTTTCCTCGAAAAAAGGGGCAAAGTGGCACCTGAGGCGACCTAGGGAGCCACCCCAGGCCACCAGACCCCAGGTAGGCACGGCCTACCAGGTGGCGGCGCCTGGGGGGTCTGGCCCACCTGGGGCCCTCTAGGCAGCCTTCTCAAAGCCACCTTCTTTCTCTCTCCCGAAAAACATCGGAAAACCTGCTCAAGCTCAAGTTATTGTTATTCTTGCTCGCTATTTTCGATATCCTTGTTCAGCCCATCTCAAGTGCTGATTTTTGGAGGGATTTCTCCTTGGTATGTGCCTCCTCCACTTGTCCAATTAGATTTGTGATTGGTAGATTGTATCTTGAGTATTTTGCTGCTATAGGTGACAGGTTGTTTGAGCTTGCATGCTTGTTCTATGCTTAGAAACTTTGTTTTGATGCATGTGTA
The DNA here is from genome assembly GCA_916181665.1 of Avena sativa. NCBI lineage: Eukaryota > Viridiplantae > Streptophyta > Magnoliopsida > Poales > Poaceae > Avena > Avena sativa. The sequence continues at coordinate 57,926,306 of OV702283.1, read as the reverse complement.
GTCCTCTACCAAGTTCCTATAGTAGTTGCTCATCATTTATCAACTTAGAAATCACTTGGTTTGATGGTTTCTTAAAATTTCAGAATAGTGAAGTCATGGACCACCACACCTTTGGTGACATATTTGAGAGTGATGCACCTAGAAGGGCAAGGATTCCAAGGTCATCCACCAGTTCTAGACCCTCATACAATGAGGATCTCATCACTCGCGATTTGGTGACGAGGGAGATGAAGGGGATGCGCACCCCTCCACCTTTCCTTGCCAAGCTTTCTGCGAGCTGCTGGGATTTTTAATGATTTCTGCTTTCTTTTTCCTTTCTCCTTCCTAGTTTTTGCTTTAGCTTTAGTTTTGCTGGTTGTTTGCTTGTCTGAGTTTCGTAGAGATGTTGTAGTTTGGCTTTTGGTTTGCTTTTGCTTCTTCTGAAAAAACTGTTTCTGTGAGAAAATCAATTTTCATACCCTGAAAATTGGCCAAAAATAAAGTTTCCCAAAAAATTCCAGAAAATTCAAAATATTTTTTCCTCGAAAAAATGGGCAGAGTGGCACCTGAGGCGACCTAGGGGGCCACCCCAGGCCACCAGACCCCAGGTAGGCACGGCCTACCAGGTGGCGGCGCCTGGGGGGTCTGGCCCACCTGGGGCCCTCTAGGCAGCCTTCTCAAAGCCACCTTCTTTCTCTCTCCCGAAAAACACCGGAAAACCTGCTCAAGCTCAAGTTATTGTTATTCTTGCTCGCTATTTTCGATATCCTTGTTCAGCCCATCTCAAGTGCTGATTTTTGGAGGGATTTCTCCTTGGTATGTGCCTCCTCCACTTGTCCAATTAGATTTGTGATTGGTAGATTGTATCTTGAGTATTTTGCTGCTATAGGTGACAGGTTGTTTGAGCTTGCATGCTTGTTCTATGCTTAGAAACTTTGTTTTGATGCATGTGTAGTCCTCTACCAAGTTCCTATAGTAGTTGCTCATCATTTATCAACTTAGAAATCACTTGGTTTGATGATTGTCTAAAAATTTCAGCAAAGAAGATGAGTGCTTATCCAATGAATCAATATGACTTGATGGTGCATGAGCCAATGAAGGTTCATCGTGAGGAGGCAGTTTTTCCTTCCATATATCCATGCCATGAATTTATGAGAGCCGCGGGGATCCTCCAAGATTTCCAAACTATGGTTACAAATGCAGGGTTGGAAAACTTTGTTGAAGGTGAACCATTCCAATATGTTAAGGTAACCATGGATTTTGTGCAGGATTTCCACTTCACTTGGTCCACTTCTAATCCCATGGTCCATTACAAAATATATAATATACCTGTCGACCTGCCTTTTGTTGATTTCTATGCAGCAATTAGAGTACCTCAGTGGGGATCTTATGAGAAGATCAAGGAGAGGCCCAAGTCACTTGTGGATTTATATGCTGATATTTGCCAAGGTTTCGACTTCTCAAAGGAAAGTGGTAAAATTCGGAACATTCAGCTCCCAGCTATTAGATACTTTTCCTATTTCATTACCAAGTGTGTTCTTGCTAGAAAGATTGCTAGGAAGTTATCTTCTTTTGATCTAGCTTTTATTGCAGCTGCTCTGAATAGGAATAGTTCTTATAGTCTGGGTGCTTTGATAGCTCACCGTCTCACCACCAACCGTGAGAAGGGTGGAATTTGTGGAGGTCTCATTGCTTCTAGGTTGCTATATTTCCATGGTTTAGAGCCTCACTTTTCAGATTTTCAGTTCCCCATAGAGAGGCTTGATATTGAATCCATGATTCAACATGGTTTTGTTTCTTTGGGGGCTAATGTGAGAAGTTTACCATATGAAATATCTTTTGCCCAGCAAGGTCGGAGAAAGGGTAGGACTGAGAAAATAGTTTACTTGCCTGCACCTGCTTTGTTTAACTTTGATAACATGCAAGGATGGTCGCTTACGAAGGAGGAGGTTGACACATATGTGGGGGAACTCTCCCAGCAAGAGGAGAATGTTGAATAGGATGCCGAAGACAATTTGGTTCAGCCCTCCAACTTGGGAGAGTCTTCATACCAGCAGCCCTCATTTGATTGGGGCGCGTCTTCTTCTTCATCGCAGGCGCCTGACTATGATCATTCCTATGATGACCCACCAGCATGGGGTTACTATCCGCGCTATTGAGCCCCACTTAGGCCAAAAGCCTAAGCTTGGGGGGAGGTATACCGACATCACACTCATATATATATATATATATATATATCATGTTCGGTCAGTTCTTTGTATATCCACTGTTTCGCTTTCTTTTTGGTTCTTGTTGCTTCTTTCTAAAAAACCCAAAAATACCAAAAATATTTTGGTTGTTTCTCTTGGTTTGTTTCTTTGTTTCTTTTCTTTGGTTTTCCTAAAAATAAAAATCCAAAAAGATTTTTGCTTTGTTTGGTTTGCTTTGTTTTTGTTTGGTTTTCCTTTGTTTGCTTGTTTCTAAAAAAATTCGAAAACACCAAAAATATTTGTTGTTCTTCTTTGGTTTTGTGAGTTCTTTGCAGGGTTCAGCCGTCCTCAGTGGATTTTGGTTTCATGTTATTATTCAAGTCACACAAGTGAAGATCAATAATGAAGATTAAGACAACTCGAGGTGTGGTAAGAGGCTGGTAACGAACTCTATTTGTTTCATTTTTGTACATATACTCATCATTGTGAGCATGCTTAGCCTGTTTGTGTGAGGTGTATGTCATTATGGATGCTTAGTACTTCTTGCTTCTCTATGATTAGCTCCAGCTTGCTAATAGTTTGTAGCATGTCATATGAATGTTTGCTTACATTGTTCTATTCATACTTCGTTATGATATTGTGGTATCCTCCTCTGACTGTTCATGTGAATCGACTTGGCACATTCTCACGCATGCATATGACTAATCAATAGTCAGTAGGCCTCAACGATTTATTTTGCCTCAGAGTTCTTGTATCACTTTCATGCCATAGTTAGTCCTGTTTTGTTGCAAGCATGATTATGATAGTTATTGCTCTCTCGTTTGTCGCTCCCTCTCTATTGCTAGCCTTCACTTGCACTGAGTATGTGCTCTACCTGTGGTTCCAACTCCCTAAAACCAATATTGCCAGCTGTGACCACCATACCTACCTATTAGCATCATTTGCTATTTCAGTGCATATTCCATATGCCGCGTTTTCTTCCAAAATAAAATGTTTGTCTGTTTTGAGAAAGTTAGTTAGTAAAGCTCTCACGAACTTGATGGCACACTTTTTTTCCTTGCGCTTAATAATTATGAACCATTGTGACTAGTCCATTAAAGTTATATGCTTGCTAATTATATATTGGGAGTCAGCAGAACCGTGCTGTCACGAGGAACGATTTCAACACCTGTTGGATATCTCATCTAGTTGATTCCTTGTTCTTTTGTTTACGGATGTCGACGATGTGAAATAAAAGGGGGGTTGTGAGTTCACGGAGTTTATACATTGTGTTAGATAAACGCCTAGGCCGCTAGCCTAGGCCATGCTTAATCATTGTGGAAACTTGCAGTAACACCATAATGGGCATCTATTAAGCGTCCTCAATAAAAATCTATGCATATGGTAAATAAAAAGATTGCTGAGATGCTCATTGTCTGCTTGCCTTGTCATTTTGGTTATGGGAAAGATCATGTACCATGTGCAAGGGGTACCTCATTGGCGGTTCTCGATGATATGCATGTATTTACAATGACAAGAACTTTCAGGTGACCAAAGTTGAGTAGCATGCGGAGCGACCCTCATACTCAAGGGACTTGGGATTTCCAGTCTATGGTTTGTCAAGCATATGATTCAGAGTGGACCTCACTTCCACCTTAACCACATGAAGATGCCTATGATAGGGGCAATGAGAGCTCAAAGCTAATGAGTACCTTCCTTTCAGCATTGGGAAGCCTTTCAAACCTTCACAAAACCGTTTTCACAACTTTGTTGAGTCACCACTTATTCTATGAGCACTTTCTTGAGAGCATAGTTGTCATTCTTGTGTTTGTTCCAAAACTTGGTTAATTATTTCATGACTTTGATGCTTGTATCTCTGATATCTTTATCTCTAGTCTTCATGTGAACTTCAGAGGTGCCTTGGCATTTATATTGTGCTCTTCAAACAAAGGCAAGCGAGATACCACTCTATCATACCTTATTATGAGCATTGCAATGTTGCTTATGTTTATGTTTCATGCTACTTATTATTATTGAGTTGGTTTCTCTTCATAGCTTGCAATGACTATTGAGTAGACTTAGTTGCATACTCCTTATTATGAATTGTCTAAGCATCTACTCCTGTGTTGAGAATATATATATCATATGCAGCAAAGTGTTCGTGAAAGTTCTTTTATCAAACTCAGTTTTCAACTGAATTGCTTGAGGACAAGCAATAAGCTAAGCTTGGGGGAGTTGATACGTCTAAACGTATCTACTTTCTCGAACACTTTGCTATTGTTTATTCTCTAAACTTGTGTGATTTGGATACAACTAACATAGACTGGCGTTGTTTTCAGCAGAATTACCTTGGTGTTTTGTTTTTGTGCAAAAAATAAACTATCGGGAAAAATTCCGGAAAATATGCCAAAAATTATATTTCACTAGAAGATCCACGAAGCCAGAAGAAGAGATGGAGGGGAGGCCTGGGGGCCCCAGACCCACCCAAGGCACGGGCCCACCTGACCCAGCGCCTGGAAGGGGTGTTGCCACCCCAGGAAGCTCCTCGGCCTCCCTCTGTGCCTATAAGTTGCCTTTCGACCTAAAAACTCAGGGGGGTCTGACATTTTTTCCAGAAAGAGTTCCGCTGCATCGCCGCCACCAGAAACCCAGGTTCGGATCCAGAAACTCCGTTCTGGCACCCTGCCGGGACAGGGAATTTGGAGAGGATCATCGCCATCGTCATCACCAACGCATCTCCATCAACCACCGATGTTTCCATCATCCATGAGTGAGTAATCCCCCCCTGTAGGCCTAGGTATGGTAGGGATTGGATGAGTTCTATCATGTAATCGAATAAGATCTGTTAGGGCATAGTGCCTAGTATCTCTATTAGTGTTATTTGACTTTGTTGCAACTTGTTGTGCTTAATGCTTGTCACTAGGGCCCGAGTGCCATGATCTCAGATCTAAACTTACTATTGAATCATTATGATAGTATTGTTTGTGATCTTATCTGCAAGTTGTGTACACATATCATTGTCCGGATCCAAAAGGCCCCAAAGTGACAATAATTGGGACAACCGGAGGGGATGGCTGTGGTGTGAGGATCACATGTGTTCACGGAGTGTTAATGCTTTGCTCCAGTGCTCTATTAAAAGTAGCACCTCAATTGCCAGTAGTTCCCTAGAGGCCCCGTTACCACGGGCTGGCTGGACAGAAGATGTTGTGCAAGTTCTCATTGCGAGCACGTATGACTATATTTGGAGCACGTGCCTAGGATTGTTTAGTACTTGGATTATTATTATTATTATTTATCTGTAATGCCCTAGATCTTGAAGTTACATGTTTAGACTCTTCCATGCAACGCCCGTCCATTGATCCCTATGCCTACCGCACTCAAATCCTACTGTTACTGTTACTATTACTATTGCTCTTATTTCACTGTTGCTACTACCAAACTGTTGCTACTGTAAACTTCTGTGAGCAAGAATTATTTCCAGGTGCAGCTGAACTGACAACTCAGTTGTTAAGGCTTGCAAGTATTCTTTGGATCCCCTTGTGTCGAATCAATAAATTGGGTAATACTACCCGTGAAGACTGTTGCGATCCCCTATACTTGTGGGTCATCATCGATCCTAAAGATGCTAACAAGGTATGCAAACTTCAACGGTCCATTTATGGATTGAAGCAAGCATCCCGGAGTTGGAATCAATGTTTTGATAAGGTAATCAAAAGCTTTGGTTTTATACAAACTTATGGAGAAGCTTGTACTTACAAGAAAGTGAGTGGGAGCTCTGTAGCATTCCTAGTACTATATGTGGATGACATATTGTTTATTGGGAATGATGTAGACCTTCTTAATAGTGTCAAGCAATATTTGAATAATAGTTTTTAAATGAAAGATCTTGGCGAAGCAGCTTACATATTAGGCATAAATATTTATAGAGATAGATCAAGACGCCTAATATCATTGTCACAAATTACATATTTGCACAAAGTTCTAAAGAGGTTTGGAATGGAAGATAGCAAGAAAGGGATCTATCATGTATGCCATGCTATGTACTAGACCCGACATTGCATATGCTGTTAGTTTGACTAGCAGATATCAAAGTGATCCAGGAGTGGATCATTAGACATCGGTCAAAAACATCCTTAAGTACTTGAGAAGAACTAAGGATATGGTTCTTTCTTATGGAGGTGATGAACATCTTGTTGTTAATGGTTACACCGATGCTAGTTGGAACACCGATCCGGATGATTCTAAATCTCAATCTGGATACGTATTTACTTTGAATGGTGCATCATTTAGCTGGAGGAGTGCAAAGCAAAGCGTTGTGGCGAGATCTTCAACTGAATCGGAATACATAGCTGCTTTGGAGGCTTCACAAGAGGCGATATGGATGAAGGAGTTCATTACCAAGCTTGGTGTGGTTCCAAGTGCGCTGGACCCAATGTCTATCTATTGTGATAACATGGGCGCCATAGCCAATGCGCAAGAACCAAGGTCACACAAGAAGCTGAAGCACATCAAGCTATGTTTTCACGCTATTCGAGAGCATGTCCAAGATGGTGAAGATTTGCAAAGTACACATAGATCTGAATGTGATCCGTTGACTAAACCTCTTCCGAGGGAAAAACATGACCAGCACCAAACCGCCATGGGTGTTCGATATATTACCATGTAATCTAGATTAGTTGACTCTAGTGCAACTAGGAGACTGTTGGAGATATGCTCTAGAGGCAATAATAAAGGTGGTTATTATTATATCTTTGTGTTTATGATAAATGTTTACATTCATGCTATAATAGTATTAACCGGAAAATTAATACTTGTGTGATTTGTAAACTAAATTAGAGTCCATGGTAAAGCCTCTTTATAATACTAGCTTGTTAGTTAATAGATGATCGTGGTTTCTGGATCATGAACATTTAGATGTTATTAACAACAAGATCATATCATTAGGAGAATGGTGTGATGGACATACTCCTATAGATAAGAGTAGCATAAAGATCAAGTCATTTCAATAGTTCGTTTGCTATAAGCTTTATGATACATAGTAACCTAATTCCTTCTACCATGAGATCATGCTAATCACCATCACCAGAAGAATGCTTTGATGACATCAAACACCACACCGTAACTGGGTGGATATAAAGGTGGCATTGAGTGTTCGGAAAGTATGTGTTGAGGCTCATGGATCAAGAGTGGGATTTGTCCATCCATATGACAGATAGATATACTCTGGGCCCTCTGGGTGGAATGTCATCCAATTAGCTTGCAAGCATGTGACTGTCTCACAAGGGATCACATATCACAGGAACGAGAAAAGAGTACTTATCGGTAACGAGGTTGAACTAGGTATGCAGAGATACCGACGATCAAACCTCGGATAAGTAAACTATCGCGAGACAACGGGAATTGTTATCGTATGTAAGTGGTTCATTCGATCGCAAAGTAATCGTAGAAATATGTGGGATCCATATGAATTTCCATATTCCTCTATTGGTTATTGATTGAAGAAGTGTCTCGGTCATGTCTACATAATTCACGAACCGTAGGGAGACACACTTAAGGATTCAATGTTGTTTAGTAGATATGGAATGTAAGTATGGAGACCGAATGTTGTTCGGAGTCTCGGATTGGATCCGGGATATCACGAGGAGATCCAGAATGGTCCGGAGAATAAGATTCATATAAGGAAAGTCCGATTCCGGAGTTCGGGAATGATTCTGATATTTTCATCGGAGAGGTTCTAGAAGGGTCTAGAAGGTTCACTGGACCGAAATGGGAATCGTTCATGAATGTGTCATGGTTAAGTGGAATGATTGGATCATGTCCTAGGCCACTTGGTTGGGCATTTGCAAGAGAGGAATTGAGCTCCAAATTGCAAGTCAAAAGGCAGGTTCGAAAAGTCAAACAGGAACAATGGTTTCCTAGTGGAAGAAGGAAAGAGTCCTTCTTCCCTCCAACTTGGATAGAGATTTGGGGAAGGATTCAAACTCCCCTCTCCCAAGCTGCCCTCCCTCTCATAAATAGAGGGGAGGGGCTGCCCCAAGAGGCCACAACCAACCCTCCCCACCTTGCGCCGCCGCCGCCCAAGCCACCGCCGCCGCGCCGCCGCCTCATCCTCTTCGACCCTCTAAATCTAGATCGCCGGAAACCCTAGATCCATAACCTGCTCCGGCTTAGGCGAAGCCCTGCAGGATTTTCTCTCTACTTCCGACACCACGCCGTCGTGCTACCAGAATCACGAGGGGAGAACTACAACCTTCGTTTCCTGCTGGAACAAGGGAGAGGAAGGTCTTCATCGAGTACTGAACATGTGACCGACTGCGAAAGCGCTGCCGGAACGCAGTGCTGAAAGGATCGTCTACGCGATCTTAAGATCGGCAAGTGTACGACTACATCATCCACGAGAATCTTCTCTGTTAACCGATTTGGAATCTTCGAGGGTGAGTACTCTAATCGACTCGTTACTACAATCTAGTAGATATATCTTGGCTTGTTTGTGTGCATGCGGTAGAAAATTTTATTTTCCATGGTACGAACCCTTACACGTATGTGCTTGGCAGTGCTCACCCTTGCACTACCCACGTGGGCCAAAATGACATGCATGTTGCCAAACGCCTCCTAATTGTTGTTCTAAATCAAAAATAGCATGTGAAAACTAGACGACAATAGTTGATCTAACTCGGTTTAGATTGATAGTGAGCACTAGGCAACTTAAGTTTCAACCTTCCGACAGCCAGCTTGGGCGACGATGAATCCAGCCTTTTTTCTTCGAAAGATCAGAGCGGAGGTTGTGTCAGCGCAGACTAGGCCTTTCCCCTATTTATCCACGATAATGCTACTCCCTTTGGTCCATATTAATTATTGCTGAATCGAATGTATCTTACACTAGATATATCCAATTCAGCATCGATTAATATGGATCGGAGGGAGTGTCTGAATGGCTGATTATGCTATGTTTTCTTTCTTCCCTTTCCAGGCAAAAAGTAATGTATTTAAACTCCCTTCTCGGTTAACTGACCTAGCTAAACCGTACTGATCAAGTTAATAGGATAAGACATGTGAGAAGATTCAGGGGAAAATAACAGGTGTGCAACAGTACCTACTGAATTGCATAGCATTCAAATAAACTAGCAATGTTCAATCCTCAGAGGCTGCGGAAGTATTTTATGAGATTGTTGAAACAATGCTGGCAGCGACATGTCGGACTGCAATGCGGCTTGGATGGTAGCGGATTCGGGAGCACCAGAGCCGGGGCGAAAACACAAGTCTACCCTGGTCGGTGCTAACGACAACGGCACCCATGAGCTTCGTTCCCCTACTTGGAGGCATCGCCGTGAATGATCCGGCTCTTCTACCAATATATGCATTCTTTAGATCCTTAGCACAAATTTTGATCTTCCATCAGAATAGACAACGGTGACAATTCTTTCTATCCTCCTTGGAGACGTCACCTTGTTAGATGAGCTTCTTTTGCACGGGCTTGTACTGCCCAGCGATAACATGGCGTCCTCAGACGTTGCAGTTATTAGAACAAAGATAATTGTCAAACAATGTAGGGAAATATTTCAACTCATTATCAACACAATTCTTGAATAGAAAAAAAGATCAAAATTTAAAGAAACGGCAAAACAATATATGCAATAAAGTTTGCAATTCACCACGGCTACAGAACATTTAGACTAGTACTAAATGTAACGGAGACATGGCAAACGAAAAATAGAATGCTAATGTTTAAGCCTCAGATGTTGAATTATATCACAGAATATTTATCAGACGATGTAGGCATTGATTTCAACTCATCATAGGCATGATTCGGAAATCTCTAAATTCTTCAATGCCATGATATCACTAAACTGCAGAACATTTTATAAAAAAGTGTAATGCTATGTTGCAGAAATTTCTCATAATTAAGACTAGTCAAAGAATGTAGAAAGTACAGATAGAAACCCATAAAAAGAGTAATTTGATGTCGATTAAATAACACCATTTTTAGTACTAAAAAATAAAGAGGAAAAGGAGCAATCACCAGTAACGGATTCAAAACATAAATAATGCTATTTTTCAGCTAAGATGAAAACAAAAAGTACGAACTATGGTGCCGCGTAAACCTAACATACAAACCATTTTTAGTTGTTTATTTGTATAAGGATTTATGATAGTTTTAGTACGTAAATTCAAAGGTAACAAAATACTGTAAACGAAATTCAAATATTCTCCCGACACTCGAAATAAACAAAAATTTGGAAAAAAAAACAGGTAACATGGATAAAACCCATAGTAAGAAATTTCAAAGCACTAAAGTGCGTTCATTTGTTCGGAAAAAGATATGCATTCAGAACAATGTCTAAACTGAAATTCCAACACTTAGTGAAACTAGTGTTTGCACGATATTAGGGTGTAAAAGTTGAGTGGAGATTTGGTGCACATGAGCACAAGTGATTGTGTTTTTAAGAAGAAGAAAAATCAAAAATCATGTTTCTGAGTTTCAAAAAGGCACGATAACATGAGGCAAGACCCTTTTTAGACATGTTTCTTCCGCGTGGGCTCGTATCGTCAGTGGGGATGACAAGCCATAACGTGGAGGTCTCAGATTGTTGCAATTATTACAAGAAAGATAATCGCCAAACCAATGTAAGCAATAATTTCAATTCATCATCGGCAGAACTCCATAATAGAAAAGAAATATCAAAACTTAAGAAAATGGTAAAACAATATAGGCAATAAGATTTGCGATTCATCATAGCTAGAAACATAAAACAAAAAATATAAACTAGTACCAACTAAAAAAGTCAGCAAACAAGAAATATAATGGCGTTGCCTAAGCCTCAGATGTTGAATTATATCACAAAATATATATCAAACGATGTAGGCAATGATTTCAACTCATCATAGGCATGACTCAATTTTTTGAATTCTTCAATGCAACGATATCACTAAACTGCAAAAATAATTGTTTAAAATGGCAATTTTACATTGCAGAAGTTTTGATCATAAGACTAGTCAAAGAATTGTAGAGAATAAAATATGCAAGTTATCATACGTAAAAATCCCACGGAACACTAGTAACTGGATGTGGATTAAATAACACTATTTTAGTTATAAAAAATAAAGAGGAAAATGAGGAACCACTAGTAGCGGATTCAAAACATGCACAATGATAGGGTGTAAGAGTCAAATTGATTTAGAGTCGATAGCAAAATGAGTTTGTGCACAATGATAGGGTGTAAGAGTTTACATGTCCACAATGAAGGAAGAACAATTGATTTTCCTTTTTAAGAATGGTATGAAGGCTCTTGCATCCACTACATATGGCATGTTCATCTAAAATGAGTGAAAAATCGATAGCAAAAGTTAGTCCATGGAGCATAGTAAATCAAAATAGCACACAGACTAGAATATAGCAAATTGGTGACGGTTCTTTACATATGATCTAAACAAAAATAAGGAACTATTTGGCCGACTCTAAATCAATTTGACATTAGGGATAATATAGAGCGTCAATATGTAATACTAGGTGGTGCCTTAATACTTGTGTCTAATCTAGATAAAAACCATCCTTCGCTATCAAAAAGTTATAAAACACAAGGAAGCTCAGGCTTGTTTACTAGCGCATGACCCCCAATCATGCCTGCCACATGCAATTTTTCGATGTTTGCATTAGGCCTCGGGCTTGGTTGGTGCGCTGCTTAAAGGAATCACAAGTCAAGCCCACTGGAAAAGCTCGATTCGCCCATTTCCAGCGAGTCGGGTCTGAGTCTCCCACTCACTGTCCCCTTCTCGTTCTCTTCTCCAGTTATTATACCTCTCATCTCCCTCCATTGAAGACCACCATCGCGGCAACACCAATGGCTTAGACTCCCACCTCTACGCCAGCGGTCACGGAGGCAGTTCTCTCTATGTCACATCCCTCATAGTTGGGCGACAATAGCATTAAGTAATACACAAGCTCTAGGTTAGGAAATGACGATGATGCAGTTACACTTCTAAGACCGTTTGTCGTAGATTAGTCCTCATCTAGGATTATCTATCTCGTTTGTGCAGGATAGGTTGGCATTAGATCTCATTATTATGGACAATAATTTGAGAGGACTCGACATGGTGATGATGATTTGTGAAGAGACCATGCATGTTTGGTTTGTCGATCTATAGGCCGAAGATTAAAACACCACTAGACCGGACATGCTAAATCTACGTCCAATGGTTTTAGGTGGTATATATAGAAATAAGTCTTGAGCATTGCGGTGGATATGGGATTGACATCTCATTTGTTGAGTGAATGGTATAATTTATTTTGGTTTGTTGTCTAAAATAGAATACTAGACATTTCACAACATCTTTATCATCTCACAGCTTTAATATTAAAATAAAACACAACGTAGAGAAACAACGTTGGAACTCACGTGTTTCTTCTTCTTTATCATCGTCTTCTTTCAATCCAGCAAAGCTTGGCCACGTACGCATCACACGCACATACATTTCTCCGGGAATCAAGCCCAGTGCGCACGTACGCAGGGTTCTTCACCGGCCGTGCTGGAGTGACTTGTCGACGGTGTCCATGTCCTCGAGGATGATGCATAGAAGCCGCCGCCCACAGGACAAGCAGGGGCAGCCAGACCGCAGAGCAGCTAGGTTCCATGGCGAGGGAGAGAAGGCACCGCCTCACCTACGAGGGATGGCATTGCTGCTACCTCGACCACCATTAATTAATTGCTACGGAGTACCACTGTACTTGTTAGTCATTTGTGAGTGTTGACTGTGAAGTTCTGTGGTCTATTCTGAGTGCACAGGTAGTTCAGATCGAGCTGTGTTTTATAGTCATAGGTGTCGCAGGCGGTAGGTGTTTCTCTTTTCTTTCGCCTTGGCCCTTGACTTGGCTAGCTTGGCGGCCACGGATGGGCTGCGGCTGGTGGAAAAGGGTGTCGCATGAGTTGGTTCCTTGACGGCCACGGAGGAGAGCGACCGAACAGCGACCAGTTGACGCTCCGTGGCGAATGAGTGAGCGTTTCCGCGTGCGCGTCCTGTCGGAACATTGAAATTGTTCTCCCAACAAAAATGAATGGGAACATTACTGGAAGAAACTTGCACTACTAGAACACATAGAGTATTATTAACAGGGCCGTCTCTAGAAATCAGAGACCCCTGTGCGAGACTTAGAATTGGGCCCTAAATTTTGTAGAAAAAACGTTTTTAGGCATGATCGACACTTTCTTTTTCTGGAATTCACCATTCTTCGTGCTTCAGAAAAAGAAAGTAATATAGTTGATGAATTCAAATAGATGATTGCATATGAATGACCATGGAGCAATTTTATTTTATAAATATATCACAAAAAGTTGTTGTTACCTAGACGAAATGCAGTGGCAATACTGACTAAACGTATAAGAAATACAACAATACCTTCACGCATGACCGGTGATTGCCTTCTACCAGAGAAACGTCGGGTGAATTAGGGCGCAAGACAGCATGCATGATCTGGACGAACTCCATTCAGGAACAGACAAACGGCGATTAGCGGACAAACAAACTTGATGTTTTTATCGGCTTATCAGGCTGTCGCCAGCATCTCATTGCATGTCATCCTGCTCGGCTACTCCCTGTTCTCTCTCTATTTGGTTGCGCTGCAAAGTAGATGCAATCAGGGCCTTATTTTTCTCGTGCGAGGCCGCGATGCTCGGCTATTCATTAATTGCAGCCAGAGACGGGAGACTAACCGTGGGTTCAGTTGAAAATCGGGGAGGCTAACCGCTGTGTACCTCACACGGGGAGGAGAAAGCAGGCATGGGTCGGATATCCCATTAGTTGGTCGAGCCGCACCTGCACGACTCACTTACCCCTTAGTGGTGTGCCCATGGCACATGTTCATCGTCTTCCCCAATAGCTTCCAGAAACGAACGAACAAACAAGTCAACAGTCCTTCAGATCCATGTCGATGCAATTATGTATATAGGATTTGAGGGCCCTGTGCGGTTGCTCACCTCCAACACCCTCATCGACGGGCCTGCAATTAATGACAATGGCCCAAAACTTTTGGTGGTTGAAAATATGACCGAGTCCCGCTAGCTGGAAATTACGGTCCCGAGAAAACTGTTAACAACAAACGAAATAGCCCCTCGCTAAACAACTCATTGGTGCGGTCGTCATTGTTCATTTGATTTTTTTTTCGAAATATTTTTGATTTTCATTTGATTTTGATCTCATCGTTTTGTAGGTACTGCTCGCTAACCAGCTCAAACACTCCTCTCTCCTTTATCTTTCCAGGTTAAATCCCACTTGGCAGTCAAAAATATAACGAGATAACTTCGACAAACAAAAATAAAATCAATCTTTCATGATCCAATCACCCTCTGCGCCTCCTTTTTATCACCTCCCACATGCAAGTCGCCTTCCATCTTTTCTCCTTTTGTTGAACAAAATCCAAGGAGCACCTGAAAGAACAATGTGGGCCCCCATGTGTGGTTTTGGTAATTAATGACAATCTCTATGGACTAATGTTTATATCAAGTTGTACTTGTAGGAATTGTCCATAGGCAATGCTTGAACCATATGTTGGCTTCAAGGTTTGGAGAAAAAGAAAGTGAAGAGGATCAAGTGGTGACCAAGGTGTTCAAAGAGTGATCCATAGATTGGTCATGTGAGAGTTAAAACTATGAAGATCTCATGCTTAAAGCTTGCCATCCTCTGTGATCATGGATCGATGAAGACAAGGTCAAAGTGAAGGTTTCCCCATGTTGTATGGGGGGAGTAACTTGCAAGTCTTCATCAAGCAAGTGCGTCCAAGAGCAATCAAGAAAGGTGTTCCATCTTGAGAAGGACAAGAACGTCTAAATCATAATCAAGTGGAATATGCGCAAGGCAAAGGTATGATCTTGATAGGGTTTCTTTCTTACCGGTCTCGTGGTGTTAGTTGGGGAGACCGGTTTATAGGATAGACAACCGTACTATCAAGAGAGGCTCCCAAGTGAGTAACTCGATCATATCGTTCAGAGAGCTCAAACCTTTGCATACTTCGCATCATCCTTTCTTGGTTGTTATTTGGATCTTATCCATGTGAGGTTCTAGAGCTTGTGGTAATATTCATAACAAGCCCTAGTTCATCAAAAACGGATTTCCCCTTTATATCTTATTGCGTTTTTGATCTTGAAGGTTTTACCGGTTTGTCTTTTAGAGATAGGTAAAACCTTCCATTATTTGTTTCTTACTCATGTGAGGATTTAGAGCTTGTTTTAATCTCCATGACAAGCTCTAGTTCATCGAAAACGGATTTCATATGCATTCTCTATTACGTTTTCGATGTTGGAGGTTTTACTGGTTTGTCTTTTTGAGAGAGGTTAAACCTTTCGTCATTTGGTTCTATACTACCTTGATGGACTATTATGTTTTTCTGTATGATCTTGTAGAGCTTATTGTCCTCTTTAAAACGAGCCCAAGATCATCAAAATCGAAGTCCGGATACAAAAGTTATGGATGTTTTCGTATTGGTATTTCTGCCAATTTTTGTAAGATCGGAGACTCCGGACTAATCTCTGGTCTAATCTCCGGACCGCGTCCAGTATATCCTCCAGATTTTTCCCGTTTGGCCTGGGTACACCAGAGACTCCGGTCCCAGTCCGGAGACTCCGGACCGGGCGATTCCTGGGCCTAACGGTTGGATTTCTAGGGACCTATTTAAGGGGCCCTTCTTCCCCAATGGTTCCCTAGCTCTCTTGCAAGTTTTCCCCCACCATTGTTGACCTTTTGGAGCTTGCTTCCCTTTTGATCCCTCCTTTGATTCTTGCATATACTTCAGGGATTTGAAAGAGGAGATCTAGATCTACAATCCCACCAATCCATCTCTCCTCTAAGTGAGGGGAACATCTTGGGATCTAGATCTTGGAGTCTTTTGTGGATTTCCTCCATTGTTCTTCCTCTCTTATTCCCCCACAAGCTTTTGTAGCTTTGTTGGAATTTGGGAGATAAGATTTGAGCACTACTCGTGTTCTTGCCATTTGCATTTGGTGCATCGGTTTGAGTTCTCTCCGGAGGATTTGGTTGTGGCCTTGGTGGCGTTTGTTGGGAGCCTCCAATTAAGTTGTGGAGAAGTGCCCCAACCTTGTGGCCTTTGTGGCGTTTGTTGGGAGCCTCCAATTAAGTTGTGGAGAAGTGCCCCAACCTTGTGAGAGGTTCCGGTTGCCACCGACAAGTGCACCGATAGTGGAAGCGTGGATCGATCCCGTTAGGGTGAGATTCACCGGAGAATAAGGGAGGCCTTTTGTGGCGTTGGTGGTTTGATACCACCCCCTCTCCAAACGAGACGTACTCCATGTTGGGTGGAACTCGGTAAAATATCGTCGTCCCCGTGTGCCTCGGTTATCTCTATACCCGAGCTCTTTACTTATGCACTTTACATTGTGATAGCCTTCGTTCTTGAAGTAATATATATCTTGCTATCACTTTGTTGCTTGTATTGCTTAGATTAAGTTGTTGGTGCACATAGGTGAACCTTAGTTGTTATAGGTTGTGCTTAACAAAGTAAACACTAGTTTTATTCCGCCTTTGTTGAGCCACTCTAGGAAAAGTTTTAATCGCCTATTCACCCCCCCCCTCTAGGCGACATCCGTATCCTTTCAATTGGTATCAGAGCCCGACCTCTCATTTTAGGCTTCACCGCCTTGAGAGTAAAGATGTCGGCTAGAGGATTTGTGCACAATGACATGTTCACATTCGATGGCACAAATTATGATATATGGAAAAATAGCATGCTCATTCATTTTCGGGACATGGACCCAAATTTGGAGCGTATTGTAGATATAGGTTTTTCTCCTCCTATGGATTTCAAAAATCTATCTTGTGAGGATGAGAAAAACTTATATCTCGATGCTCAAGCTTCTAATGTGCTTGTTAATGCTTCGAGCTATGTAGTTACCTCTTCAATCATTCCTTTTTGGAGCGCTCATGAGTTATGGACAAAACTTCAAGATAAATATGTTGTGTCCAACATTATTGAGGATGATTGTGTTGCTTCCACTTCCGGTCGAGATGAGATCTCATCCTCTACCACTTCACCAACATGTGACTTTTCACTAGGTAATGATATGGTGAGTGGTGATAGAAATTGCAATTTGGATAGTGTGCTTACTATTTGTAATCCCTCATCTCTATCTAGTTGCAATGATCTATCTTTGGACTTTAACACTTCTAGAACTACAAACTTCTTACATGCTTGTGTTAATAGTCCTTGCATATCATGTAGAAATGACTTGGATAAATCTCATGATGATATGCTTGTGTTGTCTTGTTGCCATGATAAAAATGCTTCCATTTCCTCTAGTGCTTGTGTTCCTAACCATGTAGAGGAAACCAAAGATTCTATGGGCCAAGACATGGTTTTTAATGAAGCCACAAATGCAATCTCATCTTCACCTTCTTCTGGTACCCACCTATGCCTTATGGCTAGGGATTCTAAGGTAACCCCTACTTTGGAACCCATTACCTCTTGTGATGAGGAGGATGTGGATAATGTGGAAGAAGAGCTTGATATTGATGATTTATATGAAAAGGGTGAGATTGTTTATCGTGCCCTTGTTAAAAAGGATATTGCTTTCTCTAACTTTGTTGAAGTCTTGGACTTTGCTATTAAGAGCAAAGAACATATTGATAAGTTAGAAACACAAATTGAGGTGCATGACAACAACGTTGATAAAATGTGTAGTCTTGAGCGTGAGTATGCTAATATAATTGCAAACCTAAATAAAGCTCTTGAAGAGGAACAAACCACTAAGGAATCTCTTGAGGAGACCTTTGCTTTAGAGCTATCTAGAGTAAAGGAATCTCATGATAGAGATCTTGAGGTGGTAAGTGATCTTAAAAGTAAAAATGATGAGACTCAAGTTGCTTATTCTAAACTCCTTGAGGATTTTGAGCACCTCAAAAATGGCTCTCGGGTCGTTAAGAGGGAGCTCATCAAACTCACCGAGTCGCATGAGCAAATTAAAGCTTCATATTCAAAAGAGCTTGACAAGTTGCCCTCACCTCTTGCTAATAATAATGATGCTTGTGCTACTAACTCTATTTCTTGTGAAGCATCTATTTTGAAGGAGAATGTTGAGCTAAAGGCTCAACTTTCTTTGCTAACTAGCAACTATGAGAAATTAGAAGAAAGCCATGTTAATCTCTCAAGCTCGCATGAGGATCTCCTAGTCTCCCATGGTAGGCTAAAGTTGGCTCATGAGGCCATCATGTCAAAGGTAATGTCTAGTGGGCCTCATGTGGACATTAGCACTATATCTACTCCAAATGTTATATTGCCATGTGCTAGTCCTTGTAATTCATCCTCTCACAGCCATGCTATATCTCGTGATGAATTACATTCCGTGCCTTGTTGCTCTAACAATGTAGCATCTACTTCCTCTAGTACTTGTATTGAAACTAACCATGTAGAGGAAATCAAAGAGCTCAAGGCTCAAGTCACTTCTTTGAAGAATGACTTGAAAAGGGTCATCAAGGGAAGTCCGCACTCAACAAAATCTTGAGTGTGCAAAAATCCCCCAATGACAAGAGTGGGCTTGGATTCAACTCCAATGTCAAGAACAAGTCCACTATCAAGTTGAAGCACAAGGATAACAAGAAGAATGGCCAAGATCAAGTCAAGAATCCGGCCAACATTGTTTGCTTCAAGTGCAAGGAAGAAGGGCATCATGTCAAACATTGCCCATTAAAGAAGAAGTCCCTTGGCAATAAGCAACAAGGGAAGCGGCCTCAAGCTCTACATCTTGTTAGAGATGGGCCTCCTCCCAAGAAGACTCAAGCTCTTCCTCAAGTTGTTTCTTCATCCAAAAATAAAGATGGCAAGAGTAGAACTTGCTACATATGCCGCGAGAAGGGGCACATTTCTTCCTCATGCACTATTGGTATCTCCTCATGCCATCCTATCTTGATTGATGATGCTTATTATCTTTGTAAGGATGAGGTTGGCAATGTGTTTGCCAAATTTGTTGGTGCTCAATGTGGGTTCAAGAAAAGAACCATTTGGGTTGCCAAGCCTATTGTGACTAACCTCTTAGGGCCCAACTTAGTTGGGGACCAACAAGTCAAAACTTGATCAATAGGTATTGTTGGAAGGCATTGGAGTCTTGGCTACATTATGGAGAATTGAGGGATCTTCATCAATTATTATTGTCAAGCCAAGCCATTTGGATTATCATGATTATATTATATTTCCAATGTTCCTCTTTGCGGTAACATATGCTAAACTCTTTACATTGAAAGTTACTCGCCCCATTGTGCATGTGTTGGTTTTGTATCTTCCATGTTTTTGTGCATGTTGTGCTATCCACTTAATTATCTTGAGATCAAACATATTTGTGTATGATTAGGTGGCACACCATGTATGTGTGTTTCTTATATTGGAGCCTTAATTGATTATATTTGATATCATATTTGGCTCTTGTGAGAGATTAATGGATTATCCCATTTTGGGGGACTGTTATGCTTGGGCATTCCACAATCCTAAAATTGTGTGTACATGAGGAATACCACCTAGTATTTATATCGGATTATTTCTAGTCTCTATGTGGTACAGTTCTCATGAGAAATTTAAGTTTTATAATGTCCATTAATTATCTCTATTTGTATCCTTTTGCCTCGTGTTGGTTTTATGGTAGTATCACATTATGGGGGAGTCATATGCTTAGTGCATATTACAATCCTAGAAAATGTGAATATTCGAGGTTGTGTCACTTAGAGTTGATATTGATAATTATCTAGCGCCTATGTGACACATTTGCTCATAGAAGTTCCAATTTGCTTGAATGCATTTATTGATCATATTTTGGATCTTATATATGAGAGTGGTTCTTGGTATGTGCTTCCTCATATTTAGATCTCTATATCATCATAGAAACCATTTGCTTCAAGTTACTCTAATCACTAGTGATTGTTTGACAATTATAAGCTACCAAGAATCTTGTTCGAAGTATCATGCTTAATTCTTATATTTGTTATATGCTTCTTGTTGTGACTATGATCTTGGATATCCATGCAAGCTACCTTGGGAAAATGATTCCCAATATTTCTTGTCCTTGGACAATGAGTACTATATTTATGGTAGAATTTATTGATCATATTCACTTTTTCCCTTGCTTAATATTGTCCTATCTTTGGCCAAGTAAATGTTTTGTGTGCTCCCATGTATTCCTTGCTACTTTTGGATCTTCTTATTTTATTGGTATCCTCTTGTGTTTTATTTAATGTAGGTAGTAGTTGTAGGGTTTCGTAGCATGGAAAACAAAATTTTCTATCGCATACAAACAAACAAGCCAAGATCTATCTATTAGATTGTAGCAACGAGTCGATGGAATAACTCACCCTCGAAGATTCCAAAGTGTTTAACGAGAGCGGATTCTCGTGGGTGATGTAGTCGTACTCTTCCCAATCTCAAGATCGCGTAGACGATCCTTCCGGCGCTGCGTTCCGGCAGCGCTCCCGCAGTCGGTCACACGTTCGGTACTCGACGAAGACCTTCCTCTCCCTTGCTCCAGCAGGCAGCGGAGGTTGTAGCACTCTCCTCGCGATTCCAGCAGCACAATGGCGTGGTACCGGAAGTAGAGGGGAGATCTCGCAGGGCTTCGCCTTAAGCCGGAGCGAGTATGGTGGACTATGAGAGAGCCCTCGACGATCTAGGGTTTAGACACGCCGAGGAAGAGGTGCTTGGGCCGGCGGCTAGGGCTTGGAGGTGCCCAAGTCGGCGGCTAGGAGAGAAACCCTAGGCGGCGGCTAGGGTTAGGTTTAGAGGGGGCAATCTTGTGTGTTAGGAGGGGAGCCCTGCCCCTCCTCTTATAGGAGGGAGGCGCCAGCCAAGGGGAGGGGAATCCCTCCCCAACTCGGATCCCAAGTGGGCCGGCGGTGGAGGAGGGACTCCTCCCCAACTCGGTTTCCACCTCCCTCTCCACTTCCCAAAAATAGTCGTTTGACTTTCAAATTGGCGTTTGACTTTTCAAACAAGGATTTGATTAAACCCTCTATTTTGTTCAGCGATGACACTCAGTACATGATGCAATCATACCAAATTGATATAACACATTCATGTACCCTTCCCCTTCGGAGTGCCGGACATTCCGGAACCTTCTAGAACATTCCCAATGAAAACACCGGAACCATTCCTCAACTCCAAAACATGACTTTCCTTATATGAATCTTATTCTCCGGACCATTCCGGATCTCCTCGTGATATCCCGGATCCCATACGAGACTCCGAACAACATTCGGTCTCTTTCTCATCATTCCATAACTACTCAAACAACATCGAATCCTTAAGTGTGTCTCCCTACGGTTCGTGAATTATGCGGACATGATCGAGACACTTCTCCGAACAATAACCAATAGAGGAATCTAGAAATTCATATGGCTCCCACATATTTCTACGATTACTTTGCGATCGAATGAACCACTTACATACGATACCAATTTCCCTTTGTCTCATGATAGTTTACTTATCCGAGGTTATGATCGTCGGTATCTCTGCATACCTAGTTCAACCTCGTTACCGATAAGTACTCTTTTCTCGTTCCCGTGATATGTGATCCCTTGTGAGCCAGTCACATGCTTGCAAGCTAATTGGATGACATTTCACCGAGAGGGCCCAGAGTATATCTATCCGTCATATGGATGGACAAATCCCACTCTTGATCCATGTGTCTCAACCAATACTTTCCGAACACTCAATGCCACCTTTATATCCACCCAGTTATGGTGTGGTGTTTGATGTCATCAAAGCATCCATCCGGTAAAGGTGATATGCATGATCTCATGGTCGAAGGAATTAGGTTACTATGTATCAGAAAGCATATAGCAATTGAACTATTAAAATGACTTGATCTTTATGCTACGCTTATCTATAGGAGTATGTCCACCATATCATTCTCCTAACGATATGATCTTGTTGTTTAATAACATCTCAATGTTCATGATAGGGAACACACAATCATTTATTAACCAACAAGCTAGTGATGTATAGAGGCTTTACTAGGGACTTCAATTTAAGTTTACAAATCACACAAGTATTAATGTTTCCTTGTTAATACTATTATAGCATGAATGTAAACATTTATCATAAACACAAAGATATAATAATAACTACATTTATTATTGCCTCTAGGGCATATCTCCAACAGTCTCCCACTTGCACTAGAGTCATCTAATCTAGATTACATGGTAATATACCGAACACCCATGGCAGTTTGGTGCTGGTCATGTTTTGCCCTCGGGAGAGGTTTAGTCAATGGATCGGCCACATTCAGATCTATGTGTACTTTGCAAATCTTTATGTCCCCATCTTGGACATGTTCTCGAATAGCGTGAAAACGTAGCTTGATGTGCTTCAGCTTCTTGTGTGACCTTGGTTCTTGCGCATTGGCTATGGCGCCCATGTTATCACAGTAGATAGACATTGGGTCCAGCGCACTA
The DNA here is from genome assembly GCA_916181665.1 of Avena sativa. NCBI lineage: Eukaryota > Viridiplantae > Streptophyta > Magnoliopsida > Poales > Poaceae > Avena > Avena sativa. The sequence goes on along the minus strand of OV702283.1, from coordinate 57,903,726 downwards.
GGAACCACACCCAGCTCTGTAATGAACTCTTTCATCCATATTGCTTCTTGTGAAGCCTCTGAAGCAGCCATGTATTCCGATTCAGATAAAGATCTCTCCACAACGCTTTGCTTTGCACTCCTCCAGCTAACTGTTGCACCATTCAAAGTAAATACGTATCCAGATTGTGATTTAGAATCATCCGGATCATTGTTCCAACTAGCATCGGTGTAACCATTAATAACGAGCTGTTCATCACCTCCATAAGAAAGAACCATATCCTTAGTTCTTCTCAAGTACTTAAGGATGTTTTTGACCGCTGTCCAATGATCCATTCCTGGATCACTTTGATATCTGCTAGTTAAACTAACAGCATATGCAATGTCGGGTCTAGTACATAGCATGGCATACATTAGAGATCCTATGGCTGAGGCATAGGGAGTCTTATCCTTTCTCTATCTTCTGCCGATGTCGGACTTTGAGTTTTACTCAAGGTCGTATTGGGCAACATGGGCAAGAACCCTTTCTTGCTATCTTCCATTCCAAACCTCTTTAGAACTTTGTCCAAATATGTACTTTGTGACAATGATATTAGGCGTCTCGATCTATCTCTATAAATCTTTATGCCTAATATGTAAGCTGCTTCGCCAAGATCCTTCATTGAAAAACTATTATTCAAATATTCCTTGACACTATTAACAAGGTCTACGTCATTCCCAATCAACAATATGTCATCTACATATAGTATTAAGAATGCTACAGAGCTCCCACTCACTTTCTTGTAAATACAAGCTTCTCCATAAGTTTGTATAAAACCAAAACTTTTGATCACCTTGTCAAAACGTTGATTCCAACTTCGGGATGCTTGCTTCAATCCATAGATGGATCGTTGAAGTTTGCATACCTTGTTAGCATCTTTAGGATCGACAAAACCTTTGGGTTGCATCATATACAACTCTTCATCAATGTCTCCATTGAGGAATGATGTTTTGACATCCATTTGCCATATCTCATAATCATAATATGCAGCGATTACTAACATAATCCTCACAGACTTTAGCTTTGCTACTGGTGAGAAAGTCTCATCGTAGTCAACTCCTTGAATTTGTCGAAACCCCTTTGCGACAAGTCGAGCTTTATACACAGTAACATTACCATCAGCATCTGTTTTCTTCTTGAAAATCCATTTGTTCTCGACAGCCTTCCGGCCATCCGGTAAGTCCACCAAAGTCCATACTTGGTTTTCGTACATGGATCCAATCTCGGATTTCATGGCTTCTTGCCATTTATTGGAATCTGGGATCATCATCGCTTCCTCATATGTCGCAGGGTCATCGGTGTTGTCCACCAACATGACACTCATAACGGGATCATACCAATCTGGAGTGGTACGAGTTCTCGTTGACCTGCGAGGCTCTGTAGCAACTACAACCGAAGTTTCATGATCATCATCATTAGCTTCCTCTCTTATTGGTGCAGGCACCACAGGAACTTCTTCCGGTGCTGCGCTACTCGCAATTTCGAGAGAAGGTTCGACAACCTCGTCGAGTTCTACTTTCCTTCCAATCCCTTCTTTCGAGAGAAATTCCTTCTCTAGAAAGGATCCATTCTTGGCAACGAAGATTTTGCCTTCGGATCTATGATAGAAGGTATACCCAATAGTTTCCTTCGGGTATCCTACGAAGACGCATTTTTCCGCTTTGGGTTCAAGCTTGTCCGGCTATAACTTCTTTACATAGGCTTCGCAACCCCAAACTTTAAGGAACGACAATCTAGGTTTCTTCCCAAACCATAATTCATACGGTGTCGTTTCAACGGATTTAGATGGTGCCCTATTTAAAGTGAATGCGGCTGTTTCTAATGCATAACCCCAAAATGATAGCGGTAAATCTGTAAGTGACATCATAGAACGAACCATATCTAAGAGAGTTCGATTACGACGTTCAGACACACCATTACGCTGTGGTGTTCCCGGCGGTGTCAATTGTGAAAGTATTCCGCATTTCTTCAAATGCTCGCCAAACTCGTAACTTAGATATTCACCTCCTCGATCAGAACGTAGAAATTCAATCTTCTTGTTACGTTGATTCTCAACCTCACTTTGAAATTCCTTAAACTTCTCGAAAGTTTCGGACTTATGTTTCATGAAATAGATATACCCATATCTACTCAAGTCATCTGTGAAGGTAAGAACATAACGATAACCACCGCGCGATGCTACACTCATTGGACCACACACATCGGTATGTATGATTTCAAATAAGTCCGTAGCTCGCTCCATCATACCAGAAAATGGAGTCTTAGTCATTTTACCCATCAGACATGCTTCGCATCTATCAAGTGATTCGAAATCAAGTGATTCAAGAAGTCCATCGGAATGGAGTTTCTTCATACACTTCACTCCAATGTGACCAAGACGACAGTGCCACATATAGGTCGAGTTATCGCTCGATTTCAAACGTTTAGCCTCAATGTTATTAATATGTGTATTTCCACTATCGAGATTCAATAAGAATAGACCATCTATCAAAGGTGCATGTGCATAAAACATATTACTCATATAAATCGAACAACCATTATTCTCGGACTTAAACAAGTAACCGTCTCGCAATAAACAAGATCCCGATATAATGTTCATGCTTAACGCAGGCACCAAATAACAATTATTTAAGTATAAAACTAATCCCGATGGTAGATGAAGGGGTAGCGTGCCGACCGCGATCACATCAACCTTTGATCCGTTTCCCACGCGCATCGTCACCTCGTTCTTCGCTAGCTTCCGTTTATTCTGCAGCACCTGTTTCGAGTTACAAATATGAGCAACCGAACCAGTATCAAATACCCAGGCACTACTACGAGTACTAGTGAGATACACATCAATAACATGTATATCGGATATACCTTTCTTTTTAATGTTGCCGTTCTTCAAATCCGCCAAGTACTTTGGGCAATTCCGCTTCCAGTGACCTTCTCCCTTGTAGTAAAAGCACTCAGTATCAGGCTTAGGTCCAGCCCTGGTCTTCTTCGTCGGCGCGGTAACTTTCTTACCACCCTTCTTGAAGTGTCCCTTTTGCTTAGACTTGCCTTTCTTGAATTTGGTGGTCTTATTAACCATCAACACTTGCTGCTCTTTCTTGATCTCCACTTCTGCAGATTTTAACATAGCAAACAATTCTGGCAACTGCTTGTTCATGTTTTGCATATTGTAGTTCATCACAAAGTTATTGTATCTTGGTGGTAGTGATTGGAGGACACGGTAAATCCCCAAAGCATTAGGAATCACTATACCCAAGCTTTGAAGTTTGTTTGTGTGCCCAGACATCTTAAGCACATGCTCACTGACGGAGCTGCCCTCTTCCATCTTGCAGTTAAAGAACTTTTCAGAAGCCTCATAGCTCTCAATTGCCACGTGAGTCTCAAAGATCAATTTGAGATCACGGACAATATCATGTGGGTCTGAATTCTCAAACCTTTTCTGAAGCTCCGATTCCAAACCATACAAGATAGCACACTGAACTGTGGAGTACTGAGTCTTCCGAGCGAGGTAAACATTCTTTACTTCGTCGGCAGCATCAGCTGCAGGCGGGTCACCCAGCGGTGCATCCAGCACATAGGTCAAATTGCCAGCTGTGAGGACAATCCTCAAATTGCGGAACCAATCCGCGAAGTTGCTTCCATTGTTTTTCAACTTTTCTTTCTCTAGGAACGCATTAAAATTGATGGTAGGGGCCGCCATCAATCTACAACATATTTGCAATAGTTTATACTAAGTTATGACAAATTGAGTTCTAATTAATAGTTAAATTAATCTAGGTGAACTCCCACTCAAAACAATATCCCTCACATTGTTTTAGTGATCACACGAACCAAATCCACCACATCAACACCGATCATCACGAGAGTTGATAAAGTTTCAATGGCGAACAATCGACATGTTCATCATATCTACTATATGATTCATGCTTTACCTTTCGGTGATCCGTGTTCCGAGACCATGTCTGTACATGCTAGGATCGTCAAGATCAAACCTTAGTTTCCGCATGAGCAAATCTGGCTTGCTCACGTTGTATACACTCGCGGAATCTAACACACCCGATCATCACGTGGTGCTTCGAAACAACAAGCTTTAGCAACGGTGCTAACTAAGGGTGAACACTTTATGACTTTAAATTCATGTGCATGAGGGATCATCTTATAATGCTACCGTCGTTAACTAAGCAATACAAGATGCATAAAGGATTAACATCACATGCAATTCATAATATGTGATATGATATGGCCTTTCTTCTTTGTGCTTCCGATCTCCATCTTCAAGCACGAACATGATCTCCATCATCACCGGCATTGCATCAAGGTCAATGACGCTTCTCCATGGTTGTCGTCCACCGGCTTCAACTATTACAACTACTTTGAATAGACATGCGGGTCTTAACATAAATTAAAGACAACCATATGGCTCCTGCCGGTTGTCAACTTACAATAAGGAACATTGCATACATCAAATATAATCACAATCATGGCCATATCACATCACTGCACACCCCTGCAAAACAAAGTTAGACGCCTCTACTTTCTTTGCATTTTTTACGTGGTTTGGGGCTTTCAATAAGTGTCGTTCTAACTTACGAACATGAACCACAACATTGATACTAGTATTGTTAATCACCCGTTGTAAATTGGATCTTAACTATGCTAGGAGAAACAGGCACCCGCAAAGCCACTTATGCAATACAAGTTGCATGTCAAGCGTGGAGCAAGTCTCATGAACGATGTCATGTAAGGTTAGCCTGGGCCGCTTCATCCCAACATCCCGCAAGATGCAAAGTACACAAGAAGCAATCGACAATAAAAGCATCAACGCCCACAATGACCATTGTGTTCTACTCGTGCAACAGATCTACATATAGACACGGCTCTGATACCACTGTAGGGTTTGGTAGAATGGAAAACAAAATTTTCTATCGCATACAAACAAACAAGCCAAGATCTATCTATTAGATTGTAGCAACGAGTCGATGGAATAACTCACCCTCGAAGATTCCAAAGTGTTTAACGAGAGTGGATTCTCGTGGGTGATGTAGTCGTACTCTTCCCGATCTCAAGATCGCGTAGACGATCCTTCCGGCGCCGCGTTCCGGCAGCGCTCCCGCAGTCGGTCACACGTTCGGTACTCGACGAAGACCTTCGTCTCCCTAGTTCTAGCAGGCAGCGGAGGTTGTAGCACTCTCCTCACGATTCCGGCAGCACAACGGCGTGGTACCGGAAGTAGAGGGGAGATCTCGCAGGGCTTCGCCTTAAGCCGGAGCGAGTATGGTGGACTATGAGAGAGCCCTCGACGATCTAGGGTTTAGACACACCGAGGAAGAGGTGCTTGGGCTGGCGGCTAGGGCTTGGAGGTGCCCAAGTCGGCGGCTAGGGGAGAAACCCTAGGTGGCGGCTATGGTGGGCGGCGGCGGCTAGGGTTAGGTTTAGAGGGGGCAATCTTGTGTGTTAGGAGGGGAGCCCTGCCCCTCCTCTTATAGGAGGGAGGCGACGGCCAAGGGGAGGGGAATCCCTCCCCAACTCGGATCCCAAGTGGGCCGGCGGTGGAGGAGGGACTCCTCCCCAACTCGGTTTCCACCTCCCTCTCCACTTCCCAAAAATAGCCGTTTGACTTTCAAATTGGCGTTTGACTTTTCAAACAAGGATTTGATTAAACCCTCTATTTTGTTCAGCGATGACACTTAGTACATGATGCAATCATACCAACTTGATATAACACATTCATGTACCCTTCCCCTCCGGAGTGCCGGACATTCCGGAACCTTCTAGAACATTCCCGATGAAAACACCGGAACCATTCCTCAACTCCGAAATAGGACTTTCCTTATATAAATCTTATTCTCCGGACCATTCCGGATCTCCTCGTGATATCCCGGATCCCATCCGAGACTCCGAACAACATTCGGTCTCTTTCTCATCATTCCATAACTACTCAAACAACGTCGAATCCTTAAGTGTGTCTCCCTACGGTTCGTGAATTATGCGGACATGATCGAGACACTTCTCCGAACAATAACCAATAGAGGAATCTGGAAATTCATATGGCTCCCACATATTTCTACGATTACTTTGCGATCGAATGAACTACTTACATACGATACCAATTTCCCTTTGTCTCACGATAGATTACTTATCCGAGGTTATGATCGTCGGTATCTCTGCATACCTAGTTCAACCTCGTTACCGATAAGTACTCTTTTCTCGTTCCCGTGATATGTGATCCCTTGTGAGCCAGTCACATGCTTGCAAGCTAATTGGATGACATTTCACCGAGAGGGCCCAGAGTATATTTATCCGTCATATGGATGGACAAATCCCACTCTTGATCCATGTGTCTCAACCAATACTTTCCGAACACTCAATGCCACCTTTATAGCCACCCAGTTACGGTGTGGCGTTTGATGTCATCAAAGCATCCATCCGATAAAGGTGATATGCATGATCTCATGGTCGAAGGAATTAGGTTACTATGTATCAGAAAGCATATAGCAATTGAACTATTAAAATGACTTGATCTTTATGCTACGCTTATCTATAGGAGTATGTCCACCATATCATTCTCCTAACGATATGATCTTGTTGTTTAATAACATCTCAATGTTCATGATAGGGAAAACACAATCATTTATTAACCAACAAGCTAGTGATGTATAGAGGCTTTACTAGGGACTTCAATTTAAGTTTACAAATCACACAAGTATTAATGTTTCCTTGCTAATACTATTATAGCATGAATGTAAACATTTATCATAAACACAAAGATATAATAATAACTACATTTATTATTGCCTCTAGGGCATATCTCCAACAGTAGTGATGATCTTATTTGTGTGCATTTTGCATTCAAAAGCAAAATTCTATATAATTTACTACTTATGGGTGAGCTCTCCTATATTATTTAGAACACTCGTATTTATGCTTCTTTGTTTGATCCATATCGGGTTTTATGTGCTTGAAACCTCAATCTTTTCGTTTTGGTATTTTGTGCCATCATGAGAAGTTTGGGGAGTTTGGTTTCTTGTTGGAACCTTGCTCTTTTTGGGAGTTGGTTTTGTCTCATTCCTTATTTCATGATTCGACCATTCTAGAACGAGATAAATCCTTGAGCATTTTTATTTTTATATATCTTTTGCTCTTTGGCTTTTGCCTAGTTCATTTGTTGAATTTGTGATTTTTCATGTGTTTAATTGGTTCTTTGATATAATTTGGACATCATTTGTCGTGTCACACTCTTGTGTGTGCAATCTCGATTTACTTGGTGTTTTTGTTCAAATTGTATCTTATTTTTGGTTCTTGAAAGATTTATGCATGCATATTTACTAAATGTTTATATAATGGCATGCTTGCTTACTTTTATCCAATATATAGGGGATACTCCACCAAATCCCATCGGCTAAGTTGTGCTTGAAATTCAATTTCACATCAATATGTACATATTTATGTGGAGTCTCTCCTATGTATTGTAGTTGCACTAACTACATTGGACCCAATAAGTTTGGGGACCATTTTGTACTTAAATTTGTTTTAGATACATTGGAGATAGATTGGATGCTTGTCTCTCAATTTTTAAGAAGTGATGCTTAGAAGAAAATTTGAGGCAAGCTATAGGATGATGAACGAATTCATATACTCTACATCCTACCAATTATATCTCGGTAACAAGTATCTCTTTCTCATGCTCACATATCTTGATTCCAACCATTTGTCGGTTGCCTTCTAGCATGAATTAATGTATTTGTAATTGTTGTAGTTCTAGCCATGGTTTTGAGAGGAGTCTATATTGTATATGTGTTTAAGTTGAGATGAGTGCATATAATTGGGACTATACAAAATCATGCATATGATCCTCCAATCCCAAATATGTCAATCTAGCAATTTTATTGCCTATCATTTCCTCAACTTCTCTCATGTGCAATAGTGAGATTTTGCTAGTCTATTTTCTCTTATGATACTTGTTGCCTTTTTCCATATATTCCAACTTTCTACTCTTTCCCTTGGTGATAGTTGTAATATATGTAGTGTGTTGGTGTTTGAAGCTCATTAATCTACAATAAGATATATTTGAGCCTTTGGTCGTGCTTTGAAGCAAAAATCTTATTGGTATATGTTATGACTTCATTTTTTCTTCCATGTGCTTCTTGTATATCTTCTTTATGTGTGCATATTTATTTGTTGGCATATGTATTTGTGATGTTTTCCACTTAGAGACATATACACATATGAGAAGATAATTTTAGTTGATCTTTAATCCTTGGATACCACCTTTCTATTCCTTTTGATTCTTCGGTGGCTTCCAAATTTATTTGCCTATGAGTGATTGTTCCTCTTGTTTGCATCTTCGGACACTCATACTTGTTCTCTCATGCCTTGTATTGTTAAATGAATTTGGATGAGTGAGGATTCCATGATTATGCACCTTGATCCCAAATACAATTATCATAATTGGTGCATTATCTTTGGGGAGCTCATCTAATTCATTTAATAATGCTCATTTGTCTTCTTTCTCATTTGTTGTGTTTTAAATGCTTATGGGGGAGCAAGGATTCCATATTTGTGCATTATGTATTCTAATGTATTTATTTTAAATTGTGCACAAATCTTGGGGAGCTTCTCTACTTGTCTTTTAAAACATTCTTTTGCTCTCATCATAATATTTTGTTGTTTCCATTTGGACTCATTGGTTGTTTTCAATTGGTTTGTCGCATCCTGTGATTGCTTACATCATTTGTTGATGCTTCTTTTATTTTATTTCTTTTGGCAATCTTTGGGTCCTCGATATAGTTCTAATTCCTCCCAAGTATTCATCATTGGATATGTGCGAATGCACACCTTTGGGGATCTATCACTATATTGGCCTTCTAGAACTTGTCACCCATTTCGGCAATCGATGCCAATGGGGGAAAAGTTTTAGAGGGTTTAAGGGAAATGGTTTATGCTTTGAGTTTGTTTCTAAGCATTTGCTTTTCATGCTCTTGCATCTTTGTTGTTGCTTAGCATGTGGTATATATAGAGGAAACTCCACCAATGATAATGATTGGCAATATATGCAATGAAATTCAAGTTCATCACACATGCATAGATTGTGGGGGAGTTTTCTCTATATATGGTGATGGTACCAATATCACATACTTGTGTAGTATTTTGATGTTGGTGCTACCATTTTATTTGTTAAATTCCTTATATAAACCCTCTCAAAGGGATTGTCATCAATTACCAAAATGGGGGAGATTGAAGGAACAATGTGGGCCCCCATGTGTGGTTTTGGTAATTAATGACAATCTCTATGGACTAATGCTTGTATCAAGTTGTACTTGTAGGAATTGTCCATAGGCAATGCTTGAACCATATGTTGGCTTCAAGGTTTGGAGAAGAAGAAAGTGAAGAGGATCAAGTGGTGACCAAGGTGTTCAAAGAGTGATCCACAGATTGGTCATGTGAGAGTTAAAACTATGAAGATCTCATGCTTAAAGCTTGCCATCCTCGGTGATCATGGATCGATGAAGACAAGTTCAAAGTATAGTTTTACCCATGTTGTATGGGGGAGTAACTTGCAAGTCTTCATCAAGCAAGTGCGTACAAGAGCAATCAAGAAAGGTGTTCCATCTTGAGAAGGACAAGACCGTCTAAATCATAATCAAGTGGAATATGCGCAAGGCAAAGGTATGATCTTGATAGGGTTTATTTCTTACCGGTCTCGTGGTGTTAGTTGGGGACACAGGTTTATAGGATAGAGAACCGTACTATCAAGAGGGGCTCCCAAGTGAGTAACTCGATCATATCGTTCAGAGAGAGCTCAAACTTTTGCATACTTAGCATCATCCTTTCTTGGTTGTTATTTGGATCTTATCCATGTGAGGTTCTAGAGCTTGTGGTAATATTCATAATAAGCCCTAGTTCATCAAAAACGGATTTCCCCTTTATATCTTATTGCGTTTTTGATCTTGCAGGTTTTACCGGTTTGTCTTTTAGAGATAGGTAAAACCTTCCATTATTTGGTTCTTACTCATGTGAGGATTTAGAGCTTGTTTTAATCTCCATGAAAAGCTCTAGTTCATCGAAAACGGATTTCATATGCATTCTCTACTACGTTTTCGATGTTGGAGGTTTTACTGGTTTGTCTTTTTGAGAGAGGTTAAACCTTTCGTCATTTGGTTCTATACTACCTTGATGGACTATTATGTTTTTCTGTATGATCTTTTAGAGCTTATTGTCCTCTTTAAAACGAGCTCAAGATCATCAAAATCGGAGTCCGGATGCAAAAGTTATGGATGTTTTCGTATTGGTCTTTCTGCCAGTTTTTGTAAGACCGGAGACTCCGGACTAATCTCCGGACCGCGTCCAGTATGTCCTCCAGATTGTCCCTGTTTGGCCTGGGTACACCGGAGACTCCGGTCCCAGTCCAGAGACTCCGGACCGGGCGATTCCTGGGCCTAACGGTTGGATTTCTAGGGACCTATTTAAGGGGCCCTTCTTCCCCAATGGTTCCCTAGCTCTCTTGCAAGTTTTCCGCCACCATTGTTGACCTTTTGGAGCTTGATTCCCTTTCAATCCCTCCTTTGATTCTTGCATATACTTTAGGGATTTGAAAGAGGAGATCTAGATCTACAATCGCACCAATCCATCTCTCCTCTAAGTGAGGGGAACATCTTGGAATCTAGATCTTGGAGTCTTTTGTGGATTTCCTCCATTGTTCTTCCTCTCTTATTCCCCCACAAGCTTTTGTAGATTTGTTGGAATTTGGGAGATAAGATTTGAGCACTACTCGTGTTCTTGCCATTTGCATTTGGTGCATCGGTTTGAGTTCTCCCCGGAGGATTTGGTTGTGGCCTTGGTGGCGTTTGTTGGGAGCCTCCAATTAAGTTGTGGAGAAGTGCCCCAACCTTGTGGCCTTTGTGGCGTTTGTTGGGAGCCTCCAATTAAGTTGTGGAGAAGTGCCCCAACCTTGTGATAGGTTCCGGTTGCCACCGACAAGTGCACCGATAGTGGAAGCGTGGATCGATCCTGTTGGGGTGAGATTCACCAGAGAATAAGGGAGGCCTTTTGTGGCATTGGTGGTTTGGTACCACCCCCTCTCCAAATGAGACGTATTCCATGTTGGGAGGAACTTGGTAAAATATCGTCGTCCCTGTGTTCCTCGGTTATCTCTATACCCGAGCTCTTTACTTATGCACTTTACATTGTGATAGCCTTCGTGCTTGAAGTAATATATATCTTGCTATCACTTTGTTGCTTGTATTGCTTAGCATAAGTTGTTGGTGCACATAGGTGAACCTTAGTTGTTCTAGGTTGTGCTTAACAAAGTAAACACTAGTTTTATTCCGCCTTTGTTGAGCCACTCTAGGAAAAGTTTTAATCGCCTATTCACCCCCCCCCTCTAGGCGACATCCGTATCCTTTCAGCACCACATGTTCTAACCAAGGTGTCTCTCTCGATCTACTCAGTGTTTCTCCCATGGGCTATGGCTATCAACTCCGGCAAGCCCGTCACGCACCTCGCAAGTTCGACCACCAAACACAGATCCACTCTGTTCGCTCGTGATTCCTCCTTCCCCGGTGTTTCTTGTGGCTTTTTTTGGACAGATGACACAAAGTGCACGACATATAATTAATAAAGCCCTGAACGTCCAGAGTTTACAAATTCTTGAGCATAGAGGCCCTTTTCAAGTGCCACGGTCCGATCGGAGAAGAAATAGTGTTAGTGAAGGAACGCCACACATGAGATCCATGCCATCGCCAAGCTCTAGGGCCAAATTGCCGCAGTGTCATCTGTTTCCATCTCCAGAGAAAGCACATGCTTTCTCAACATGGATTGAAGGCGTCGCACCATAGGGAGGTAGATAAGCTCACCCTAAGCACACATGGACACCGACAAACAGGCTTGACAAGGAGGATAATGCGCATTGCCGCCTCATCAAGCCACCACTAATGAAAAACACCGCAACCCGCATCGCCAACCAAAAAGTCAGCCATAAACTGTCGAGAACGATTACCACTGAAGATGCGAAGAAGGAATGGTGACAATGACAATGAGCATAGCTAGGACTCTACCCGAAAAAAAACATAGCTAGGACTCTCATGGCTTGGCTTACCACCAGAGTGTTGCCGCCGGCAGCCAAAGATTTCCCCTGATCAAGAGCCACACCTTCCAACACACCCACCAAACACCGAAAGGGGCAGAGCCGAAGTCTAGGGCCGAGGAGGTGGGACGGCCTGCTCAAGGGGCGTAGCCATCTTCACATATGGATCCGAAAGCCCTACGGGTGGCCTAGGAACCACACGCCTACCTGTTTGCGTTGACCCAACACACTATTGTATGTTGTAGTGTGCAAGTCGTGGACATAACATTCATGAAATACCGTTTCACAAATATCACATCCCTCAGAGTGGTACAACAGAAAGATTACGGGTCCGCAACTTTTACATGTTCATCATGTTCAAACAAAATTGTACAAATCTTTCGAAATCCTCATCGGTCCATTGAGAACTTCTTCGGATGTTGAAATTCAAACTAACTAGCTTTGGTAGCATAAGCATCACTAGCAAAAATTCCACTAGAGCTCAACAACTTATTTAAGTAAGTCTATGTTGCTTGACTCATCTATACTATCCTAAAGACTACTCTTCTGCTTCCACGTCTTTGGTGTCTGCTCCATGTTCTATACCGTAATCCACTCTTTCAATACCTCCAGAAAGATTTGGTTCCTCGTAATAGACCTCTTCATCGCTACTATGCGTACTGTTTTCCTCTCTCTTGATATTCTCATAGTCCAGAAAGTGTGTACGAAGATATTTTGAGTATGAGCGTACTCAACAAGTTATATAGTTGGTTGTGTAACCATGGATCAAACATCCAGGTTTCCATTTTGGTTTTCAAAAGGGTTTCTTATCAAAGATTGCTTTTAATATAGAAAAACTATGTCCATCAGTTTTTATGGGTTGTTAGACCTTTCCTAAGTTCCTTTCCACGCTACGATCGTGATTCATTCCCAGATTAGGAGTATCATGACACGTTTTATCACTCTCGAGAGGTTCACTAATTTTCCCACAAATGTTCCTGGCCTTGTTGCCGTAACACACTTCCTTATGTGTGTGGCTTGTTACCAAGTTTTTCCAAGTTATGTCGAGCTCTACCCTTTCGGAGATACAAGATGGGGACGTTACGGGCTCCCACCCACTGCAATTCCTCTCGAGGAATACATCCCAACTTAGTCACCTAAAGTTACACGGAACGAAGCAAAACTTCTAACTTGCTCGTCTCATTACAAGATTTGTGGTCAACGCAGTTTCTACGGGGCCTTGGAATAACTGACTACTGTTATTTTTTACTCCTAAGTTCACTTGGTACAATGGAATATGTTCCCACAATATTTCACATTGTGGTTTCCATTTACCTTTTATAGATTCATTTCATTCATAAAACGATATTTGCTTTTGTAGGAACATTCGTGATACTTTTGGAAAAGTATTTGCAAAATATAACTTGCAAGAGTTGTGCATAGTTTAATTTTCCACTTCTATACAATGTTGAACTTGCCTGGTAACTGCAAGATAATGTAGTCTGAAGGTTTGAGTTGACCCTTGACCTCTGGTTCTATAAAAATCAATCATTGTCCGATAAAGATAATGTTTTGAAAAACCAATATATGCTTTAATGCAACTATATGCTATGCAATGTGTTCACTCAATTTCTTTCCATTTACCTTGATTTGAATTGCTGTGGATTTTAGATGAATTTCCCTTTTTAGAGTTTTATTTGAATTTCACTTTAGAATTTTCATATATTTGTATTATATAAATATCTTTATATTCAATTTTATTAGTTTCTGGTTCGAAATAATATTCCCTTATTTTTAGGGATATTATTTAGGCTTATAGGATTTTTAGAGTATTTTACTCATTTTAAGGTATTTACTTAAGTCAAATAATCCACTTGGAATTTTTATCCTATCGAAAATATTTTTAATAATTCCATAAAAATAGGATTTAGAATCCTTGCATTTTCCCTATTTGGAACTATTTTTACTTTATTTTTAGAAAATGCATAGGGGCCTTTTTGGTTTATTGTGTTTTCTAAACAAATGTGTGCCCCCATGTGTGGTTTTGGTAATTAATGACAATCTCTATGGACTAATGTTTGAATTGAGTTTCATTTGTATGATTCGTCCATAGGCATCTCTTGGGCCATGTTTTGGTTTCAAGGTTGAAAGATGAAAAAATGAAGAAGAAAAAGAAGAACCAAGGGCTTTGGGCCTATTGGAATCATGTTGAAGAGGAAGAAGAATAAAGTTCACCAATGGATTTGTCCATTGGCATCTCTTGGGCCATGTTTTGGTTTCAAGGTTGAAAGATGATGAAATGAAGAAAAAGAAAGAAATGTCCAAGAGCTTTGGGCCTATTAGAATCATGTTGAAGAAGAATAAGAATAAAGAAAACAGGATCAAGAGTGTGCACTACAATGCATGCATCAAGGCAGCCATACATCCATCACATCATGTTTAGCATAAGAGTATCTAGTTCACTTAACCTGCATATAAGAATAAATCCAGTCAGAACCTTACTAACCTTGTACAATCTATTGCACTTCATGTCGCTGAATGTTGAGCTAAGCTAACTGACAAATCTATAATAGTTTATTCTTGCTCTTGTATCACAGCTATTGGCAGCTGAAGTGTTGGCAGAGGTTATCATCACATGGTGCACTCTTAAGCAAGTTTGGCTCATATCTCAAATATCTCAAGACTTCGACATCCACAAGGGGGACAACTATCCCCCATCCATGTATAGAGTTTAGATCTATTACCCTTAGTCATTAAACCTAAACCCTGGATCTAATCATGTACATGTCGTCGAGCACCATGATAATCCAGCCAGCATGTTCTCTCTTATTTTCGAGCGCACTCGCCAACTCCAACGGGCCTTAATGTTGAGGCCAAAACAGCGCCATGTTGCAAATGCCAGCTCTTCCCTGGACATGGTGTCCCGCCTTAAAGAGTTCAAGAAGTCTACTTCCATGTCAACCACGACAGAGCGTCTCCGCCCTTGTGCGCCTCTTGCACCGCCACCGGACATCAGCCTACAGCTTATCCCTATGCATGCAGCATCTCAGCCATGTGTCAGGCAGAAATTCCAGTCGGTTGCAATTCAAATGGGAGAACGAGACATACAAACGTTGTGTTCCAGTCAGAGCGACTGAGAAAACCCGTGGAAGTACAACCACGGACTTGATAGTAAAGATTTTGAGATGTTTGACAACACTATGAAATCAGTAGAACACAGATTCTTTCCATGAAAATCAAGGCAGAGCACGGGGCAAGGGAGTCAGATGCAAACTTATAGATCCTCCTGAGATAAATCAGAATACACAGGAACATTCAAAGTACAGGAAATAACGGATTCCACAAAACAGTGTAGGCACAGTAAAAGCTGGACAATAATGGTTGTAAATCGGCAAATTGGATTATGTTGATAGAGCATCCGAGCACTAGCAAACTTAAGTCCCAGCCTTCCGACGGCCAACCTGCGCCACGAATCCAGCCTTGATAGGAGCAACTGACCTGGACGAACCGCACTGATCAAGATAATAAAACAATCAGTTAGTGTGGTTAAAACAGGTGTGCAGATGAAACTACTAAAATGCAGCAGATTCAAATATAAAAGGGCAATGTTTCATCCTCAGACGTTGCAGAAGTTTCTCACAAGGTTGGTCAAACAATGTAGGCAATAAAGTTTGCAACTCATCATCGGTAAGGCACTGCAAGCGGTTTCAGATAGAGACGCCAATTAAAAAAGCAGAAGAGCCAAAACAGCCATGATAACACAGAAGCCTCAAAAGTTGCAATTTATTATCACAAACATATTTGTCAAACAATGTAGGCAATAAATTCAACTCATCATCAGCATAACTCCAGAATTTACAAACTAATATGTGAACCATCTTGAACTGTTAAGGAAAAATAAATATACTAGATTGTACTAGAAGATTCTAAGTGGCAATTTTGTGTCCTCAGAAGTTGCATAGGTTTCTCATAAGATTGGTCAAACAATGTAGGCAATACAGTTTGCAACTCATCATAGGTAGAAAGCTCTGATGTCACTAGTAAAGAAATACAAAAATATGTGAAGTAATAGTTTCTTTCAAGAGAAAGTGAAGCAGTAGTCTTGGCTACACCTATAGCTCTATTATTGGTTAGATTAGAACATCACAAAACAGAAGAGCCATGATGATGGATAAGCCTGAGACGTCAAAATTATCATCACAAGGATATTTGTCAAGCAATGTAGGCATTAACGTAAACTCATCACAGGCACAACTCAGAATTGCAGAACTAATATAGTATTATTTACTTTTACAATGGTAAAAGTACAAAAATTGCAGGGGATTATAATAAATATCAGTGTTTCATCCTCAGAAGTTGCAGGAGTTTCTCATACCAATGGTCAAACAATGTAGGCAATAAAGTTTGCAACTCATCATAGGTAGAGAACGTACGAACTAGTACTAATTGTAAAAGTAGGTACCATTCATAGATACAAACAAGAAACAAGAAACAGATGATCTAAGATACTACCCAAGCCTCAGATGTTGCAAATATATCACAAAATATTTATCAAGCAATGTAGGCAATTATGTCAACTCAGCATAGGCATAACTCCAGAATCACAAAACGTATATGGCAATATATGGCAACTCTGAACTCTGGAACAAAACAACATCACTAAATTGCAGCAGGTTAAAATAAAAGGCAATGTTTCATCCTCAGGCGTTGCAGAAGTTTCTCATGACTTGTCAAACAATGTAGGCAATAGAGTTTGCAGCTCATCATAGGTAGAAAGCCCAAGAAACACCAGTAAGAAGGCCCCAGAAACACCAGTAACTGAATGTGAATGCAAATAACGCCACTTTTAGCTAGAAAAAATAGAGGAACTAATGTCCAAGCCTCAATTGTTGTAAGATATTTATTATATCAGATGGTTATACTAGTATTTGTATTGCAGCATTACTGACAAAATAACTTTATACATCCTCAGACGTTGCAGAAGTTTCTCATAAGATTGATCAAACAATGTAGGCAATAAAGTAAGCAACTCATCATAGGGTAGACAGCCAGAAACCACCAGTAGCACATCCAAAATATAAATAACACCATTTTGGCTAAAAACAGTTAACGCAAAACATTCGAATGGCCGTTACTTCATAAACCTCAGAAGTTGCAATTATTATCATAGAGATATTTGTCAAACAATGTAGGCAATTAATCTGCACTCATCATCAGCACAAACAAGTGCAAAAATTGTATTCATATTCTCGATTCTTTATAGAAAAACCTAAATTGCAGCTGACTCAAATAAACGGCAATGTGCCTCAGAAGTTGCGGAAGTTTCTCATAAGATTGATCAACCAATGTAGGCAATACAGTTTGCAACTCATCATAGGTAGAAACTAGACAGGCAACCACTATTAGTAATAAACGTTCAAAAAGAGCATATATAGCTTGAAACAACAAAGCATCCTTACTTCATAAACCTCAGAAGTTGCAATTATTATCACAAAGATATTTGTCAAACAATGTAGGCAATTATTCTGCAACTCATCAACAGCACAAACAAGTGCAAAAATTGTATTCAGATTCTCCACTCTATATAGAAAACCCAGCTGACTCAAATAAACGGCAATGTCCCTCAGAAGTTGCGGAAGTTTCTCATAAGATTGATCAACCAATGTAGGCAATATAGTTTGCAACTCATCATAGGTAGAAACTAGACAGGCAACCAGTATTAACTGAATATAAACGTTAAAACAGAGCATATATAGCTTGAAACAACAAACAGGAACACCAAGGACATACGGTACAGCTTTTAAACGTAAGATGTTGTATAACTATCACAACATATTTGTCAAACAACATAGCCACATAACGGCCACTTATTATGGACAAAGCTCCATAAGTGGCAAACAAATAAAAGCACTTCACAATATCAACGCTTAGCAACAGGTGACTATGCAATACAGGCATGGTTGTGAAGGCGTTAAGGCGTCTTAGAGTGGTTGGGGGGCGCTCTGACGCCGAAGTGACGCCTAAAGCGGTCAATTTTCCAAGGTGGAGGAGGGCGCCTTGACGCCTAGGCGTCTAGGTGACGCCTTCAAAACCATGAATCCAGGAGACAAAAATATACATATTTTGAGCCTGCGCTCTAGCAAATAGTATCAAACGCAAAGTTGATAAAAAAAGGTACAACGCAATGACAGCGACAACAATCACATATTGTATCTCAAAAAGCAATACTGATAAAACCATAAGTAGGCAAATTTGTACAAAAAAAACCAAATGAAGCACCAAAGATGTGTCATATGAACTGAAATTCCAGCTGCTTAGTGAAACTAGTGTTCGCGCACAATAGGGCGTAAAAGTTTACCTGCTCACAACGAAGGAAGAACAACCGATTCTCCTTGGAAAGGATGGTATCTGGACTCTTGCATCCATTACATATGACATATTCATCTGATTTTACGAGTGAAATTGCGATATCAAAAGTTAGTCCATTGAGCAGAGCAAATTAAAAGCGGCTTGGAGATTAGAATATAGA
The DNA here is from genome assembly GCA_916181665.1 of Avena sativa. Classification (NCBI taxonomy): domain Eukaryota; kingdom Viridiplantae; phylum Streptophyta; class Magnoliopsida; order Poales; family Poaceae; genus Avena; species Avena sativa. Next base: position 57,885,121 of record OV702283.1, on the reverse strand, counting down.
AAAATGATACATTTTCTTCTCGTAAGTGTATCTAGTGCTACCAATATATACTTACAAATAAAAGACAGGACTAGGAAAAGGAGAAGAAATCAGAATCATGAAGTAGTCAGCAAACTTACTGATGTATCTCCTGAGTATTGCTTCGAAGTTCTTTGGAGCAAACCGTCCTTTGATAACCAACCTTTGTTGCCCATCAAGGGATCCACTTGTTCCCATCTCAGCAAGTAAAAACATCATCACATGTTCAGGTTGCCTATGCATTCTGGTAAGTAGAAATACCACTTGAATTAGCTCATGATAGCCCTATGATTTTCCAATGAAAGCAAACTAACAGAGAAACAAGATCAAATGAACTGAACAAAAAGAAGATTCATACGTTTTGCACAAGTCCATGAAGTTCACAAAAACTGTCTTCTTTGTGCCTTCTCTAAGAACTTGAGGGGGTCGCATAACAGTTCTTCGTCTATCACCAGCAAGATCTGGATTATTCTCACGCAGGATATTGAAGACCCTGCCAAGCAGCTGTAACCAAACAAATTGACAATAAGGTTTCACAAAAGGTATTACAATTGACAAATATAAAAATGGCACTACACAACATGCTAGTTATGTTCCATAGCATCTACAGAATGAACAATATACACTGTACCACCTTACTAAATATGGCTTGTGAAGATAAGCAACTGACAGTGATGGTGGGAGAAGGTACCGCCTTACTACTTTGAATTAAAAAATACATGATGTTTAATTTTAATTTGTTTATAGAGCTCATGGTCTATCATTTTTCAGCAAAGGATAATGATAGCATCTACAGAATGAACAGCAAAGAAATAGCTATTAACACTTCTCAATATACACTGGACCACCTTACTAAATATGACTTGTGAAGATAAGCAACTGACGGTGATGGTGGGAGAAGGTACCACATTACTACTTTGAATAAAAAAAATACATGATCTTCATAATATTAATTTGCTCGTAGAGCTCATGGTCTATCATTTTTCAGCAAACAATAATGATAGAATCATGAAATTTTAACAGAAATGAAGTATCAATTACCTCGTCATATTTGTAATCTCTATCAGTCCCTTCCCATGGGTATTGGGTTGTTACTGTTCCACCAAGTACAATCCCTTCTCCTTGTTCATCCTCTCCAATTTGATCATCTGGAAAATACCTCATGCTCAGACACAGCAGCGAATGCAATGTAGAGGGAAATAGAACTACTGTCAATTAATATATTCACCAAGAGCGTCTTCTCCATCTCCAGCCTCAACAAGCGATGGATCAAGTTCCACCTGAAATTTAATCACAAGTCAATTGTAGAGAAATATATAAAAGGAACCATCAAACTAAGTACTGGTAACCAGGTACTGTAATAGCTTGAGAGGAGAAAGGGATAGAAGTTATAATTTTATATACATAACAGAATAGTAGACATTTCACATCTTTTTCTGGACAGCATTAAAAATAATCAAACCATAGCACAGAAACAGCAAGCTTGGCGTGGAACTCACATGTTTCTTCTTCTTCTTTTTCAATCCTGCAAAGCTTGGCTCGCCAGACTCCGTGACTGAAAACGATGCATAAAGCTTTCAACAAGAGTGGCAAGCAGATCATGAAATCGTTTTTAGCGGCAAGCTAGACAAACCTGCCAAGCTCTCTGTCTTCTCTGCCAACTTATCAACATCATCAGCTGGATCTTGGATCACGACCTTCTTCTTCTTCTTTTTCTTGGTTGGGTCAAAAGGTGCGATCTGCAGAATACCACAAGTATTGTCAATAAGCATGCAGGAGACAAGGGGAAATTGAAGCTTGGCAAGACAGATATATGAAACACTAACAAGAAGGCAATAGCTATACCAAAATCAAAGTGAGCTTATTGGTAAACCGTGAAGTAAGCTAGCAAGCATTAAGAGTTTATAAATGTTTTTACCAACGACATGCTTCCGTTCAATGCTACATGGCTTGAAATGCTATGCTTAACTACAACTCTCTGGTACTTGAATCAAATCATAACAATTTGATTTTATATTCATGACTGACAGAACGAACTGGCGCGGTTCTTGCATCTGTCGACACATCCCACATCAACCAAACCTATGCCTTGGCTTAGCATATTAAGTCGCTCTTTAATAACCTATGTACACAAATCGACAACATATCGCTCCAATCGTCGCGGATTCATATACCGGACGGAGGACCCACGTAAAGAACAAGCACGGAACTCTATGCGTCCCCCTCCCTTTGGATATCCTATTCGCCTGCCCAAACCAAAGACGAATCCGCCGAAAGAACTGAAAGGGGAAGAGAGATCGTTTCACCTCGGTGGCCTCCTCCTTCCTCTCCATCTGGTCTTCGTCCGCCATGGTGGCGCTGGCCTTGTTCACCCCTTCCTCTCCTGGCGGCGCGGCGGCTGGAGACCTAGACGAGCACGTACGAGGTAGATCAGATCGGGTCGGGTGTGTGAGAGAGAGATGGAGTTTTGTGGTGAAAAGGGTTTGGAACTCGTACAGCGAGAGCGAGAGCGAGAGCGAGAGCGAGAGGCGACGGCGGCGGCGGGGCTCCGGGTAGGGTTTCAGTCGTCGAGAGCTTGTTTTGCTAGTACATCTCGGTCGAGAGACCGATGGGCCATATTTGTAGCCTCTAGGGTCTCGGCTGACTTGGTGGCAACGAAAAGCCTGGTCACGGCCTCGGCCTTTTTTCTTACGAACTTCGTTTTTTTTTTCAAAAAAAATATTTTTTTATACCTAATAATAAAGTACGAAGTGTTTCTTTCTGTTCAATATTTTTTTTGACCGATTTACCTTCCCACCATATAAGCAATTAGCATTAGCAGACCAGTTCATATATAGCCTAGAAAAAAAAGTTAGGCCCATTCAATAAACTGGGCCGGTCAAAAAAGATTTTCCCGAGCTATGCGAAGTTAGGCCCAAATCCAACAAAGTGGCCGGTCGGACAGAATTTCTCGGGGCTATGTTTCCTTCTAATCAATAGATTTTGACTAGGTGTACCATATATTAGCGTTGAATAGTCCCACATCGATTCCTCACATCGAGTCCAACCAATTTATATACTTTTGGCGATTAACTGTCAACAAGCCAAGCAATAGGAACTCGATGAGATTGAATAAAATTTGGCGGGCTAGGAAGAGAGGAAATGGAGGATGAACTGGCGAAAGAGACAAGATTTGAGAGAGAGAGAGAGAGAGAGAGCTTTGGCAATGGGATCCAAGAGGGAAGAAACGCGATTGGAGCTGGGCAGGTGGAGGCGCAGGCGAACGGGAGCCCCCCCTCGGGGGGGCCTTGGACGAGGTGGAGGCGGAGCCCAGGCCTGGTCGGCGACGACAGAGCTCCTAGCGGCGGGGACACGGCCGACGGCGCTGGCCGCTGGCGCAGAAGGGCGTGTGGGCTGCTCGATGGAAGAGGCCTGGCTTGAGTTTTGATAGGTTCATCCGTTCGTCTCGGCCTGGCTTGAGTTTTGATGGAAGAGGCCTGACTTAGGTCTATTTATACTCTCCATACACTTCATGTCTCGTGTAGTGGAGGTATCCTAGGATGGCATGGCATTTAGCAGAATCAGTTTTCATCTTACAACCTTGAGAATGAGAATTCCTTCATAAGTGATATTTTCTAGAAGTTTCCAAAATATGAAGGAGAGATGAGAGCAAGTTTTAGAGAGATTTTAAAGGATAAAAATATTCAAAACTTTTAGAACTTTGCCAACTAAAATCCAACATGTTTTTTTTTTTGAAAACAAAAAACCGGAAAGCCTAGAAAATATTGCAAAACAAAATAATTTTTTAGCAAAATAACCAGTAAGTTTAACAAAACCTGACCCGTCCTTGGTTCCTGTGCACACACGGCGGCATATGCCAGTTGAACCGGCCCAACATCTATTTCTGCATCTAGACGTGTTTGAGAGGCAGTTTGACACGCGGGCTAATTCACACACGGGCCGTTGTGTCTGAGTTGGCACTGGCTAGGTGCCCGTATCCAGTGGAAAAAAAATCGCATAGACGTCGCCGGTAAGTAAGAATGTCCAGTGCATCCTCAATGCATCCACACACTGGTGCCACCGTACCGGTTCGTTTTTCTTTTCTCTAATCCCGACATGATGATACCTCCCCGGCCTCTTCTTTCTCTCTGAGACCAAGTCTCGCACGAAAGGCCAACGCATGGTACTGCTTCGGCCCGTGGCTTCCGTCGAGAGGCCCTAATTCCCGCGAAAGTGAAGGCGCTGCACCTGGGCAGGCCGTCACCGGTGGTCAGCTAGGCGATGGGGCTGACTGGGCATGATCTGGGCGTGGTGCTAGGACCGACGCGGGATAAGTGACCAACGGGGCGAATCCTGGTGGTTAGAGCACACGGCAGGAGCGGCGTCCGGCATGGCAGGTCGGTGGCGGCGGCAGCCGTGTTGGTCGATGCGTTTGTCAAATTTTCCTTATTGCATAGCTAGAGTGGATGGATAAGACGATTTGATATGGGTGCGCGTCCGCTCACACTATCTCACTTTATTTTTAATGAAAACTATCACATTTTGTTTGATTTTATCTAGAGCATGATTACAAGGCCTAGCTTGCTTTGACAATGTAATTAAACTTATTAGCAAGATTAAAAGGAAAAAATCAAGACGAAAAATCAAAACAAGCAGCAACTAAGCGTTGTGGGTTAATAATAAACTAAATGTATGGGCTAATTAAATGGGATGTGCTAGCCAGAGCCGGCAGCGGCACGCACTCGGCACGCACTCAACGAGGAGACGAAAGGAAAGTACTCCAAAAAAGAGGAAGAGGGGATTTGGAGAAAGAAAATATTCTACTTGCGAATTTAAACAATTAATAATCGATTGATCGAGGAGCGGATGTCATCGAGCAAGTAAAAACTGTTTATGCTACGACGCGCCACCGATTTTAGAAAAAATCATCAGCAGTACAACAACTACTAAATTCTTCCGTCGCAACGCGCGAGCATTTTGCTAGTTTTAGACAAACTTTAGAAAAGAACATGCGGTGTGTCATTGCAGATTTCTGAGCATAGTGTTTGGTTCTTCTTGTTGGACAAATATAGGGTGCAATAGAATCTATACCTAATAATCTTTATTATACTATTAAAAAGAAATTGGTGTTGGTAGGTCGCACTTTGCACTTTGACATCAAACATTGATAGAATCCGAACCATCAGATTTCTGCAACCAAAGACAACCGTGCGATCCCGTGCGTATGCCCCACCCAGGAAAAATTACACACAAATGCCATCTCATGCCCATCCCGATCCGCACTTTGTCTCCTCTCTTATGTGGCGATGCCCTAGAATCGTCGTCGTCGCCGCTGCCGCACTCGATCTCTCCTACCATGTCCACCCTCGTCCCTGTTAGAGCCAGGGCCTCCTCCCCTCATTCAGCATGGCGTTGGTGATCTTCCCTGCCCGCCTCGTTCGAAGGTCGTCGTCGCCGCTACCTCCCGTGAACCTGCTGCCTCCCCTACAGGACCACGTCGTCTCACCCTCCAGATTCGCGTTGTCTACACTCTCACGTCCAGGTTGCCGCCTCCATGCCCCTTCTAGAAACCGCGCCGCCACCGATCCAGTACCATTGCGTTGCCATCCCCGTGTGGTCGCATCGTCTGACAAGGTAGACAAAGCTTCCTCATTTGCATTTTTTACACTGCTCAGTTCCTTGATTCATCATTTTTATTGTTACTTTAGGTTCTTTCCCAAAGTCTAATTGATTTATGATGGTTGTTGTTATAACGTATTCCAAGATTTCTCAAATTTGGTGAGCACATCATGCGTTCTGAATCTCCGATCTGTCCTCCTTTTATTTTTTTCTGCTTCATATAAGATATTTATCAATGGGTGCTTTGCTGCTTTCTCATCTACGTATCTTTTTTTGTGCTTGCATGTGGATTTCTTTGAATTTATATCGACTTTTTTATATAATTCCTCATTTGGTTTCCTTGCTTACAGGAGTTGGATGTTTCTTGTACTTATACCTAACTAGGAGCTCGCCGAGGCTGTCGTCAACCGTGTCGTCGCACTCCACGTCACCATCGTCAACGGGTTGAGCAACTGGCATTTAGATTGAGTTCGTGCTCACCTCGGGAGAAAGCCACTCTCCTAGGCACTTGGACGTGATGTTGCTCGATACCCACGCTAGAGATTTCCCTATTTCTTTTTTGTGTAGACGTGTTTGAACTAAGAAAATATCTTCTTGTTCCTTTAATTGATTTCTCGCGTTTCAAGAAATTGACAATATTTACCTGTTATATTAGTCTGTAAATGCTTGTTCGGGACCATACATCATATGTTTGTGTTGCACTATAGAGTTCAATTGGTTTGACTGACAGTTTGCTTGTGATTCAGGGTCTGTGTCTGCCAAGCTACAAGTGTCCATGTTTGTGTGAATCTTGAGACACTGCTAAGTGCCGACTCAAAGATTGCAGAAGAACGTTGTGAGCTGGGTTGCCAAAAACGGTGTTCGCGCTGTCAGCCGAAGTCACCAAACTGTTGTTCATCGTTCTCATCTTGCTGGTCCTTGTGGTGTAGGAGTTTTTCTCTCACGCTACTACGAATTCTGGTAACAAACATGATGACTTGGAAGTCACGCTAGATTCTGCTGAAAAATACATGGAGTTAACATCAAGAAAGAGTTCTGATGAGGCTTATGTTGGTGAAATTTATGTTTTTGAAGAGCATTGCTTGTTATACTTGTCACCTAGATTGTTGATCATTCAACACTTCCGTTAAGAAGATTCTTTTGATGTTTACACTTTCACTCTCTCGAATTGTTTACTAATTATGAATTGTTTTTGTTTCTTGCATATATGATGACATATTAATTAATATGAGCTTCTGACAAGGCGAAGAGCTATATTTCTGAGCGATTCTTCTGCAATACACTGCTTTTTCTTATAACCTTAATTTAGTAGGCGTTGTACCGAAGGGGTCTCAAGATTTCATAGGTTTGTCTACGATCATCTTATTTTACTTCACAGTGATTTCCTATTAGCTAGTAGCAGTTAAATATGAGGACATTCTTTTAGAATAGTCTAGGATGAATGTCAGGCTTGAGCTACTTTGATGAGAACAAACAGAAAACGTTGCGTGTGTTGGGCAGCACAAACTCTCTCTCTCTCTCTGACGCATTTTCTCCGAACTGACCTGTTGTTTTCTCCAGTTAGTGTAACATCCCAAAAATGTAAAACAATGATCATCAAACTCTAATCACTAAAATTAGGGTTAACAAAAACTTTGATTAATTAAAATCATATGAATGCATGTGTGAATGAGATGATTTAATAAATGCATGAATGGACCTGTGTGATTAATCTAAATAGCAAGAAATGGTTTAAATATGAAAATAACATCATCTAAAACAATTTCATGCAGAAACAAATCAAGATAAAATCAAAAACAAATCAAATAAAGCAAATGGTCATTTTTGACAATCTTGCTCACTAGGTCACTTTGAGTATTTCTAGTCCAAGATTTCAAACAGAAACTTTTCGAAATCTTTGCACCCCTTGCTAGACCAAGTAAAAGTGAATCCAAGCCCACCTTTCAAACTTGCAGAAATATTTGGCAACCTCATTCAAATCACAAATCAAAATTAAATCTTTATCATATGTGAAGATCACCCATTTTCAAAACCCAACCAAACCAGTGTCCATTGACTAATCCAACTAAACAGATACTCCCTAGCATGTGCCTAGCAAACCCACCAAATTTGAATCCAAAATTCAAATTTAAAGTTCTTGCGGCCATTTTATCAAACACCTTGCAGATATTAATCAAACAAACATCAAACACTATAGTGTGCAGTAATTTTGGCCTAACTTGTTCCCTATCTAGCTCACACTACACCCTCAGTAGATCATATAACTTGTTTAACCCCTCTAGCTCACTGTAAACCAGACCATGCCATCAATGGCAAGCAGGCCAAGCCTCACCTTGCCACCCCATTGTCGACAGCAAGCTAGGAGCAGCACCAAGCCTAGCAAGCATGTCTAGCAGGCACTCCACCGTCCACTGTCACTCCCTGTCCCAGCCTCGAGCACTTCCAGTCCCTGGACCACACGACAAGACCATGCCAAACCTCTATGCGTGCGAGCCGAGAGCGCGCCAGTGCGCCACCCTCGACCAACACCCACAGACCGCGCGCCACCCTTGCCGCGTGCGTGCGTGATCACCACCGCCCCAGCAACCCCGCAGACATGCCCGTTCGCCGCCGCGCGACCAGGAGCACCCGTGCGCCATTAAAATTCCCGTCGGACCCGCCCAGAGCATCGACGCGTTCTGACCGATCAGCACCGCCCACGCCTCGCCACCACGTCGTTGAGCTTCGCCTGGGAGCACAGCACCACATCCTACCGTCGCCTATGCCAGTAGCACTCTGTGCCGTCGACCACGACGAGCTCAGCCCGCGCCCGTCGGTCCCCTTTAGTCACTATAAATAGAGGCCTCCACAGCTCGTTTTCTTCACACCAGTTCACTCCCCTCTCCCTCAGAACCACCCCACCTCACTCCCGGAGCAAGGCGAGCAGCGCATCGCCGGAATTTGGCCGGAGCCCGCCGCTGCTGGAGGAGAAAGGAGCCGTCGATTGGAGCCGCCCCAGGAGAAGCTGCTGGTAGCAGGAGAATCGCCGTCGTCGACTTCGTCATTCGCCCCCATCGCCGACCCTCGACTGAGCCCCGGTGAGCCTCACACGATCCCCACCTGCCGCGCTAGGGTTCTGTCTTGTCGGCGCTGCTCGACGTGGATGATGAACCAGAGCCATTCGATTAGAGTTAGATCGTGCGACCTAGATCACCCCGTACCGCTTCGCCCCTCACCGTCTCACTAACGCGTAGGGACAGCCACTTAACCAGCCCGCGCGTGCACTGTGCATAGTGGGCCGGCCCAGTTAAACGTCCCGCGCGACCCAACAGTTCAAATTTAGTTTTATTCATTTAATTTCAAACACAATTTTGTACCTAGATTCAAAAATCAACCCAGCTCGATTCACTGAACCAAAATGCATGAAACCAATTTTGTTAGAAAGGTACTGAAATGCTTAATCCAAGTCTGTGGGATTCAAATCATTTGGATTTATAGATCAACCATGGTAAAAATAACAAGGCAGAAGCTTTTCTACATTCAAACATTTTTCAAAGTTCAACCATAAGAGCTTTTGAGTTGATTCCAACTCTCAAAAATCACATTTGATCATACCTTTCAGAATATATAAAGACATATGGGTTTACTTGCAGAAATAATGTTCAAGCAATAAAGGAATGCCACATAGGCAATTCTAGTCACTTTATTTAAATAAAATAAAAGATTAAACCTTATTAAATTGTGACATCACTTTAAATCACATTCCCATGTACCGAAATATGTGGTGATGACATGTGTCAACATGATCCCATGTTTGAGTTGGAGAATATTAAATCTTAAGTAGTTTTTCAATGAGTAGAAATTACTTTTCTAAAAATAAAATAAATAAGACAAGTGCTTTAATCTTGTAATGTTAGTGATGATGCTAGATCATCTAGTAAGAACCTTTGTGTGATGATTAGAAATAGTTAAGTATTGTTTGGTGATTGTGTACCTCGTATTTATTTATAGATGCTAGTACCGACCAAGGATACGAGGAGGAAGGAGGATACTACGAGGAAGAAGCCGAGGAGAACTTCAACCACTACTCTGCACAAGGCAAGCCAATATTTGCAAACTAACACTTGCAACTTAGCAAGTTTATACTGATATCTTAGCAAGCTAAAACTTGCTTGTTACTATGCCAACTATATGCCTTAAGCATATGTGATGACACCCACTTTATACCCAATCCTAGTTTTACTTGCAAGCTTAAGTATTTTAATTCTTCATCACAGCTTTCTCTTAGAGTTTACTTAGCTAATTGTAGATATTAGAAGGAGATTGGAAGGTAGCATAAAGAGCATAAAATTTGGCCTAAGTTAGATAATCTTGATGTCATCCTAAGGCATGAGATTGAACTTCGCTAATCCCCACTTGTTTACCACCCCTCATTAGTATTTACCCCCACTTATAGATGCTAGTGCTAAGCATAAAACTTGATCAACTTTAGATGGGAATACTTTGTGAAAATGGTTATGAAAACCTTAGAATGATGAGTCATTCTACTGAAATGTTTGACATGTGTTTCCGAACACCAGATGATTTTGATGATGAAAATGTTGAGGCATGAGCCTTAGCCCTTTATAAAACTGATGGTTGTCTGGATGCTATACCATTCCAGTTTTACCGTACAACCACAATACCCGAAATTTGGGTAGGGCTTGACTGAAAATTTATATACCTTAGTATGGGTTCCCTTGCGGCCAAGGTCTGAGCTGAGGCTACCTTGTGAAGATTGTCCACCTGTGCAGTACCCAAGATGACAGTTGGTCATAGTTGGGAGGCCAAACTCACAGGAGAGGTGCCTATACTAGGGCGTGTAATGGAAAGGTTAGGATTGATTATCCTCATACTGAGTATGGTGAATTCAGGATTGTTCCTGGCGGATGTATCAAATGTTGTGGTGAAAGTGTACAATCTCTGGAGAGTGTCAAACTATTCGAATAGCCGCGTCTGCGGTTATGGACAATTGGAGTGGCCATACTGTTCTATCGTCAGATGTTTTCAAAATGACTTATGAAATGATTTGTGACTTTGACTTGACCACAACAGAGTTGTGATATGAAATTCAAGTTCCCACTTAGGTATTATAAAACTTTCAACTAGTTTTCTTTACTTCTGAACTTAGTAGAGGTAAATCTGGCTTTTTGCAAAACAATCCTAGAACTTAGTGTCCTACTACAAAACCCCCCTTAACTTGTTAGTATTAGTTTGCGAGTACTTAAAGAGTACTCATGGCTTTGTCCCTGGCTATTCCCATGACCAGACTATGAAGAGGACTATCAGGATGACGGACCACAGGAAGGTTACGACAACTAGGATCATCTCCCATCGTCAGCATTGTCTGTGACCATGAAGATGGAGCTTCGCCTACGCTATCATTATCTTTACGTTATTCTGCTGCTTGAATTGTATTAAGAACTGGATCATGAGATCCTTATTTGTGTAAGACCTTATGTATAGTTTGTGTACTGTGATATCCAATCTATTATGTCTCGCAAAAATGGTAATCTTGGGATTGCGATGTATGGCATAACAGGCATCTATGATTAAAAATCCGGGTGTTGACAGTTAGCTACAGAGTTTCAGGTTCGGAAACAACAGAATTGTAGGCGTGAGGCACGCATCAGGATACATCACAATCATCAGTTGGCTACTGAATCTATACTTCATGTTTGATGCTTGTAATTTGATTGAACTGCGTTAAGGGTACTTAATTTAGCCATTTGAATATGCTCATAACATTGTACATTATGATGAGTATATGTAAGTGTGCCTACAATTAATTTACAGACATCCTTTTCCATATCCAAAGATTGATATTAATGTGTTTTTCACTTCTACATTGTTGTGCTTTTTCTCAGCGTTGAATATGAATACTAAGAACACAATCATAAGGAATGCTACCGAGGTGTGCTTTGCCCTTGGTGATGATTCAAGAGTTGATGTTTTCTTTTTGAATTGGCTAGAAAGGTGGCAAAAAAACCATTTAAGTATGAGTTTGCATTTCTTTTCCTGTACTAGGACAACATTTTGTATATGCACACCAAATATATACCTTCCACTATGGAGGCCCCTACACTTATTTACTCTCATTTTCTACAGTTTTCATACCGTATGTAGTCCTGGTCTCCTGGAGTTCGAAGTACATGTTCTTTAAAGCCTTCTTTTATTAGTCTTTTAGTTGGTTGTACACACTTACACCTGAAAATATATGGTATTTTTCTAGAGTTTTATACTTATCTTAGTACCTGCAAACTTATAAATAACTAGTTGACTGCCCGTGCGTTGCTACGGCTTTAGAATTTATTTACTTATCACCAATTTAAACATAGCATACCACCTCTAAATTCCATCTCCCTCAAAAGATTCATGGGCATTACTTGATGAAACCAAATCCCTTTGTTGTTACAATGAAATAATATGCTTTTTCACAAATAATGAAGATCCATTTTTTCACATTAAAAAAGGAGGCCAGACACCATTTAATTAACAAAGAACAGTTGAATGCTCGACTTTAGAATTTATTTACTTGTCACCTTTTTTAAAATATGTACTAATCGTCACCTATTTAAATATAGCGTACCTATAAATTTCAGCTCCCTCAAAAGATTCACGGGTATTTCTTGAGGAAACCATATCCATTTATTGTTACAATGAAAGAATATTCTTTTTTACAAAATAATGAAGATCTAAATAAGGGTTTTCTTTCCACATTAAAAGAGGAGAACAAACACCATTTATTTAACAAAGATAATTGTATGAAAAATGAAACATGTAGTCAACAATTTATTGCACCCTTATGAGCTAAACACCAAGGTACTACTCCCGCAGCAATGCTATTGGATGTACAAATATGTCATTTGCAACCCACAGCCATGAAAGTTTCATGAGTTATGTAAACATAATTGAACATTGTAGATAAAAAAAGAGAGGCAAAAAATGTTTCATTGCCGGATGAGTTGTACACATTTGCTCAGGTGCTTGGCTATTCTTTCATTGCTCGAGATCGTTCTTGTGGGCATCGCATCATCACCCCCAACAAAGCCAACAAGGATGCATTATTTTAAGCATGTTATGGACCCGATGGTGTGCTTGGCAAGGTTGCTAGTCTCTCCCTGCTCTACGCTCAGTTGGTTCTCATGTTCCGTGATTGTATTATTCCTAGTGGAGGGAACAATGATAATATCCATTGTCATCTAGTTCAGTTACTTGGCTTTGCTTATGAATGTGCCTCCTATGAAGACCCGTCTATGAATTACACCTTGGATGTTATGGATTTCATTTTCATGAGATGACTAATGCTCTATGCAACAGGCACTCCATTCCTTATGCTCAATGGATCACTTTTGGCATCAACTATGGTGAGATGGAGCGCCACTTGTTCCCTTCCCAAGCGAGGGAACCTACTCCGCCTGCTAATGATGATGAGAGGAGTACGATGATGACGACGTGGACGAGGACGGGGACGAGGAGTGATCTCTTAGGCTCCTAGCATCATTCTTTTCCCTTTTTGGCGTTTTGATGCCAAAGGGGGAGAATTAGTTCTATTAGTATTAGGTTGCCGAGGGGATTTGCATGGGTCGGGTACAAGCACATTTGCCATTCTCTTATTTTTTCCTTGCGTGTGCCCATTTTAGCATTGAAGTTTTATTTGCTATTTGTTTTATAACGTGATACTATGTTGGTTGGTCCTGAGACTATAGTCATTGTCACTATGGATTTATCTTGTTGGATGTATCACGATGGTTATCTATGGATTTATCACTATAGAATTCTGGAATTATCTCTATGGATGTTTTGAGATGGCATTATCCTCGAAAGTCTCAATATTATATTACTAAATTGTGTCTATCATTATCTTATTGAGAACTTCATTATGGTTGGTATGTTACATCTCTCACTGATGACCCACAAGTATAGGGGGTGTATCGTAGTAGTTTCGATAAATAGGAGTGTCGATCCCAATGAGGAGCAGAAGGTGCTGAACAGTGGTATGGAGCGGGAAATCCTGGTGAATACTTAGCAAACAAATTTTTAGTGGTTTTCTGACAAATCAACGAAACAAAGAGCAAGTAATAGAAGTAACGAACAAACAGAGCAAGTGGACCAATCCTTTCTTAGCAAAGGACAAGCCGGTGGAAATACTTATAAGGACCAAACGTTCTCGAGGACTCATGGGAATTCTGTCAAGTGCTTTCGCTGCAAATAGCTGAGTACTCTTCTTTGGTGTTCGTAAGTGTTGTGTGGGTGAACCTATGCTAACATACTACCCTTCCTGGGACTAATACATACTTGTGATTAAACCCCCTGCAAACATCCGTAACTACAGGAAAGTAATTAAGATATAAATCTAACCACAGCCTTAAACTCTGAGATCCTACACTCCCTTGTGCAAAGGTGCCCTAACGGGGGTTCAAGTTTCTGTCACTCCGGAAACCCCACGATTAGTAGCCAAATGCACAATGTATTCCCCTAGTCCCATAAATGGTGAAGTATCATGTAGTCGACGTTCACATGACACCACTAGAAGAATAGCACCACAACTTAAATACTAGACCATTGAATAATAACTCATCACAGATTCACTACTAACAACACGACTTCTCCCATGTCCTCAAGAACTAAACGAACTACTCACAAGACATCATATGGATCAAGATAAAATATGATATGATAATGGATAACAATCTGAACATAAACAATAATCCAATTGTTCCACTCACAAGCATCAACTACAATGGTAATCAACACCGGGAAAGTTTCCCTAATGAACTAAGCAATATCCAACACAATTGTTACAGCGGGACGGAGTGGTGGTGATGGTGCTGGTGAAGATGATGGTGTGGGTGATGATGATGATCCCGATGAAGCCTAGCTTGATGACGGTGTTGATGGCGACGGCTTCCCCACTCCGGGAAGGAATTCCCCTGGCAGAAATCTGTCTGCCGGAGAGATCTTTCTCTCTCGGTGTTTTCCGCCTCCGAGTGGTGGCGGAAGTCTATCTGTGGTTGCTCCCCTGGTGTTAGGGTTCCGTAGGGAAGATATAGGCGAAGGGGTGGAGTTAGAGGCCGAACAGGTGGGCCAAACCCACCCTAGGCGCGGGGTCAGGTGGGCCCGCGCCTAGGGGGTGTGGGCCCCCTGAGGCCCCTCTTCGCTCCTCCTTCTGGCTTCCTTCGTCTTCCAGTAAAATAATATGTTTCCGTATTTTTGTGGTATTTTTCTGATCTTCGCGAAATTGCACCGAAACGCCATCTTTTCCATCAAAATCCAGACTCCGACAGTCCATCCTCCAGGAATCATCCATCATGCATAAACAGATGAAAATCCATAAGTAATACCTCATAATAAGACAAATATCAATGAATAGAGGTAAATTATGATAGAGAAAGGTGATGCAAATTGGGCGTATCAACTCCCCCAAGCTTAGAATTCGCTTGTCCCCAAGCGAATACTGAGCTCAGTAAACATGTCCACAGGTTTATGGAGGAAGCGTCGATAAAAGAATATGAACAAGAAGCATCACACTTACCATTGCACAACTCATAGAAGAAAGCACTCACCATTATATAAATTAGCTTGCAGCCAAGTACAACTATCACAATAGAGATGCATAAAGATAAATCATAATTGGAATTGACAAACTTGTTCTTGGTCAGAGAACACTTGGCAGACAGTTTCACAAAAGTTTTTTGTAGAAGTTTCAAAACAGGAGCACTCTTTGCTCAAAAAGGTTTTTCACAAGTGAAGGCTTTCAAAGTAATACTCAATAGATAAGAGTTTTGTGCAAACAAAGAAGATGAAGAACATGATTGAATAAATCACCATATGAATGCTTTAAACACAACAACTCAAAAGCTTGCTGGAGATAGAGAGGAAGTAGGTTTATTGACTCAATTGGTAACTGGTAGAAAAGTCCCTTTGTGGAGGGTAGCAGGGATTACAAGTCATAAAGAGCTTCCAAAAGATTATGGTACTTACTAGATTTGAGCCCTCATTGCCCCTATCATAGGCATCTTGAGATGATTAAGGTTAAAGTGCACAAAGATGGAGTATATGCTTGACGAAATATAAGTTGGCAATCTCATGTCCCTTGAATATGAGGGCCACTCCTCATGCATACTCAACTTTGGGTCCAGGTAAGTTTTGTCATTGTAAGTATTTGCATATCATTGAGAACCGCCAACGGGGTACCCCTTGCACATGGTACAAGAGCTTTCCCATAACCAAAATGACAAGGCAAATCAGACAATGAGCATCTCAGCAATCTTTTTATTTACCATGTGTATAGCTTTTTATTGAGGATGCTTCATAGATGACTCACTATGGCGATGCTGCAAGTTTCCACCATGATTAAGCATGGCTTAGGCTAGCGGCCTAGGCGTTTCCCTTAACATAGAATACAAACTCCATGGACTTACAAGTCCCCCCTTTATTTCACACCGTTAACATCCATAGACAAAAGAGCACGATATCAACTATGTACGACAAGGTACAAGTGCAATGTTGAAAACGTTCCCCGTGATAGCACGGTTCTGCTAATCCCAACGTATAGATGCAAGCATATACAACTTCGATGTCCACAATGGTTCAAGTTTATCAGGGGCAAGTAAATAAAGTGTGCCATCAAGTTTGTGAGAGCTTTACTAACTAGTTTTCACATAACAAAATACTTTTTAATTCAAAAGGTAGATGAAGCTTGAGAATTTGCTAGGAATAGCAATAGCTATTGGGTAGATATGGTGGACACAAGTGGCAAGAGTTTTTGGTTCAAAAGGGTTTTGGAAACATGAGAAGTATGGCTTCTCAAAAACAGGTTTTTGGCTAGCAAGGCTGGGTAGCAAGCAAGAGAGTTGAAAGAAGCAAGCAAACATACAAGTAATAAAGCCAAACATGCAATCTTCCTTGAAGACACAAAAGAATCTTAAATAAAGAATACTAAGCTTATGAGCCAACAAGAAAGAAAACAAATGATACAAAATACCTGTAAGCTTTTTGTTTCCTTTTATTTTTCATTAATTCCACTGAACAGAACTTGGTTTGCCAAAACCAATTTATATTCCCTTGATGATCCCAAAGTGGTGCCAATACTGAACAACAAGATTCGTCATATAATAGAGATTGCAAACTAAAAATAAGAAGTGCAAAAAGTAAAGATGTGACTTCTCATTAATATTCCAATAAAGGCACTCACACCAAGGGATACATAGGTAATCAACTAAAGGAGAGATACTTCCATATGCAAACCAAACTATAAGATAACCTCTCTACCACAGATATGAATCCACTAAAAAGGTAAAATATGAAAGATAATGGTGATGCCAAACCTGATGACGAATCACTCCTTCGGTGGTGGTGTTCTTCCAACTCTATCTCCACGGGCTTCTTGGATTTTTCAATGGCGGAGGCCATGGTGCTCTAAACTTGAGAAGATTTCCTGACAGAAACAAATTGAAACGAAAACACGATGAGAACATGATGCACGAACCTCGGGGGATCCGGAGGGTTGTATATTACGAAGTTTTAATGCATAAGGAAAGTTTTGACACGGAAATGAAGCGGAGACGGAGTCTGAGGGTGGAAAACCCCCCTCAGGCGTGGCCAGGCTGGGCCCACGCCTGGGGTGGGTTTGTCCAACCCGGGCTCCGTTTCCTCTTCAGTTTCGTCTCGTAACTTCCCTTATGTATTAAAAGCATCAAAAATATAAAAAGATTGGAGTTTCACGAACCTTCTGTTTTCACCACTTTTACCTATTCAAAGACGAACTCTGCAGTTTCTAGTGTTTGGTTCTTAATAAATTCTTCTAGGGTCACCATTTGAATGACATCCACTTCTTCATTGTAAGAATCTCCAGAAATATAATGTTTTAGTCTTTGACCATTAACCACCTGTGTTGTGTCATCCTTCATAGAAGAGATTTTTATGGCACCTGAACGGTACACTTCCTTGATAACAAAATGTCCTTCTCATTTGGAGAGTAGTTTCCCTGCAAAAAATCTGAGACGAGACCTATACAAAAGAACTTTCTCACCAACATGGAACTCCCTTTTGAGAATTCTCCTATCATGCCATATTTTTACTTGTTCCTTAAAGAGCCTAGCATTTTCGTAACCTTCCCCTCTCCACTCATCTAGATTACTTAAATCGAGCAGTCTTTTCTCACCAGCAAGTCTAAAATCTCTATTCAACTCTTTCACTGCCCAATAAGCTTTGTGTTCTAATTCTAAATGCAAGTGACAAGCTTTCCCATAGACCATTTTGTAAGGATACATCCCCATAGGATTTTTATAAGAAGTTCTATAAGCCCACAAAGCGTCATTCAACTTTTTAGCCCAATTTTTTCTAGACCTATTGACAGTCTTCTGGAAGATAGATTTAATTTCCCTATTGGAAAGTTCTACTTGCCCACTGTTTTGGGGTGATAAGATGAAGCTATTTTGTGGTTTACATCATACTTAGCGAGAGTTTTTCTAAAACCCCATGAATAAAATGGGATCCTCCATCAGTCATGAGATATCTAGGTACACCGAACCTAGGAAAAATGACATATTTGAGCATTTTCAAAGAGGTCTTACCATCAGCACTGCTCGTAGGTATGGCTTCTACCCACTTTGTAACATAGTCAATAGCAACAAGAATATGAGTATACCCTTTTGAAGGAGGAAAATGCCCCATAAAGTCGAATCCCCAACAATCAAAAGGTTCAATAACAAGAGAATAATTCATAGGCATTTCATTGCGTCTAGAGATGTTAACTACTCGTTGGCATTCATCACAGGATAAGATAAACTTCCTTGCATCTTTAAAAAAGAGTAGGCCAATAAAATCCAGATTGTAAAACCTTCTATGTAGTCCTATCCCCAGCATGATGTCCTCCATAAGCACTGCCATGACATTTTCTCAATATCTCTTGTTGTTCAAATTCTGGAACACATCTTCTCATAATGCCATCTACTCCTTCCTTATATAGTTGTGGGTCATCCCAAAAGTAATGCCTTAGATCATAGAAGAATTTCCTTCTTTGCTGGGCTGTAAAGGTAGGAGGAAAATACTTGGAAACAATAGAGTTAGCATAGTCAGCATACCAAGGATTCTCATGTGGGCTTACCCTTATTGCAGCTAACTACTCATTTGGAAAATTATCATTAACAGGCAAAGGGTCAAAAGAAATGTTTTCCAAACGAGATAAATTATCAGCAACAGGATTATCAACACCTTTCCTATCCACAATATGCAGATCAAACTCTTGCAAAAGCAACAACCACCTTATAAGCCTAGGCTTAGCGTCCTTCTTTGTCATAAGGTACTTAATAACTGCATGGTCAGTATGAATAGTAACCTTAGAATCAACAATATAAGGTCTAAACTTATCACAAACAAAGATTACAGCTAAGAACTCTTTTTCAGTAGTAGCATAATTCTTTTGAGCAGCATCTAGAGTCTTTCTAGCATAATGAATAACATTCAGCTTTTTGTCAATACGTTGTCCAAGGACAGCACCCACAGCAAAGTCACTAGCATCACACATGATTTCAAAAGGTAAACTCTAATCAGGTGGTTGGACTATAGGAGCAGTTGTTAAAGCTTTCTTCAAAGTTTCAAAAGCTTCCTTACAATCATCATAAAAAACAAAAGGTACATCTTTTGAAGAAGATTAGTAAGGGGCTTTGAAATTTTGGAGAAATCTTTAATAAATATCCTATAGAAACCAGCATGACCAAGGATACTATGAATACCTTTGATATCCCTAGGACAAGGCATCTTCTCAATTGCTTAAATTTTGGCTCTGTCAACTTCAATGCCTCTTTCAAAGATCTTATGTCCAAGAACAATTCCTTCATTAACCATGAAATGACATTTCTCCTAGTTAAGAACAAGGTTGGTTTCTTCACATCTCTGCAAAACTTTATCTAGGTTGTGTAAACAGTTATCAAAAGAAGTTCCATAGACGGAAAAATTGTCCATGAAAACCCCCACAATTTCTTCACAAAAACGATGAAAGATAGCAGACATACATCTCTGAAAAGTAGCAGGAGCGTTACATAAACCAAAAGGCATACGCCTATAAGCATAAGTACCATAAGGACAAGTGAAAGTGGTTTTCTCCTGGTCCTGTGCTTTCACAGCGATTTGAGAAAACCAAGAATAACCATCAAGAAAGCAAAAGTGAGTCTTTTTGGACAGCCTCTCAAGCATTTGATCAATAAAGGGCAAAGGATAATGATCTTTCTTAGTAACTTTATTAATCTTTCTAAAATCAATGCACATTATATACCCAACCACTACTCTCTAGGGTATAAGCTCATTATCCTCATTAGGCACAATAGTAATTCCCCCTTTCTTGGGAACACAATGAACAGGGCTAACCCATTGACTATCAGCAATAGGATAAATAATACCACCATCAAGGAGTTTTAATACCTCATTTCTTACCTCTTCCTTCATTTTAGGATTTAGATGGCGCTGGTGCTCAACAACTAGTTTTGCATCAGGCTCAATATTAATAGCATGCTGACATATAGTGGGAGAAATTCCTTTTAAATCATCAAGAGTATAACCCATAGCTCCTCGGTGCTTCTTCAATACCTCCAATAGCCTTTCTTCTCCCTTCTCTGAAAGTTTAGAACTAATAATAATAGGATATATCTTCTTATCATCAAGATAAACATATTTAAGATCATCGGGTAAAGGTTTTAATTCGAAAACAGGGTCCCCTTTGGGTGGTAGTGTGGTACCCAAATCTTCCACGGGTAAATTATGCTTAAGCAACTCAAGATGACGAAGGAAAACCTCATCAATCTCATTTCTTTCCTTCATAAAGGCATCACTTTCATGATCTTCCATGAACTGCTGCAAAGCATTGTTAGGAGCAAGAGAAATAGCAGACAGTTGTTCAACCTTGAAATCCTCATTAGGTAATTCATTTTCATAAGGGGTTTTGGCAAATTTGGAAAAATTAAACTCATAAGATTCTCCAGCAAACTTAGTTAAAACTTTTTTCCTTCCTACAATCTATGGTGGCCCCACAAGTATTAAGGAAGGGTCTACCAAAGATGATAGGATAGGTTTTACTAACTTCTTTACCAAGTACTAGAAAATCGGCAGGATATTTAATCTTACCACAAAGGACCTCCACATCTCTTACAATACCAATTGGGCAAACTTGCTCTCTATTGGCAAGGTGAATAACCACATTAATGTCTTCAAGCTCACAAGGACCAATCTCATGCATAATTTCCTTGTAAAGCTCATAAGGAATAACACTAGAACTAGCACCAATATCACATAAACCATAGTAGCAATGATCACCAATTTTAATAGAGATCACAGGAACACTAGCTTTTATAGCCTTACTAGGATGAGAGATAATATTAGAAGCGTCTTCACAGAAGACAATATACTCATCCTCTATATTTCTAGTAACAAGATCTTTCACAATAGCTACCACATGCTCGATATCAATAAGCTCATCGGAACCTACAGTTTTCTTTGCGCTTTTACTAACCACATTAGCCAAAATAGAGTGCTCCCTTACCTTGGAGGGAAAAGGTATCTTCTCAACATAAGGTTCAGGCAAAATAGGATGAACAGTACAAACCTCTATACTGGCAGGAACGTGGGTAACAATGTCTTTATAAGGAGCATGGTACTTGTCCCACTCTTTCTTTGGAATCTCAGTATAAGAGGCAAAAGCATTAAAACATTCCGCAATAACTTGAGGATCAAGGCCAAACTTATTGCTAATATCACGGAAGTTATTAGTTCCCATAAAAGATTTAATGCACTCATAATCATAGTTTATACCTGACTTTCTTCCTTTGTCATTCTCCCAAGCCTCGGTATTATCTTGAACATGGTCTAAAAGATCCCATTTAGCTTCTTCCTTCATACTTGTGAATGATCCAGCACACGAAACATCTAATAAACCTTTATCATGAAGAGAAAGTCTAGCATAAAAGTTATTGAGAATAATATTGTTAGGGAGTTCATGAATAGGACATTTAAGCATTAGCAGCTTCAATCTCCCCCAAGCTTGAGGTGTACTTTCTCCATCAAGAGGCCAAAAGTTATAAATAAGACTTCTATCCTTTTGGATTTCACTAGGAGGATAAAATTTAGAGTAAAAGAGAGATGCCATCTCCTCCCATTCCATGGATTATCCATTCTTTAGCAGCTTATACCATGCCTCAGCTCTCCCTTTCAAGGATATGGAGAGTAACTTCTTATTCACCTGTTCAGTTGTGATACATGCACACTTAAACAACCCGCATAGTTCATGGATATAAGCAAATGATCACCAGGATGGACAGTTCCATCCCCAAAATAATAATTATCCATAACACGATTAACAATACTTGTAGGTATCTTAAAAGGATTGATCTCAACAGGTGGTGGTTCATCTACTACCATAGAAGTGGTAGTAGTTTTCCCAAACAGAAAACCAAGTGGGTTATTCATATTGGAAACAAAGTAACAAGAAGTAACAAAAGCAATACTCACAGTAAAAGTTTCCCTTACCAATTCCACTCTTCAATAGCGCTTCACTCCCCGGCAACGGCGCCAGAAAATAGTCTTGATGACCCACAAGTATAGGGGGTGTATCGTAGTACTTTCGATAAATAGGAGTGTCGATCCCAACGAGGAGCAGAAGGTGCTGAATAGTGGTATGGAGCAGGAAATCCCTGTGAATACTTAGCAAACGGATTTTTAGTGGTTTTCTGACAAAGCAACGAAACAAAGAGCAAGTAATAGAAGTAACGAACAAACATAGCAAGTGGACCAATCCTTTCTTAGCAAAGGACAAGCCGGTGGAAATACTTATAAGGACCAAACATTCTCGAGGACACATGGGAATTATGTCAAGTGCTTTCGAGCCAAATAGCTGAGTACTCTTCTTTGGTGTTCGTAAGTGTTGTGTGGGTGAACCTGTGCTAACATACTGCCCTTCCTAGGACTAATACATACTTGTGATTAAACCCCCTGCAAACATCTGTAACTACAAGAAAGTAATTAAGATATAAATCTAACCATAGCCTTAAACTCTGAGATCCTACCCTCCCTTGTGCAAAGGTGTCCTAACGGGGGTTCAAGTTTCTGTCACTTCGGCAACCCCACGATTAGTAGCCAAATACATAATGTATTCCCCTAGGCCCATAAATGGTGAAGTATCATGTAGTTGACGTTCACATGACACCACTAGAATAATAGCACCACAACTTAAATACTAGACCATTGAATAATAACTCATCACAGATTCACTACTAACAACATGACTTCTCCCATGTCCTCAAGAACTAAACGAACTACTCACAAGACATCATATGGATCGAGATCAAAGATGATATGATAATGGATAACAATCTAAACATAAACAATAATCCAACGGTTCCACTCACAAGCATCAACGACAAATGGTAATCAACACCGGGAAAGTTTCCCCTAATGAACTAAGAAATATCCAACACAATTGTTATAGCGAGATGGAGTGGTGATGATGGTGCTGGTGAAGATGATGGTGTGGGTGATGATGATGATGATCCCGATGAAGCCTAGCTTGATGACGGTGTTGATGGCGACGGTTTCCCCTCTCCAGGAAGGAATTCCCCCCGCAGAAATCTGTCTGCCGGAGATATCTTTCTCTCTCGGTGTTTTCCGCCCCGATAGGCGGCGGAAGTCTATCTGTGGTCGCTCCCCTGGTGTTAAGGTTCCGTAGGGAAGATATAGGTGAAGGGGAGGAGTCGGAGGCCGAACAGGTGGGCCAAACCCACCCTAGGCGCGGGGTTAGGTGGGCCCGCGCCTAGGGGGGTGTGGGCCCCCTGAGGCCCCTCTTTGCTCCTCCTTCTGGCTTCCTTCGTCTTCCGTAAAATAATATGTTTCCATATTTTTCTGGTATTTTTCTGATCTTCGCGAAATTGCACCGAAATGCCGTCTTTTCCATCAGAATCCAGACTCCGACAGTCCATCCTCCAGGAATCATCCATCACGCATAAACAGATGAAAATCCATAAGTAATACCTCATAATAAGACAAATATCAATGAATAGAGGTAAATTATGATATAGAAATGTGATGCAAATTGGGCGTATCATTCACTAACTCCTCATTTGTTCTTAGTTTCCAATTCATGAAAAGTGTTGAACCTATATGTGTGCATTTGTATTCAAATGCAAACTTGTTATATGCACACATTTAGGGGTATTCTTTTTATCCTTAGAATGATGATGTTATTAGGGATCTATTGAAAATACTAGTATTGTCATCTAACACCAAAAAGGGGAAATTTAAAGAACATTTCATGATCTCTATAGTTTTGTGTGTTAGATAACTACCAAGGATTATTTAATTGTGTGATAAGTGCTGCAGATTATTTACCTCAAAAGGGAATACATGCTAAATGCTACAAAAAGTATTTTGGGGGCGGATAATTCGCCCCCCTACCTCGTTCGCCGAATGGTGCCAAGGCGCGTCATCTAGAGAGGGGGCGGAGTTTTCCCTCGAATTATCCGCCTAGGGATGAGCTGTTGCCCGGGCCGAATAATCCCCCCTCCCAGGGATTTTTGGCAAAGGAGCAAAGGCGCGATGTGTGGTATGGGGGTAGAGTTTTCTCCCGGATTGTCCGACCAGGGCCAGAGTTGGCCAGATAATCTGCCCACCTAGGGGGCGGATAATCAACCTCCCTAGGGATTTTTCTCCAAAGGACCAAGGCGCGTCAAGCGGTATAGGGGGCAGAATTTTGGCCTAGATTTTTCGTTTCGGGCTGGACTTTTGCCCCGGCCGGATTATCCAGCCCCAACTTAGGCCAGATTATCCGACCCAAGTTTCTTCCAATGACAGTTTTTGGCAGGGGTATAAATACCCCATTCGATCCTCATTTCAGAGTCTCTTGGATCCCTCGACAAAGTCGAGTGCTATTCATATCAATTCCCACGAGATCTCCACTTCCATCCACCCTAAGGCTTTGTTCTTTAGGGAATCAAAGGAGGAGGCCTTGATCTTCATCAACACCAATCAAGATCTTCATTTCCTCTCCATTTAATTGGGGGCCTCTTGATCTAGAGTTTATTACGAATATCTAGATTTCGGTTTCAGTTTTGTTGATTGATAAAACTGTTTCTTGTGGCAGCTTATTGTCATCTCGGGAGCCTCCAATTTAGTTGTGGGCGTGTGCTCCAATACTGTTGTAAAGGCACTGGTTTCTGCCTCGAAGGATACCATATAGTAGAAAGGTGGATCGGGCCTCTTATGGCGAGATCGATCGAAGAATAGGGTGAGGCCTATTTTGGCGTGGTGGTCTTAGTACCGCACACCCCTCCAACATAGACGTACTTACCTTAACAAAAAAGGAACTGCGCTAAAATAGATCTTGTGTCTCCGCGTGCTCCACTATGGTTACCTCGTTCCTCTCACCGCCTTTACTCACTTAGTAGCTAGGTTTTCATATAGGGAAATTCACCTTAGTTGCATATCTAGAGAATTTACCTTTGTGTCAAGCATAAGATTTAAAAAGAATTAAAATTTTAAGTAGCACCTATTCACCACCCTCTAGGTGCCCATACGATCCATTTCAATTGGTATCAGAGCCTCGACTCTTTATTCGGGCTTTACCGCCTAAGAGAGTATGAGTACTAAGGAAGATGGTAGTGATGCCGTGGACAAGGTCACTATGGATGATCTCAAGATGTTGGAAACAACCTTTATTAAAACCATGGAGGCCCAAATACAAGAGATGCATGAAATGATAGCGCGTCTCACGCCACCCACATCCACGCTCCATCTTCTACTAAGGCTAAAACTCCTCTTTCAAAGGACAAAGCTAAGGCTAACTCCAATGAAGAAGATTTGGAGGGTGACGATATTAATAAGAGTTCCTCCTTAAAAAAGGAAGTGGTAAGGAGGATTATAGTGAGGTCTCTCACTTATACTCACATGATCCACCAATCCCTCACCCGCATATAAACAATAGGGGTGATCCACCCAAGCTAAGTGCATCTTCTTTTAATCAATGGCAATTTTTGATGAAATCTCATGCGTGTAGTTCATCCATTGAGTTATGGAAGATTATCGAGGTTGGACTCCATGTTGCGGATCCAACAAATATGACATGAAGAGAAGTTGTCAATAGCTAACTCAATGTCACTGCCTTGCACATGATTCATCTTGGTGTGGATCCCAAGGACATGCCACACATTGAGCATGTAAGCACCGCTAAGGAAGCTTGGGATGCCCTCACTGAGTTGCTCGTTGGAAATGGGAGCATGAGATGGAATAGGTATGATGCTCTAAGCAATCAAGCTGAAGGTTTCTACATGGGGATCACGAAGATATGTATAGAAGTCTCAAGTCCATTGCCACCACATTTATAAATCATGGTTCCACACATGTTTATGATGCTTGGATCAAGAGGAAATATGTAAGTGCTCTCATGCTATTTGAACCCACGGATTTTGCGGTGACCCAGCATACCACTGCATGATGTAGTACACTATAGTCGTTGACATAACACCAATGAAACACCATTCACTAGTATTACATCCCTCAGAATGGTACAACGGAAACACAGCAGGTCCAAGACATGACTATAGGTTACAACTCAACTCGTTACACAAGATCCAGAGAATACTCTAGGTTAAAGAGAGAAAGAAACTTCTTACAAAGAAGAATCAAAGATTAACAACTCCAAATCCATCATACTAATAAGATTAATATCTAAACAATTGGGCTTGCATCGCTGCTAATGCAATACACTATAGAAATAGGTTCTATGGATAGAGATTATGTTTCTATCTAACCAGTAACTTCGTCTTCAGTTGCGTTGATGTATATGTTGACTTTCTTGACTTCATTGAAGAACTTTATCTTCTGGTGATGATTCCTGGAGCATAACTTAATGTAGACATCGTCTGTACTGGCTTTAGAACCTAGCAAGGGTTAATAAGATACGTTGAGTACGAGTGTACTCAGCAAGTTCACTAAAAAGGAGTGTTTGATGCACTATATCTACAGCCACATACCATAGGTCGTAGGCAATGCAAGTTTTCATAAACATTTCTTCAAAGGTTGCTTTTATTCTGAAAAGCTATGTCCGTCAGCCTTCACAGGTTTACCAGAACTTTCATGGAGTTCCTTTCCCGCCGCGTTCGTAGCTCCTTCCCGGAACAGGGAGTAACAAGTTATAGTTCTTACACTCTGCAGAGGTGCGTTACTTTTCCCATGAGAGACCTTAGCCTTGTTTCACAACCAAGACATGACCTTGTCCATACTTCCTTGGTATGGGGCCCAGTCTAAGATCCAAGCCAATCACTGCCCCCTTCGCGACCCCGCATGTCTCCTTGGTGTACACCATGCCCACCCATTGAATTACGGCAATCGTTTCTACAGACCGTTAGATGCCAGAACTATCGTGGGAAGTTGAGGGTTCCCACCCATATGCTGCATATCCTATACAAATTACCAATTAATATGCATGCTACGAGTGATAACAGCCACGACCTGCACACCCGGCTACATGCGAGAGGAAGAAGATACAGCTGAATTCTCTGTCCCATTCTAAATCTCATGGTTAACTCGTGATATACGACACAAGAATCACTGGCGACATTGGTTGTTAAGTCCTATATAATATGTTCCTTTACCACCAGAACTTTTATAGTAGGTTATTACCTCATGGTAAATAACCTATAATCACATTATTATGAAAATAGTGTTTTCTTACCTTTTTCAAATGCAGGTGATGACAAGACTGGATTTGCAAAATACTTTACAGAAAATAATCAAAGGACATGAGCAAATGTGAACTTGCCTTTTGTGATTGCAAGATTATGCACTCACGGTCTTCGAGACAATATAAAAGATCCAATATCTGAAATCAGCATCATTGGTCCGGTAAGGACTAATGTTTAAAGAAGAAAGATGCTATTATGCATAAGTAATGTAATGCAATTTCGTAAACTCGAATCCCGGGATAAACTTTGTTCTTGGGTTTGGATTCTGGAAATGGTTTCTTTGGAATGTGTTGCCCTTTTAGATTAATTTTCACACTTGTGCTTCTTATTAAGGCTTGAGAGTGTGTGTGAAAACAACATGTAATTATAAGATCATAAAACAATGAGATGCACAAATGTGGAATGTTACTCAAGATTGCTTATACAATAATTGTTTATCTTCAAAATTTACTTTACAAGTAATGCCATTTATAAAGAACTTGAAGTGTTATCAATCTTAAGTATACAAGTAAAGTATAAAGTAATGTGATTACGATTAATTGTCATCTATTGACTGAAGTGGCAAAACGAATAACTTTTGAAGAAAATCTTACTTAACTAAGTAGAAGTATTTAAACTTTAAGTTAACCTTATTAGGTGTTCTTTCTAGTTATAGTCTTTTAGTAAGAAAGAATTACTCCATTTGAATAATGATATTAGTAGTATTTGAGACTTACTACCTTGGTTTTTAACTTGGTTAGTTTGGTATTTGGGATGCACTAATTCTTAATTGAAACAGACCAAAGTAAACTATAAAATACATAATAAAGTTTTTATCTTAATATTTAAAGTCTTGTAGACTAAAGTTAACTTTAAAGACATAGATAGACTTAGGTGTATTACTTATGATACTTGTATCTTGTTTAATTTATTTTATTTCATTAAAGTTATTTAAGAATGGCATTACTTTTATTTGAGTAGTGGTTTCTTAACATTATAAATGTATAATAGGATTTATCTCCTTAGGGTGTGGTTATGGTTTGTGAATAAGTAAACAATATTATTTACTAATTATGAATTATCTCTGGATTTAGTCCATTATAAAGTTGTGAGTGAAACAATGATAAAAGATTTTATTTAGTTAAAATATCATTCTTGAAAATTTTATATTTGTTAAAGATCTTTTTAGAAGATAAACTACACATATGGTTGAAGGATAATTCAATAAAATTATATTTAAAATGTGTTGGACCAATTTGACTCTATATTATAAATATTTAAGATTAGTATTACTTATTAGACCTAAATTGGCAACTTTAGAAATATTAATAAATTTTATTTACCCTTATATGAATTAACAACTTAGGAAATAGGTTTAAATTCAAGTTATTAAAGTATTTACATTTTTTATTTAACTCAAAAGTGGAATATTATATTTTTAATATGTAGTTATTATTTTTGTAATCATTTTGGTATATTCCATTTATTTTTGTGATTTATAAATAATAAGATATGATTTTTATAAAATTTATTACTTTATAAATACTTAATAAATAATAAATATTTAATTAAGTGAAATAATAATGCATGATTATAGTTTTAAATTATAGTTATTATTTTAAAATTTTTGGTATTTTATTTATATTTTTAATATTTACCATTATTAAAATATGAATTATCAAAGTATTAATACTTATAAAATCTTTACTAAATAATAATTATTTAAATGGTTAACATAATAATGTTTGATAATAGTTTAATGTTATAGATTTTATTTTTCTGAAAATTTTCATATATTAAACATATTTTTCTGAATTATAAAACAAAAGATACAAAAATTACAAGAGTTAATTACTTTATTTCAATTTCTGGAATGTTTATATTTGAATTAATATTGTTTTATCAATTTGCTAAACAGGCACTGAACCTTTTATACTGCACATACACCTAGTCCCAATCACTGACTGGTGGGGTCGCTGCCACGTCATACGCCACATAAGCAAGGACTTGGTCAAACTGGCTGACTAGGCCTGGGATGACGTCATCGTGACATCACACGATGCTGATTCTCTCAGATCGAAGCTCAATCGGCTGATTGTGTGCTTGCACGCGGCCGAGGCTGGGTTTGTTGGAAAGAGGGCGCGATGGGATCCTAATAGTGGCGGTGCCGCTAATTTTTGGTCACCGGAGCACTGGGTACGACGGTGGTCGACAGTGGAGCTTACGGGCTAGTGCGGCAGGAAGCAACCAGGGCACGAGAGAGCAAGGGAGATGGTCTACAAGGACGGTGGACTCACCCTGGTGCGGTCGGTGGCGACGGCGAGGTCGGAGGAAGTCTGTGGTGGCGGCGATTGACGATGAACGACCATGACTAGCGGTGGAGATGAGGTGTCGATTGGATCGACAGAGGGCTCCCCGGCTTCCGTGAGTAGGGGCAAATGACGAAGAAGGTCACGACGCATCTGATAGTCACCTCCGTGGATCAAGGGAAGGTCGGAGATGGCGAGAAGCTTCTACACTGGTGGCTAGGGTTTGCTGGCCGGAGCTCAAGAGGAAGAAAGAGAAGCGAAATGGCATGCTACGGTTTTCTCGGCGGCGTCCAGGGCTTCTTGTAGACGACCGGGAGCGGTGGCACGGATCTTGGCGCGGCCGTACGGCGGGGTGGCCGCCAGCGAGCTGCTTCGCCGCATCGGGAGGTCGACGTCGCGAGGAGGAAGATGACGAACAGATTCCTCGAAGGGGTATGGGCCAATACTGGGCTGCGATTGGGCCAGGTGGGCCGTAGCGAAGTGGAAGAAAAAGCTGGTTCCTGATACTCGTGGGCGGTAGATAGGTCGAGGAGAACACTGCGCCGGCCTGCTGCTCGGGCCAGGTTCCTTTTTTTCTTTCTGTTTCCTTTTATATTTTCTGTTTTGTTTTCAGATCTGTATATTACTCATTTGTTTGAAATTTTCTTTATAAAATTTATTTGTTAAATAGTTGCAGCAATAATGAATGGTATTTAAAGTCATTTTGTGAGATTTTATTACATATTGTTATCATTTCTTTATTTTCTTTATATATATACTTTTCCTTTTAATATTTGTAGGGTCTTTTCATATGAAGTTAATTTGTCTAATATCCATAAACTTATTAAAAATGCATTACTATTAACTCATGAGATTTGATTCTTATTAACTTATAATATTAAAGAAACTTTTATATATAGTGATCCTTCATGATTATTTGATACATAAAGTTCTAGGGAACTAATATGGTTAATATTATTCCCATGAATTTAGGAAATAGCAATGTATATATTTTATTATAATTAACATAGGAGTTAGGGTTTGAATTGTAAATGCTTACCCTAGGGTTTAGGGTACTTACTATACTTATATTCTTTTGTTGATATGAGTAAATATTAATGATTAGACATATTGTATTTATGTTTGTGATCTTCAATGATATCACCCTTTAGAATAGAAATTTATTCTCTGGAATGTCTTATGGAAAGTGATTGATAAAGATACTCCTAAGCACATATGGTTATGGTGATTGGGAATGACAAAGATGTGCTTAAGTGATTTACTATAGAAAAATATTCCTATAAAGCATTATGGAAATAAGATGATTGATCAAATATATGAAATGGATATTATGTTTGGTTAAAGATTTAAAGTTGAGTGTTTACCAAGAATTCCTATCTTCCATATTTCATAATTCTTGACTTCTAATTAAGGAATTCCTTTCCTAGATATATTACTTCTTCCTATCCATCATCATGCGTTAATCATGATGAGCTTTACTTCACAAGAATCTTCTTATCCACCTTTTATTCTTCTAAATCTATTTATAAATGCAATGAGCTTAACACTAAAGCTTTCATAATCTTCTTATATCCATACTTGGGTATATCAACTACTCTACTGCTGATAACCTCCAATCCAACAAGTAGTTACTTCTAACTCCATTCACACTCTTCCTTAATTATCCACCACAAATAATTCTCCAGTAGATGTATATATCAAACTACTCTCCTCAAAACCTTAGTATCCTTTAATAGGAATAACACTACTTCAATAACTCCATACTACACTAGATTTAGCTTAATCATACTATCTTATATTTATTTTACTCTAGTAACTCATATTCCAACCTCACATTATATTAATGTGTCTTGTAATGACTACTCCAGTGATAACTTATTTATACTAGGGTTTGATCATGTTCTATCCACCAATGTCACTTATACATGATATAATCATTCAATCTTGGTGACTAAAGCATGGTCATTATAATTCTTTAATCATTTATGGCTTAAGTTTCTAGTTGGCTAATCAAGGTCTCATCAATTCAACATTACAGTTGTATTAAAATTATCTTCTTAGTATCTCTATTGGATTAAGGAATGTTATTCATGGACTATGCTTGCTTAATCCAATAGGATTACTCCTTAGTATCTATCTTCAATGTTCATCCGTATAATCCTATTTGTTACCATATAATTATATCTTCCATATAACTCTTCTATCCATTTAGGAGTGAGTTAAATCCTTCAGTTACCATATTGATTTGATTCCCTTAAATCACTCCCATCCTATATATGATATCCAAAACTAGCATTACTACTTACCTCTTCTTACTTCCTTCTCAAAAGAATTTAAGTGAATGCCCAGATAAGAACAAGAGTTGATAGATCAAGAATTGATAGTTTAAGAATTTAGGAATCAATGGTTGATTACTCAACATGGATTGTAACATCCCAAAAATATTGAACTAGAATCATCAAAATTAGGGTTAACAAAAATTTTTCTAAATAAAAATATGAAAGCATGCACGTGTGTATGATTCCAATTTGAATTCTTTTGAATTACCTTGCTTGTGTATTTATTTGCTTGTAAAATGATTCTTAGGTGAAATAAACATCATATAAACTTTTCCCAAACTTTTCCCAAAGACAAATAAATCAAAACAAACAAATTAAGTGAATGGTCACTTTTGTCAAATTAACTCCCATGCCTACTTTGGCTATCTCTAACTTTTAGAACTTAACAGAAACTTGTTTGGATCTTTGCACCCTTTGATAGTACTCATAACAAAGTATCAAGTCCCACCTTGTGATCATCCAGAAACATTCAAATGCATAGTTTAAATGACAGTTTAAAATTGAATCTATATCATATGGGAAGATCCCACCTTTTCAAAAACCACTCAAACAAGCTCAAATTTCAAAACCCAAGCATCTACAGACTCACCAGCACATGCCTAGCACACCCACCAAAAATCTTTTCAAAATTCAAAACTTGAATTCATGCGGCCATTTCATCAAACACCTTGCAGATTCAAATCAACAAAATCACAAACACTATTTTGAACAGTGATTCTGGCCTAACTTGTTCCCTCTCTGGGCACCACTAGCCTTAGTAGATCATCTAACAACCTAAACTAATCTCTAGCACCACCGTGAGCTTGCATTGCCATCAATGGTGAGCAGGCCGAGCCTCACCATGCCACCCCATTGTCGCCGGCTAGCTAGCAGCAACCCTAGCCTTGCCAACCTTGTCTGGGAGGTAGCCAGCACCTCACCGCCCCCTCTCGACCAGCCCTGCCTTGCAGACAATGCCCAGAACCGCCAGGAACGCCGCGCCCGTGCCGCTGTCGACCATGCCGACGTGCGCAGCAGATCATGCACCGTTCCCACGCAACCGGACCACCTCGAGCCCTTGCCGCCTGCCAACATACTCCCCACCGTCCCAGGAGACCGCCAGACATGCCCATTTCACCGCCCGTGCCCCGTAGCCACCGCTCGCCGTTGAAGACGCCGCCTCTGCCTTGCAGAGCATCGAGTGTTCCCGGCCGTTTGCCACTGCCCCTACACACGCATTAAAGCCATAGAGCATCGCTAGGAGACCACCGATCAATCGCCACCCTCGGCCATGCCTCTAGCAGCCCGTAGCCATATCGCTACCGTCGTCTGCCCATCCTGTTCGGTCTCACCGTCGAGCCTATAAAAGGAGACGAACCCCGGCCGAATTGAGCACACCATCTCACTCCCCTCTCCTCACTGATCGTTCCACCCCGTTCCTGGAGCAAGGCAAGCAGCGCATCGCCGGAATTTGGCCAGAGCCCGCCGCTGCTGGAGAAGAAGGGAGCCAGCGATTGGAGCCGCCCCAGGAGAAGCTGCCGGTACCAGGAGGTTCGCCGTCGTTGACTTTGTCGTTTGCCTGCATCTCCGACCCTCGCCTGAGCCTCGGTGAGCCCCCGACGACCCCCACCTGCCGTGTTAGGGTTCTATCTCGCCGGCGCTGCCCGACGTGGACGATGAACCAGAGCCGTTGGATTAGAACTAGATCCAACGCACCACGTTGCCCTGTACCGCTTCGCACCCCCTGTCTCACTGACGCGTGGGGACAACAACTTAACCAGCCCGCATAAGCGCTGTGCGTAGCAGGCCGGCCCATTAGCAGTTCCCGCGCAGAATTTGGATTTTTCCATTTTCATTCAAACACAATTCTGTACCTAGTTTCAAAAATCAACCCAGCTTGATTCATTGAACCAAATTTAATGAAACCAATTTTGTTAGAAAGGTCTGGAAATGCTGAATCCAAGCCCGTTGGATTCAAATCATTTGCATCTATAGATCAACCTTGGTAAAAATAACAAGGCAGAAGCTTTTCTGCATTCAAACATTTTTCAAATTTAAACCATAATGGCTTTTGAGTTGATTCGAACTCTCAAAAATCACATTTGATCATACCTTTCAGAATATATAAAAATATATGGTTTTACTTATAGAAATAATGTTCAAGTAATAAAAGAATGCCACATAGGCATTTCTAGTCACTTTATTTAATTAAAAATAAAAGGTTAAATCTTATTAAATTGTGACACCACTTTAAATCACATTCCCATGTACTGAAATGTGTGGTGATGACATGTGTCAACATGATCCCATGTTTGGTTTGGAGAATATTAAATCTTAAGTATCTTTTTCAATGAGTAGAAATTACTTTTCTAAAAATAAAATAAATAATACAAATGCCTTATTCTTGTGATGTTAGTGATGATGCTAGATCATCTATAGAACCCCTTTGTGTGATCATTGCAAGTAGTTAAGTATTATTTGGTGATTGTGTACCTTGTATTTATTTATAGACGCTAGTACCGACCAAGGATACGAGGAAGAAGAGGGATACTACAAAGAAGAAGTCGAGGAGAACTTCAACCACTGCTCTGCACAAGGCAAGCCAATACTTGAAAGCTATTATCTTAGCAAGCTTATACTGATATTGATGCAAGCCAATACTTGCAAGATACTTTACCTATGCAAGCTAACACTTGCAAGATACTCTACTTTAGCAAGCCTTACTAATCAAGTTGACCTATGCAAGCAAATACTTGCTTGTTACCATGCCAACTATATGCCTTAAGCATATGTGATCATACCCAC
This sequence comes from Avena sativa, assembly GCA_916181665.1. Lineage (NCBI taxonomy): Eukaryota > Viridiplantae > Streptophyta > Magnoliopsida > Poales > Poaceae > Avena > Avena sativa. Next base: position 57,850,351 of record OV702283.1, on the reverse strand, counting down.
TTGATAACCCCATTCCTAGTTTTACTTACAAGTTTTATACTTTATTTCTTTATCAAAGCTATTACTTAGAGCTTACTTAAGTGAATTGGTAGATATTAGAAAGATAATTGAAGGTTGCATAAAGAGCATAAAACTTGGCCTAAGCTAGATAATCTTCATGTCATCCTAAGGCATGAGATTGAACTTAGTTAAACTCCACTAGTTTACCACCCCTCATTAGTACTTACTCCCACTTGTAGATGCTAGTGCTAAGCATAAAACTTGATCAACTTTAGATGGGAATACTTGGTGGAAAAATGGTTATGAAAACCTTGGAATGATGGATCATTCTATTGAGATGTTTTGGACATGTGTTTCCGAACACCAGATGATTTTGGTGATGAAAATGTTGAGGCATGAGCCTTAGCCCTTTATAAAACTGATGGTTGTCTGGATGCGATACCATTCCAATTTTACCGTACAACCACAATACCCGAGAATTGGGTAGGGCTTGACTGGAAACTTATATACCTTAGTATTGGTTCCCTCACGGCCAAGGTCTGAGCTGAGGCTACCTTGTGAAGATTGTCCACCTGTGCAGTACCCAAGATGACAGTTGGTCATGGTTGGGAGGCCAAACTCACAGGAGAGGTGCTTATACTAGGGCGTGTAATTGAAAGGTTAGGATTGATTATCCGCATACTGAGTATGGTGAATTCAGGATTTGTTCCTGACGGATGTATCGAATGTTGTGGTGAAAGTGTACAATCTCTGCAGAGTGTCAAACTATTCGACTAGCCGCGTCCGCGGTTATGGACAGTTGGAGTGGCCATATTGTTCCCCCGTCAGATGTTTTCAAAATGACTTGTGAAACAAATTGAGACTTTGACTTGACCACAACAGAGTTGTGATATGAAATACAAGTTCCCACATAGGCGTTATAAAATTTCAACTAGCTTTTCTTGCTTCTGAACTTAGTAGAGGTAAATCTGGCTTTTTGCAAAACAATCATAGAGCTTAGTGTCCTACTACAAAAAACTCCTTCACTTGTTAGTATTAGTTTGCGAGTACTTAAAGAGTACTCATGGCTTTGTCCCTGGCTATTCCCGTGGCCAGACTATGAAGAGGAATACCTGGAGGATGGACCCCAGGAAGGTTACGACAACTAGGATCATCTCCCATCGTCAGCATTGCATGTGACCCTGAAGATGGAGCTTCGCCTACGCTACCGTTATTATTACGTATTTCCGCTGCTTGAGTTGTATTAAGAACTGGATCATGAGATCCTTATTTATGTAAGACCTTATGTATGGTTTGTAATGGATGATGTACTATGGTATCCAATTCTGTTATGTCTCGCAAAAATGGTAATCCCGGGATTGCGATGTATGGCATAACAGGCATCTGGGATTAAAAATCGGGGTGTTGACAAGTTGGTATCAGAGCCATCCTGACCATAGGAGACCCTAGTTAGACTGGACGTTTGAATCAAAAACTTAGTTTCAAAACCAAAGGAAGCAAATATTTACAAAAACTTATTCCCATTCTTATCACTTTGATTCTTTCATGAAAATTCATGTTCCTCAAAAACTCTTGAAAAATACATAAAATTTGACACACTTGATCACTCTACTAACTTACTCATCCTATATTCTTATAGATGGACGTGAAGTATAACAAGTTTTATCAGTTGGGACATGGAGGAGACCTTATCTTTGAGCGGGATTTGGACCGGCTTTTGGAACTTCTGGAGCGTCCGCACCTAGAGTTCTTCGGAGCTCTGCTCAATGATCAAGGAGGAGAAGATCTGTAGTGGCTAATTGTTGCAATTCTCCGAGGAAATATTGAACCTCGCACTGCGGAGGGAATTCAATTCACCTTAAGAGAGAACAACTGGCTCGATGGACTTGCCAGGGCCATGCAGGAAGCTCTTGTCCGTCTGTGTGGGCAGAGTATCAACCAGATCAAGGGTACTCGCTTTGAGTTTTTCCCAAGGCGTGATGCTAATGGATAGCCACTGGAAGCCCCATACCACCACGAGCTGAAGACTCAGTTGGACCACCTCAGCTTCATGATGTACGATCGTCAGCAGGAGTTGGATAATTGCCGTGACTACTCCAACCACAAGTCCGCCATCATCAAGACGAAGGATCAGACCATCGCCATGCTAGCAAAGGATCGCAAGTCTCGCTGCCGTCAGCTCGATAAGAAGGAGCGCATAATTGCCCGTCTTCGCCACCGTATCTCGTCTTTGGAGGAGACCATCCACGAGAGAGACATGCAGTTGGAGGAAAGGGAGAATGCCGGAGAGGATCTTCGTGGAGATCCCTACTCCTATCTCAGTGATGATGATGATTTTTTGGAGGATCAGGCTATAGACTTCTTCACCGATGAGGAGGATTTCGCCTTCATCAATGACGATGAGGATGATGAGGATGACGACTACACCGACTCCGAGGAGTAGTAGCACTTGAGCACTAGCGTAGTGAGTAGTATTCGGTCCCACCGTATCGTAGTTTCCAGAATGGTTCTTAAAACCATCTGTTTTTCTTGTTTTGTGGTGTGTGTTTGTATCGTGTGCTATGAATGAATGAATGAAAAGAAAGTTGCTAGAAAATCTGAGTCAAACTTTAAAAACTTTTCAAAGCCCTGAACCTTAGAAATTTCCCTCTTTTCTCATGATCTATCTCAATCTTCAGATGGTTTCTGACCGCGAAGCTGAAAGAGCCGAACGTCAAGCCAACTTAGCCACCCTTCAACAGATAGCCCAGCTAGCCCACAATAATCAAGGCCACGGAAATCAGGACAACCATGGATCTAAGCTCAAGAATTTCCAGAACACCAACCCACCTGTTTTCACTAAGTAAGAAGAGCCCCTAGATGCTGACGATTGGCTACAGACCATGGAAAACAACCTAGAAGTCGCCGGAGTGGAAGATAACGAGAAAGTTTTGTTCGCCACCCACTATCTAGCCGGAGATGCCAGAGCATGGTGGAACAGTGTTCGTGCAATGACCGGAGGACAGATGATGACCTGGGAGGAATTGAAGGTCACGTTCAGCAGAACCCATGTGCCACCTAGTTTGATCAAGAGAATGAGAGATGAATTCAGAGAACTGAAGCAAGGACGAATGACCGTAGTGGAATACTGTGACAAATTCTTGTCATTAGTTAGGTATGCCCCGGATGAGATTGACACTGAAGCCAAGAAAAAGGAAAGATTCCTGAATGGTCTGCATGATGAGATGCAGACAATGTTAGTCAATATCCCCTTTGCTGATATTGAAGCCCTAGTCGACTCTGCCATCCAGATGGAAGGAAAGATCAACCAACCCAATGAGAACCGCAAGCGTCGCATGATGCATCAGCCAGGAACCCATCAGACCCCAAAGTATCGCCCCAACCCATCTCCAGGATTTGCCCCGAGAACCAACAGACCCCCGATGAACCGTACGACCTATCCCAACCGTGGAAACCCAAGGCCCGGAGGAAATCACAACAACCCCGGCAACTCTAGCAATTTCAACCGTGCACCACCCAAGTTCAACAACAACAATGCTACCGCCAACACCAACACTGCCCCGAGGACTGGAAGCAATGCTGTGCCTATTGCAGCAAAGGACAAGTCGCAAGTGACTTGTTATGACTGTGGAAATAAGGGTCACTACTCCAACGAGTGCCCCAACAAGAAGAATGCCGCAACCCCCAATGCAAAAGCCCCAGCTCAGCAGCAGCGTCGTGTTCAGCCAGGAAGAAGGTTTGCCCCAGGGAATTCACTCAACCGCAACAGCCGTCTTTTTCTCATGCATGCTGAAGAAGCTCAGGAAGCGCCAGACGTCGTGCTGGGTATGTTTTCTGTTAATTCAGTACTTGCAAGAGCGTTGTTTGATTCGGGTGCATCACATTCATTTGTCACCGAATAATTTGCCTGCACTAGTAAGATTCAACCAACCAAACTGAAGCATGTTATGATTGTTCAAATCCCCGGTTCAACCACCAAGGCTAGGCAAATTTGCAAAGCCGTCCCTATTCGAATCCATGGCATAGATTTTTATGCTAATCTGATAGTACTCGGAACTAAAGGTTTGGAAGTAGTACTAGGAATGGATTGGATGTCCAAACATAAAGGATTGATTGACTGTGCCAAGAAAGCCATCACCATGACCAGTACAGTCGGAATATCAGTCGAGCATATATCTGAAACCTTACCTCGTCAATTCAAGTGCAACAAGAGTATAGCCCAACCTACCATTGACCAAGTCCGGATAGTCTGCGAATACCCTGATGTATTTCCAGATGTTTTGCCCGGTATGCCCCTAGATCGGGATATCGAGTTTATCATTGAACTAATCCCCGGAATAGGACCCATAGCCCAGAGACCCTATAGTATGAACCCGTCTGAACTAGCAGAACTGAAGAAGCAACTGGATTCCATGTTGGAAATTGGATTAATTCAACCAAGTGCGTCACCATGGAGATCACCTGTCTTATTTGTGGACAAAAAGGATGGAGGTAACCATCTGTGTACGGATTATCGGAAGTTGAATGGTGTCACCATCAAGAACAAGTATCCCTTGCCCAAGATAGAAGATTTGTTTGATCAGTTGACCGGTGCCAAAGTGTTTTCTAAGATTGATCTTAGAACAGGCTATCATCAACTCAAGATTCGCGCAGAGGATATTCCCAAGACTGCCTTTACCACCAGATATGGATTATACGAGTATACTGTCATGTCTTTTGGATTAACCAATGCCCCCGCTTATTTCATGAATCTCATGGATAAGATTTTTATGGACTTCCTGGATAAGTTTGTCGTTGTCTTTATCGATGACATTCTGATTTATTCCAAATCAGAAGACGAACATGAGCTACACCTAAGGACCATTCTTGGAACCCTTAGAGAGCATTAGTTGTATGCCAAGTTTAGCAAATGTGAATTCTGGTTACAGGAAGTAGGATTCCTCGGCCACATTGTATCCTCTGAGGAATTGCCGTTGACCCTGCAAAGGTGAAAGATGTCGAAGATTGGCAAGCCCCAACCACTCAAACCCAAGTTCGTGCATTTCTCGGATTGGCGGGATATTACCGCAAGTTCATAGAAGGATTCTCGAGTATCGCTAGACCCATGACCCAATTGCTGAAGAAGGACAAGAAGTTTGAATGGACCGACAAATGTGAAGCGAGTTTTCAATAACTCAAGAGGAGATTGATTTCAGCCCCAATCTTAATCATGCCGGATATCACGAAGCCCTTCGACGTGTATTGTGACACATCCAAGATCGGTCTCAGATGTGTGCTAATGCAAGAAGGCAAAGTTATATCTTATCTATCTCGACAATTGAAACAACATGAGCAAAATTACCCAACCCATGACCTCGAACTCGCAGTCGTAGTTCTAGATCTGAAGACATGGAGGCATTACCTGATGGGAAATTGTTGTGAGATTTATCCGGATCACAAGAGCCTGAAGTATATATTCACTCAGAAGGAGCTGAATATGAGACAGAGAAGATGGATTGAGCTAATCAAGGATTACGATCTGGACATTCACTATCACCCCGGTAAAGCCAATGTGGTAGCAGATGCCCTTAGCAGATTGCCGTGCCGCTTGAACTCCATGATTTTGAAAGAGCAACCAAGTTTGCACAAAGAGATGGAAGATTTTCGAATGGAATTAGTAAGTGAAGTATTTTTGGCTAGCATCGAACTTCAACCCACTTTGATCAGCCAGATCAAAGAGGTGCATAAAGGAAATGCTAGTATTGACGGAATCAAGCATCATATCGGTACAGGCAAAGTACCTGGATTCACCGAAGACGAAGAAGGAGTTCTATGGTACAAAGGACACCTTTGTGTACCCGCAGATTCTGAGTTGAAAGAAGTTTTTTTGAAGGAAGCTCATGATACTCTTTATTCTATCCACCCCGGAGGAACTAAGATGTATCACGATTTGAAAGAGCAATTATGGTGGCATAAGATGAAGAGAGAAATTGGAAGCTATATCGCCAAGTGTGATATATGTCAGCGAGTCAAGGCCGGACATCAAAGACCCGCTGGATTGTTGCAACCATTGCAGATTCCGGAATGGAAATGTGATTCCGTTGGAATGGACTTTATCACCGAATTGCCTACTTCTAGTAGGGGAAATGACTCTATATGGGTCATAGTGGACAGATTGTCCAAAGTCGCCCATTTCTTACCCGTCAAGACCACATATCAGAGTTCGAAGCTAGCGGAGTTATACATCGCTAGAATCGTTAGTTTGCATGGAGTCCCCAAGAACATCGTATCGGATCGAGGAACTCAGTTTACCTCGAGATTCTGGAAGAAATTCCAAGAAGGTTTAGGAACTTGCCTCGATTTCAGCACCGCGTATCACCCTCAGACCGATGGACAAACGGAGCCAGTAAATCAAATACTCGAAGATATGCTGAGAGCATGTGTGTTAGAATATGGATCTAAGTGGGAAGACTGTCTGCCATTCACAGAATTTTCATACAACAATAGTTATCAAGCTAGTTTGCAAATGGCCCCATTTGAATTCATGTATGGAAGGAAGTGTCGCACCCCTTTGAACTGGTCGGAAGTAGGAGAGAGTCAGATTTTTGGACCCGATATCCTACGAGAAGCAGAAGAGAAAGTTCACAAGATTCGTGAGCACCTCAAGACAGCCCAGTCCAGACAGAAGAGTTACACCGACAAGAGACGTCGAGACCTCGCCTTCAACATAGGAGATTTTGTATATCTGAAAGTGTCGCCATTAAAAGGAATGTAGCGTTTCCAACTCAAAGGAAAGTTAGCCCCCAGATATATCGGACCCTTCAAGATTCTGAATTGTCGAGGAGAAGTGTCGTATCAATTGGAACTACCCGAAGAGATGTCAGCCGTGCACAATGTGTTCCATATCCCATTACTTCGCAAGTGTCTCGAAGTCCCGGAGAAGACTGAAGTATTCAAGAATATTGATCACTGGACTATAGAGATCAATGATGACCTGACCTATCCCGAAGTACCCATCCATATTTTGGAAGAAGCTTTCCGAACTACCAGAACCCGAAGTATCAAGTTTCTCAAAATTCAGTGGAGCAACCACATGGAAGAGGAAGCTACCTGGGAGCGCGAAGATCACATCAGGACAGAGTTTCCCGATCTCTTCAAATCCTAGGTAATCTTTTCATCCTTTTTCAAATCTCGGGATGAGATTTTGTTTAAGGGGAGAAGGTTTGTAACATCCCAAAAATATTGAACTAGAATCATCAAACTCTAATCATCAAAATTAGGGTTAACAAAAACTTTTCTAAATAAAAATATGAAAGCATGCATGTGTGTATGCATTCCAATTTGAATTCTTTTGAATTACCTTGCTTGTGTGTTTATTTGCTTGTAAAATGATTCTTAGGTGAAATAAACATCATCTAAACTTTTCCCAAACTTTTCCCAAAGACAAATAAATCAAAACAAACAAATTAAGTGAATGGTCACTTTTGTCAAATTAACTCCCATGCCTACTTTGGCTATCTCTAACTTTCAGAACTTAACATAAACTTGTTTGGATATTTGCACCCCTTGATAGTACTCATAACAAAGTATCAAGGCCCACCTTGTGATCATCCAGAAACATTCAAATGCATAGTTTAAATGACAGTTTAAAATTGAATCTATATCATATGGTAAGATCCCACTTTTTCAAAAACCACTCAAACAAGCTCAAATTTCAAAACCCAAGCATCTACAGACTCACCAGCACATGCCTAGCACACCCACCAAAAATCTTTTCAAAATTCAAAACTTGAATTCATGCGGCCATTTCATCAAACACCTTGCAGATTCAAATCAACAAAATCACAAACACTATTTTGAACAGTGATTCTGGCCTTACTTGTTCCCTCTCTGGGCACCACTAGCCTTAGTAGATCATCTAACAACCTAAACTAATCTCTAGCACCACTGTGAGCTTGCCTTGCCATCAATGGTGAGCAGGACGAGCCTCACCATGCCACCCTATTGTCGCCGGCCAGCTAGCAGCAACCCTAGCCTTGCCATCCTTGTCTGGGAGGTAGCCAGCACCTCACCGCCCCCTCTCGACCAGCCCTGCCTTGCAGACAATGCCCAGAACCGCCAGGAATGCCGCGCCGTGCCGGTGTCGACCATGCCGACATGCGCCGCAGAGCATGCACCGTTCCCACGCATCCCGACCACCTCGAGCCCTCGCCGTCCGCCAACATGCTCCCCACCATCCCAGGAGACCGCCAGACATGCCCATTTCACCGCCTGTGCCCCGTAGCCACCGCTCGCCATCGAAGACGCCGCCTCTGCCTCGCAGAGCATCGAGCATTCCCGACCGTTTGCCACCGCCCCTACACACGCATTAAAGCCATAGAGCATCGCCAGGAGACCACAGATCGATCGCCACCCTCGGCCATGCCTCTAGCAGCCCGTAGCCATGTCGCCATCATCGTATGCCCATCCCGTTCGGTCTCACCGTCGAGCCTATAAAAGGAGACGACCCCCAGCCGAATTGAGCACACCATCTCACTCCCCTCTCCTCACTGATCGTTCCACCCCGTTCCCGGAGCAAGGTGAGCAGCGCATCGCCGGAATTTGGCCGGAGCCTGCCGCTGCTGGAGAAGAAGGGAGCCAGCGATTGGAGCCGCCCCAGGAGAAGCTGCCGGTACCAGGAGGTTCGCCGTCGTCGACTTCGTCATTCGCCCCCATCACCGACCCTCGCCTGAGCCCCGGTGAGCCCCCGACGACCCCCACCTGCCGCGTTAGGGTTTTGTCTCGCCGGCTGCCCGACGTGGACGATGAACCAGAGCCGTTGGATTAGAACTAGATCCAACGCACCACGTTGCCCCGTACCGCTTCGCACCCCCCGTCTCACTGACGCGTGGGGACAACAACTTAACCAGCCCGCGTAAGCGCTGTGCGTAGCAGGCCGGCCCATTAGCAGTTCCCGCGTAGCCCACTTGTTTGAATTTGGAATTTTCCATTTTCATTCAAACACAGTTCTGTACCTAGTTTAAAAAATTAACCCAGCTCGATTCAGTGAACCAAATTGAATTAAACCAATTTTTTTAGAAAGGTCTGGAAATGCCGAATCCAAGCCCGTTGGATTCAAATCATTTGCATAACCTTGGTAAAAATAACAAGGCAGAAGCTTTTCTACATTCAAACATTTTTCAAATTTAAACCATAATAGCTTTTGAGTTGATTCCAACTCTCAAAAATCACATTTGATCATACCTTTCAGAATATATAAAAATATATGGGTTTACTTACAGGAATAATGTTCAAGTAATAAAAGAATGCCACATAGGCATTTCTAGTCACTTTATTTAATTAAAAATAAAAGGTTAAATCTTATTAAATTGTGACACCACTTTAAATCACATTCCCATGTACTGAAATGTGTGGTGATGACATGTGTCAACATGATCCCATGTTTGGTTTGGAGAATATTAAATCTTAAGTATCTTTTTCAATGAGTAGAAATTATTTTCTAAAAATAAAATAAACAAGACAAATGCCTTATTCTTGTGATGTTAGTGATGATGCTAGATCATCTATAGAACCCCTTTGTGTGATGATTGCAAGTAGTTAAGTATTGTTTTGTGATTGTGTACCTCGTATTTATTTATAGACGCTAGTACCGACCAAGGATACGAGGAAGAAGAGGGATACTATGAAGAAGAAGTCGAGGAGAACTTCAACCACTGCTCTGCACAAGGCAAGCCAATACTTGCAAGCTATTAACTTAGCAAGCTTATACTGATATTGATGCAAGCCAATACTTGCAAGATACTTTACCTATGCAAGCTAACACTTGCAAGATACTCTACTTTAGCAAGCCTTACTAATCAAGTTGACCTATGAAGGCAAATACTTGCTTGTTACCATGCCAACTATATGCCTTAAGCATATGTGATCATACCCACTTGATAACCCCATTCCTAGTTTTACTTACAAGCTTTATACTTTATTTCTTTATCAAAGCTATTACTTAGAGCTTACTTAAGTGAATTTGTAGATATTAGAAAGATAATTGAAGGTTGCATAAAGAGCATAAAACTTGGCCTAAGCTAGATAATCTTCATGTCATCCTAAGGCATGAGATTGAACTTAGTTAAACTCCACTAGTTTACCACCCCTCATTAGTACTTACTCCCACTTGTAGATGCTAGTGCTAAGCATAAAACTTGATCAACTTTAGATGAGAATACTTGGTGGAAAAATGGTTATGAAAACCTTGGAATGATGGATCATTCTATTGAGATGTTTTGGACATGTGTTTCCCAACACCAGATGATTTTGGTGATGAAAATGTTGAGGCATGAGCCTTAGCCCTTTATAAAACTGATGGTTGTCTGGATGCGATACCATTCCAATTTTACCGTATAACCACAATACCCGAGAATTGGGTAGGGCTTGACTGGAAACTTATATACCTTAGTATTGGTTCCCTCACGGCCAAGGTCTAAGCTGAGGCTACCTTGTGAAGATTGTCCACCTGTGCAGTACCCAAGATGACAGTTGGTCATGGTTGGGAGGCCAAACTCACAGGAGAGGTGCTTATACTAGGGCGTGTAATTGAAAGGTTAGGATTGATTATCCGCATACTGAGTATGGTGAATTCAGGATTTGTTCCTGACGGATGTATCGAATGTTGTGGTGAAAGTGTACAATCTCTGCAGAGTGTCAAACTATTCGACTAGCCGCGTCCGCGGTTATGGACAGTTGGAGTGGCCATATTGTTCCCCCGTCAGATGTTTTCAAAATGACTTGTGAAACAAATTGAGACTTTGACTTGACCACAACAGAGTTGTGATATGAAATACAAGTTCCCACATAGGCGTTATAAAATTTCAACTAGCTTTTCTTGCTTCTGAACTTAGTAGAGGTAAATCTGGCTTTTTGCAAAACAATCATAGAGCTTAGTGTCCTACTACAAAACCCCCTTTCACTTGTTAGTATTAGTTTGCGAGTACTTAAAGGGTACCCATGGCTTTGTCCCTGGCTATTCCTGTGGCCAGACTATGAAGAGGAATACCTGGAGGATGGACCCCAGGAAGGTTACGACAACTAGGATCATCTCCCATCGTCAGCATTGCCTGTGACCCCGAAGATGGAGCTTCGCCTACGCTACCGTTATTATTACGTATTTCCGCTACTTGAGTTGTATTAAGAACTGGATCATGAGATCCTTATTTATGTAAGACCTTATGTATGGTTTGTAATGGATGATGTACTATGGTATCCAATTCTGTTATGTCTCGCAAAAATGGTAATCCTGGGATTGCGATGTATGGCATAACAGGCATCTGAGATTAAAAATCCGGGTGTTGACATGGATGAACAATGGATATTAGAATAAGGTTCAAGAGAGATGATTAGGATTAATATGGAAATAAAGATGTGTGGTGAATGCTATTTGAATTGGTTTCCTTCTTAATCCATATAACTAAAGAGTTAGGGTTAAGTATTACCATGACACTGATTGGTAGGAATAGATAAGAATAAGATAGGTCAGGATTAGTTATTACATTCTTGTTACTTGAATTATATTCATAGCTTGGTATTCATGAGTTATTGTAATGAATACTATGTGATAATTACTTAAGGATCAAGTATTAATCATTAAGCAATGTATTAGGGTTTAATTATATTACATTTGATTTACCCTTAGATCAAATCTCCTTTACCCAAAGATAAGGTTTTAGCAAAGGTCATATTGAAACTTATCGTAGTCAACTTGATGATCTAATTCAATTCCATCAAGTTGAGAGAAGCTTCAATCACTTTGACAAGTTTTGTTTAAAATTGCAAAAATTATTCGGATTTTCTATGCATGAATGCAATGCACACATCTGGTTTCAACTTAATTCTAAGCTCTAATGCTGGGATGTTACAGATTTAAAGAGCCTACAAGGAAGACACAACTATCACCTCATTACATCCAATGAGGTTATGGAAGAGATGACCGCATTCGAGGTTGCAACCAAGAACACTAAAGATGCTCGTGCGCGAGCAATTGGAATGCAAAAAGGTGTGAATGTTGCCTTGAAGGTCAATATTGTTGAGCAAGAAGAAGATGATAGGAACATTGACATAGCTGCTATGAGCTGTCCCGAGGAGGTAAAATGTGCACATGGTGAGTACACGACTTTTTATGCAAGGAACTTTTGGAAGGACCCTGCCAAGGCAAAATCTGAGCTTGAACGCAAGAATGGGTCTAGTGGAAGAAAGGAAAACGGTCCAAAACTAAGATCTTGCTACAACTATGGAGACTGTTTATAATTTGTTGCTGAATGCCCTATCAAAGTAGAGAAGATCATGGGGTAGATTGGTCCTCAAGGAGAAGTCAAAAGCTCCACGCAAGAAGCCATTCAACAAAAAAATGTTCCATATAAGAAGCAACCAAAGATAGTGTTGGTATACCAAGAGGAGTATTCGTCCGAAAGTGAAGACGAAGAAGATGATGGTGGTTCAAGAGAGGTGGCATCCATAGCAACCACATCTACACCAACCGGTTCGCTCTTCGACTCTCCCAATGAGAACTTCTCCAACAAGAACATCACTTGTCTTATGGCAAGAGGTTCCGAGGTACTTCCACCACTTCCTTTCCTAAGACTACTATGATTATTGATATGGATGATTCCACTAGTCTTAAGGTTAAGGAAGAAGTTATTGCTTTGGACCATTTTATAACTAACTCGCAATGCGAGCACAAGAAGCATTTTGAGGCCCTCATGGGTCAACTTGTTCACTCGGAAGAACTTCTTGAAGAAAAATGGCAGAATTGAAAGATAGGATTCAATGGAGATAGCATCCTTGAAAAATGCTCTAGAAGAAGAAGGGGAGATTTGGGCTTCTCTTGAGGAGAGGCTTGAGTCCATTGAGGAGTCGCATGACGAGCTTGCGGCCAAACTAATAAAGGAATGTCATCATGCTATTGCTAAGGCAAAGAGGCTAAAAAGGAGAAGGTTGAATTTGGGGATGCTCATGCTAAACTTTCCGAGAAATTGGAGAAACTTGACATTGCTCACGAGACATTGGAGAGTGAACACTCTATTCTCAACGAGTCTCATGATCAGCTCCAAACTCGACTATTCAAATATGATGTTACTAGCACCTCTACTTTCTTGTGTACTCATGTAGATATTCTTGAAGAAAATGCTAGATTAAAAGATGAGCTTTGTAAAGTCATCATTGGAACTGCGGTAAAACAAATCATGTGTCTCCGCGTGTTCCACTATGGTTACCTCGTTCCTCTTACCGCCTTTACTCACTTAGTAGCTAGGTTGTCATATAGGAAAATTCACCTTAGTTGTATATTTAGAGAATTTACCTTTGTGTCAAGCCCAAGATTGAAAAAAGAAGTAAAATTTGAAGTAACGTCTATTCACCACCCCTCTAGGTGCTCATACGATCCATTTTACCCTCGTCAATTGGCGCCGTCTATGGCAAATCTGGGCATTGGAGTCATGAATTCGGCGGCTCCCTCTTCAGCAAGTAGCAACTCGACGATAAGGAGCGGCCAGATCCGTTTCGGCTCCATCGATCTTCTTACACACAAGCGGATCCAACCGCTGCAATCTACAACTCATCCATGGGGCAAGCGACGCTTAGAGTCATAATCTGTGTGGGATCCGTCAACATCTTCAACCACAGCCTTCATCATCAGTAGTGCCGCATCAATCGACTGCTTCATCATCATGTCCGAGTTTGCAAATCGGCATCACCTACAACACCAGGTCGGATCAGTGCGTGGCCGACTCGCCGACATCTGCAGATAAACCAAAAGCCGACATGTTCGTCAAACCAACAATACGATCTATAAATCACCACATCACACGGAACCAACCAGCAGTAAAGCGATCAAGCCAAACGCAAGGGACTCCAAAACAAACTGCAACTCAACATCGCAAAGACAAAAGAAACTAATCCTCTACACGACGATCAATGTTTATTCGACCTTCTCTCTCGTTAATTAGGCTACCAAATCAATTATTTATTTAATCCATTGTGTGTTTGTTTTGCCATACATACATTCACAATACGATGAGTCGATCAGGTCACGAGAACGAGATGGAAGCATAAATGCCTCGTGGATCGGCAAGTTCGTTTACATCAGACATCCTTCTCCTAGCCAGATTTAGCCTGATGCAGGGATGCGACGAACTTCGACGGGACAGACTATGTCCATAGCATCGACTCCATCCGCCACGCGACTCTGGTCCGCTACATCGACTACATGTTCACCGCGTCGACTCTGGTTCGCTATGTCGACTACCGTTCACCACGCGACTCGCTACCGTATCGACTCCGTGTACCGCATGACTCCGATATCACATCCGTCGTGTCGACTACATCCACTCTACGCCTAGGGCTGAGGCGACCCGCTGTGGTCTTCGGCTCCGGCGACCCGCTGCCGCTTTCGGCTCCGGCGACCCGGGGCTCCTTCAGATCCGACGACCCGTTGTAGACAACAGTGCGTTTGTTATGTGCAACTCGACGGTGGTTGTGCGTCATGTCGTTGGGCTTCCGGACGATACCATCATGGAGTCACCATCTACTCAACCCCCAAAGCATACCAAGACTCATCGTCGGATTTTCCTCGAGGTCAAGCGTGTCCAAGGAAGCCGAGGAGGACGGCGAGGCGAATGCTATCAGCACGGCGATCGACGTTGTAGAACTCAAATGGGATGGGCCATATCGCTATGATCGCCGTGTCGCGGCACACCATGAACAAGCGCCCCAGGGCAATAAAAATCTTTGAAGGCAATAGAAAATGACAAATCAAATGGGGTAGGGGGAAATCAATTATGGCAATTTTAAAAAATGCCTTTAAAATTAGTTTTTTGAGGCACTTTTAAATTTGCCTTTAAAAATAGATTTATTGAGGCACTTTCAAATTTGCCTTGGAATACAATTTGAAGCAATATTGAGCAATGTCTCTAATAATTTTTGTTGGCAGTCCTTGAAAATGCCTCAAAAACCAATTGCAGGCGTTATAAAATAGTGCCTCTATAAACAATTTTGGACACTTCTAAACATAAATTTGAGTCATTCAAATCATCATTCAAGTTACATCAGTTTCTACCATTCAATTGATTACAAATTCAATCATATTAGTTAGTAGTACAAAGTAGCCAACAAATCCTACATATATAAATTCCAGAACTCCTGTATCATTATAACTAGCTCACCATCATACATCTATTCTTGCACTTCTTGATTTGCTTGCGAGACTTTTTCAACTTTAGTAGCAAGACCATTCTGGCAAAAAGAACAGAGAAAATTATATGCATGCAGAGTAAATTCCACTTTTTCCCTGTAGTTTGATATTTTTGACAAGAATTATCCCATTTAACAAATAATCTCCTCATTTACCTCATTTAGTGAAACTCGTGCCATTTTTTACCCTACTTCAACTTTATATCCGTTCTACTAAGTGGGATTTAATTGTCAGGTCTACGTATCTTCCACATTTCACTCATTGTTCTGTATTATCTTTTCTGAGGAGATCATCCTACAGCCCGTTCCTATTCTTTGACGGCTGTTGCGTCACCTTCCAAGTGCACTGTGACTTCTCCTGGCACCAGCGGTGGCCTGGCATTTGTACGTGGCTCTGGGGCTCTTGTATTTGAGCATTCTATAGTAGATTAGTAATTTGAATTGATTGCCAGAAACATGCGAAGGAGTTTGGACATGTAGTGGTCGTACATGCTAATACCATAAGAAGAACAACATTTGTCTTAATGTGGAGTACAACAACGTAGCATGGTTCTAGCTAGCTAACCAGTCGCGACACACGGACGTTCTAGCGGCTGTTATCTGTCAACATGATTGCTGGTGGCTACGAGCTTGTCGCACACACTAGAATGAGCTTTTATATTTCTTCGATGGACAAGAGCACGGAACACCATATTAGTGTGGTGGTTGGGATACTGAACGGGACAAGGATATCGATAAGACACCCATCAAGATTCTAACGAGAGAGGAAATGACGACGCCATGGCAAAGATAAGTCCAGGCGAGAGAGAGCGTATACCGATAATCAGGTAAAAACTTAAATGGGGTAAAAATTAGCACAAGTTCCCTTAAATAGGGTAAACAGGAAGAATTTCTATTAAATAGGGTAATTCTCGTCAAAAATGCCGAACTAGGAGGTAAAAGGTGGAATTTACTCATGCATGAATAACATATGCTAAACCATGTTGATATCATTGGTCAATTTTACTTTTCTCAATTATTTAATGTCACATTTTCCTTAAAAATGCATCATGTTGGGCTCTTTGACTTTGTCAATATGTCTTGGCCATAGTAGCATCTGATTAATTTTGCATCACACTAGTTGACATAGTGCCATAAGCCTGTCTACGGTCTAGATATTGCAAAAAAAAAAAATGGTAGAATGATGTGACTGGCTAACAGTACTTGGATTATGAGATATGAGCATGTTCCGATCGCTCCAAATCCAAGTCCTCTCAAGGACTGCATCAACTTTGTCCACCAATAGCAAGATGCTAGTTGAAAAAGCTTCTGCCGCTAGTAGATCAAATGGCAACCAATCAGTACCTAGAAAGAGATGAAGGACCAAGAAGATAAAATCTATGCAAGTAAAATTATATATGTTTAGTGCTTGGTATAGAAAGAGTCGATAAACTGACTGAGCAGTGTTTAGTGCAGTATAGCCCACTGTGTTGTGTAGGCCAATAATATATGCTAACACCAAATTTATAAACTAGGAACAATATTTTTTGGACATGGCCAATACTATATACTTCCTCTGTTTTTAAAATATAAGATATTTTAGCTATTGTGAAATGGATGTATCTAGATGTCTTTTATGTGTAGATTCACTCTGAACCCACACACACCAAAAGACATCTAGATACATTCGTTTTATAAAACTAAAACATCTTATATTTTAGGACTAAGGGAGTATATGTTAACAACAAAATGAAGCCGGTAGAATGACATTTCTTCATTCTAACTTGATAAAACATATTGAGTTTTATGCGGCACTTCTGCTTGTCAAATCCTTAATATGGCCACCACAGGTGCGGCAGAACACTAACAAGGAGTTCCACTCATAGAAGTCCAGGCGTGCCAGCGCCTGCACCCCATCCACCTCATCCACTGCACAAACCCAATCCAGGGGTCACCATTCTACCAAGGCCATCAGAAGCCCAATCCAGCAGCACCTAATACAAAATTGTAAAAAGAACATCATATACCAAATCAAATACCAAATCAAATGACAAATAGAGGCAGATCATATACCACAGCTCGTGTAATTTTATTGGTTTCTACTAGTATTTTCATTATTCTTTTCCTACTGTCCTGGTAGGCTAACAACATCTGAAGAGAAGCAACACCAAAATCCTCTTGGTTCATTGATCTAAATCACTCGCGCGCGCTCCCCCAGCAGATGTGGGAAAACTTCGCGTGCGCTGTATATTTTGCATCGCGCGCTCTTCTGCGCTATCCCGTGTACCAAATATGCCAAGCACGCACGTGTGTCCAACCGTTTGGAAGTTTCAGCGTTCGTCCACACTCCACCGGCAATCCACTTTCGCCGCCCCGAGCACAAGAATTGTAATATGCGGCCTGAAAGTTCAGACGCCAAGGCAACGAGGGGTCCGAATTGCGTGTAATCTCGCGGAGGGGCTGTAGTAGCTTCACCAATTATTGAGAGGGGACAAATGGGGGTATACAAATCTAATAGCCAAATGATCGTTTGAACCAGTTAAAAAACGATTGAACTCAAATCCCGCCGTTAGGTCAACTCTTCTTGCCCCGCCCTGTAAGTATTTCCCGTTATCCTTTGCGGTCATGGACTGGTTTACCCCTGCGAGGACTAGATCTTCTCTGCTCTTCTCTTCTCCCCTATTATTCTCCTCTCCATTACCTTGCTTTTCTCCGGCTACTGGTCTCCGGATCGGAGCTTGTCGTTGCTCTCCTTGCATCCCCGCCATGGCCGGTCAACCTCTCACGCTATCGAAGCTCGCCGCCATCACCCTCACCTTGTTTTTCCTAGTCGGCGTGTCAGAGCTTCACGTCCCCAGCCTAGCCTCTCGCCGCTGCCTAGAACTTCTCTATGCTTGTTGCTTTGTGCTTTCATGACTTGTTTCTTTACAAGATTCCTATGCATAGGAAGTGGGTTAGACTTAAATATGTTTTGAATTTGCTTCTTGATGCTCTCTTTTACTTCAATTCATATTTCTTATGTGAGCATTTTCTCAAACTATCTAGCCCAACTTAAAGGCGTTAAAGAAAAGTACTTGTTGGGAGATAACCCAAGAGTTTTCTTGAGTCTTGAAAGTTATTACTTCAGTAATGACCTCTCCTTATCCTTTTTGCTTGCTTTTTGTGCCAAGAATAACCTCTAATGAGAGGGAAGTAAGATTTGGGGAGTTGCTGTCCCGAAACAGATTTTTGTGCTCCACCGTAAAAATTTGTGAGGAATCTCTATAAGTTGGATTGAACTGATATTTTCTGAATAAATCCCCCGGTATGTTAGCTAACTTTCGTTAGTTGAACACTTTTTGATTTGAGCAACAGAAGGTCTTCGTAAAAATCTATTTCTACCTACTGGTCTGTTTTGAAAGATTTCTGCCATTATTTGCATTTGCTTCTTGTTGATTCCTTTTTTGTTATTTTTGGGAAATTGAGATTTTTGAGGGACTTGCTATAGTAGCTTATGTCTTTAGTGAAGGTTTTGCTGTTTTAAAACTAAAACCCAAAGGTCTATTATTGTCAACACCCGGATTTTTAATCCCAGATGCCTGTTATGCCATACATCGCAATCCCAGGATTACCATTTTTGCGAGACATAACAGATTTGGATACCATAGTACATCATCCATTACAAACCACACATAAGGTCTTACACAAATAAGGATCTCATGATCCAGTTCTTAATACAATTCAAGCAGCGGAAATACGTAATAATAACAGTAGCGTAGGCGAAGCTCCATCTTCGGGGTCACAGGCAATGCTGACGATGGGAGATGATCCTAGTTGTCGTAACCTTCCTGGGGTCCATCCTCCTGGTACTCCTCTTCATAGTCTGGCCATGGGAATAGCCAGGGACAAAGCCATGAGTACTCTTTAAGTACTCGCAAACTAATACTAACAAGGGAAAGAGTTTTTATAATAGGACACTAAGCTCTAGGGTTGTTTTGCAAAAAGCCAGATTTACCTCTACTAAGTTTAGAAATGAAGAAAGCTAGTTGAAGTGTTATAACATCTAAGTGGGAACTTGTATTTCATATCACAACTCTGTTGTGGTCAAGTCAAAATCTCAATTCATTTCACAAGTCATTTTGAAAACATCTGAGGGGGGAACAGTATGGCCACTCCAACTGTCCATAACCGCGGACGCCGCTATTCGCATAGTTTGACACTCTCCAGAGATTGTACACTTTCACCACAACATTCGATACATCCGTCAGGAACAAATCCTGAATTCACCATACTCAGTACGCGGATAATCAATCCTAACCTTTCAATTACACGCCCTAGTATAAGCACCTCTCCTGTGAGTTTGGCCTCCCAACCATGACCAACTGTCATCTTGGGTACTGCACAGGTGGACAATCTTCACAAGGTAGCCTCAGCTCAGACCTTGGCCGTGAGGGAACCAATACTAAGGTATATAAGTTTCCAGTCAAGCCCTACCCAATTCTCGGGTATTGTGGTTGTACGGTAAAATTGGAATGGTATCGCATCCAGACAACCATCAGTTTTATAAAGGGCTAAGGCTCGCGCCTCAACATTTTCATCACCAAAATCATCTGGTGTTCGGAAACACATGTCAAAACATCTCAATAGAATGATCCATCATTCCAAGGTTTTTATAACCATTTTTCCACCAAGTATTCCCATCTAAAGTTGATCAAGTTTTATGCTTAGCACTAGCATCTACAAGGGGGGGTAAGTACTAATGAGGGGCGGTAAACTAGTGGAGTTTAACTAAGTTCAATCTCATGCCTTAGGATGACATAAAGATTATCTAGCTTAGGCCAAGTTTTATGCTCTTTATGCAACCTTCCATTATCTTTCTAGTATCTACAATTCACTTAAGTAAGCTCTAAGTACTAGCTTTGATAAATAAATAAAGTATAAAGCTTGTAAGTAAAACTAGAATTGGGGTTATCAAGTGGGTAGGATCACATATGCTTAAGGCATATAGTTGGCATGGTAACAAGCAAGTATTTGCTTGCATAGGTCAACTTGATTAGTAAGGCTTGCTAAAGTAGAGTATCTTGCAAGTGTTAGCTTGCTTAATCAACTAGTAGTATTAGGCTTGCATCATTATCAGTATAAGCTTGCTAAATTGCAAGTGTTAGCTTGCAAGTATTGGCTTGCCTTGTGCATAGCAGTGGTTGAAGTTCTCTTCGGCTTCTTCTTCGTAGTATCCTCCTTCCTCCTCGTATCCTTGGTCGGTACTAGCGTCTATAAATAAATACGAGGTACACAATGACCGAACAATACTTAACTACTTTCAATCATCACACAAATGGGTTCTATAGATGATCTAGCATCATCACTAATATTACAAGCACTTGACTTAATAATTTTATTTTTAGAAAAGTAATTTCTACTCATTGACAAACTACTTAAGATTTAATATTCTCCAAACCAAACATGGGATCATGTTGACACATGTCATCACCACACATTTCAGTACATGGGAATGTGATTTAAAGTGGTGTCACAATTTAATAAGATTTAACCTTTTTATTTTAAATAATTAAAGTGACTAGAAATGCCTATGTGGCATCCTTTTGTTACTTGAACATTATTTATGTAAGTAAACCCATATGTTTTTATATATTCTGAAAGGTATGATCAAATGTGATTTTTGAGAGTTGGAATCAACTCAAAAGCTATTATAGTTTAAATTTGAAAAATGTTTGAATGCAGAAAAGCTTCTGCCTTGTTATTTTTACCAAGGGTGATCTACAGATCCAAATGATTTGAATCCAACGGTCTTGGATTCAGCATTTCTAGACCTTTCTAACAAAATTGGTTTCATTCCATTTGGTTCACTGAATCGAGTTGGGTTGATTTTTGAAACTAGGTACAGAACTATGTTTGAATTAAAATGGAAAAAGTTAAATTCAAACGACTGGGCTGCGCGGGAACTGCTAATGGGCTGGCCTGCTACGCACAGCGCTTACGCGGGCTGGTTAAGTTGTTGTCCCCACGCGTAAGTGAGACGGGGGGGGGGGGGTGCGAAGCGGTACGAGGCAACGTGGTGCATTGGATCTAGTTCTAATCCAACGGCTCTGGTTCATCGTCCACGTCGGGCAGCGCCGGCGAGACAAAACCCTAACGCGGTAGGTGGGGGTCGTCGGGGGCTCACCGGGGCTCAAGCAAAGGTCAGCGATGCGGGCGAACGACGAAGTCGATGACGACGAACCTCCTGGTGCTGGCAGCTCCTCCTGGGGTGGACGAAATCGACGGCGCCCTTCTTCTCCAGAGGCGGCCTGCTCCGGCGCAATTCCGGCGATGCGCTGCTCGCGTTGCTCTGGGAACGGGGTGGAACGATCTGTGAGGTGAGGGGAGCGAGATGGTGTGCTCAATTTGGCTGGGGGTGGCCTCCTTTTATAGGCTCGACGGTGAGACCGAACGGGATGGGCAGGCGACGGTGGCGACACGGCTACGAGCAGCTAGAGGCATGGCCGTGGTTGGCAATCGATCGGTGGTCTCCTGGCGATGATCTAGGGCTTTAATGCGCGTGTAGGGGCGGTGTCAAACGGTCGGGAACACTCGACGTTTTGCACGACAGAGGCGGCGTCTTCGACGGCGAGCGGTGGCTACGGGGTACGGGCGGTGAAATGGGCATGTCTGGCGTGTTCCTGGGATCATGGCGAAGCGGTGGGAACGGGCTGCGGTCGAGGGGCGGAGTGTGCACGCGTGCCGGGTACGGCGCTCTGAGGCGGGCTCGGCATGTCGTAGTGGTACTGGGCGCGCGGCGTTCCTGGTGGTCCACGGCTTGCACTGGCTTGGGGATGGGACAGTGAGCGGCGGTGAGGTGTTGGCTACCTCCCAGACAAGGTTGGCAAGGCTAGGGTTGCTGCTAGCTGGCCGACGATAATGGGAGGGGCATGGTGAGGCTCAGCCTGCTCACCATTGATGGCAAGGCAAGCTCACAGTGGTTCTAGATGTTTACAAATGAGCTAGATGATCTACTAAATACTAGTTGCAACCAGAGAGGGAACAAATTAGGCCAAAACACTGCTCAAAATAGTGTTTGTGATTTTGTTGATTTGAATCTACAAGGTGTTTGATGAAATGGCCGCATGAATTTAAGTTTTGAATTTTTAAAAGATTTTTGGTGGGTGTGCTAGGCATATGCTGGTGAGTCTGTAGATGCTTGGGTTTTGAAAGTTGAGCTTGTTTGAGTGGTTTTTGAAAAAGTGGGATCTTCCCATATGAAATAGATTCAATTTTAAACTGTCATTTAAACTATGCATTTGAATGTTTCTTGATGATCACAAGATGGGCCTTGATACTTTGTTATGAGTACTATCAAGGGGTGCAAAGATCCAAACAAGTTTCAGTTAAGTTCTAAAAGTTAGAGATAGCCAAAGTAGGCATGGGAGTTAATTTGGCCAAAGTGACCATTCACTTAATTTGTTTTTATTTATTTATTTGTCTTTGGGAAAAGTTTGGGAATTGTTTAGATGATGTTTATTTCACCTAAGAATCATTTTACAAGCAAAGAAACACATAATCATGGCAATTCAAAAGAATCCAAATTTCAATACACACACATATGAATGCTTTCATATTTTTAATTAGAAAAGTTTTTGTTAACCCTAAATTTGATGATCCAAGTTTAGTATTTTTGGGATGTTACAATTATCTTTTGAATACACTAATGTTTCTAATGAAGATTGTGCGAAGTTCTGTATGAAGGAAAATTTTCAGGTGTAGAGGAAGAATGATGTGATGAGATGATGGATGTACAAAATCTCAATCTTGGGGATGCCAGCCCATGTCACCCCAAGAAATATTCAAGAGGTACAAGCGTCAAAGCTTGGGGATTCCCAAGTCATCCCCTTCTTCATCAATAAAAATCTTAGGTCTTTCTAGACACTTCATTTTTATTGTTTCATGCACCGTTGTGTTGTTCTTGGATTGTCTTTGTTTTTGTTTTTAGTTTTCTTTTGCTTGGTTTGCTTGCTACAATAAGTTGGTTGATCGCAACACACTTCTTTTGGAGAGAGACACACTCTATTTTCATTGTCTAGAACACTCTAGTTTTCACTCTTATTGTTCTGTGAGTGTTCTCTTTTGCTAGCACTGTGTTTACCCTTAGTTTTCTTGTTCTTTCAGCTTAGAACTTTTTAGTTCTTCTTTGTGGATTTGTGAGACAAGCTCACTGATCTTTGTTGATTATTATCTTTGTGAGTTGTTTCAAATAAGTTGATCGGTGTTGGAAAAGAGTAGAAAGTTTCATGCTTAAGTGGTACAGAAGGGAGCTTGTTTTGACTGTGGCTTAGACTTTAGCATGCCATGCTAGATGTTGTTTTGACCTTATGCTTAGTGATTATTGCTGTAGCATGACTTGTTCCAAACAATTAGGATTGCTTAATGTGCCTTGAAGTAATCATGCATTGTTTTAGCATACAAAAGCATAGTATTGTGGTATTCTCCTTTGATGCTTTGTTTGGGTTGACTTGGCACATGCTCATACCATGTTATGACTATGAACAAGTCACCATAACCTCTATGATCATTTATTCCTTGACTTGTAGTACCACTTTATGCTTTGATTAGTAATGTTTTGCCGCTCTGCATGATTATGGCCATTATTGCTCTCTTAGTTGGTTGCTCCCAGTCTTTTGCTAGCTTCCACTTGTATGAGTAAGCTCTACTCATGCATCCAACTCCCAAGAAACCAAGTTATTCCAAAGTGTCCACTATAAATTCCTATGCATGGTGTGTTACACCATTCCAAGTATATTCTTGTTTTCATCTATCTTCCAATTAAAAAAAATATTTTGTTATGTGAAAACTTAGTGATTAAAGCTCTCAAAAACTTGATGGCACACTTTATATTTCTTTCCCCTAATAAAATTGAACCATTGTGTTATCTATGTTGTATATGCTTGCACTTATATGTTGGAATTAGCAGAACCGTGCTGTCACGGGGAACGCTTTCAACATTGCACTTGTACTTTGTACACAATTGATATCATGCTCTTTTGTCTATGGATGTCGTCGGTGTGAAATAAAAGGGAGCTTGTAAGTGCATGGAGTTATGTATGTGTGTTAGAGAAAGGCCTGGGCCGCTAGCCTAAGCCATGCCTAATCATGGTGGAAACTTGCAACATACCATAATGACATCTATGAAGCTTTGTTCTTATAAAAAAGAGACATATTGAAAAGAGGAAAGAGAGAAAAAAACTCCATATTTACATGGTAAATAAGAAGATTGTTGAGATGTTCATTGTCTTCTTGCCTTGTCATTTTGATTATGGGATAGCTCCTGTATCATGTGCAAGGGGTACCCCGTTGGCGGTTCTCTATGATACACATGTACTTACTATGACAAGAACTTACATGTGACTAAAGTTGAGTAGCATGAGGAGCGGCCCTCGTATTCAAGGGACATGAGATTGCCAACTTATACTTTGTCAAGCATATACTCCATAGTTTGTTCACTTTAACCTTAATCGCTTCAAGATGCTTATGATAGGGGGAATGAGAGCTGAAAGCTAACAAGTACCATAATTTTTGGAAGCTCTTTATGAGACTTGAAATCCCTGCTTCCCTTTTTTATGAAGGGCCTTTCTTCCACCATTATATCGAGTCTCCGCCTTCTACCTTTAGGCACCAGTTAAGAGAGCATAGTTGTCATTCTTAGTTCTATGTGCATTGTCCCAAAACTTATTGATTGATGCAAATTGTTGATATTACTTGTTCTTCTGCTATTTGTATCTAGTCACTCTTATGAAATTTGAAGGTGTCCTATGCATCTATTTGCTACTCTATGAGGGACAAGCTGAATGCCACTATGCCATGTTTTCTGTATGTGAAACAAACAAACATTTTCAATGCATGTTATTCATGATCTTTGTTTGTAGCCTTTCATGTTGCATGCTTAGTTACTATGTCTTATTGTTAGAAGTTCATCTTTCATGCACATGTTTAGAGTTCTTTGATCCAAGCTTTCAATGCTTGCAAATGGTTTGATCTTGGTTTTGATGGTGCATGTCACCTCAAAAATTATTATTTTATCACTTACCTACTCGAGGACGAGCAGGAGTTAAGCTTGGGGATGCTTGATACGTCGGAAACATATCTATAATTTTTGATGTTCCATGCTTGTTTAGTATCTACTTTGCTTTGCTTTGTCCACACTTTGAGGTGCTTTTCATATGTTTTCTGGTACTAACCTATTAACAAGTTGCCAAAGTGTCAGATGCCTGTTTTCTACTGTTTTTGTTTCCAAAAATGCTAGTAAGGAAATATTCTCGGAATTGGACGGGACAAAAGACAAAGTCAATATTTCACTGAGGAGAACACAGAGTCCAGAGGAGAGACGGAGGGGCGCCACAGGGCGGCTGCACCCCCCAGGCACGGCCTAGGGTGGGCCCGCGCCTGGGCAGG
Organism: Avena sativa; assembly: GCA_916181665.1. Classification (NCBI taxonomy): domain Eukaryota; kingdom Viridiplantae; phylum Streptophyta; class Magnoliopsida; order Poales; family Poaceae; genus Avena; species Avena sativa. The sequence goes on along the minus strand of OV702283.1, from coordinate 57,824,737 downwards.
GTGTGGCCCCCTGGACCTCCACCCACCTTGCCTTCTTTGCCTATAAGAAGTCCCCGGGGATAAAACCCTAGATCATCTAGCGGAAATCCATGAAAACCTCCACAACGCCGCCGCCACTGAAGGGGAGATTCGAGGGACAGAAAGTCTCTGTTCCAGCACCCTGCCGGGACGGGGAAGTGCCTCCGGAGCCATCTCCATCGATCTCCACCACCATCTCCATCACCGTTGCTGATTCCCATGATGAGGAGGGAGTAGTTCTTCCTCGAGGCTAAGGGCTCTACCGGTAGCTATGTGTTCATCTCTCTCTCTATGCATGATCTTGTTGTGATCATGAGATTTGTAATCAAGTAGATCTACCTTGCTACTCAAGTGCTTTAATAGATCTCTAGCTCTCCCCACGTGTGTGTAAGTGACAGCGTGCATACGGTGGTGGCACTTAGGCTAGAGGTTACATAAATACTCATCATGCTTTAATAGATCTATGCTTTTCCCCACGAGTGTGACAGTGACAGCGTGCGCCGTGTGTGTGTGGCACTTAAGCTAGATTACATATATATATTCATGAGTTATAATTGGAGTTGGATGTCTTTATGAAATTGTGGTGTTTGTTGGAACCATCTAGCGCTCAAGGTGACAGTGTGGGGTTATCTAGATGGGGAAGGCGGACTTTGAGGTGTGCTTTTGTCGGCCTACCGTGGATTAGAGTGTCCAACCGGAGAGTATTTAAGAGTAGTATCATGAAGAGAAGATATTTATATGACAGAGTGTTCACTAGTGAAAGTATGATTCCTAGGCCTTGTTTCTAAACATTGAAACACCGTTTGCATCTAGATATGTTGCATGCTTTTTTCTTCCATTTGTTTGCCTTTAGTCTTTACCTCACCGTCAAGCTATTTTCTGGCACCGTTACCACTTGTATTTCACTATCTCTTCACCGAACTAGTGCACCTATACACCTGACAAGTGTATTGTGTGTATTGGGGACCCAGTAGACTTATTGTATCTTGATTGCAGGGTTGCTTGAGAGGGATACCTTTGACCACTTCCTCCCTGAGTTCGATAAACCTTGGGTGATCCACTTAAGGGAAACTTGCTGCTGTTCTACAAATCTCTGCATTTGGAGGCCCAACAACTGTCTACAAGAATATAAGTGCGTAGACATCACGAGCGAGCGGCAGAATATGGAAAATCACAGAATAATGGGGATCACTAATCCTCAAACCTGGGATGCGCGCCATCGAGGTTGCGAGGCCCAACAGTCAGTAAAACGCCACGTCCTCTTCCCCTGTTTCTGATGGTGTTGCTACAATTCTACGATCGTAGTGGCACATGCAAAATTTCTGGACACAACTAAGGACACACTCGTAAATATACTTAAAATGGAACCCTCACCTGGTACATTGCTCGATCCGGTTGCTAGCCACGACCTGTATTTTTAATATCTTAACACTCTTATTCTAAGAAAAGAAATAAAGATTCAACGGTTAGTCGAACTAGTTTTGAATAAATAAGATACACTCCTAGGAAGCTTAGCTATGGCCCCGCCTAAGCAGAAGCCGCCGCCCCGGCAGCCGCCGCGGCCGCCGCTCTTGGCTATTTGGCCCCTCTGAGGTAGGCCATGCGGTTATACTACAAGACCGGTCTTCCATTGCCATCCGAGACGATTGATTTCGCAGAATCTATTGTATCTGCGGCGGCGGCGGTGGCAACGACGAAGGACACAACGGCGTCGAGAAGCTCAAACCGAGCATCATGGAGAATGCGCGCGACATTTTCGTGTGCTCTGCGCACGAGAAAGAATGTATGTTCCAATGCGTTCCTACAAGCTTGCCATCGAGGAAACAAACCCCCAAATAGGGCGGCGCCAAGGTTAAAAAACTCTCTCCTCCATGCCTCAACGCGAGCGATCTTACCGTGGGGCAATCTGGACGCACGCGATCAGCGGAAAAGACGATCCATCCTACGCACCATCGGCGGCCACCCCGCGGCGGCGTGCATCCATCTACACTCAGCTTGTTGGAGTGTTCAACATTTGGAGCCAATGATGGGCGACAGCTCAGCGCCGGAATTCAGGTTCAGATTCAAAGGGACCTACGATCCCTGCCATGAGAATCCGGAGTTCACGTTTGAAGAAATCATTGCGGCGGCGCGGCTGTTCGTACTGAACCGGGATTGGTTCAAGCACATCAACTAGTGCATGAACATTGCAGATCTCTTGAAATTTGGCGGGAAGATAAAAAGATCAGTTGCGGTTGAACGATCCATGAACTTATGTCCTCTCTAGGCAATTGGCTACCCAACTTTTATGGTGGAGATCTGCAGTTTCTTCCATGTAGAACAGTTAAGTTCATACTAAATCTGTAGAATGCCTTTTGTAGAGGCAATATCCCCCTTTTGCACAGCTATCCCATACTATAGTATAAAATTAGTTCAAAAGTAACCAAATACTATCAAGATGTATCTATTTATTCAATTACTACCGGCAGTTGAATTCAGTTTACTGTCATACTTATCCGAAGCAGACAAGATTCAGACAACATTTTATGAACTGATCTTGGGTGGTTATGCAAGTTCCATACAGAATCACGCACCATCTTGAACAAATCTATGTAAAATTGTTTGAGGCATACCGACCAACAACATTTCGTGCCTTTCAGATTGCTCACCAGCAGCGTTTTCCCGACAATGGTGACATTGATCATTGCTAGCCCACCCTCTTTTCAGGAGGCTAACCTTGGTTATTCACACAAATTCATTAGCCACACATACTACAAATTCATTAGCCACACAAACTACGAATTCAGTAGCCACACAAACTACAAATCATTAGCCACACATACTACGAATTCAGTAGCCACACATACTACATCAGTTCAAACTATTACATAAGGCATACTACATGCTCGACTCTCAAGTCAGCAATCTTTCAGATTCACTAAACCTCTGTCTTCACTCGAGGGAAATCAGAACAACCAGCCTGTCCACGCCCAGTCCCCCCACCAAAACCGTGCGCTCTGTCGTGGAACAGTGGTGGTCCTATGCCATCGATCCTTCCAGGCCACACTATAGGCAACGAGGACGCTTTCTGGCCGCCTCGTCGGGGTCCTGAATGCCATGTACCGGATCCAGAACCTCCTGCGGGTGGATGATCACCGGGTGCTTCCAGCAAAGCAGTCATCTTGCCCTGCTTGGAATCTCCACCTCGTACATCTTAGGAACGGTGTCTCGATCTTTCAACCACGCCTTTACCTCGATGATCCATCTGTCGCTCGGTGACACAATCTCCACCAGCTTGCCGCCAAGGCTACTAACTACCTGCTTGAGGGCCTCCGGTTCCCAAGCATGCAAAGGGAGGCCGTCAAAGCCGAGTTTAGAGAAGAAACAAAGCTGCCCCAAGCGATCGTCCCACCCACAGGCGCGATGCCAATGCATGAAGCTCATTTTCTCCCCATATCACTCGAAAGAATGGGAAGAATGCAGAATGTGCTCGCTGTCTGAGCTGTGGGCGAACCGAACAAAGAAATCGAATGACGGCGTGCATACCTCAGTATTGACCACTTTTTGTCTGATCCCAAAACGAGACCTGAAAGCCGACAGCAAGTCTGCCGGCGACACGGCAGGCCGCGTGCCCAACACGGTGGCCATGAGAGCGTTGTCGTCAAACTCCTCTGTTAGGGCTGACATAGGTCTCTTTGTAAGTCTGGAAAGATTGATGTAATGGTTGTCACACTTAGCCAGAAAGACCTTTTGCCATATTCTCTTGATTCAGCAATAACAACCACTCTTCATGAGGCATCTTCTATGATTTATTATATGAGTTGTTCTTATGGTTTCCTTTTTATCCGAAGTCTGACCTTTACTTGATGTTTAATTTCCCGAACATCAAGGAGAACATTTAAAGTAGAGTTGCTAAATGTCTCTTGGTCGATCTTCCAGACCATTTTATGTTGTCAAGAGTCTGGTTGTGCCAAATAATTGAAGTCTAAGGATGAAGTTTCTTTCTTCACGTGTCATCAGGAATCTTCTTACCAATTCGTCTAGTGGTATAAAGTGATATTATGATCTTTTGCAAAGATTTTTGATAAGACCTTGATGAATAAAGAGTTTCCTATGCTTTCTCAGCCATGTTTAAGATTAACTATGATTTTGGTATTCAGAAATTTCTCTTGTTACATGTTCCTTGTGACTCTTACGAGTCCTCTCCACCAAAACACCTTTCTGTCTTAAGCCTTCTATTGAATAAAAAGTGACCCTCCCATGTCAAAAGTAGTTCAACAACTTGGTTTTGTTGATCCATGTCTGTACAACCTGAAATCTCCACTTAAGTCATTTAGTAGGGGTTCATCTCTCGAAGTCTATGGTTATATTCTTTCCGTTGAAACCTTCCTTCTCAGAGGTTTAAACTCTTCTGAATCTCCATGGTCTCAATACTTATGAGGACCATCTATTTAACAATTTGAAACCTTCTCCTACTGTTTCCTCCATTACCTTGACGTGTTTCATGTTCGTCATCTCAGAGATGTTCCTAAACACTCCATCCATGAGTTGACCATGAGATACTCTATGTGTTATTTAGTGTGTTTCCCTCTTGTCTTTAGAGTGGCCCTGTTTCTTCCCCTCTTCGTCTCTCTTACTACCTTTGGAATCTCGAGTCGAGATTCTCGTAAGGGGGATAGAGCTATAACACCCCAGTTTTAGCTTATCCTTAATTAGGGTTTGATTGTGCATTGCATGAGCATCATATTTTAAATTGCGCATCGAAGAAATAAAGCCAAAACCTAAAAACCTAGTTTTCCCCTCTCTCAAAAATGCATTCAAATGGTTTTGAATATTCTGATAAGTTCTAAAATTGTGGAGTCCAAATGGATTAAAAGGGCCCTGCAATATTTTCCATATTTTACAAACCCTCTAGTATTTTGGAAATATACAAAACATATTTCAAATGAAAACTACAAAGGGAAATACAAAACAGAAAAAGGAAAAAGAATTTCTGCTAAAAATGGATCCTAAGCAGCCAGGCCTCAGTCCAGCCGGCCCAACTCCCTCCTCTCCCTCCCTTCTGCCCATGCACGCAGCAGCCAGCGCAGCCCGTGGCCCAACGCAGCCCAATACCGCTGCGCTCCCCTCTTGTCGTCTTCCTCAGTGGCGGCAAGCAGCTGCCTGTCCGCCCGTCGGCCGTCGATTGTCGCCGCGCCAAGATCCTCGCCCCGCCTCCCCTGGAGGTGAGGATAAGACCCCCGGCGATGCCCTCCCTCGCCTTACCCTCTTTTCCCTCGCCCTCTCGCTCTCTGGAACTCATTCATGCAGAGCCCCGAAACCCTAGCTCCGGCTTGTCGTTGTTCTGGCCACCCCCGTGCTCGTCTGAGCATGCCACGAGCGCCGCCTCCTCCCCAGAAACCTCCTTGCAGGAGGAATAATCTGAGGCCGTGAAGAATCAAGCCCCCATCTGTTTCCTCTTCGACGTCGACCACCACCGGCACCATCAATTATGGCTTCCTCTGTGCTCGCCTCACATCCTCGACCCCTTCTCTGCGATCTCGGTGAGCTCACGGTTCAAAAGAACCTCCCCACTGCCTCTCTCCCTCTATGTATCGCCGTAGCCGTGATTACCTGCCGCCGCCGTCGCTGCTCCTCTTCGTGACGCCGTCTCCGGTGACCTATTCCTAGCGGCGCCTCCACCTTTTGGCTCGCCTCGCACTGCTAATTCGAACGCACCCACTCCCGCTAGCCCACATGCACCCAATCACCGTCCCCGTCGCCAATCTGAGGCTCACCGCCAGTGTGACGTTGCGCTGACGTCAACCGAGCGCGTGTCTGACCCAGTCAAACTAGCCCCGGTCCCATTTGCTTGCATGGCTGACGACGTGGCCTCGGCCCCACTAGTCAGTCAGTGTGGGTAGCCCCAGACCCAGTGAAAAACGACCCTCCCCCTCCGGTGACGTCATATTGATGCAATAAACCCTTTAAATAATTCTTGAAATTGATATAATCTTGTATAATCAATAAGTAATTCATATTAATTCAAAAAAATACAAATAATATATCAAAATGTTTAGAAAAATGAGAACTAGCTATTAGAGATATAATCATGCATTGATAATCAACTTACATGACAAGTTTAATTAGAAGGACAAACCAACCCGTCTCATATACATCTGGAGTTTCCTCGAGTTAGGGTTTATACCGCTTAGAACCCCGCTTAACTTGTCAAGACTATTTTTAGGGTTTAATTTTAATACAATTTAACTTGTCATATCATCATCCTTGCTTGAGCATTGCATCGATGCCATGTGTTGATTGTTTCCCTTTCTTTCCGGTGTTTGGTTCTTCTCCGATAGAATACGATATCGAGATCGAGATCAAGATCAAGATCGAAGACCGAGATCAACACCATCAAAGATCGAAGATCGATGAACACTACTTGACCGACTGTAACCAAGTCAAGTACAAGGCTCCTGAAGATCTGCTTACCGGTTATCAACAGGCAAAGGCAAGCATAGCCCCACCATGACATAATCCTATGATTTCAAAAGCATTTCAATTCCTACCATGATGCATACAATTCTACTGTGGTCTTTTATTGATAGATAGAGTATCCTATCTGTTTCATTACTCCCTTTGAGCTTATATTACCTGATACACTTCTCCTAGCATAACTAGGTTTGGCTTGTGTGTACTGCTAGAGCTTATATATGTGTCTGCTTAGCCATGCATAGCTATCAGTGCTGGTTCATCCAGATGATGTATCAGATTTAGAGAATCTAGTATGACAACAGAATGTGATGAGATAATATCAGAGGTGATATGAGTTAAACATGGTAAGGCTTGTATGGGAGGCCACAGTGGGATGTGGTTTTTCTAGTCCCATGCTCGCCACCACTAGGACCCGAGTTCTTGCCTCTTGAACCAAGACGAGCGTACAACCACACAGGGTTTATGGGGACCCCCTGATTGACTAACTTGCCTAGTAGATTCCATGAGTCACATAGTACGGGCATTCCATTCGACATACGCATTGAAAACGTTTTCGAAAGAGGGGGTGAAGGAGGTGCATTCATAACAGGTAGGGAAGCGTGGACCAGGTTGCTTGGGGTCGATGGAGCCCCTGGTGAACCAACCTCGCCTCACATCTTTAAGGACCAGCTTTGGGATTAGACCCGTTACGGTAGAACCATCCTTATTGTGTGACTCATGGTCTCGGCGAAAGCAAGGTAAAGGTCGTGTCTAACCACCCTCTGCCGGCCTTCCAAGGAAGAGGGCTAATCTTAAGTGGAATTAAGAGAAGGTTAGTACGTGTGGGTAAAGTTGTACACCCATGCAGGGTAATAATCTTTCGGAAAGCCGTGTCCACGGTTATGGACAACTTGGGAACGGATGTGATGATCATAGAGAACTTTAACCTAATCGTAAAATTTGGTAGATCAACGTGTGCTTAAGGATGCTTCCTCATGGTTAAGAGGGGGTGATCCTAGTTCAGATGATGATGACTTGGTGGATATCAAAAGATGATGATCAATACTTAGGAGATGTTGCTCTCTTATCCCCTTTTAAAATATTCTGATTAGACGAACTTCTTCTCCCTCTGATTTTATAAACAAAGATGGCTTTATGCAAAACAAACTCCACCAGCCATAAGTCTTGTGGAGTACACCCTGTACTCACCCTTGCTTTGTTCATACTTTTGGCAGAGTAAGTGTTTCCCTGAAGACGAGTTCCATACAACATCGACACCAACGAGTAGCTTGGGGTTCCTGGCCGGCAGCCTGGAATCTATGGGCTGGGACGTCATCGTTATGCTTCAGGACTTTAGGTCATTTGTTAAGTTTGCTATACTTAATAGCATAATTTTCCTTCCGTTGTTTGATGTTTGTGGTCAGTGACCTCTGCTTGTAATATTTTGGCTCTTCGCTCAGTTATGAGCTTGCTGTAATAATTTTTGTGTCGTCGGGTCACTGCTGTGTTATCGATTCTTCACTGGATATTCTCGAGCTCAAGGTTAAGCTTATGTCAGACGGAGGTCTAGGATTTGTTTAGCCCTGATCCCAGGGGTGTCACAAGCAACAAGTTTCCTTTAAGTGGATTGCCCAAGGTTTATCGAACTCAGGGAGGAAGTGGTCAAAGGTATCCCTCTCAAGCAACCCTGCAATCAAGATACAATAAGTCTCTTGTGTCCCCAACACACCCAATACACTTGTCAGGTGTATAGGTGCACAAGTTCAGCGAAGAGATAATGAAATACAAGTGGTAACGGTGCCAGAAAATAGCTTGACGGTGAGGTAAAGACTAAAGGCAAACAGATGGAAGCAAGCAAACATGCAACAGATCTAGATGCAAATGGTGTTTTAATGTTTAGAAACAAGGCCTAGGGATCATACTTTCACTAGTGAACATTCTCTCATATAAATATCTTTTCTTCATGATACTACTCTTAACTACTCTCCGGTTGGACACTCTAATCCACGGTAGGCCTACAAAAGCACACCTCAAAGTCCGCCTTCCCCATCTAGATAACCCCACACTGTCACCTTGAGCGCTAGATGGTTCCAACAAACACCACAATTTCATAAATACATCCAACTCCAAATATAACTCATGAATATATATGTAATCTAGCTTAAGTGCCACACACGACAAGCACGCTATCACTGTCACGCTCGTGGGGAAAAGCATAGATCTATTAAAGCACGATGAGTATTTATGTAACCTCTAGCCTAAGTGCCACCACGGTATGCACACTGTCACTTACACACACATGGGGAGAGCTAGAGATCTATTAAAGCACTTGATTAGAAAGGTAGATCTACTTGATTACAAAGCTCATGATCAGAACAAGATCATGCATAGAGAGAGATGAACACATAGCTACCGGTAGAGCCCTTAGCCTCGAGGAAGAACTACTCCCTCCTCATCATGGGAATCAGCAACGACGATGGAGATGGTGGTGGAGATCGATGGAGATGGCTCCGGGGGCACTTCCCCGTCCTGGCAGGGTGCCGGATCAGAGACTTTCTGTCCCCCGAATCTCCCCTTCGGTGGCGGCGGCGCTGTGGAGGTTTTCGTGGATTTCTGCCAAATGATCTAGGTTTTATCCCTGGGGACTTCTTATAGGTGAAGGAGGCAAGATCGGTGGAGGGCCAAGGGGCCCACACCCTGCCCAGGCGCGGGCCCACCCTAGGCCGCGCCTGGGGGGGGGGGGGGGGTTGGGTCCAGCCGCCCTGTGGCGCCCCTCCGTCTCTCCTGTGGACTCTGTGTTCTCCTCGGTGAAATATTGACTTTGTCTTTTGTCCCGTCCAATTCTGAGAATATTTACTTACTAGCTTTTTTGGAACCAAAAACAGCAGAAAATATGCAACTGGCCCTGTGGCAACTTGTTAATAGGTTAGTACTAGAAAACATATGAAAAACACCTGTGGACAAAGCAAAGCAAAGTAGATACTAAACAAGCATGGAACATCAAAAATTATAGATACATTTCCGACGTATCATCTCGCAGCTCCGCTCCGCTCCACTGCTCTTGCACGCCGCCACTCCGGCCCGTCCGGCAACACTCTCGTCCTTCCCTGGACTATCGTCCTCCCATCATCCCCTACCCTCCCTACCCACCCTGCCTTGACCCTTGCCCTGTCTCCTTGCCTTTGTCCCCGCCCAGGCGTGTCTGGGAATGAAAATCATTAGGTGGGCGCTAGGTTCTCGTGCAACGATGGTGGCTTTGATGTGGATCCCGCATGGAAATGGATCCTGTGTGGCCGGAGAACACGGAGATGGGTCCTTCCCGAGCGGAGAGCGAGGAGATGGACCCTTTAAGGCTGGAGAACATGTAGGAGCACGAAACAGGGGAGGAGGATGTGGGGTGCCAAGCTTTGGTGCTCTAGAGCCCATTGAACGTGTCGTACATCCACCCTGAAGGGTAAGAACTATAATTCCATCTCTGCATCTCCCAATTAGCGTTTCTAGTCTCGTGTTGATGGAGAGGATGTTAGACCCCTCCATTATAAAGGAAAGATCCCTGTGATTGCAATGCTAGTCCCTGGATCAATGCTAGCATCCACAGTTTAAGATGAAGTACACAGATACAAAGGTCGTTTATTACATTCATTCCAGAGATAAAACATAGTCTTTTACAACTCAGGGCCATAGGCCTAATACAAGAGTTCAAGGAATAAGTAAATAAACATAAGTCTTCATCTTCATGTGCCACAGGCAAGCATGTTGAGTGTAGACTCATGACTCCTATTCATCCTTGGAGTAACCTGCAACATCACAAGTTACAGCCACAGAGGGTCAATACTTTGGAATAGTATTGGCAAGTGATACCTTAGTATATTTTAGGTGGACTATAATACTATATGCATTTTGGCTAAGTGTAGCTTGGCTTGCTTTGCTTGAAAATAGGTTTTTCCTATTAGTTGAAAACACTAAGTTTTTCTTTGTCAAAAACATTCCCAAGGATCCACCAATAGACATTGAGGTCCTTCACCCTTGTTCACCCACAAATTTTTACTTAGAAGTTGGAGTGATGAGATTCTTGTAGCTTCCATGTCTTGATGCTCAAAAGTGTCCATTTCCTTGGACAAGGCTAAGTACTTAGGTTTTCCATCTGCAGAGGTTGTGCACTTTCCCCACCAGACTTGGTTTCCCAAGACAGGACCTTTCAGAAGCCTTTCCTTAGTCAAATGGACGCGCTCCAACCTATGAACCCAACTACCACCAACTGTCCAAGTGACTAAGTTCTAGCAACCTATATGATCATGGCAGAGCCCATATTGCCAAGTGGTTGCACTGTAAGCTTTCTCAACACTTGGCCTCCAAATCCCTTTGTGCCTGGGTGGCTTACCACAAGTGAGATACACAACCCAAGTCCATGGCCTTGTGTAACCACTCAACATAACCCATACTTTCCATTCCACCCAGGAGGTTCATTTGACTTAGTGGTTTTATTAGAAAAGTATAAGTCTCTTGACTTAGAAATATTTTCTTTATAGTAAGTGTAGATTTTTAACCAACCCTTGTTTTGCTATAAGCTAGGGCTAAGCAAAGTATGGCAACTTATCTTAGGGGTAATTCCATAGCAATTCTACTAGACTACATAGGATCTTCCATCTTTTGCATTAGACAAAATAACATGCAATACTATAACAAAATATCTAATGCTAGTACAAAACATAGGATAGAAATATTCATGAAAATATCACTTGCCTTGGTAGTGGGGAGAGTAGCACTCTTCACAGTCACAATCACTAGTAAAATCTACACAAGAAATTTAAGCATACAATTACACACAATTATATACAACCAAAAATAATGTGAATGCATGCATGCAAGAATTTACTAAGTGATGAATTTTGAAAATTCTACCAAGTATGCTCATGTCTACAGAAACTTAACATGTCAAAAGAATTTACCAACTAAACTTATTTGGCACCAATTTAATTTACCAAAATAAACTTCTACTCAAAATGGCTTTAAACATATTCTACAAATAAAATCATTTTTAACTGTTACTATATGCTAAATAAATTGGATATTCTGAAAGGCCTTGTTTCACTGAATCCAACGGTATAAAGTTTGCAAAAATCTAACGTGGCAATCAAAAGTTATGAGCATTTGAATTTGGATCAAATTTCTGGTTTTTAAATCTATTTTCAGATCTAACCTAGCCACGCGTCATGTTTTTATTCGCCCATACCGTTTCGCACTGGATCGAGCTCCACAGCCGTAGGATCTAAATGAAATCTGGTGGCTCAGATCGCGTACCGCTTCGGGTTAAGTGGATCTATCCTAGCGCTACGATACAGATCTAACGGCTGCTATCGTCCTGGCCAAGAACTGGCGGCGGAGCGGTGGCTACCGGCGGCGGAACTGTCGGTCGACGACGGAGGCGGCACTACAGGGGGTAAGAGAGATCGAGGAGTAGCTCACCGGGTTCAGGGGGTCACGGCGAAGCTCGTCGTACTCGCGGTTGGTCAAGGGGCGCTCGGACACGGTTGCGATTGCTCGCCGGAGTGGAGGACGGCGTCGGTGTGTCGGGTGGTCGTTGTGGACGTCGCTGTGAACCACCCCAAGGCAAGACGAGGACACGGTTAGATTCACAGCGTCAAGGCAGAGTCGTGTGTTTGGACTAGAAGACGCGGGGCGGTCGGGGCTTACCGTTATAGCTCGCCGGAATTCGTACAGAAGACGGTGGTGACCAGTCGTTGACGTTGCCGAAGCTATGGGTCATGCGAAGGTAAACGGAGGGTGTCAGAAGATGTACGGAGACTCACTGAACAAGATAGCGTAAATGCGAGACCGAGGGGAACTCTAGGCTCACCGAAATTCGCCGGCGCAGTCGTCGGAGACGGCGGGGTTGCAGAGAGAAATGCGCGCAGCCTGGGGGCGTTCTGTGCTTGGGGTTTTGGGGAAAAGAGAGAGGGGACAGAGGGGGTTTATATAGCCTGGTCATGCGCGAGAATCACTCGGCCATTGATTCGAATTGACGCCGCGAATTAAACACAGCAAACGGCCGCGTTGATTGGGGACGAACAGGTCGTGCGGGTGGAGACGACGCTGGCGTGGAGATGGCCCGCTTGTCAGCGAGGTGCGCGGAGTGCAGGTGGGGTCTGCTTGTCAGCGGCTCAGCGCGTGCGCTCGCGCGTGAGGTGAGAATAAGAAGATCCCGGGTGGGCTTGCTGGGCTCGATTTGTTGCTGGGCCAGATTCAGGCCGCGCGGCCCTTTTCCATTGAGGAGTCCTTTTCTTTTTCTAAATTCATTTTCTGGTATGAATTTGATATGAATTCAAATCCTTTTGAATCCAAACTGCTTTGGGAATTTTTGCAGGGTTTTGTGGGTTCTAAAACAGTCACTTTAACTAAGTGGTTACTTTGTAAGGCTTGGTCAAGCTTGGGTTTCAAAATAAACAGAGATTTGCCCAAGTTTGCAAATATTTGAGAAAGGATCTTTGAAATTATTCCTTAATTTGGAATCTTGGGTTAAAGCTTCTCCTAATCTTTCCATAAATGGAAGCAAGCAACCAAGTACCTAAACATTCAAATTTCAAAGGATGATGGCCATTTGGGATAAATTGCCCACATGAATTCATAACTTAACTTCTGTCCCTAAATGATTTTTGAGAAAAACCCTAAATGAATGAATGATGCAAAGATGATTTGAATGAGTTTTGAAACTATGATTTTAGGGATGTTACAAATCTAACCCCCTTAAGATGAATCTCGCCCTCGAGATTCGGTTTGGCTAGCAAATAGGTGAGGGTGGTCTTTCCGAAGATCATCTTCTCTTTCCCATGTTGCTTCCTCTTCGGAGTGATGGTTCCATTGCACTTTACAAAACTTGATAGTCTTGGTCCTGGTAATTCTTTCTGCGGTCTCTAGAATCTTGACAGGCTTTTCCTCATAAGTGAGATCACTTTCTAGCTGAACTTCTTCCAAAGGTATGGTATCCTTCAAAGAAGACTCTTCCATTTCTGGGTGACATTTCTTAAGCTGACTCACATGAAATACGTTATGGACAGCTGACAGAGACTCTGGCAATTCAACTTCATATGCAACTTCTCCCTTGCGACTTAGAATCTTGAATGGCCCAACATATCTTGGTGCCAACTTTCCCTTGACTCCAAATCTTTTCACTCCACGAAGTGGTGATACTCTAAGATAAGCTCTATCTCCAACTTCGTATGTGACTTCTCTACGCTTAGAATCCGCGTAGCTTTTCTGTCGGGACTGTGCTATCTTTAACCGGTCCTTAACCAATTTGACTTTCTCTTTGGCGTCTTTGATAAGATCAGGTCCAAATAAGCTTCTTTCTCCCACACCATTCCATAATAATGGGGTGGTACACTTCCTTCCGTAGAGTAACTCAAATGGTGCCATTCCAATACTAGATTGATGACTATTGTTGTAAGAGAACTCTGCGTAAGGCAAGCTTTCATCCCAACTTGCTCCATAGTCTAAGGCACATGCCCTCAACATGTCTTCAAGAATTTGGTTAGTCCTTTCTGTTTGACCATCAGTTTGGGGATGAAAGGCAGTACTGAATTCCAACCTTGTTCCCAAAGATTCATGAAGCTGTCTCCAAAAATGAGAAGTAAACTGAGTTCCTCTATCAGACACTATACTTTTAGGCACACCGTGAAGGCATACAATTCCGCTCATGTAGATCTTGGCTAACTTGGCACTTGTATAAGTTGTCTTCACGGGTATAAAATGAGCCACTTTAGTTAGGCGATCCACTACTACCCATATGGAATCATACCCTGACCTGGTCCTTGGTAATCCGGTAATGAAATCCATACCAATATTTTCCCACTTCCATTTAGGAATAGGCAGTGGTTGAAGCAAACCTGCTGGTTTCTGGTGCTCCGCTTTGACTCTGCTACACACATCACACAAAGCAATATGTTCGGCGATGTCCCTTTTGAGATTGTTCCACCAAAACCTTTCCTTCATGTCCATGTACATCTTGGTATTTCCCGGGTGAATAGAATACGGAGAGTTGTGACCTTCTTGTAAGATCAGTTTCCGTAACTCCGGGTCTTGTGGAACACATATACGTTTCCCGTGCCATAAAGTACCTTGTTCATCTATATGGAAACTCTTAGCTTTCCCTAGACTAATATTTTCCTTAATCTTTTCAATTTCTTTATCGGTCTTCTGGACTTCTCGGATCTTGTCCAATAGAGTGGGTTGAACATCTAAGGACATGAGATGTCCTTCTGGTACAATCTCCAATCTGAGTTCTTTGAATTGCTTACACAAGTCATCAGGCAATTCCCCTTTGGTAAGGCCATTTACAAACGTCTTACGACTTAGAGCATCGGCTACTACGTTCGCTTTACCGGGGTGATATTGCAAACTTAAGTCGTAATCCTTGATAAGTTCTAACCATCTCCTTTGTCTCATGTTGATTTCTTTCTGGGTGAAGATATACTTCAAGCTCTTATGATCGGTGAACACTTCACACCGCTTACCCAAAAGGTAATGTCTCCATGTTTTGAGTGCATGGACGACAGAGGCTAACTCCAAATCATGAGTAGGATAATTTACTTCATGAGTTTTGAGTTGTCTCGAAGCATAGGCTACGACTTTACCATCTTGCATAAGTACGGCACCCAAACCTTGATGAGAAGCATCACAATATACTTGGAAATCCTTTTCCAAATCTGGCAGACATAGAACTGGTGCTGTCACTAGTCTTTTCTTCAATTCTTGGAAACTGACTTCACAACCTTCAGACCAAGCAAATTTCTTGTCCTTCTTTAGCAATTCCGTCATTGGCTTAGCAACCTTTGAGAAATTTTCAATGAATCTTCTGTAGTAACCTGCTAAGCCGAGGAAACTACGAACTTCTTTCACATTCTTGGGTGATTCCCATTCTGTCACAGCCGATACTTTAGCAGGATCAACTGCTACACCATCCTTTGTCATAACGTGTCCAAGAAAACCAACTTCCTCTAACCAAAACTCACACTTGCTAAATTTGGCATAAAGTTTATGCTCCCTTAACTTTTCAAGTATCATGCGTAAGTGTCTTTCATGTTCTTCCTTGCTCTTGGAGTAGACCAAGATGTCATCGATGAAAACGACAACGAACTTGTCAAGAAATTCCATGAACACCTTGTTCATCATATTCATGAAGTATGCTGGAGCGTTGGTTAAACCAAAAGGCATCACAGTGTATTCATACAAGCCATACCTTGTTGTGAATGCTGTTTTTGGTATGTCTTGTTCTCTTATCTTGAGTTGAAAATAACCTGACCGGAGATCAATCTTCGAGAATACACATGCTCCTTCTAGCTGATCAAACAAGTCGTTGATTCTTGGCAAAGGATATTTGTTCTTGATGGTAACCTCGTTGAGAGAACGGTAGTCAATACATAATCTTTGTGTTCTATCCTTCTTCTCCACGAACAATACTGTGGCTCCCCAAGATGAGGAACTTGGTTGAATAAACCCTTTCTGTAACTGTTCTCCTAGTTGTTTCTTGAGCTCTTTCAATTCATCAACTGACATTTTGTACGGTCTCTTAGCTATTGGTCCAGAACCTGGTACCAAATCTATCAGAAACTCCACATCTCTATCTGGTGGCATTCCTGGTAATTCTTCCGGAAACACATCTGGATACTCACACACAATTGATACACTATCCATGCTAACCCCCTTAAGAGAATTCAGCTTACTTCCTTTGGATTCAAAGTTTGACTTGAATTTTATTCTTTTTCCTTCTGGGGTTGTGAGTGTAACTGTACGATTGGCACAATCTAGTACTCCTTCATGTTTAGCCATCCAATCCATTCCCAAAATTACATCTAGTCCTTGGGAATCTAGGATTACCAGGCTTACCGGAAACTTATGCTTACCAAACTCTATGATGAGATCCCGGCATCCAAGGCTTACTATCATATCTCCCCCCGGAGAACTAACCTTTATTGGACACCCAATGTTTTCTGATGCAAACCCATTTCTATCCACAAATGCCTTTGATATGAATGAATGAGATGCACCGGTATCAAAGAGTACAAATGCTGAAATTGAATTGAGTCTGAACTTACCAGCCACGGCATCAGGCTCCTCATAGACCTCCTCCACATTGATGTGGTTAACCTGTCCTTTCTGAAAAGGATTTGGCTTGTTAGGTCCTTCAACTTTCTTCTCAGGGCACTCATTAGCATAATGTCCCAGTTTCTTGCATTTGAAGCACTCAACCTGACTGATGTCCTTTTTAGGAGGTTGGCCTCCACTTCCACTACCATTTCCACCATAGTGGCTCTTATGTCCACCCTTGTGGTTCTTGTACTTGTCCTTGTCATGACTGCGATGATGCTTGTTGTCATGACGGTTGTGGTTGTGCTTGCTGAATTTCCCATGTTTATGGGATCCTGAGTTGCCACTGTCATCATAGTGAGATCGTTTATGAGACGATCCCGAGCTGTGTTTGTCGGAGTGTTTCCTCTTTCTACTCTCGACTTGCTTCATTTTACTTTCCAAAATAGCAGCCTTGTCACATAAAGACTGATAAGTTGGAACATATGCCACAGACAACTGCAGATTCAGCTCATCTTTTAAGCCTTCCAGAAATTTTTCCTTTCTTTTGGCATCTGTGTCAACCTCATCCGGTGCATAGCACGCCAGATTGTTGAACTCTTCTATGTATTCTGCCACGCTACGGTGGCGCTGTTTCAGGTTGTGAAACTCTTTCTTTTTCAGACTCATTATCCCTGATGAGATATGAGCCGTGCGAAAACCATCTTCAAAGATAGACCAAGTCACCTCATCAATAGGAGTGGTGATTTGGAAGTTGTCCCACCATGTGGCGGCTGGTCCTTCCAACAGATGTGCTGCAAACCTGACCTTTTCAGCATCCGTGCAGCCCACGGTCACTAAGTCTTTGCTCACAGAACGTAACCAGTCATTGGCTACCATGGGATCAGTTGTTCCCGAAAACTTTGCTGGCCTCAGACGCAGAAATCTGGTGAGCATATCAAAACCCGGAGGGTTGTTGTTGTTGTTGTTGTTGTTGTTATTGTTGTTGTTGTTGTTATTGTTGTTGTTGTTGGGGTTGTTGTTGTTGTTATTCTGGTTTTGGATGAATGTTGTCATCATTTGCATAAGCTGTGTTTGCGCATTCATCATTTGTTGCATTTCCGGGGTGATGTTGTTGGGGTTGGGGTTTGCGCGACGGGGAGGCATCTGTGGTTTGTTCAAATAGATAAGAATGAGATACCCATAGATGTTTCATGCACAATACATCATAAGCAAACACATAACAAGCAACATAAGAATAAAAGTTCAACAACCACATAACAAGCTCATGAAGTAAAACACACAAGTGGCAAGCCATCCACATGTCGGATGGTCCAATAATAAGTTCTCAATAACAAATATGAATATGAAAGGTAAACGAGTAGTCAAGTCTACTCATCAGCATCAATCTCCTCCTCGACGAAGGTAAGACCTGCGTTCTCCATCGCGGTCTTGTTCTCCTCAATCGTAGTGGTCAAGGAATCGACCTTGGCCTTGAGAGCCCTCTTCTGGGAGCGAAGCCTCTCAATAACCATCTGCTGCTGCTCAAGCTCGAAGTCCTTGGACTTCAGTTCCTCGGTCATGTCCCGGATTTTCTTGTTCCTATCCTGGACGCGTTTCTCCTGACTCTTGAACTTGCGGTCCTGGGCCTCGAACTTTGTCTCCATCTCCTTGATCATCTCATCCTGCTGCGCAAAAAGCTTGTCCTTCTCGCGAAGCTACACCTGGAGCTCGTCATTACCTAGCATGACGTTCGTCCTGTCCGTATCTACGTGCCTGAGAAGAGTCTCCAAGTCCTGAAGATAAAGACGTATCGGCTCCGCAGTGCTCCTCGAGTCGTCCTCAAAGTCGATGGACTCTCCATCAACATCACGTCTTCCGAAGACGTGGAAGTGAGTGCCCCTAACCTGCCGGGAGTGACGGCCTAACAGTCGTCCTATCAGGTCCTGCATGACTACCTCCATGCCTCTCTCTCTATTGTCGTGCATCAGCTTGAAGACGATGGCCTCCGTGGTAGGCTCAGTCTGGCGTCCGGGCTGGTTCACCTTGAAGCCCCAGAGGTCCTTCCTCTCGAACTTGGTGAGTGGGTACACCGTGATGGTAGGAAGAGGGAGATCAAGCAGAGTGGTAAGCTCAATGATACGGGGACCAAAACGAGTAACCCGAAACTCCTCAACAGTGCTGATGGAAATAGGCATCTATTTATAAGATTGAAAAAGTTAGAACAACGCAATTCAAGGTAAATCAAGACAAACATTCATACATATCCATGAAACATAATTGTCACACAAGTCATGCATACATAAGTCCCTTACATCATTCAAGGTCCATACTTATTTAAAATATCTTTTGGAAATAAGGTGATAAGTGGTGGTCCAACTAACGAAGTGTCTTTACAATCCAATCTCACGGGATCTATTATTAAACACAATGTTCCTAGAGGCAATCCACCAATCTTTCTCTCTTGACTCTATCACCAAGTCTATAACATCTCCCCTTATTTCTTGGTTGGTGTCTTCCAACTCTTGGGTAAGCTCCTTTTCTTTCTCTAAGTCCTTTTGGAGGTTGAGCATTCTGCACTTGACTCTAGCACTTAGTTCTTTGATAGTCCTCCAAGCTGCATCCCTGGCTGACTCAAAGAATGTGGTGTGCATTGTAGTGTTGGTGTACATGCAGAATCCCCTTTCTTTGTGGTTGTCTTCCTTGTTTTTATACAAGTGAAGTTGCACCCACCAATACTCCACTCCTTTATCCATCACTGGAAAGCCCTTGTACACGGCTTCACCATGTGCATCCATTGCCTCCATGAGATCCTTGAGAATATTGGGAAACTCAGTTTCACACTCCAAGGTCATGGTCATGAGTGGTCCCTTCTTCACGGCTTCGTTGATGGAGTTCATCTACAAAGGAAGTTGGAAGAGATTAGAAAAGTTTTACGAGAAGAATAGACAAGTGTAGAAGTAGTTGAAAAACTTTTTCCTTAGTGGTTTTCCAATCCTAGGGTCATAATCCTACAGGCAACACAGTGCTCTGATACCATCTGTTAGACCCCTCCATTATAAAGGAAAGGATCCCTGTGATTGCAATGCTAGTCCCTGGATCAATGCTAGCATCCACAGTTTAAGATGAAGTACACAGATACAAAGGCCGTTTATTACATTCATTCCAGAGATAAAACATAGTCTTTTACAACTCAGGGCCATAGGCCTAATACAAGAGTTCAAGGAATAAGTAAATAAACATAAGTCTTCATCTTCATGTGCCACAGGCAAGCATGTTGAGTGTAGACTCATGACTCCTATTCATCCTCGGAGTAACCTGCAACATCACAAGTTACAGCCACAGAGGGTCAATACTTTGGAATAGTATTGGCAAGTGATACCTTAGTATATTTTAGGTGGACTATAATACTATATGCATTTTGGCTAAGTGTAGCTTGGCTTGCTTTGCTTGAAAATAGGTTTTTCCTATTAGTTGAAAACACTAAGTTTTTCTTTTGTCAAAAACATTCCCAAGGATCCACCAATAGACACTGAGGTCCTTCACCCTTTTTCACCCACAAATTTTTACTTAGAAGTTGGAGTGATGAGATTCTTGTAGCTTCCATGTCTTGATGCTCAAAAGTGTCCATTTCCTTAGACAAGGCTAAGTACTTAGGTTTTCCATCTGCAGAGGTTGTGCACTTTCCCCACCAGACTTGGTTTCCCAAGACAGGACCTTTCAGAAGCCTTTCCTTAGTCAAATGGACGCGCTCCAACCTATGAACCCAACTACCACCAACTGTCCAAGTGACTAAGTTCTAGCAACCTATATGATCATGGCAGAGCCCATATTGCCAAGTGGTTGCACTGTAAGCTTTCTCAACACTTGGCCTCCAAATCCCTTTGTGCCTGGGTGGCTTACCACAAGTGAGATACACAACCCAAGTCCATGGCCTTGTGTAACCACTCAACATAACCCATACTTTCCATTCCACCCAGGAGGTTCATTTGACTTAGTGGTTTTATTAGAAAAGTATAAGTCTCTTGACTTAGAAATATTTTCTTTATAGTAAGTGTAGATTTTTCACCAACCCTTGTTTTGCTATAAGCTAGGGCTAAGCAAAGTATGGCAACTTATCTTAGGGGTAATTCCATAGCAATTCTACTAGACTACATAGGATCTTCCATCTTTTGCATTAGACAAAATAACATGCAATACTATAACAAAATATCTAATGCTAGTACAAAACATAGGATAGAAATATTCATGAAAATATCACTTGCCTTGGTAGTGGGGAGAGTAGCACTCTTCACAGTCACAATCACTAGTAAAATCTACACAAGAAATTTAAGCATACAATTACACACAATTATATACAACCAAAAATAATGTGAATGCATGCATGTAAGAATTTACTAAGTGATGAATTTTGAAAATTCTACCAATTATGCTCATGTCTACAGAAACTTAACATGTCAAAAGAATTTACCAACTAAACTTATTTGGCACCAATTTAATTTACCAAAATAAACTTCTACTCAAAATGGCTTTAAACATATTCTACAAATAAAATCATTTTTAACTGTTACTATATGCTAAATAAATTGGATATTCTGAAAGGCCTTGTTTCACTGAATCCAATGGTATAAAGTTTGCAAAAATCTAACGTGGCAATCAAAAGTTATGAGCATTTGAATTTGGATCAAATTTCTGTTTTTTAAATCTATTTTCAGATCTAACCTAGCCACGCGTCATGTTTTTATTTGCCCATACCGTTTCGCACTGGATCGAGCTCCACAGCCGTAGGATCTAAATGAAATCTGGCGGCTCAGATCGCGTACCGCTTCGGGTTAAGTGGATCTATCCTAGCGCTACGATACAGATCTAACGGCTGCTATCGTCCTGGCCAAGAACTGGCGGCGGAGCGGTGGCTACCGGCGGCGGAACTGTCGGTCGACGACGGAGGCGGCACTACAGGGGGTAAGAGAGATCGAGGAGTAGCTCACCGGGTTCAGGGGGTCACGGCGAAGCTCGTCGTACTCGCGGTTGGTCAAGGGGCGCTCGGACACGGTTGCGATTGCTCGCCGGAGTGGAGGACGGCGTCGGTGTGTCGGGTGGTCGTTGTGGACGTCGCTGTGAACCACCCCAAGGCAAGACGAGGACACGGTTAGATTCACAGCGTCAAGGCAGAGTCGTGTGTTTGGACTAGAAGACGCAGGGCGGTCGGGGCTTACCGTTATAGCTCGCCGGAGTTCGTACAGAAGACGGTGGCGACCAGTCGTTGACGTTGCCGAAGCTATGGGTCATGCGAAGGTAAACGGAGGGTGTCAGAAGATGTACGGAGACTCACTGAACAAGATAGCGTAAACGCGAGACCGAGGGGAACTCTAGGCTCACCGGAATTCGCCGGCGCAGTCGTCGGAGACGGCGGGGTTGCAGAGAGAAATGCGCGCAGCCTGGGGGCGTTCTGTGCTTGGGGTTTTGGGGAAAAGAGAGAGGGGACAGAGGGGGTTTATATAGCCTGGTCATGCGCGAGAATCACTCGGCCATTGATTCGAATTGACGCCGCACATTAAACACAGCAAACGGCCGCGTTGATTGGGGACGAACAGGTCGTGCCGGTGGAGACGACGCTGGCGTGGAGATGGCCCGCTTGTCAGCGAGGTGCGCGGAGTGCAGGTGGGGTCTGCTTGTCAGCGGCTCAGCGCGTGCGCTCGCGTGTGAGGGGAGAATAAGAAGATCCCGGGTGGGCTTGCTGGGCTCGATTTGTTGCTGGGCCAGATTCAGGCCGCGCGGCCCTTTTCCATTGAGGAGTCCTTTTCTTTTTCTAAATTCATTTTCTGGTATGAATTTGATATGAATTCAAATCCTTTTGAATCCAAATTGCTTTGGGAATTTTTGCAGGGTTTTGTGGGTTCTAAAACAGTCACTTTAACTAAGTGGTTACTTTGTAAGGCTTGGTCAAGCTTGGGTTTCAAAATAAACAGAGATTTGCCCAAGTTTGCAAATATTTGAGAAAGGATCTTTGAAATTATTCCTTAATTTGGAATCTTGGGTTAAAGCTTCTCCTAATCTTTCCATAAATGGAAGCAAGCAACCAAGTACCTAAACATTCAAATTTCAAAGGATGATGGCCATTTGGGATAAATTGCCCACATGAATTCATAACTTAACTTCTGTCCCTAAATGATTTTTGAGAAAAACCCTAAATGAATGAATGATGCAAAGATGATTTGAATGAGTTTTGAAACTATGATTTTAGGGATGTTACAGAGGATCCGTGATGGTCACCGTAGGACGTTTGCTTCATCCAGATTTCTTTTGAAGATTCGGCATGGGTGTCGGACTGAAACCTTGTCCGGCGGTAGAATCGCAGTTACCAGTGGATTTGATAATTGGCTGACAGTATACGTGGAGTACATAACTCTAAGTGAATTGCACATGCAATTTGGCAAGTTTCCCATTGGCCAGCATGATGAATTTGTAGTAAGGTACTACAACACAAATTCACAGTCTTTCTGCGATGTTAGAACTGAGGAGGTTCTGGCCATGATATGGGGTAAACACCTCGGCACGAGGACTATGCTAATATTTGTACACATCGTTAACAAAGATACTGGGGAAGAGACTGTCTTGAATGATACTGGCCCGTGTGGAACGCGAACAAAGCAGTCTCTATTTTCAATACCGAGAGCAACCGACCAGCCTGTCGTTGAGCATGAAGACATCGAAATGTGTGGCGATCAGGGTGATTTTGTGCTCGAAGATGATGATGATTGATACGTCCAAAACGTATCTACTTTCCCGAACACTTTTGCTATTGTTTCTCCTCTAAACTTGTGTGATTTGGATACAACTAACACAGACTGACGCTGTTTTCAGCAGAATTATCTTGGTGTCTAGTTTTTGTGCAGAAAATCAACTATTAGGAAAAATCCCGGAAAATATGCCAAAAATCCTATTTCACCAAAAGACCCACGGAGCCAGAAGACGAGATGGAGTGGAGGCCTAGGGGGCCCACACCCCTGCCAGGCGTGGGTGGGCCCAGCCTGCGCCTAGGGTGGTGCGGCCACCCCAGGAACCCCCTCGGGCTCCCTCTTCGTCTATAAGTTACCCCTTGACCTAAAAACCGAGGGGGGTTCGTCGTTTTTCTAGAAAGAGTTCTGCTCCACCGCCACCATCAGAAACCAAGATTCGGATCCAGAAACTCCGTTCTGGCACCCTGCCGGGACGGGGAATTTGGAGAGGATCATCGCCATCATCATCACCAACGCCTCTCCATCAACCATCAATGTTTCCCTCATCCATGAGTGAGTAATCCCCCACTGTAGGCTATGGGGATGGTAGGGATTGGAGGGTTCTATCATGTAATCGAATAAGATTGTTAGGGCATAGTGCCTAGTATCTCTATTACTGCTATTTGACTTTGTTGCAACTTGTTGTGCTTAATGCTTGTCACTAGGGCCCGAGTGCCATGATCTCAGATCTGAACTTATTATTGAATCATTATGATAGTATTGTTTGTGATCTTATCTGCAAGTTGTGTACACATATCATTGTCCGGATCCAAAGGCCCCGAAGTGACAGAAATTGGGACAACCGGAGGGGATGGCTGTGGTGTGAGGATCACATGTATTCATGGAGTGTTAATTCTTTGCTCCGGTGATCTATTAAAAGGAGAGCCGTAATTGCCAGTAGTTCCCTAGAGGCCCCGCTACCACGGGCTGGCTGGACATAAGCTGTTGTGCAAGTTCTCATTGCGAGCACGCATGACTATATATGGAGCACATGCCTATGATTGTTTAGTACTTGTATGCTTATTCTTATTTATCTGGAATGCCTTAGATCTTGAAGTTACATTTTTAGACTCGTCCATGCGACGCCCGTCCATCCATCCCTATGACTACCGCACTCATTTCCTACTGTTTGCTGCTACTGTTACTATTGCTCCTGTTTTGCTGCTGTTGTTGCTTTGCTGTTGCTACTATCAAACTGTTGCTACTGATAAATTTCTGTGAGCAAGAACTATTTCCAGGTGTAGCTGAATTGACAACTCAGTTGTTAAGGCTTGCAAGTATTCTTCGCCTCCTCTTGTGTCGAATCAATAAATTGGGTAATACTACCCTCGAAGACTATTGCGATCCCTTATACTTGTGGGTCATCAATACTATTTTCTAGCGCCGTTGCCGGGGAGCATAGCTTTATTTGTAAGTTTACTTGGATCTACTCTTGTTCACCGCTACTCCTTTCATCATGGGTAAGTCTCGTGATGGAAAGTTTCCTATTTTACCATCCACTACAAGAAGAGGTATAGTCCTAAACACCTCTGTTGCTCTTGATTCACCGTCTGTTATAAGTAAGCTTGTCACACCACCACCACATACTCATGCTACACACACTGCTACTACTACTGAATCTGAAACTTCTTTTGATGCTCATGATGTTACTTCTACCGTGCTTGATGCGATTGGTTCATTAGGTCCTTTCCTAGATGCTACTATGGCTAATCTAGGAAATACTAAAACTCCTAGTGAAGACACTGTTACACCTGTTAGCTCACCTAGGTCTAGGGAGAGTTATGATATTAATGATGGTTACATTGAGTTTACAGATGAATTTGTTGAAGAGTGCCGAAACACACATGGTGCTAGTGCTATTAAGAGTCTCCTTGCTAGACGTACCATTATTCCTAAATCGTCCTATGATCCTAAGTTTGCCACCTCTCCCATAGATATTAAAGATAAAGATTATGATTTCTCTCTTGATTTATTCTATTTGATGGCTAAGATAAGCAAGTATTATGATGATTGGACTTCAACTGAGTTAAATACTTCTGAGACTATTATCCCCGAACCAGATATTCCTGAACCAGTTCCAACACCAACACCAAAGAAGAGGGGAGTTATTGCATTAAATGATGAAGTGATGAAGGAAGCTAAGAAATGTCTAAATGAGAAAGGTATTAGAGCTGAAGATGTGAAGAATCTACCTCCTATAGAAGAATTATGTAAGCCAATTCCCCACTCATCTACTATTGAGGTACACTCTCTCCACTTTAATGAAGGTGATATTCCCTATGGTAAGCCTCCTGATCAATTCTTAGAGGAATTTGACACATTTATTGTTAAACAAGGTAATTTTAATAAACAAGTTCAGAATCATTTATTGGAAAACTCTAGAGCTATTAATGAGTTGAAAGATATTGTGGAAAGAACTTCTAATGATATTAAAATGCCTTGTAAACACTTTCAAATGGTTCAAACCCAACTTGATCAACTTGCTAAGGTACAAAAAGATATGCTAGTTAATGCCTTAGGAGATAAACATGCTTATGGAATTAGAACTAGGAGTGGTATAGCTACTCAAGATCCTTTATATCCTAAAGGACACCCTAAAAGAATTGAGTAGGATTCTCAACAAGGTGAAAGTAGTGGTAGTCCTCGTAAGAGAAAGAAAAAGAAACATAAGGTAGTTGAGGAACCACTTGAACCTGCTGTAGATCCTAATAGTATATTTGTCTGTAATGCTGAAACTGAGAGTGGTATTGATAAAAATGATGCTCCTGATAATGAGGAAGTTGAGGCAGAACCTGAGAAGCACACTAAGAACACTAGGTACACTAAGGAAGATTTTATTGCTAATAAAAATGGTAAAGAGAGAGAACCTTGGGTGCAGAAACCTATGCCTTTTCTAGGTAATAAACACAAGTCAAAGGAGGAAGAACACTACAACAAGTTTTGTGAGTGGACGAAACCTTTATTTTTGCAAATTCCTTTGAATGATGCTATTAAGTTGCCTCCTTATTCAAAGTATATGAAGGATATTATCTCTAATAAAAGGAAGATTCCTAATGAGGATATTTCTACTCTGCTTGCTAATTATTCCTTCAATGGTAAGGTTCCAAAGAAACTTGGTGATCCAGGTATACCAACTATTTCTTGCTCTATTAAGAATAATTATGTTAGAACTGCTTTATGTGATTTGGGAGCTGGAGTTAGTGTTATGCCTTTCTCTCTCTATAAGAGACTCTAGCTAGAAAAGTTGATACCAACTGATATATCTTTGCAAGTGGTTGATAAGTCAACTACTATTCCTGTTGGTATATGTGAGGATGTTCCTGTTCAAGTGGATCATAATTGCTTGGTTTTGACTGATTTTGTTGTGCTTGAGATGCTTGAAGATGATAATATGTCTATTATTCCTTGAGACCTTTTCTTAATACTGCAGGTGCTGTCATTAATTGTAATCAAGGAGAAGTAACATTCAATATTAATGACAAAGAGCATACTTTATATTTACCCAAGAAGGTTGCTAAGAGCTATTGCCTGAATTCCATTGAAAATATTGAGAGCATCAAGGTTGGAGAAATATATTGTCCCATTCCACAACAAAATTTTGAAACTATTATGATTGGGACCATTTCTATCAAGTATGAGGTAACATAATCACCTTGTGGAATGCAAAATTTTGTTCATATAAGATTGTTTTGGTAACAAGACTTGATCAACCTTGTTATCAAAAGGATTTTAATGAACAAAATAATGTTTTCACTGTGGTTATACTTGCTTTCTTTTATTTTTCTCCTTCCTAGTCTTTGCCTTTTCTTTTTCTAGCTTTGGTGTTGCTAGTTGTCTGCTTGTTGAGTGTATTAGAACTTATGTAGTTTGGTTTTTGGTTTGCTTTTGCTTCTTCTAAAAAACTGTTTCTGCGAGAAAATCAATTTTCATACCCTGAAAATTGGCCAGAAATAAAGTTTCCCGAAAAATCCCAGAAAATTAAAAATAATTTTTTCCTCGAAAAAAGGGGCAGAGGGACACCTGGAGTGACCCGGGGGCCACCCCAGGCCACCCCATGCCACCACATGTAGGGATTCGTAGCATGGAAAACAAAAATTTTCTATCGCATACAGACAAACAAGCCAAGATCTATCTACTAGATTGTAGCAACGAGTCGATGGAATAACTCACCCTCGAAGATTCCAAAGTGTTTAACGAGAGCGGATTCTCGTGGGTGATGTAGTCGTACTCTTCCCGATCTCAAGATCGCGTAGACGATCCTTCCGGCGCTGCGTTCCGGCAGCACTCCCGCAGTCGGTCACACGTTCGGTACTCGACGAAGACCTTCCTCTCCCTTGTTCCAGCAGGCAGCGGAGGTTGTAGCACTCTCCTCGCGATTCCGACAGCACAACGGCGTGGAACCAGAAGCAGAGGGGAGATCTCGCAGGGCTTCGCCTTAAGCCAGAGCGAGTATGGTGGAGTATGAGAGAGTCCCTCGACGATCTAGTTTTTAGACACGCCGAGGAGGGGCAAGCCGGTGGCTAGGGTTTAGCAAGGCGGCGGCGGTTTGCCCTAGGGCCGGCGGCGGCTATGGAGGCGGCGGCGGCTTGGTACTAGGGTTTAGAGGTAGGAACTTGTGTGTCTAGGAGGGAAGCCCTGCCCCTCCTTATATAGGTGGAGGGGGCCGGCCAAGGGGAGGGGAGTCCCTCCCCAACTCGGCTTGGTGGTGCGCCGGTGGTGGGAGGAGGAACTCCTCCCCCAAGTCGGTTTCCACCTCCCTCTCCACTTCCCAAAACTAGCCGTTTGACTTTCAAACTAGGCGTTTGACTTTTCAAACTAGGATTTGAATAAACCCTCTATTTTGTTCAGCGATGACACCGAGTACATGATGCAATCATACCAACTTGATATAACACATTCATGTACCCTTCCCCTCCGGAGTGCCGGACATTCTGGAACCTTCTAGAACATTCCCGATGAAAACACCGGAACCATTCCCCAACTCCGAAACGGGACTTTCCTTATATGAATCTTATTCTCCGGACCATTCTGGATCTCCTCGTGATATCCCGAACCCCATTCGAGACTCCGAACAACATTCAGACTCTTTCTCATCATTCCATAACTACTCAAACAACGTCGAATCCTTAAGTGTGTCTCCCTACGGTTCGTGAATTATGCGGACATGATCGAGACACTTCTCCGAACAATAACCAATAGAGGAATCTAGAAATTCATATGGCTCCCACATATTTCTATGATTACTTTGCGATCGAATGTACCACTTACATACGATATCAATTTCCCTTTGTCTCACGATAGTTTACTTATCCGAGGTTATGATCGTCGGTATCTCTGCATACCTAGTTCAACCTCGTTACTGATAAGTACTCTTTTCTCGTTCCCATGATATGTGATCCCTTGTGAGCCAGTCACATGCTTGCAAGCTAATTGGATGACATTTCACCGAGAGGGCCCAGAGTATATCTATCCGTCATATGGATGGACAAATCCCACTCTTGATCCATGTGTTTCAACCAA